>JAKKPZ010000005.1:1200000-2400000 GCA_022814885.1 Ditylenchus destructor
GAGCTTGGTATCAATCTTCCTTTCATTTTTCGGATTCAGGGTAAATACTCAATGGATACTGGCCAGTGTGTAATGAACATAGGACGACATATTGTAAAATATCGATTATTATATAAAAAATTTTCGAAAGTAGCCAACCTCGTGCTACAATTTTTTATGAACTGAAAATATGTAATTGGTTCAAAGGGCGATAGGGCATCTACTTCGGTGCAGCTGAGCGTGTGTGCTTTACAGTGGCAGATGCGTACGCAAGGCCAACGATTGGTTCATACTTTTCACTATTTCATACTTTTACGTCTCTTTCTGCACACAGCTGTTATAACTAAAGACCCCAAAAATATTTTTTTAAATTCCGGTTTTAATTAATTAAAATATTTAAAAAAATTGCAAAATATTTTTAAAAAATATTTTTTTAAGTAGCTATTTTTTGCCGATTCTAGACTTTAATTCTGCTTTTTAGCCTTCATTGTTACTTCAGACTAAATTAAAAGCTAAAATTCAACAAAATATAACAAATTTTGGAAAAAAAACGGCAAAATAAAAAAAAATTTTTTCGAAAAATTTCGTACAAAAATTTTTCGGCAAAATTTTTTGGTAAAATTTCTCCGCCAAAAAAAATTTCGCGGCGGCCTTCGGCCGCCGCGAATATTTTGCCAAAAAATCACGAAAGTTGCCCAAAAATGCCAAAATATTTACTAAAATATAAGTAAAATTCCCAAAATATGCAAAATATTTTTTAAATAAAAAAAATATTTTAAAAATATTTTAGTTAAAAAAAGTCCAAAATATTTTTTAAATATTTTTTTTATTTTAAAAATATTTTTGGGGTCTTTAGTTATAACCACAGCTTCTATTACATCACCAGGATGCCAGTGTCGAGTGGTAAGATAGCGCAACAATTAAACACAGACATTCAAGACACGTTATTTTCGCATGAAACATAAAATTACATGAGTTGGCCCAATCTATGCAAGTATGGAAGAGTAGTGCGACAGTTTATTGTGACATAATCATATTAGGCGGAATGGAAAGTTCTCTAGTCCATCCCGCGCACGAGGCGGATCACGCAACAAAATAAATAAAAAATAGATTGTATGGCTGGAAGAAGAACTGGACACAACGGGAACTGGACCGAAGGAAACCGGAAAATATCGCACATTCCACAGAATTCCAATCATTTTACAGGGCAGTCATAAGAATGATTCTGAGTTCAGCGAGCAAAGCTTAAGTCATAAGCATATTTCCAATGTTAAGACCGTATAAATATTGTATAATAAAATATTGTATAACAGTCATACTAAAAACTCTAGCGCCTTTCAACCTTCACAGGAACTTCCCCAATGTAAAAAGCTTTTGCGTTCGTTTCGGCTGAACAATTTTGGCAACGCAGTATTCAATAAAATATATTAAAATGGGGGCAAATAGCTTCCTGGAAGGCCTTGGCTAGACAGCCAATTTCATCCTAGAGAAAGTTAGTAGAGAAAGAAAGGAAGAAAGAGCCCAAGCGTTTGGCGTTCTCTGGGCCGCCTTTATCCGCAGTTTTGCTCGCGTTTGGAAGTGCGCTAGAAGGAGTCGAACGCCGCCGCGTTCCTCCTCATTTATGTGTGCCTATAGAAAATGAGGCTAGCTTGGTCGACCCTTTCGAATACTCATTTGCTGTGCTAGCAAGCGTGTGAACAACAACTGTTTTACCTAGCACGCACATAGATAAAACTCTGACGATGCTCCGAAAGGAAAACAAAATAGAAATTAAATCGATGAGCAACAAGCACCAAAGTATGTGCAAAAGTGAGGATTTTTATGATGGCTGCCTAGTTTCAGGATTACTAAGTAATAAAAGGTTGTGAGAAATATGTAAAAGATATATATATATATATGTATATATATTGTACTACTATAATATACTAGTATATTATACAATCTATCATTATGCCACTAATGTTCTTTGGTATGGCTTTTCACGATTTTATATGACTTTATGAACTCGAAAAATACTGTGTGTTCTCGTTTCAACGCTACAGCTCTTTTCTCGACCATCTCTGACTAAAGGTGCTTAACCCCCAGTTTTAGACAACATTTTAGGCCTAAATTTCAGCCAAATTTTCTCCTTTCAGTTTAAAATTAAGGATTAACTTTAACTTATATGGTATTGACTGCATGAACAAATAAATGGACTGAATCAAGAAATTCTCTCATAAATATTTATTTGAAGTTATTCTGGATTCATGGCTGATTGGTGTTAATTTTGTAATGATAAATATTATGCGATTATAATCCACAAAGATTTATTTTTATTTCACAACAATACTTTGCAGACGGCATTCACAACAACAATAAGACCCGGTTCTAATAACTTAAAGACTCTGTTTTATCGGCATTCTTTTCCGACGTCACTGGATCGGTGCTCAGTCGTCGTCGAATTTCTGAAATAAAGTCCCAAATGTTTAACAAAGCAATACATTAAATACTGCAAATATTTTATTGCGACAGGAGTGAAGCAAAGTAAAAGCAGAAAAGTATATTAGAAATTTGGTTGGAATAGCTGTCAATAAATTAATCAACGCAGAAATTCACCCGAAAAGAAATTTGTAAGCCCATGAAAGGACTTTACAGAATGAAAGTTGCAGATAGGATAGAAAGAACAGAAACACATAAAAGACAAGGCGAAATTGAGCATCGCGTTCAACTATTACTAAATCAAGGAAATATTTTTACTGAGAAATACTTAAATAATATTTTCGTCAGAAAAATACATTTGGGGGTAATTATGATGTTTTTCATTTCGCAAAAACATCCGGCGCCAAGATACGTTATCCTCAATTGTCGCTTTAAAATTCATCCACAAGTGACATTTTTGGTGACAATCCCTTTAGGGATTCTTGGTAGATTGGTTGGTAGATGTGTTTGTTCGGGAAAGAGAAACATTTCATAACCTAACTAAAATTTGAGTGGTTTGATTGAAATTATTTCTATTCGTATTTTCGAATTTACTTTCGGTTTCCTTCCTTCAGAATGGGAATAAAAATTGGACGTAAAAATCCAAAAAGGGAATAATTATAGAATTGAATAAAAGGTAATCTGACAGTTTTTATATCCATTTGAAACTTATTCAAAAAATTGCACTTCTGGATGATTTTTACATAGA
This sequence comes from Ditylenchus destructor, assembly GCA_022814885.1. NCBI lineage: Eukaryota > Metazoa > Nematoda > Chromadorea > Rhabditida > Anguinidae > Ditylenchus > Ditylenchus destructor. The sequence goes on from JAKKPZ010000005.1 coordinate 1,203,146, forward strand.
ACAAGTTGCAAATGTTTTGCTAAATTGGTTTTATTCGCTGCCGACTACTTCCCATTCTTCACTAGCGGATGATTTTACTTCTTCGTTTCTGACGTTTTCAGTTGGGACTATAAAATCATCCGGTGAGCAGAGACCTTCGACTTTCGCCAAGTTACCTAACTGGAAGAAAGTGCAACATAAGCAAAGAAAGCAAACACCCAAAAATCTAACTGAATAGCAGTTTAACTAAGAAATTGACCCTGGATTTCTCGACAATTGCAGTTAAACGACTAATTTCTGCTTTTTGTTCCCGGTCAACTTCTTCTGCGACTTTGTGAAGCTGATTAAGTTGGCTTTTCTGAAAAAAGTTCAATTACTTTTCACTAACATTTCTACAAAATTGATTGATTCAAAGAAATAAAATGATCCATAATAAATGAAATCTTACTTTTTTCATTTTTCTTATTCTTACCTGCTCTTTTCGACAATGGCATTTTTTAAACGAGAGATTCTCTTCTTTTTTTCTGCTAAATTCTGAGTACAAAAGATCATGTCGGTCGTAACGGGTAACAAAAAATAACTTTATTTTGTTTTAACCACACTAACTACTGTATCACTTGAATAGACTAAATTTTTTCACACTTTAGTATATACGTTTTACTTCCAATATGTTCTTTAATCCCGTAACTTTAATCTAATGTCATTTTTATTAACAATGCAAAGTAAGACTTTCGTAGAGCTAAAACGAAATTTTGCTACAAGCAAATAAACAATCCGCAAAATTAAAACCAACCACTTGTTTTAAAGACTTCTCATAATGCTGAGCTGTTAGTCGCAATTTCTGAATTTCTTCATCCTCGGCAGCATCTTGACGTGAATTCGCAGGTTTGGCATGAACGGCATTAGAAACAGTGGCAGGTGCAGCATTTTGTTTGGTTGATTGCACCAACGAGCTAATATTTTTCTCAATCCACGTCGAAAGCCCCTAAACATGGTACTTGGTTTTCCTCTGTTTATGTAAAAATTTTCTGCATACATCGACACTGCAATTGGAATTGGAATTTAGTTCAGACACTTTGACTTGTTGTGGTAGTGTCCTTGAAACTTTCTCCATAACGGAATTTATAAACTCGCGGCGCTCAGTTTCTTTTTTCGCCTAAAACCGAAAAAAGTACACACCACATTGAATAGAATATAACCTCAGCGTCAGCCAAAAGCTTTTTCGTGGTCAGTTCCTGTGCCTGAATGGATTCAACCAACTTATAGTTTGAGTCTCGCAATTCCTAAAAGCAATAAATAATGAGATTCCGGAAACGCTTTCATAAAGGGTTTTTGCATTCGACTTTCATGAATGCGCGGTCAATTTTACCTGTACTTTAATTTCGTAGAGGATCTGGGACCGGAAAGTGTTATGTATGTATCGAAAATGTCTGTTAGAAACTTCAAATCCAATGCCCCTCGTAATTTAATGTCGTTGAATATTCATACCGCCCATAGAGGTGTCTAGATAATCCACAAAAATTGGGGGGGGGGAGCGGGGGCCAGACAGAAAATGGCGCTTTTAGTAATGGGTATTTGATCATAAATTTATAATTCAATGAATAATGTTATTACACTTAATTACTTTTATTAACATCTGATTTATAAATGCATAGATTTTCTCACGAAAAACGAACCTGATTCCTTCTTTTTTGCTCCTGTAACTCATGTGACAATCCCGAATCATTATTCTAAAATTTTTGAAAACCATAAGAAATGTACAATATCCAAATTACCTGAACATGATTCGTGGCCGACGAAGATGAAATTTGGTTTCTAAGGTTCCTGTAATTTATCAGTTACGTTAACTGTTTACCCGAGCATAGTTCATAACTGTGTGTCAGAAAATTTGTGAACAAAAGAATGCAGCTATGATTACACTATTCCGGTGCGAGTCGAAATTGTTTGTAAGCCTTTAATGACATCAAATATAAAAGAAACAAAATAACTGTCACAATACATTGTAACAAAAGAGAATAAATATAAGTATATCAATATGTTTGTCTTTGAGCATATCTGCGGGCAATGAAAGAAAGCGTATATAAAATAAGGCAATAACATTCCTAATAATAAAAATAATCTCAATAACATAAAAATTTCTTATCACTTAACATAATATCATGTAACTATATCAAAACATATCAAGCCACAAAATGTCTAATCACTAAAATCGAGATAATTGTTCTGAATTCCGGCATTGTCCACGGATATTGGCAACACTTTCGAACATTGCCAAACGCCGTCTACAACAAATTTGAATAAAAATGGGTGTTCAGCACTGGGTAACTTGTCCTCATTCAATTCGACCGTGGTAGAAAATCCTCTGGCAGTGCGTTCCATAGAACGTTCTGTCCAATTCCAATAATTGCTGCAAACATTGACGCTCTTCGGGGCTGTATCCCAATTGCTGACGGGCCATTCGATTTTGCGCACCTTCAGAGAAGATTTCGCTTCCTTTTCCGACTCCGGTTTAATAAGGGCAGAAGCGAGCTCAACAACAGACGAGATACCATTTTTCTCGGCATTGTTCCAACTGGTCGTTTGGTTGCGAGAATGGGCAGACGGTGGAAGCGGAACATGCTTTATGTCGGACTCCTTGCGAATTTCCGCCACAGGTTGGCTGATTCGTCTACAAAAATAGCTGAAGTGAGGAAATTTCACAAGATTTAAAGCAGAACAAGACGAGACATTTACATAGATACTGGGGGCGCAGGTAATTATACATGATATGATCTACATCGTATCAACATGCATGGGAATATATTAAAAGCAATGAGAAAGTCCGTTAATATACCGCAACTTATCTAGTACTGAATCTTGCAGATAGCTCATTATGTTCTCATGGTGTTATTATATATCTTACACTGGAAATAAAATGACTAATATAAATTTAGATAAATTACGGTAATAAGTTGCACACATTTTCTGACACGTACAGTTTACGGGCAATCATTTCAAAAGACCTACTGAATTTCGGCCTCCAGCTCTTGGTTTTTCTGTTGAATTTTTGCTTTGTCCGCAGAATTTAATTTGGATGACTCTTCCAAATCAAGCAACTTTTTCTGAGCGATGTCAAGTTGCTTAGCAAAAGCTGCATTGCGCTCCTCCAATTCGGCAATCCGGCGCTCAGAATTGTTCCTGAAACTTATGACAATTATTTTCACATTATCATTTTTATAAAAACTAAATTCCACCTAGAATTGCGAGATTCTTGAAGCTCCAATGTGAGCTTATTGATATGGTTCATTTGCTCGCCTGAATTTGAATTTCTCTGTTCCAACTCCTGTTCGAGACGATGGCATTTTGTGTTCAACTGTTCCATTTGATTATTAATTTTCTGATTTTTCTCCAGGAGCTGAAAATGCTTAATTTATGTGGTAAAATAAAGGTAGCCGTTAAATCAAAATACCTCCTCTTTTTCATCCATTAATTTCTGTGTTTGGTCCTGTTGATGATCTTTTCCTTTATTGGCGTCGTTATAGAGAGAAAAGACCTAAACAACAGATATTTTGAAACTTATTATTATATTTGATAGTTGCAATTGGGGACAATAAAAATAGGGCCATAATTGGACTAAGTTAAATTTTAAGGAACATGGACATGTGGTCTGGGATTCCATATTTGCTAAAAGTTAGCAAGAACCGAGACCAATTTTCTTTTTGTGGCCACTGTCTCAAAATCCCTGTGTAAGCTTTTCTCCTGTCCATTTAGCATCAGTTAAAATAACTCACTCGTTCAACTTCTTTCGACAATTCCATAATTTGGTTGTCGGCGAATTTTTGCTCGTGTACGTGCTGATCTCTCATTTTCTAAAAGAGCCAACATTGTTGTCTCAGACTATCTCCGTTGAATGTATGCTTCATATGACAAATAAAATATAAGTGACCTTAAGTTCAGACTGTAGCCTGCTCAGCTCAGTTTCATAGGAATTTTTCGTCGCCACTACATCCCGATAGGCTTTAGTGAGTTCTGCATTCTCCGCTCCGAGCTGCTCATTTTTGGCTTTGGTTGCAGTAACTTCCTCATTTGTGACGTTAGACTTCTTTGTTAATTCAGAACGCATCACCTGAAAGCCGGGTAAATTCTCTTTAAATATTAATTCATTCAAAACGTTACTTCCACATCACGAATCAAATGCTGATATTGTGCACTTTTTCTTTGCTCCTCTGCAATGACCGCGTGCAGTCTCTTGTTCTCATCTTTGAGCTATAAAAACAATATGTAATAACGATCGAAAAACGCTGATAATAATAATAGCTAGAATACCGGTATTAAAGGAATTGTATATAAAAAATTATCACAATGCCATTTACCAGTTTACGATTAGGAATTGATCAAAAACCCGACATATGAATAAGCAGAACTGTTATTTGGTATGATAAATTGAAAATTATTGCAAAGTCAAAAATTAAGGCACTTGCCTAAATCAGAATTAAAATTGAGATAAAAAATTTCGTCCCAAACAACTGTAAAATCTGGTACTGTATGGAATTTGGTGTTATACCAAAATTTGTCCCCAAAAAACGAGTGACAAAGTGTTTGATTTCTCTCACCAAAAACAGATCATATACATCCGCATTAGAAGAATAGGAAGCGTTTTAGACTATTTATATGTGTTTTCCAGCACAAATAAAGAAACCAGTAGAAAAACAAAATAACCATACTTGAATAATTTCCGATAGCTTAGATCGAACAGTGCTTTCGAAAGTTTCATATTTGTCGTATTGATCTTTTAGGTTGGATTTTAGCTTTTCATTTTCGGCGCGATAATTCTTGAGCTCATTGTTGGTTTGTTTCAGCAAACGCTCCTTTCCTTCGCCATCTTTTTGCAAAGCACTGATGTCGTCTTGAAGTTTTGCCTCCTGAAATAAAATGAAACTAACATAATGATACCTTTGATAACGTATAAACGACCAATTAATTGTATTTTAATAAGATACTAGCACATTCGGTGCTAGTAAAAAAATAGGGGGAGTCTGTGTTCATGCTATGTGAAAAAAGGTTGTCTATTGGAAGCCGCTATCGCGGCTCAAGCTGCTGCTAGCAGCCCCTACAAATGTATGTGCATCTGAGTCTATGGGCATCTAAGCCTGTGGGCATCTGAGTCTGTTTTCACCTGGCCATAACTTTCGTTCCCCGCCCGTGTCCAGGCCGATTGATACGTCATTCGTCTTCTCTCATCGAGAGCTACAAAATGACGTATCACTCGCCCGGAACCGAGCGATCGGGAGAAAGCGCCCCCATAAGTACAAAATGGTTTCTCTAAGGGGGATAATCATTGTATGGGTATGTAAATTATTGAAGCATATCTATCAAGTGTCAAAGATTTCCTGCAACAATACGTAGCTGTGCACTTTAATATAAAAAATACTTTAAATTATTATAAAAAAACATGCACACACTTTAAAGTTTGCCAGGTCGCCATAGTGTGTGAGAAACGTGACATATTCAGGCTGAACTGCACTCAACGATTTAAGTTTGTTTATGACGTCAGAGAGAGTAATCTCATTAACTGAAATAAGTTTTGTTATAAAAAATACAGAAAAATTTAGTGTGTAATATACCTTCTTTCTTCAAGGTAGTATGACGCTGAGTAGTCTGCACAATAGTCTTTTCGACAAGCTTTGGCTCCTGAGATTGAGTTACAGCGTGGACCTTTTGTTGAGGCTCTCTCTTTTCCTGTACTTCAACAAATTCGTCACTTTTATTGCCCTATAATTATATACCGTATTGAACATAAAAATGCATTAACATAATTATATCAGAATCAAATAAAACTTTGATCCTTATTGCTTTACTTTATTTCTTTCAATATTTTTGTCAACATCCCATATAATATAACACATCTTACTTGGATATCCGTTGAAAATTCATCATGATCCGTTTCTACCTTTCTAGGACGATGTTTCTTTTTGCTCTTTTTAACGGTAGCGTCTAAAATAAAATGATAAAGATTATGGATGCCTAAGGTGTTAATAACAGTGTTATGATTCAACAGTGTTATGAATTAAGACTGATGAAACTATCTAAAATATGTTCTGCGGTTTACGCTCAATAAAATTAACTATAATCTGCTGAAAATCAGCGAAAACCGATAATCATTTCTAACCGACAATATTTTTCTGGTCTTTTTCATTTTAACATCCAATGAGTTTAATAATTCGTAGAACTGTAGGTTTGTTATTAATTATTCAATAGAAAGTTAGATTTAATACTTCAAGAAAATTTATTATCCTATACAGCACTTTGTCATTGGATAAAAAGCAGAGACAAATATTCCACAGTCGTACAATGATTCGTTACTGATTTTTATACTGAAGCCTTAAAGTGCAACTGTATGGAATATGCGGGATTCTTATAAGCCAGAAAATTAACAGACTACAATTATTCCATATTCCTTATAATTTCCACCGTTTGCTTAAAGTTTATAAGTGGAATCGAATAATTTTAGGTTTCTCAGTTTCGAACGTTATCATTAACATAATGAATTGTGCAGGGTTGATCAGTTACAAATGAAACATACCCTCCGATTTTGTTTTCATTTCCACATTATCCTCCAATTTGGCTGGAGCAGATTCTTTTGGACTTTCATGTGTATTCGAAACGCGAACATTGGTTGCATTTTCCTCCACCCCGTTCGATTCACCAGCTTCGTTGACATGTTGGTGGTGGACTAACTCTCCCACATTTCGCTCCTGAATTGTAGGCTGCTCAACTGCCGTCTTCTGCTTCTAAAAATGTTGATGTATTGTAATAGTAGCAAAAGATTGATCTATTAAATCAAACATCGGCTGGTTTTGTTGATACTTTCTTTGCTTTTGCTGGTTTTGGTTTCGCCTTTTGAGTTTTATCTTCCGTTAACAGTTTCCTCGCTGTATGTCCGTATGCCTGCAATTCAAATATCTATTTTAGAGCCGAATTCTTTCCTATGTATTTTCACGAAGTCATACTTCCGTAAATTTCCCAAAATAACGAAGTCAATTTTCGATATTAATTTTCAGCACAGAGTAATTGTTTTGTCAGGTAAATAAAATAGTTAATTTACTTCTTACTTGGCAGTGACTTTAAAGTAATCGGTTTTTGGTCTCAAATTTCTCATGTAAATTACATCCAAGATCTTCTGCATTAGTAGATTATCATCCAGAAAAATAATAGTATAAACAATGAGTCCTTTAAACACGAAATAACTGCTAAAAATTTTTAATTTTATCTTTCCAAACTACGATATTATATTACGACATCAGAAATTGGTCAAATTTACGTAGTCAGTCATTCCTATATAACATTACTCTGCTCATCTGAATATAAAAACAAAACCTCTTCGAACGGCGTTTCCCTCGTTGCAGCTTTGAATAAGTATGCGCAAACAGCGGCCACAGCTACTATAGCGACGGCCACTGCAGAAAAAGTAAACGCATCCATCGTGTTCTGAAATTAAAAATATTAATTAAAGGAATGTGTATCATAGATAAAATTAGGCAACATGTGACCGTATTTGATGCATTAAACAATTGCGCGATTCAATACTCACCGTTAAAATGAAAACAAAACAAAATCTTACATCAAACTTCATCTAATTTGCCCCCATGCCCCGCAAAAAAAATCTATCACTTAGTGCAAATAACGAGAAATTGTTTATCGGTCAACGTCAATCCAATTATTTTACACCCATTGGAGAAAACTAATGTGACTCTTTCTCGGGAATGGATTGAAATTATAACGCTATCAATGCCCTTCCATTGCTCGAACTACAAATGTTTTTTTGCAAGTTTGCATCACTTTCTACAGTGCCAAATTATGGCATTTTGTATCATGCTTACGGTATGGCCTACATAAAGCACATTCAACTAATACAAACAAATATAGTTGTGTTATAAAGTATCATAACACAAAATAATACTATCTACGTTCTTTCAAGAGGAAAACCGTTGGAATGAAAAGACTATCCCGTACGTATCGAATTTATACCAAACCCTTGGGGAAGCTTAAATTGTTGTTTGAATTTGCCTGATAGTGTTCCGTTCCCTCGTCATTTTGGCGTTCTGCTTTTGGGATACGGTTATAGAATTGCTTTATTGAATTTTAGTTTTCCCTTCATTGGATGCCATTGAGTGCGTAAATTTGTGGTTTTAATATGAGATTATAGCTTACTGGGGGATAATATTAAATACATCGGTATGTTTTAATTTTTGTATTTCAGGAAATCTAGCACTCAAAAATGGCTGCTCGCAAAGGAAAAGTCAAGGAAGAACAGCAAGTTTTAACGCTCGGACCTCAGGCAAAAGAGGGCGAAAACATTTTCGGCGTCGCGCACATTTTTGCTTCATTCAACGACACATTCGTTCACGTAACGGATTTGTCTGGCCGCGAAACTATCGTGAAAGTAACCGGAGGCATGCGTGTGAAGGCAGATCGTGACGAAGCTTCGCCATACGCTGCTATGCTTGCAGCACAGGTACCTATGATTTTTTATTTAGTAGCGAAATAATTCCTAGAAAATGCTTGTCTAGTTTTAAAAGCTATAAAATTTTACGGATCATTTATAATTTAGGCATTATAAACAAATCTTCCCAAATCACATTTCCTAGATGTCTTAGAATATTTACTGTAACAATAACCAATATCAATTACTATTATAATTACTATATAATGGATGATTGCCATAAGATACGTCCATAAAAATCGCACAAATTCCGAAAATCGGAACATTGTCCGCCTTTTGATTAAGTTAAGCTGTATATTGATTAGCTTCGAAACAGCTTTTTTAGATTTAAACAGTTTATAACTTTCTGCGTTTTATACGCTTCAATATTATATCAAAAGCATTATAAATTGTAATAATAATGAACATATTTAAATAATTGTGTCCTCTGCGGAATTAAAAATAAATTGGTTGAATTTTTAAATATTGTAGTTTGACTTAAAGCTGAAACGATCTCACCTATTAAAGCTTTCTCTTCATTTTAGGCAACGTGTTTTTTTCATACCCAATTTAGGATTGTTACCAAGAATCTTCTGGAGATCTTTAAATTAGCTTTACACTTTTTAAAGAATTTTTAGGCATAAAGTAATTGTTACTAAAATTGTTTACCACTTTTTCGTACGAATCGAAAGTAATTTTGCAACCATGAAGAGAACACACAGACCTATCTAGAGAAAAAATTGATGTGTTACTTCAGAAACTACATGAAAATTGCTTTACCACAAAAGAAACCCATTTGTTTTTGGATACGAATCACACTCATTGGCTTTCGTGTTTTTATTTCAGTAACTGTTCACTTAATTATCCGTGGTTATTAAACAAATATTTTTGATATAAAGTATTAAAATAAACAATAGGGCTTTTGTGATTTATGTGATAAATGATTTATTTTAAGCCGATACATTATTTACATTATGGGTTATGATAACTATAGTAAAATACGGCCATATTGTAAATTAACCAAATTACAAAACGATAGCATTCACATCAATTTTATTTATTCCTCTTTTAAGATTACTCCTTTATTGGTTTTAAAAATATTTTAACTAGAGTTGGCTCTTCTACAATACATTTCTTACATATTAAAACTAGCATTTGAGCAATTTTTTAACTATTGAGCCTTTCTAAAGTAATCAGTAATTCCGAATCTGTCCTGAAACCAAAAATATACTGTCGTAGAAAAAATTGGCAGTTTATTAACGCTGGTTACAAGGATGAAAATGATATATAAGTTTTATTTGGCCTCTGCTATACTATTAAAAATGTTGGCTATTTAGGACGTTGCCGAACGCTGCAAACAAGTCGGAATAAACGCGCTGCATGTCAAACTCCGTGCCACAGGTGGAACCAAGACGAAGACTCCTGGCCCAGGTGCTCAATCAGCTCTTCGAGCTCTTGCCCGTTCCGGCATGAAAATTGGACGCATTGAGGACGTGACTCCAATTCCAACAGACTCCACACGCAGAAAGGGCGGACGTCGCGGTCGCCGTCTCTAAGAACAAAATTTTTTTGTTATACACTCATTGTGTTCTTGTTATTTGCAAATGAGTGAATGTTTGAATAAAGATTTCGTTGTTTATTTGTCACGCATATGCCTTATCCACATTGTATACACAAACAATATTTTTCAGCAATTCATCGGTTTAAAGACATGAAATAGTGTATAATGCAACTTTATAGATGATTCGCTTCATACTAATACAAAATAGGGCTGGTAAGACGAGACTGGCGAAATGGTATATGCATTTTGATGACGATGAAAAACAAAAACTGATCGAGGAGGTCCATGCTGTTGTGACAGTTCGTGACGCTAAGCACACAAATTTTGTCGAGGTCAGTTTTTGGGAATATATTAGCCAATACACACACACTCGGGTTAACACTTGTATGCATGCGCAAAATCCGTTTGGTACTAAACTATGTTCCCTATTTTTTTGCTGCTAAAGTCTTTCATATAAAAATGTTGCTACTAACTTTTAAGAAAAGTCCGGCTATAAGCCACTAGCGCACCCAGGGGGGCAAGGGGGCACGTGCCCCCCCCCCAAAAAAAATGGGAAAATTTTGAAAAATGAGTGTAAATCAGTACAAATTTGGGCAAAATCGGTCCGGTGCCCCCCCCCCCAAAAAAAAAAAAAAAACCCAAAAATCCGGTGTCCCCCCCTTAATGCCGATTTCCTTGAAAACCCAAAAAAAAATCCTGGGTGCGCCACTGCTATAAGCGCTACAATTTAGTGAAATTTAAGTTTTCTTTATTAACTGAAATTTATGTTTCTAAAAGTTGTTATTATTAGCTCCGATGCAAAATAAAACAAATATACACGTTTTGCCGAGTAAAGCATTATTATTAAGTAATTCGAATGGAAAATTTATTCCACAACTGACACAATAAAAATACATTAATAATCATGACATGACAATTAAGAATTCGCACTTGTAGAAATAATGACAATCACGGCAAAAGGAGTAGGTATAAGAGAAAAATGGGATAGTTGCAATAGATGACCATTATGTATTTCTTTTTTGTTTTAAACAATAACCGGTGGTTAAAATTTAAGAAAGTATTCTTGCTGACTGGATTATGGGTGGGCATTTTAAAACCATAACATGTCTTAGTAGGTACGAGTAAATAGTCGTCTCTTAATAAAGTTTGACCAAAAAGAGACAAAGAGTAGTTTTAGTATCTCCATTTATAGCCCTTTAAATGTTTAAGGTCCCCTGGTTTTAGAATATTCAAGAGGTAAACGTTTTCTCAAATAATAAATCTGGTTTATAATGATAAATCATGTAAAATCTTTCTAATAATTCTTTATGGAAAACTTTCAATCAATTCTGTTATACCTTTTGAATGGATTTTCTTCAGTTCCGAAATTACAAGATCATTTATCGGCGGTATGCAGGCCTCTACTTTTGTATATGCGTTGACATTGTTGACAACAATCTCTTTTATCTGGAAGCTATCCACAATTTCGTAGAAGTAGGTTTACTCAATAAAAATTAAGTTCATCAAATTATTAATGAAAAATTTAGGTCCTTAATGAGTATTTCCACAACGTCTGTGAATTGGATTTAGTCTTCAATTTTTATAAAGTAAGTCGTTTTTATGTAACACGATTCCAAAATAGTTCTTATTGTTCAGGTTTACTCTGTCGTCGATGAAATGTTCTTAGCTGGTGAGGTCCGTGAAACATCCCAAACAAAAGTCTTGAAGCAACTTATGATGCTAACATCTCTGGAATAATTATTACTATGCAGAGTTTTTATGTGTTTGTATAAAGTTGTAATTATTATACATTAATGGAGAAATACATTTATTACAGTATAGCTCATTAATTTGTTTTGTTTACAAATTCTACGGCCTACCATCTAACCAAGGTTAGTTGAGTGTACACATGGAATTATTTTGAATAAATCGACTGACATTAATTTAAAGAGAACCTTTTGACCTACACTCGAATTTGAATATCGTAGAAAGAAATGAGTTTTTGCTGCACAAACGTTGATAAATTTTGTTATATTTCTCAAACAAAGAAATACCATTGTGCTCCTCTGTATTTTCTATTCATAGTTTATTTATTTTGAGGAATCTGCAACCTCTTTGAGTAGACATAGCTAGGCCACCTAGTTTATTTTGTGTTTTTTTAAAGTTATCTAAAAAACCAATTTTTTGCAAGTAACCATAGGGGGGACCCTATGGTATGAAAAATCATTTTTCTGAAAAATTTGTCGAAAAAAATCAATAGGGTCCCCCCTATGGTCTTTTATCCAAAAAATTGGTTTTTTAGACAACTTTAAAAATAGCTAAAAATAGACTATATTTTGTGTAAATTTTGTCTATTTATATTAGGCATACGAAATACTAGCTAAAAAGAGCAAAAAATTGGAAAAACCGCATTTTTTTACCACATAAGACAGTTACCACATTTCATTTTCTCTAACTTTGTGTGGTGAGAGTACTCTCTCTCCCTTTGTGGTAAATGTCACTTTTCGCGCATCAGGCTAAAACAACCCTTATAAGGCGACAAACAAGGATTTAGGCTTGCGGCTTGCTGTACAGGCTCAACCAGGACTTAATCTTAGGCCTAAGCCTAAGCAGCGATTTGCTTTATTAACAGCCTTTCTAGAGTATTCTAGAATGAAAAATGTGAGTAAAATGCCTAAAAGGGGCAAAAATTTGAATTTCCTGCGAAAAATACCCTTCTAGAATGAAAAACGTATTTTGGGGGTGGATCGTACCCGGGGGTGGATCGACGGGGGTGGATCGTACCCGGGGGTGGATCGACGGGGGTGGATCGTAGTAGACCGGGCTTGTAGACTTTGCTCAAATTCCTCCTGGAATCAGATAAAATGTCTGACTCATCCAACTCGGGTTTAACCGCTACCGTAACATTGCATTATTTGAAACGTTTGTTTCTCGTCATATACAGAAACAAATTTATTATCAAATTTCTTTTAAGCTGATGAAAGGAACGCAGTCAAGAGCAGAATCCATGGTTTGGTCTTTACATTTATCTTCAAAGTTTATGTTTTTTCGTTTAGGATTGCCATAACAAGAAGACTTGTTGTATTCACGGAAAGCAATGCTTAAAGGGCCCTGAGTTTCGTACAAAAGAATGCAACGCTTTGACTGCGAAGCCTTCTGAACAAGTTATGCTTCGCTCGTCGCAGTCGAACATGTCAGTGATTGATTCAATGAGTGACTCCGACAGTGTGAAGACGATGAGAAGCGGTCGAATATATGCTCTGGAGAAACCCCATTATTCAGTATCGTCTCTGAACACGGTCAGTTTTGTTTTGAAAATTACACACAGATTGACAAATGTTCAGTTAGATTAACGGATGTATTTTTAAATATTGTTTCAAACGGGCAAATCTTTATTCACAAAAATATACCTATTTTACTTTTAGGATGGTTCTGGACGCTGAGAACAAATCGTAATTGACGCGTCACCGCCTTTTAGAAATCTTTGCAATACTGATGATTGAAAGTTTGAATAAAATTCCTTGATTACCATTTGTGACACCATAGGAACATTGTATTTGCAAACAATATTGAAAATAAATACATTCTTGCTAATTTCGCTTTTTTCTGCTCCTTAGTCTCCAGATATTCCATATGAATGATAGATTTCGCTTAGGGTACAAACGTTTATACATTTTACCTCCAAAACTATCCAATTTTGGTTATGAACGCCACATTCCTGAATTTCAACATATTATAGAGTTCTTACCAGGCTTCAGTTGGCAGACCCCACGCTTAAATCCACGTCTACTTGTAATCCCTGAGACCATCGCGATAAAAAGAAAGATGTATATCTTGAGATATTGTTAAAAATCTGCCGAATATCTTGACGAATTTCCATATATATGACGCTTGACTTTTACATTTACGCCTAAAAATATTAAAACAGACAACCAACAGTGAATAATCGATTACAATATGTTGAATATTATCAGTTAACAAGTGAAATTGCTCAAAAATGATTCTCAATTGATTGTTATGTTATCGAACCGTTTCCTCATTCAGCAATTTCGCAGCGGTGAATGATGGAAAATGTCGTTGACAAACAGTGTGCAAAGTCTTTGTGATCCTTACGCAACAGATTGACTGTGGCGACAAATGAGAGACGAGACGACCACTTTTGCCTCAAAGAGCGAGAATGTTTCATGGTGTTGTTAAAAGAAAACAGCGCCACAACTGTTAAATATATTAGAGGGAAAGGGAAGCGAGGAACGCAGAGAGCAAAGGAAGAGCGAATCTTGCGCCACACACCGCAAGCATTAATGGCCATGCTACCTTTTTTCTTCATTTTTTGGGAGTGACGAGTCTATTATTATTTCATCCATAATTTCGTGAAAATTATTGTCATGGTTGTCCTTTGAGTCCTTTTTTACATTTTTCCATGCATTTTAATCAAGAATAAGTGATTGGTCTTTGTGCTGACTTGTTTCATTTGTTTACCAATTTTCTCCAAATGTTGGCGGAATAGCTGTTGTTTGGTTGTTTTTATTTTAATTAAAATTGCTGTGGCCAATTTTGTGTCTCTTTATGTGCATCGCCCTTTTATCGAACAATGGCTGCGCCTTAATGACCGCACAATTGTTTTTCCACGAATTGAAGCTTCCAAGATAAAAAATAAAAGATGAAAATATTTTGCAAACTTTGTGCAAGTACAATTTCACCAATGACGTTATTCAAAATGTTTACAATTTGTATTTATGTGTTTTTGTGTACAATTTATATGCATGCGAAAATAAACAGCGCTAAAAATAAAATTTCATTTATGGTCTTGATGATCTCTTATGAGAGTAACATGTGACGCAAACTTTCCTTTGCTATCACTTTTATTATGAATCGTTTCTGAACGATTATTGTCTCGCGGTTTTGATTTTTTAATGTTTTATTTCAATGTTTTTTGAATAACATTTATATGTAATTTTCAAACTGAAACGCGTCAAGTTGCTACATTCCTCTGTTTTAATTTTCTTTCGGAAAACAACGTGTCGTTTGAGTTTTAGGTATTCATGGATGATTTTTACAGCTTAGACTAATTTTGTCAATGTTCTAATTTCGTGAATGATAATTTATGCTTGTTCCTCTTCTTGTGGCCTGAATCCTTATCTTTTGGTCATAATGAAGAGTTTTTTTAATAATCTACTCGTTTCAGCCAAAGAGTTGTGGGTGGTAAAATTTGTTGGGGCCAAATGTATAGCCGAGGTTTAATATTAAGAAACACACTTCTATGATTTGTAAATTTTGCCCACATTTTTTGTAATATCGATTACAACAACCGTTGTTTCTAATATCTGTAACGTTATGAATGTTTAACTTTTAGGTTTTGAACCATAGGCAGCCTTCTCCAGAACAACAAAATGTCTAAAAACACTCGGTTACTATCAGTGACAATATTCCACGCTATCTTCTCTAATTTTGGCGATATCGAAGCAAACGTTATGTCTTATATGTCAGTACCCGTCCGGAAGTTCTTCGCAAAATCTCTGAATTCTCATTACAATATAAATACCACAACTTCGTCTGCTGAGTTAGTTTTATTCGAGATAATTAAATAAAAATGTGACAATTATTGGACTGTCTGTTTCAGAGAAATTATTTCAAAGTTATCGGCTCAGACACCAAAAACACACATTGTGTTAGCATTCATTAAATCGTTTCATTACAACTTCCTGCTTTTGATTGACATGCCATATTCGATTTTTATAAAATAGATTTTTACTGACCAGTAAAGTGTCTGTCTCAACGGGAATCTTTGGTTCACGTGATTGACATATGAGTTTACCACTTTTCAGATTTCAATTAATATATTCCACAATTGCTTCATCCTTCTTTATCGGAGTACTATTCGGCGGATGCATAATGGGCACTTTAATGGACACATATGGTCGAAAAAGCACTTCCGTCTATATTCGGTAAATTTTGTGAGGGTTCGGACAAATTCATCCATACAGCCCTAATTGGTTACGAATGAAGCTTCATAAAAAGGTACAATAAGGAGGATAAATTTTCTGAAAAATGAGATCGGAATTAAAAAATTGAGAGGCTACTTACAAAAATTGTGTCTACCAATTATCCCGACTCCCAACTGAAGTTTAATATTTCAGATCAACTCTAGGAATTTTGGCAGCATTATCAATGATAATGGGTTATTATTTGAATTTTATCGAATTATTCGTACTAGGACAATTCCTGGCCGGAGTAGTTGCAGCACTGAAAACGGTATTATTCGTTTATATGGCTGAATGTGTTCCGGATTCAAATCGAGGTATGACATTTGTATTATTGTATGAGTATTGCATTACCAAATATCGGTTTTAATATTTTTAGGTTTCACCGCTATGGTTCTTGGCGCCGGTGGAAACTTTCTACTTTTATTTGTTGCACCATTTTGCTTGCCTCAAATGTTCGCTAATGACCGCGATTGGTGGCTATTGCCCGCTTTTTGTCTCGTTTTGGCTATGATTCATCTGTTTATAGCTGGTAAGGCACATTTCCTTGTGTTAATTTTTTTACTACAGATGAATAATATATTGGCTTCATGGTACAAAAGTCAATATATGAATTTAATTAACAAGTTTTATCGATAAATAAAGAACTGACATAATTCAATGTCTTTAGCGTATTTCCCCGAATCACCTAAACATGTAAGGTTTTGTCGTTTAAGCTTTTTCATAGCCTTATCTCTGATTTATAGTTATATATTGCACAAAATCAGCGGGAATTGTCGCGGTCAGCTGTCATATTCTACCATGGAAGTACTACTAATATGGGTAGGCCATTTGTTTTAACTTTTTGTAACTAATTTGATATATACTTTGAAAAATTTAGACATAATCACAGATGAATACGAACGAGAGAGCCACCTAACTCGTAATAATAAAGTCACCCTCAAAATGCTATGGAAAAATCCACGTTTAAGGCAAGTTATTTTGAAATTCTACAATTACGTCTCAATTTTCCAATAAAAGTGGTCACATATATTAATCTTTTACATTAGTATAATTTATAATTTCGAAAACCAATTTACATCCAAGAGTGCAATTAAAGTTATTATTTTTTGTTTGTCAGACACTTAACACAAAAGTGGTAATGGTTCGATATTGTGCAGACAAAAACACGTCTTGCTAATATAAAAAGAGCACACCACGAGACTCTTATTTTTAACTTTCAGATGGTCCACCATCATCGTTCTTATCGCTGCTTTTGTGCCAGCCTCGTCTCTGATCAATTTGAAGAGTCAATACCTTGAGCCTATGCTGATGACCTTTGGTTTAGATCAATCAAAAGTGTGTTTATCAATAACAATGTAACGTACTCAAAATGACCTCATTGACTGTTTAGGCAATGATTTCCACTATGCTAATGACAGCCGTCACATCACCACTTTGTTTGCTAGCTCCATTTGTGGTTGAACGTTTTGGTCGACGCCCTCTTTTTATCTTGATCACGGTTCTTTCCACGTTTGAGTTGGTATTTGTGTCAATTGCCCAATCGTTGGTGGATCTACGGCATGTTCAAAGTTCAGATCCCACAGGATGGTTTATTCCCACAGGTAATATTATTCATACCTTTTAATTTGCTTCGATGCCTCGATAATCTGTCGGAAGTAGTCGAATGGTCTGCTAAAAGCCAGAATAATTGTTTCCGGCCATTTTTACGGTGAAAAATATAATAGTTGTCTGCTAAATAACTCTTACGTTGGACGTGTTAATTGAGCTGTTACTATTCTAAAACCACATTTTGTATTTTCGCTCTTCTGCCTACGCTTCATTATTATCATCCGGTATTGTAAGCAGAGTATAAATTAAATGCTTCCGTTAACTTTGGAATATGGCATGAGTCATTTTAGAATATTGGTATTTGGTCCAAAGTACAATTACATTAAAAATGACGGTTTTATTTTACTAAAAAGTGATCTTTATTTTTTAAATCGAAGATTATTAATTAAAATCAATATATTTTTATTAACATATATAATTAACATTTGATTAACATATATATAATATAAGATTAACAAATATAAAGATCTATGATTAAAAACTCGTGTATAATTTTTAATTTTTGAAAAGAATTAATTCAGTTGGTGTGTTTGGATGTTTCATGGGATCTGCGTCGTCTATGTTGGGCATTCTGAACATGACCCCAATCCTTACGGGTGAATGTTGCCCTCATGCAGCAAGAGCCTTGGTCACAACAATAGTCCAAGTGGTGCCGATGATTTTGGTGCTCCTTTTGGTCATTTCCTATCCAATTGTGACGGCCAACTACGGCGTGCTCTTCCTACTGCCAATGCTTGTACTCAGTGCTACTCTCGCAGCACTACTGTTCAAGTACCTCCCTGAAACTAAAGGATTACCGGTAAGATTTATTTCAGCAACAAAGGAAGTTTGTCAAATAATAATATTTATGTCATTTGTCAGTTCTATAATTTTAGTACTCAAAAATTATTGCGGCAGCAGACATTTTAAGGGTTTAAAATTGTCGTTATTAATGGAGGCGCATTAAGGTTTACCACTTATGGTGTTTGGGATTAATGTCTCGTGCGCAAGCGCAAACTTTTGCTTTTTTATGTTACGGAAAAGGAAATCCTAGGAACAATGATTAAATAAACTGGGAAAGCAAGTATATTCTTTCAAATAAGCTTTGTTTTTATCACTACAAGCGATTATTTTAAAACATCATTCTAAGTTAGCTAACAATTTTATTGGTTTGGCCGGAAATTCTTGTCGGTGTTTTTAAACGTTTATATATCAAACATTTATTCATCAATGTTCTTCATAATAATCACCATTGTGATCTACAATGTGTGTCCATCTTACTGGTAAAAGGCGGATGCCTCTTTCCCAGAAAATTTTATTTTTACGAGCAAAATACAAATCAAGGTGATTTTTGACATCGTCATCATTTTCAAAGTGTTTTTCTGCAATTTCGTTGGAGAAATCCCGGAACAACCAGTAGTCTGACGGGGCCAAGTCTGGGCTGTATGCAGGATGTGGCAACACTTCCCAGCTCAAGTCCTGAAGTGTTTGTTTGGTTAGTTTCGCAACATGGGGTCTAGCGTTGTCATGCTGAAGGATGACCTTTGGCTTTTCGGGCCGTTTTTCCTGATGGGTTGTGCAAGCCGGCGAAGCTGAGCACTGTACGTAGCAGCTGTGAGTCTCTCCTTTCTGCCCAACAGTTCATAATGGATCACGCCTTCCATATCCCACCAGACGGAGAGCATTAACTTTTTCCCATAGCGATCTGGCTTTGGATCAGGTTTTGCCTTTTCTCCTGGGCCCACCCATTGCCTTTTGCGGCGAAAGTTGGCGTGAAATATCCACTTCTCGTCCCCTGTTACTAGGCGGGGTAAAAAGGACTTACGATGGTAACGGGACAATAAATTGGCGGAAATGGACATTCGCTGCCATTTGTCGGCATCGTTCAGGTGGTGGGGTATCCAAGCACCATACTTTTTCTTATAGCCAAGAGCTTTCAAATGGTCTTCTACTGTAGAATGACTGGTCCCAAGCTGCTCTGCAAAATCGCGTGTTGATTGCCGGTTGTCTTCTGCTAATAATGCCAAAAGTGCTGGTTCATTTAGCTCGGAGGGTCTTCCAGAGTATGGTTCATCTTCTAGGTCAATACTTCCTTGTTTAAAACGAGGAAACCATCTCTCGCAGGTTCGGGTGGAAATAGAGTCTTCGCCGTACACTGCGTTAATATTTTTAGCTGTTTGGGCCGCACTGGTACCTTTGGAATATTCATAGAAAATTACATGCCGGAGGTGGTTATGAGGGAGATTGTTTTGAGAATTAATAATTTTAAGGAAAGAAAATAATAAAAGGCTTGCTTTCCACATTTTCCAATAAAGGACTCTCTTGTGCATTAAATAGTATAAACACTTCCCAAGAAATTATTGATCACTGATAAGAATGGCCGACATAAAAACACCGACAGGAATTTCCGGCCAAACCAATAACAGAACTCATCATGTGATTTGCCTTCGTTTAGTATAGAATGTATCCTGTATAATTTCTCAACTTCCAGGTGGATCAAATCTTCCGTGGTCTATCCGTACAACCAGATCAAAGCTCTTCTTGTCTGTCCGAAAGCGAAGCGCCTATTCTGATCAGTGACGACGAACTCAGTTCAAATTACGGTGCGATTGAGGAACGAAGGCTTTAAAACAGATTTAGATTTTTTTCGTATTAAGTAATTCTTTGATGTAAATTATTTTATGGGATCATTCAGAAATTAAAAATCGACGACAAAGTACATATCGAAGTTAGCTTATGTCAAATTTGTAAAATGAACGACATTCTAAGACCAGTGATAGAACTTCTGAATGATGCCCGCTTTGTGCCAAAGTACGGGTAAATTTCGGCCAAATATTTTTTGATGTAAATGTGATGTTGTTTGATATTTCAAGATAAAATTTCGCAACTTGTAAGCATAACCGACATTATAACATCATCAATGTCTTCGTATGATCCATTTGCGTCATTATACGACCCGCAATAATTCCCTCCCTCATCTTGGGATATACGTCGGCTTTGATGCGAGAAAGAAAGACCCGTTCGAAAATGGGAATAAAGTGAAGCTAATCCGACGAATATAGATAAAGCCAACATAAGTCTAGCAAAAGCCAGCCAGTAATACCCTCGGGCGGTCCCACTCCAGGTGTGGGAGGTCGTTCATTAATGGCATAGCAGATTGTAGCGCCCAGTCTCGAGAAAAATTAATTCCACTTCCCCGGGAATGGCATGCAATATTAGTATAAAAGACGTCGGATTCGTTTCCTTCACATGTTATTCAAAGTATTTGTTTGTCGCGCGGGAGGAATCGAGCCTTTCTATTTCATATCCTTATTTCAACCAATATTTGTGATTGCTTATGGATTTGTATAAACATTGGAACAAATGTTTGCAGTTGTCTTGCACTATATAATTAGCCTTCTTTTAAGGTTTGTCACTCGATGCGAGTGAATATCGTCCATTTTGAATTTACATATCCCTCTGTTTTGTTAGTCGAAGTCCAAGAATTTGGTTTTTACAGAAGGGTTTACCCATTAGTAAACGAGCTGGGTTATCCTCTACCAAAGGTTTACCGGATTGCTATACTTCTTAAGTTCAGCAAATATATAGAAAATGGATAAGCACTTCCAAAGTAATCCAGAATGAAAATTGATGTTTAACCGTCTTATTTGAGAAGCTATAGAGAATCTTTAGAACCTTTTTAGAGGTTCTAAAAAATTGTGATAAGTTTTTATTTGCCACAGATGCTCCTATATCTGTCGCACCCGAGTATTTTAGCATATGAGTGGGTCATATTTCTCATAAATTTTTCTCTGCGTACTAACAATAACATTATTTTTAAGAAAAAGATAATAAGCTTTGATAAAAGATTAATTTAATTGCCAATATTTTTTTCGAACCTGTTAAAATGCATCCGTGTTTTTGCTTGTGGAAAGCCAAAATCCTTTGGTGCTTCGAACTATAACCCGCATTTCCACCGTATACTTCATTCGTACTGAATATATAATTTTACGCGCCAATGACTTTCCTACCTCTGTAATATCCTATTTCCGTTTAGAGTTCAAAAAGTCGGATACATTCGTAATGCAAATGAATATGGGGACGGAAGTCGTATACTCGGACGATTTTTGTGAACTGACGGACGAGATGCTCAAAATTAAAAAATATTTCTTTCCGACTTTGCGTGCAAAATTCATCCAAGTGAGAGATATTCGCGTCGTTTATTTCGAAGCACAAAAGGATGCAAAATATGCTCAAAGGAGGACCTGGGGGCTGGCGAAAAATTCGGTTCATTGGGCCGCTGATTTCTCAAGGTCAGTTAAACACTCATTCATGAATTTTATTCAATTTTTTCCCCAAAAGGTATTCAGAGATTTTGACAAATAAAAGCGAATTTTTATTAAAAGTTTACCCATTTACAGTTATTAATGTGAGATAATTTTTTCTCTGCAATTTGTTGCTTTAATACGCTAAACACTTTGCACCAATAGTGACTTTTGTACGATTTTGAATTTTATACGATATTGTATAAATAATATTTTCAGGTGTATACCTGGTGAGAAATTCGGAAAGACAGACATAATAATTGACGTAGAGGATGGCATAAAGAAGGGCTTCACCGTCTCAGACGCCGACTCTTTCCTCAGTGCCCTTCGCAATGTTGCTCCAATTTCACTTATTATTGTGGATAATTTGAACATTCAATGAATGCTCGAAGCACCATCCTACAATTCACCCTTGTTTTATTTTTCTCATGTACAGAAATAAACTTTGATATCATAGCGCTCCACATTATTAGTTCGGCAGAATTAATTTTATTTGACGGAAGAGAAGACACAAAAAAAATAGGAAAAGGGCTTCAACGAGTCACACATTCTTTAATAATCCTCGTTTTCTACACATTCCTCTTTTGTTTACCTGTACATGGACGATATGACTCAAACGGAAGTAGGTGGCTTTACTGCATTTGCGAGAAAATTGTTTAACGGAATCAAAGCAAAATTCCAAGAAAAGTAAATAACTATGGAAGAAAAATATTTTGTTCCACGATAATTTTAAAATTTCTATTGTGAACAATATTTAATAGAATAAAGCGTACATTGCAAAAAATATACTTCTAGCGTAATCACTTACGCTAGTATTTATTATGGATTTCAAAGGAACTATTTTACTTTAACATTGAGCTATGTTGGAATGCAGAATATATCTACCACTTACTGAACTGTAATTCCGTGAACAACAAAGTAAAGCAGAAAACAAAACAAAGAACGAATGCGGAGGAACGTTTCGCTTGTCTTTTGTGCTTTATGTTGTGTAAACAAAAACAAACTGGCGACATTTGAGATTTTAAGTTCCAAGAAGTTTCATTTAAAATTATTTTCTGCGCATATGCGCTAAATTTGCTAGACATTTTATGGAGTTTAACGGTCTATATCCTCCTCCTAATCACGAAGCCAGAATTCACAACGCTGTTTTCAACGGACTTTCACATGCAATAGAACGATCACCTAGCTCACATCGCTATAGGTATGCCCAAGAGTAATTCGCTAATACCAAACTGTAAACTTGTAAAATGCAATTTTGTAGTCCAAAATCGTCTGTCCTTATCACTTAGCATAATAGACCTGCTCAGTTAAAGAATAAAGGAAAATTAGTACAATGTTACCTGTTAGTGCAGTAGCGCAGATTTAGGATTTGGAATCTATTTTCTTTCTGTCATTCATTTTTATGGAAATTTCGTCGCCGATTTATTACAAATTATTAAACATACGGCTTTTAGACAAATAGGGAACATGGACGATGATTTCACAAATGCACTAAAAATTTCGTGGAACCATTTCGGTACGAAGTATATCATCGGACTGAACCATTTAAGGACGAATGAAGATTTATTTGAAGTATGTTTCTATAGCCGAATATTCCTTTTGACCTGTTAGTGCTGTTTAGATACTTATGCGTAAAGTTCGCCTTATTCATCCGGAGTTCAGCAATGCTCTGGCGTACAAGAATTTATTGGGAAAAGAAGTATGTTATAATATAACCATAATGCCGTAGAGACAGCGTAAGTTATCATTTTCATAGACGCAGCATATGCTCAATGAGAAAATACTTGTCTAACAGTATCCCATCTTTAGAGTGATTTTTGAAACTTTTATCTCTTGAACATATTAATATTGTTTATTTTCAAAGTGTATCATTTTAACTTGAATCTCATACTAGTATTTGGCTGCTGTGTCGTGTCTGTCTGCACTTTTTTGGGAGTCCATGCTTAGAGGTGCTTATTTTGTCTGTTAGGTTTTTGTGCCAGATTTTCAGGACCTCATTCTTGGGCGCGCGAAGCGCGCGGGTTGGGCGCGCGAAGCGCGCGTGCATAAAACTAAATACGAGTGCCAAAGGCACTCCTCCGTGGCTAGTATGCGGAAGTAATTTATGTTTACTTGGTCACGTTTTCTCAGTTTGGTCTAAAGTGGTATCTTTTATTTCGGGATATATATTATTTAGCTATGAATATTCATACTCTTTTAAGGTCATTATGAGAGTGTAAATGCACTTTCTTTTATTTTTCTTCCGCATTCGCGTAAACGAATTTATAACGGGTTATAATATTACCATAATATCAATTTTGTACGTTTTCGGGAATTGTGGACAGTGACACGTCGTTGCGCACAGCCTTATATGAAACAAGCAACAAATTAAAACTGCATACCATTTTGCTTCCTCGCTCATTTGGTAAATTTATTTCATAAAACCTGAATAAGGTGAATTATTCAGACGGCTATTCCAACATAGGCGTTCTTCCAGCATCTGATATGCTTTCTTATTCTGGCCGCAACACATCCAGCTCTACTTTCCATAATAATGCAACACGCTCGGCTTCCGTTCCACCAGCCGTAAGTATCCATACTGTTTCTCTAGGATTATACTGTATTTTGCATAATCCTAATATAATATTTTGTCATGCTTGCCCATTCGTAATCAATTAGGGGGATATGGTGCAATTACGGAGGTACAGTTTTTTGGCTTGAAAATTCTCAGGGAGTGGGATGGCTAATTTTGAAATAAAAAGGCTTTAGCTGTAAGCTAAAAAAATTGTACTGTCTACAGGAATTGCACGAGCTAGCATCGGCTACGAAATTATCCACAAAACACGTAAAACATGTTAGCCCCTTTTAGGCTAATCCTAGGCCTAGTACATGCTTGTCTTTTTTTAAATAAATTTCATAAGATGCAAAAAATCGTTTATATAAAATTCGAGAAGAAACGAATTTTGGTTGATTTGATCATTTACAATTTCAGAGCCACGCTTCGTCTCCTACGGCCATTTTAGTGCCCAAATCACAAACCCAACGATCCACATCCACCGTTTTTTATCCAAAGCGCAATCTTTACGTTCAACCAATGCTATACGGACTTCCCCCTAATAACGCGCTATTTCCACATCTTCTGATGGCTGGCAGCGGATATCATCCAGGAGTCTACATTGTCCCAAGTTTCCATTCACAACGATGGATCGGGCCTAATAAATACCGCAATTGGAACGGTATTGGAGGGCCATATTACTATAAAACTGGCTGGGGTCCAGTTTGGTGAAAAACGATACTCAATCAGCGATGACCAGAATCGAAGAATAGGTTTCAGTTCTATCGCTAACTGTATTTTTAATTGCAATGGCATAAAAAATTTGACCGATCTATCCACAATATGAGTAGTCATAGTGTCATTTTGTTGAGCTATGCACAAAAGAAACAAACACAAAGATAAGTTTAGAGCTGAAACGAAATCCAAGTTAAACTTTCTCTTTATTTGAAAAATAAACAAAAACTCCCGAAGAGCACTTTCCTATCGCCATATGCATCGATCTCGTTTCGGCGCTCCCATTTCTGAAGAGCGAAAATGAGGTCAATGGATCCTCCAACTTGATAATACAGGTGTATATTTGGAACCTCAATCAAACGTTCGTATTATAAAGCTCTACTAATTTTCGTATGCGTATTGTGTCCTAGTTGTACTGCTTAATGTGGATGGTAGTCTTTGTTTTCGTAAGCATTACTTTCGCACCAATCTCAAGTATTCCTCTCCAGCCCACTGCCGAGGTGAATTTCGGAACTTCCACAATGAATAATGTAAACGAAATTAGTATTCAGCAATTTTACAGAAAATTTAGAAAACGTTTTTGAAAGCAATTAATGATTATATTTTACGAATTATCTTGCCAAGCCTTATCAGTTTAGCCTGATATTTCGGATTTACAAATAAATCTTCGGGAATACACGGCCTCCACTACTCAATTGACAATTGTGCCCGGAAATGACCAACATCCTGTGGATGTTCGAAAAGAGTACAGCAGAACCGCCAAAGTAAACCTTTAAGTGGATTTATTGCTGCTCAATTGCTTTTATCTTAGGCGATATGTATGGAAAATGAAATTGGAATAGAGTTCTGTCCTGAGCTTCGCACGCCAATAAATTATACCCAGAGTGAGATCAGACCCCGCCGATTGTTTGTCTCCCGTCATCAAAACGATTCGAAATGCTCTCGTAAAATTTCGGAGGTACACGAATAGTTTTTATTAAATGGAATAAACTATGGGTAAATTTAGATAAACGAGTTTTCTATGAGTTTTGAATTCTTGTCCGACGGCATTCCGTGCAATCCCGAATCAAGAAAATTGGTAACCATTTCCGTTTTCACAATGGGTTTCATTATTAAATTAACCATTACTATGCATCTAGACTTTTCCGGATTCAAGCGTCGAATATATGCAGAAATTCGTTCTCAGCTACGGCGATGTTCACATGACCGAAGTATGAATTTAGAGAACTATTCCATAGGACCACCCAGCGGCTTCGCCGCATGGCGGCGCCCAATGGTCATCCGGGATTTCCGGAAGCTATATCTTCCCACGCCCCACTCGGATCAGGCTGGATGATAGCTCATTTTGCTTGGCTCGTTGAGAGCTGTCGATTGGTGTATCACACGCCCAAATCCGAGTGGGGCGTGAAAAGTTTCCTTTGTAAAAACCCCCAAAAGGCGAAAAAATGGCGTTTTCTCAACTTTCGTGTCGGGACCACCCCAAATCTGACATTGATAACCCCCCCTAAAATCATGGGTTTTGGGGGGTTCTCGCGAGTTTGGGGTCCGGGACCCCCAAAAAGTGGGTTATTCTGCTGGGGTGGGGTGGGGGGGGGTTTCACCAATCAACTTAGAGGGACCGGATTAAAGTACCATAGCAATCTCGGCGCTTGTATGGAAGTGCTGTCCCCAAAATATCAATAGGTTCCCCCTATTGATTTTTTTGTAAATTTCTTCACTCGGAGAAAAGATTATTACAAACTTTGACGCGATTTATGTATTTACTACTTTGTTTTGAATAAAATGTTTACAAAAAATAAAATTTGTACAAAAAATCAATAGGGGGACCCTATTGATATTTTGAGGACAGCACTTCCATACAAGCGCCGCAATCTCTAAAATAGCTCTCCATTAGTGATAGCTCTACAAATAAACCATGGAATAATTGACAATGGGTATTACCCGTTGTCCACAACCCCACCTGGTATTATTTCAGTCACACATTACTTTTTCTGCATATTTAATTGAAATTTTGTTCAATGAAACTTTTCATTTATTCAAAAATTGTGTTTATAAATTAAAAAATGTTTCGGGAAGAAAATTCCAGAGAGAAAATTATAATCTGTGTGCTCTCTTTAAAAGTTTGAACGATTTTCGCATCTTCTTTAAGGATGACCAAGTCTTCACAGTTCGTTGTCGATATAATATGGCCGGAGAAGAGACGATTGGCACTGTGATGGAAATTAGGTTTTCTTTTCTCATTTTATCGAATTTTGGTTTGCAAAATAGTTTACAAAATTTTAGTCCCTTTGAAGAAACTTTGATTATTCAAAATGCGACCAGATTCCCGAGACTCGAGGAAGGCATTAGTGACGAGGCGATCGAACGTCACAACTCCGAAAAACCAAGCATACTTCCATTGTGCAACTACACGTTGCATATAAACTCATTCAATGGACCTTTGGCTGAGTCTGCCAAACTGGGAGATAAGGTGAGCTTTGGTGTCGAATAAAAGTACAGTTGGAATTAAATGAATTTTGAGGTTTTCCACAAATGGAAATGCGACAAGTCTTACTTTGTGAAGGTAACTTTTGTATACGGGTCGATTTAATTTTCCTTATGGTTTAGGTTTATGAATGCTATGTTCATGATGGCTCCAATCGCCGTTATATGCTTGTTGATGAACGAGGGTTGGTTTTGTTTCACACGTCGGCGTTTTTTGCCTGGTTTTGTTTCAAAAAGTGTGACAGGCCTGTTTTTGTCCGGGAAATCCGACCTACCCCCCTAAATCGACCCCGGGGAGTTCAAATCCGGGCTCAGATTTTGCCTGGTCCCGCCACGACAGTTGGGAAAATCGCGTTTTTGGTAAAAAATGGCCCAAAAATGACCTTTTTTTGATGCGTTACGTTAAAAATAATTGCAGATTCGGACTCAGCGCATCAAAAAACCCCTAAAAACACATTTTGCTGACATTCCAAAAAAATTTCATTTTTTGGCCATTTTTGACCATAGGGGGTACCACATAGATTTTGAAAAAAATCGATTTTTTGAAAATGTGGAAAATTCTTCTGCAATGAGTGTTTTTAGGGGTAATTCGATGCGCTGATTCCGAATCTGCAATTATTTTTCTCATATCACGTCAAAAATGGCCATTTTCGGACGATCTTGTTGGGAGTTTTTCGTCTCAAGTTCGAACCCCAGGTCCGTCAATCAATTTTTTCTCGCGAAATTACTCTCTTTTGTTAACAAATAACACCAAATTCATATTCAGCGGATATTAATTGATTAAAAATTTGGAACTGTAAAATGAAATACCGTCAATACCAATTTTCTGGCACCATTTTGTGATAATTTTGGCCCAAAAACGCCAAAAAATGCAATTTTCCCAACTTTCGTGGCGGGACCACCCTCGATCTGAGGTCAAATTCTGATTCTCCGTATCCGAAATAGGGTAAGTACCAAAAATCCCGGTCGATTTCAAACATTCTAATTCGCTTTTTCTCCAAAACACACAAAATGGCCTTTTTTGGGCAAAAAAACCGAAAAAATGTCGTATTGGGCTAAAACGGTCATTTAGGTTAGAAATTTTATGAAAAAGTAAAATTTGAGGTGTTGCTCGATCGAACTAAACAAGTGAAATATTCATCCGATGGATTATTATTTCTAAATCGGGCCCCAAAGTTGACACATTTTACACTGAAAAACGCAAAGTGTACCAACTTTAAAGCCCAAAATAAAAATAATAATCCATCGGATGAATATTTCACCCCCCAGGTATGATCGGGCAACACCTGAAGTTGCGTCCTGGCAAAAAAAATCTTTGACAAATGACGATTTGATTTTTGGCTGAAATTGGCCGTCACGCTTTTTGAAACAGGAAACGCCGACGTGTTCATCTTATCGTTATTCTTAAGCGAGAGTAGCGGTGTACCTAAAGTTACAAGTCATCAAGATCAGAGTGCATACGGGGCTCTGGTTTTGATTACTTATAACCTTGAAATAAGGGTTATTCGGGAATAAGGCATGTTGTGCATGTGTCGGAATTTTCACTCACATTTTTGATACTCACAACTCCTCTCACGACGCAAAAATTTCCCCATTTAAATCTCGGATTTCTGGAAAAACCCGGGATTTCAGTGATCAAGAATCCGAAAAACATTTTCCAATCAGTTAATACCCACTGAGACCTATCCAATGATACATTACTCGCACCTGGAGCTAGCTTGCTTCTCACGTGAGATACGCCGTGTTACTGACTGACGGGCAGCACTCATTTACTATAAAGGATTACTTTAGGTGTTCTACCGACTCTTCAATTATGCCCGACGTTGTATATGATTCAACTCTCGGTTTCATTTATGCCCCAAGCTGGGTATAGAAATATATTACCGTTATTTACGTGCTTATTCCCAAATCATTCAGGTATTCAAATTCACAAACGCAAGCCGGATGTACTTTAACTGCTTGTTATACGTGTGCCCCAAAAACGACACAGAGTGCAGAAAAACTGTGGTTAGTTATTTAGTGCATTTTAAAAAGTGTGGTTGTTGTTGAGTAACGCAAACAAAAATAGTAAGTCAAAAAAATAAAGTAAGTTTCATCAAATACGAGTAATATTAACACTACAGAGTTTAGTTGCCTTCGTGCAAACACAGAAAACTATCAACTCGAGAGAAGCGATCTGAATTACTCTGGCGCCGAAAAGCATTTACAATTGGCGCCAATGGTGGATCGGCGCTTTTACTCTCGAACAATAGTAATGGGTTGACAGATATATTCGAGCCAGTTCTCGTAGAAAAATCTTCATCACTAGAAATTACCTCGAAGAAGGACATAAGCGCAGCATTGCAAACTAGAGGTATGCCACCATTTAACCTCCCGAACGGCGCGGTCTCAGCAACAACCGTTTCAAGTTACCTTGCTGACCCGACAGGTGTCCTACCAACAACGTCGGCGAGCACTGGAAGTGCGGTCACGCCACCCTTTAAGGAGAATGAAATATCGCAAGGTAAATGTGTTTTCAATTATCAGTGAATATATAAATGCATAATTAAACAAGTCTGATTTTTCCAATTTTGATTCTATTCCAATTTAGGCAGATTCACAGCAGCTCAACCTAACAGCTGCAATGACCATGGACCGCATGAAGAGCATAAAATCATATCCCTGCAACGCACTATTATTGTACTCGTGATTTTAAATTTTGTCACTCTCACGACATGTACGGCATTGGCGTGTGCACTTTGCAGACAAAGATTATCCTCTCGATTGAAGATTGCCATTTAGAAAACCATAATAAGGAATAATGCCTCATATGAATTTATGGTTTAAAATGTTATTTATATTTCCTAGCAAATTATGCATCAATATTTAATCATTTGCTATTAATGAATAAATGTATGAAGATCGCCCTCTATGCTTTATAACTGATTATTTCTGATGTTTTAACACACTTCTCATTGTTGCATTTGAATCACTAATTGTTCAATATATCCACTTACCTAAACCGCAGTGGTAATCCATATGCCTAAACTAAGCCTGAAAACATAAGTTTGAGACTAAATTTAAGCATATGTTTGAAACATGTGTTGACCTAAGCTTAGTACGCATAAAGCCTACTTTCAATTTACCTCGCCTATTACGCGCCCCTTAGGCTGACTTATAACCTTTTTATTCGAATTGTCTTTAGTCAATTGGACGAACCCCTGCCTAAATCTAGATATAGTCTTATTTCTTACCTCATCTTTTCATCGTAACTTTGTAATTTAAAATTCCACCCATTGAGATAGGTAGAAAATCGTATATTAATAAATCTTGACTCCTTGAATACATCCAGCAAATTCGGAAGAGAGATACAATGTGTGTTATCAGAATCATAGGAAGGGTTCATAATCAACAGCACAATGGAATCCACAAATGACTCAGCAGAATGTCGAAGGTAGTCCATATATTCATTACTGCTTAGTAGCTCGGGTTTCCCTTCCCATTTTTGATTCCCTTCCCATCTTTGATGTTGGAAAGTAATATTAAGAAGTTCGAAGCGAACATGGCGGTTTGGATATATACGCTGTTTCACTAATTTAATAAATTCATCTGCAGTAGGTAATAACTCATAGAATTCATAAATTATATGAATGGGAAAGTTTAGCGGACACTGGGCATCGGCCAAATTGTAAAATCGCCGATTGATCAATACGATAGAACTACCCAATTCTTTGCGACTGAAATAGCGCAGAATGTCTGTAAAAATCTCGTTGCTTATTGAAGACATTTATACAATATCGGGATTAAATAATTTTGCTCGTATGAGTTTCGAGAGTCTTGATTCAGAAGAGCGGTCCTGTGTTATAACAACTAAAATTGTATGGCGATGTGGGCACCAAAGTTGGCGCCAAAGTGGGCCGCTTTGAAATGAAATTTCAGGTTGACGTACAAACTGTCGCTCGACCAATTTTTCTTAACTAAAAAATTTTGAAAAAACATTTTAGAAAAACACTCGTACCCCGGGAACCTTTTTTTGCTGAGGTTAAATATCTAACGCTCGGAATTATAAATGAATATGTTTTCAGATGCATTAAATTGGTTTTATGAGATGTTTTATGTTTTTCTATATGAGAGTGCTCTTTCCAAAGTTAGATATAAAGAAAGATAAATAGTATGCGTAATTAGAATACGCGAAAAACATATTGTAATGATCCTATAAAATAAATAAATGCCTATTCCTAGACGGCTTACCTATTTTACTGCTGTAAGGTTGGCACATCCTCAGTAGGATCCTTACAGCGTATCTTTTACTATATTTAATATTTTGTGTTTTTGCAATTCCATACAGCTCACCTCCAATTTTGGTATCTCTTCCGCTTCTGCTGCAACGACCAATTTTCCGCACTTTTTGAATGGGATTTTCTTTTGTTGCAAATAGTCATAGGCGAGATCAATGCCTGAAATAAAAATGAATTGCATAAAACTATGAAAGCAACTGCTGATATTGAAAGTTATATGACCGTTCACAGATTTTAGTTTGCGTAAAATACTTCAACTGAATTTGTATTAGTTTCGATCAATTTACCTTCAACGCACAGTTTGGCTTTCAGACTACCAGGCTGGTAGTAAATCCCTGCATGAAGCACACCGCTATTATGACCACTTTGGTGTTTCGCTGAAATTGCATTTTGTAGAGAATGGCATGGATATGGAGTATTCCATAGTTTCTAACAGCATTCACACACTATTAGCCTTTTCAGAGTTCAAAAAATTTGGCTCTGTCTAAATTAGGAATGGAACTAAATATCACTCCCGCGATAGAAATTTGGTTCAAGTATGAGTATGTTCAATATTTTATGCGGAAATGAAATTACGTTTCCTTGTTCAAATGGGAATTGCATTCTGAAAATTTTAGTCAAATTTCTATAGGAGAATGCTCTTTCGTGTGTGACACCTGATGTAGAAAAGAATCAATTTTTTAGACTTTGGAATCCTAATTAATGTAAACCTTAACCTAAACTTTAATTAATTTAACCTGCATTACACAACTTTAATACGCTATGAAAATATAACACAAATATTTAGTAGGATAAATAAAGAACAAACCTATCTCGGACTCTTTTTCAATAAGTGCAACGGACAATGATGGACGCAATAGTTTTAACTGTCTCGCAGTTGCGCATCCTCAAGAACAATTTGATAATTCACGCAATTCATAAACTTTTTATCACCTATAATTCCACCACCAACTATGACCACGTCAAAGCATGAATATGGAGTATTCCATAAAGTTTTTAACAGCATTCGTACGGTATCAGCCTTTTCAGAGTCCAAAAAAATTTGACTCTTTTTAAAATTATGAGCGATAAACGAAATAGCACTCAAATTTAGTTAAACTACACTCTCGTAAGATATTTAATGCCTAAAACCGAGGAAAGACTATTAATTGAAGAGAAAAATACCTTTCTGAAATGGCTGTAAATTAATCTCCCGCTTTAAAATAATAAATTGTAATTGCTTAATTTTGCGCACCGTTTTGTGCATTGTTCCAAAAGGGAGTAAAACGTTTTATATAATGTAATTCGCATATGCTCGTCGTATTGCTGTTTTCTCCGAATGTTATCGACTTTTCGAGACCATCTGCTGAGGCAAATTGCCAAGAAAACATAGAAGAATAGTTTGCCTTCCTCCTTTAATGGAGCTCATCTTCCACAAAATTAAGTGAAAGGGCCTCCGGGAGAAACACGACGACAGCCAGTGAAGATAGCCCTCGCTTTTGCCTGATTTATGTATTGGACGCCGGCTGGGCGAGAAAAGGAACAAGCCGGAAACTGGAAGAAGATGCACTGCAGCAGCCTCGGGCAAATAATCAACCCGGCCTTTTCTGAAATGGAGAAAGCCACATTCCTTTTTACATTCCCCGTTGGACCCACAATGGTCGGCATTTTGGACTCATTTTGACGTCTAGATGCGTTAATTCAACACTTTCGGATAAATTGACCCCGATTTTTAAATTATGTTTGAAATTTATTATCATAATTTATATTTTTATTAATTTCCCACATTAATATAGAGCTTTTTGTTAATTAAAAGGTGCATGTAATAATTGAAATTTAGTGGTTGGCACGATATCCCAACATAGTCTAAAATTTGATTTCCAGGAATATCAGGCTGATTTTAACCTAACTAATTGGTAATTTTGTATAATTTAGCGAAAATAATTAGCAAAATTTACTTTAGCGAATAATTAAGGAATGCGTATCTGTGACTATCAACCCCTCGTAAGTATTTGTTAACAATTTTTCTGCTTGCAGAAAATGGACTTTGGTTAAAGTGCATATAATTAATAAAAATTTGGAAAATAAATAATTAACGCATGAAATGTCCTTTTTAATTTATTTCTCCTGCAACTCGTTCCATATTTGGATGCTATTTTAAGTGCTTTTGCATCAATATTTATAGGACGTTTTGCAAAAAATGTTCGAATTTGAGCAGTACACTCACATAAAAATATGTTTATGTGGCGTGATGAATTTTATACAGCAGAAAACACTTTGAATAACATCGCATAGTTATTTTGCAAACAAAACTGTCGTTAGGTTGAGTGAGCTTTGCTTTGATGTCCACCCAAAATGTTCACTTTTACTTTTGTCACACATAACCCAGCCAAAAATGTTGGATATGGTCTTTCGTTTTAACGCCCTTCGGTATTATAAATAAATCAGGAGCACACCTTTCGACAATATGCTTCTCAAATTTCATCGGAATATTATTGAGTGGAAAATTATTTACTTGCTGATTATGAAAAATAATGCGAAAAATTTTTCCGAAAAACGTTTTCACAGGTCAGTAAAATTTTACATATTACTAATATTTATTTTGTCCAGGAAGCTTGATATAAATTAAAGTATGCAACGGAAAAGAGCGTGTTTGGCTATTGCCAACAGCCAACTGTCCCCTTTTTTGTTTTGAGTGAAAAGAGGGAAAATGTCTTTGCTAAATAATAACTCTTCCGAGGATTTCTCACATTACTAATGTTGCGGCCGCTTTCACAACTGAGTCATTAAATTTTAGGAATATTATTCGCTACGAGCAGATTAGCCGTCGCCTTGGACACCGAAACGCGTGTTGTCGCCGTTTTTCGTCTTCAAAATGTCCGTTTATAATGCATATAGACTGTAAGTCCTATTTTTGTTTTAATAAGGAAACATCCGTCCTAATCATCCTCTTCCCTGTTTTCCCCAAGAAAACGCGTACTCAACATCCCCTATTAAAAACTTTTTTTGGTGTTGTGTATAGGAGTTTTTTGTTAGTCAGCTATTTGAAAGTACTTTGTAATTTGGAATTGCATTCTTCAAAATATGCTTTTTACAAGAATTTAAGAAAATTTACCGGAATCGGTGACAAAAATATATCCCCCAAATAAGTTAAAGCTGCCACTCCCAACACGACTGTTTTTCTGCACTTTCAATCAGACTATCAATCATAACTTGAATCTTACAGTTATTAATATTATTATTGGTTATATATCGGATTAGGCTGATCTTTTTGATCGTTTTAGATTATTTTCTGCATCTTTGGAACCTTTTCCGTTTCACCTTATCCACACTTTTTTTATACTACAAATTTCATAAACCGTTCATATTATTAACATCTTTTACCAAAATATCACAAACTGAAATAGAAGAATCACCCGCTATTTTTATAAGTAACGCATTTTAATTTATCTCTATTGCGTTGCAAAATTACTTCCAATATCCCTCTATTAAATATTAGTGGCTTACTCACACTGAATGAATACAAATGTATGAATTCTGAAAAGAATATCTTTTTTCAGCTGCGTAATTTTGTTTGTCCACCTGTTTCCATGAGAATAACCACCCATTTCGGGGAACACCGCTTTATTTCCTTCGCAGTGAGCCAAGATTGTACAAAACTGTTTGTCACATTTTGGCATTATGTAGTGGAAGATTGGCACCTTTATCGATCCGTTCTTAAGTCAATTTCCTACTGCAAATTTCGAGCAATTAAATTTAAATTGCCGGATTTGGGATATATCCGCCAACTGGCCTCTTGACGTCGTCGTTGGGAGTGTCGTGCGCTCAGTCAATAGAATGTATTGATTTTCCTAAAGCGCAATCCTCTTTTCCTTTCTCTTCATGCCTGCGCTGCAAGTTCTCTCTCACAATTTCCCTCTCTAGACTCATTTCATTCTTAGCAGAGAAAACTTGAATTGGCAGTAGCCCATGAAAACAGAAATATGCGCACGCTTAGTCATTCCGCATTAATTCGTCCTGTATTCATAAGTGCACTATCCAGTTTTTGAGGTCAAATTACGTAAAATCAATATAGCTATTCGTTGAATGCCAAATAATCATTATGATTTGTTTAGGTTGCTTTAGGTTTTTCTAAATACAAAAACGATACCATTGATTTCCTAGCCAAAATAAACTTGATCATAAATCTTTTGCTTTGTACTTTTACATCAAAATAAATTTTGATGTTGCAATTTCGAAAATGCTTGGCATTCCAAGATGTTGCATTTTTATGGCACTTATGAGTGATAATATTTTTCATGTCTTTTATAGCGGATCTTCTCATCTGCTTAGAATTCTTAACATTTGTTATTTAGACGAAAAATCGAAGAATTCAGCAAAATGTCGGTAGGAATGAGTCAGGAGGAAATCCTCCGCAATACGAAAACAGTTGCGCAGGGATTGGATGCTCTTAAAGAGGTTTCGTACAATTTAAGCTCTATAATTTATAAGGTGTGACTTTAGGAGCACGAGGCTATAAAATCCAAGCTACTGAGCAGTGTTGACGCCTTATCCAATGATGAGCGCCAGCTCATCGAGGAAAAAGCGTCCATTATGGATAAGAATTTGGACAGTATTCGGCTTGGGTTGGAGGAGGCTCAGGTAAGTGTTTGTAATGTATTGTTAAAGTCATAAATAAACATGAAAGCGAAAAAAGAAATTTTGACTTCAACATTCCATGCGACAAGTTTATCTTAAATTTATAGAAATGTCTGAAATTAGCATTTATAATTTTCGAAAGTAGTAACTTTTCATTTACACATGTTATTACAATTCAGGTTATGATGGCCCTGGCATCGCATCTTCAAAATCTCGAGGCAGAAAAGCAAAAGTACAAAGCCCAAGTTCGTCGACTATGCCAAGAAAATGCCTGGATTCGCGACGAGTTGAACTCCACTCAGCAATTATTAAGGCAAAGCGAGCAAACAGTCGCCCAATTGGAAGAGGAAAATAAGCATTTACAATTCCTTAACTCAATCAAGAAGTATGACGAGGACCAGACTGGCGAGCAAAAAGAAAGCCAGATTGAGCAGCGTCCAAGTGAGTCGCATAACACTACGCTTCAAGAGCTCGGATTTGGACCTGAGGAAGAGGATGATATGCAAGGTAGTTTCATTGAGAATATAAAATTGATGAATATACCGAACTAATATTATAAAACGAAATGAGAACCTTCTTTCTGAAACACTTTGAATTAAAGTTGCAGGTTTTTTAATTGCTATCTTTTGAAAATTTAAATTGCAAAAATAATAGTTACTTTGAATATATAACAAGAAATCATAATGACTGAGTTTAATATAGAATCACTTTCCAGGCTTGTGTGCTGAATATTGTAATGAGTTACTTCTAATGAATCCACTATTTTAAAATATCATACTGTTGCCAAGAAATAATTTTTTCTTCTAGCCACCGGTTTAGAATTATATAAGAAAATAATTTGAATGAATATCCTTTGAAATTCGCGAGATATTTATCGCGAATAATTTTGCATTACCGTGTTCTCTCGTTATTAAGCACTTGTGTTTTTCATCCCTCTAGAGGTGCTTAATATAGAGTGGTGTTTACAATGGACGGTTGCTTGTTTAAGATAGAAAACGTTAATGTGGGGCTTAAAACATAAAAATATTAAAATAAAAATGTTTGCAAGCGGAAATAACATCAGCTAACCATTTTTTCACAACTTTTTTATTTACATATTTTAGGTGGCAATCAATTTGCGCAGCCGACTCCAGCGAACGCTATGGCAGCTAGCGCTAGTGCCGGGTACGATATTCCACAGCGTCTAAGAACTTTGCATAATCTGGTAATTATTTCCCTTTAATTCTCTCACTACAAATGCCAATACAGGTCATCCAATATGCTGCGCAAGGCCGTTATGAGGTTGCAGTGCCTCTTTGCAAACAAGCTCTGGAAGACTTGGAAAAGAACAGCGGACACGACCATCCCGACGTCGCCACAATGCTTAACATTCTGGCGCTGGTTTATCGGTTAGTCATCTTAATCCTGTTAATTAGTTATCAGCTCAGCAGATTAGTGCATTTATTTACCATATATAGTTTGCAGGTTGCGAGTTTGAAAACATTGATGTTAAAGGCTTTCTCAGAAACCCTTTATTTAACGGGAAATGTATTACCCCCTAATATATAAGTAATCTCACATTACAATCCCATCAGAAAATATACTTTTAGCATTAAGACTAGGGTGGCACGCGGGCCCCCCCCCCTCCCCCCTCCCCCCCCCGGGGACGGGGGGGGATCCCCAACGATTTTTCGATTTTCGGGGACGGGGATCCCCCTCCCGAAAAAAAACCCGGGGGACAAATCCCCGAAATGAAATCCCCGGGGCCCCGGGGGAAATTAAGCATCCCTAAGAATGCACTCGGCGGCGCCCGGTAGTGCGCCGCCGAGCGAAAAATTTAGAACTTTTTCGAGAAATATGGAAAATTTTCAACGCAAACCGATTCGAAACATAAAAAATTCGCCACCGTCTCGGGGCTATTGCCCCGAGACCACAACTATATTTCAATATATTAACTATAAATTACATCTTCAGATCAGGGCTGGGAGATCGGGTCGGATCGAAACGGAAGTACCGGGCTTTTTGAGGATCGGATCGGTTTTTTGGCCGGGAAAAATTTTAGAAAATTTTAATGAACCACCATTCCAAAATTTAAAAATTTTCGCCTGCGGCGCTATTTGGTTACCGCTTCTCCTTCACGTATTTTTTAAAATAGTGCAAATTTTTATATAAAACCGCAAAAAATTGAAAAATTTTCTCCTCTGGCGAACATTTTTTTATAATCTAATTTTTGAAGGAAAATGATCGATATTAGTTGGAATTTATAGTAAAAATTGAGTTTTTAACAAAAATAACCCCTTTTTTGAAAATTTTGGCGATTTTTATGCAAAAATAGCATTTTTTGAAAAATTTTGAAATCCCCGGGGGGGGCCGGGGCCCCGACTGAAAGTCGGGGAAAATCCCCGATCCCCGAAAAAATTATCCCCGACTTTCGGGGGCGCCCCCGAACGCAAAATCCCCGTCCCCGTGCCACCCTAATTAAGACTATAAATCACATTATTTAATAATATACATATCGTTCCACTATGAATACAAGAATGTTGTTTTAGAGATCAGCGTAAATACAAGGAGGCTGCAAATTTATTGAACGAAGCATTGGCAATTCGAGAACGCTGTCTTGGTGAGGACCATCCTGCCGTCGCTGCAACATTGAACAATCTTGCTGTATTGCACGGTAATTTTCAATATTTATCGACGTGTTTGTTAGTGTAAGGTCAAATTCAGGAAAGCGCGGTAAATACAAAGAGGCCGAACCTTTGTGCAAACGAGCCCTTGAGATTCGCGAGAAGGTGTGTTTAGTACTAATTAATCATAATTAAAATTGTAAGTATAGGTGCTTGGTCATGACCACCCAGATGTTGCTAAGCAGTTAAACAACTTAGCACTCATTTGCCAAAACCAAGGCATGTATGATGAGGTCGAGAAGTACTACCGTCGTGCTTTAGAAATATATGAGAAGAAATTGGGACCCGATGACCCGAACGTTGCCAAGACAAAGAACAATCTCTCGTCTGCGTACCTGAAACAAGGAAAATATCGGGTGAGTCATTTTATAGAAATTTGTCTCTGCTATGTTAAATATAAAACAACCCGCACATAGAAGAAATTTTCATTTTAGGAAGCCGAGAGTTTGTATAAGCAGATCCTTACCCGAGCGCATGAGCGTAAATATGGACAGGTTAGCGAAGGTAATTATTTTGTTTTCAATAAATCAACCAAAAACATTGTTGTCATTAAGATAACAAGCCAATCTGGCAAATCGCCGAAGACCGTGAAGAAAACCGCTCAACTGACACTGGCACATATCAAGAAAATAATGGAAACTGGCAAAATGCTATGAAGATGGACAAGTAAGCATTCACTTATTCGCTTTATATGTAATTCTGTGAAAGGCAATCGCCCAGTGCTAAATCATTATAATTTGCAAAAAAATGGTGCAAATGATATATGGCAATTTATTTGGCAATGAATTTAAGCTATTTGTAAACACAGCACTGGGCGATGTTTTTAAATTTTACAACACCGGGTTTATTCAAGGATTTTACTTTGCTTTCGGACTACTTCTTGTCTTTCCTTTAATTGAATGATCACAATGTACGAATATAATATAGCCGTGTGGCGATCTTATTTAAATTCATCGACTTTAATGTTGCGAAATTAGTTACTATATATCGTTTCTTGTTTACAGTATTATAGTTATTAGAAATTTGAACGAGTTAAAAAAATTAGTAGTACTTGGTAGTAACATGCAATGAAAAATATGAATATCACATTTCGCAAAATTGAAGTACAGCGCCTTCAAATTTGAAGCAATTAAATTTGAATTGGCCAATGAATGTGTTGTACCGATATTCAGTGTAAACACCGTGTTCTGTAACTTTGTGAGTGCATTAACTGTTGTGCGTGTAATACTTTCTGTGTTGTGCTCTGTTAATCATAACAATAAACAACTTTTAATATTTCCATGTTCCTTGCCATTAACACGCTTCCACTTACACATAAGTTTTTTATACACGAATTATGAATAAACCTGGATGTTGATCAAAATTATTTATTTAAGTAT
Organism: Ditylenchus destructor; assembly: GCA_022814885.1. Taxonomy (NCBI): domain Eukaryota; kingdom Metazoa; phylum Nematoda; class Chromadorea; order Rhabditida; family Anguinidae; genus Ditylenchus; species Ditylenchus destructor. The sequence continues at coordinate 1,243,689 of JAKKPZ010000005.1, forward strand.
ATGAAATATTAATTAACGTATGTTAATGTCACATAACATTATTATTTCGTCATTGCATAAATCTCATTGTTATGATATTTCAGTCCCGCGGTTACTACAACTTTGAAGAATCTTGGCGCTCTTTACCGACGTCAAGGCAAGTATCAAGCAGCAGAAACACTGGAGGTATTTATTTTTATCATCCCATAATATTTTTTTCAACGTTGATTTCAAAATTATAATTTAATTTAATGAATTTAGGATGCTGCCTTGCGCGCTAAGAAGCAGGTAACTCAATACCTGATTTATAAATGGCAAATGAAAATTAAATTTGGGCCTGAGCTTTCTGACAGAATTTCGTTAATAAAGTTGCTAAATTGCTTTTGCTTATGGCCATAAACGTAAAATGAGCGCGGCCCAGGAAATTATCATATGGAATAAATAATTGGTAGGAAGTAGTATACACTTTCTATGACGTGTCCCAAACTTCATAGATGATTCTGTATAGTTAATAATAATACCGTATGTAGTCGGCCGAAATCGCCCAACAGGAGCATTTTAACAAACTCCTGAACGTGGAAAGTATGGCTGCCTCCAAATATTCCGATTTAGCCCCGGAGGTGGGTTCAGACATTTAAAGTGAACAGTTATTTGTGAACGTGGCTTTTGTATCTGGACTATGGATTTTGTTGGTATCCCCATAAGTGCCTCATTTTGCTTATAAATTCGCTTATGTTGCTCTGTTGTGGTGATTTTCGCGGTACTAGCTGAAAATTAATAAATTAGCTTATGTAAATTTATTGTGATCGTCACTGTGTGTCCTTTTCAGCCAACCGGGCCTACTATCACAGCGGCTCAGGGACAACAAGGTCCTAGTGGCGAAGGCTCCGGATCAGGCAACGCCGTGAATCTTGGTGACGATGTAATGACTCAGTCACAAATGGCATTCAGCAGAATGACCATGTCACAGTCCCACTCTTCTACTGGACTCAAGTCGCGACTTTTTAACGCATTGGGATTCCAGTCGAATTCGGATAATCCCGGACCTACACCACAATCGTGATAGTTTTGTGATAACCGCAGGTGATTTTATTGTCCCTGCTATGTTTCATTTTGTGAAATTCATCATTACTTTCAAACGATATTGTTTTGTGTGAATTGAAACATAATGGCTTTACCGGAATGAATTTAATCTAAAATATTTTCTAGTGAAGTATCAAAAAAATTAATTTTTGGATCTTATTACTTCGTAATAAGATGATTTCGAGTTATCAGAAAAGTATCATTGTCATATTCCGGTAAGGTTAAATGTGCTGGACGTTTTATTATAAATTTTATTGACTAAATATCATTTTTCTAATTTCAGGAGCCGTCACAATCGTCCAAATAGTCATCCAACGGCAAGATATCCAGATCCACACTATGCCTAATATTTTTGTTTCTACTTTATCTGTGAAATAAACTGTGTTGTGTCCTTTTAGTTATTTCTGTTCTATTTTCAAGTGGACTTCACATTAGGATATTTCCACCTTAGTTTTTTCCAACCTTGCCTTCTTTTGTGAATGGTGGCGCGTCAACAGTTGTCTGAGAGTTCACATGGTGCCTTAGCGCAGTGTCAAGGAAAGGTCATTGCAACATCATCTTTACTACTGACGACCTTTTTCTCTGCGTATATTCCATAAATATATAAATTAGTGAAACGAGATTCCCCTCCATCTCGAAGGAAGGAGGGAGGTATTGCTACCTGAGCTTGTTTGACTTTTGCCATCTTCACAGTCTCAATTCCCGATTTATACCATAAAGCCTCTGATAGTGTCTTGAAATCACACGCTTTGCTGTACATTTGCTGCTTGAGCGACAGATATTTGTGTTCGAAAACTGCCCACACTACCAAGGTATGCTCGAAACATAACCTCTAAGACATTTGAAAACATGTTCCAAAATGGATGCTTGAAAATGAATTTCAGATTGTTTTAATCATAATTTTAATTTATTTGATAGGCATATTTGGTAAACTTATGCTTCTATGTAACATACAATCACAGAAGCATCTTAAAACAAAAATTCAGAAATTTTTAGTGTACCTTAGTAGAAATAATTTATCCACAAATCAAGATTAACAAGTTCTGGTTCGCTCCTCGCTCGTGCTCTGTCTTCGCCTAACCAACTGAGATCTCGTGTATTACTTTATATATTCTCTCTAGGGATAACTGTTCCCGGCACCTACATTTTGTCAGCGTTTGCACTAGCGGCCTGTACTCTGTCTCTCTATTTAGACAACTACTCTCGCCTGTCCTCTCTCTATATGAGTATGAATGTGCCCTTTCGCCAATTTATGTGTAAGAATAAATATTTAAAAATGACTAGACTAATTACGTGATCTAAACAATGACAACGGAATACATCAAGTGAAATGGACTATGGCAACATATGAAAAAGTAAATAAATTTTGTAGTGAATTGTATAGTTTCCTTTTATTCTGCTGCGTCATACCCTTGAGTCTTTCGATTCGCCGGAGGTACCCACGCTACTTTTCTTAATGGAAGCGGCGAAACAACAACGGCACTAGATGACTGTACGCGAGTGTGCCAATCCTGAATTCGATCAACGGCCTCAGTAAAGGACAGCGATTTGCCCATCGCCTAGAAAAACAGCGTCATGAATTGAAAGATGCCTTCGAGGGAGTAAATTTACCATGCTAATTACGCCGCACCAGCCAGCTGAATCGAATTTTTGCAACGTCTTGCGCAAATGGCTGCAATATAAATATTCTCCAACGAGACAGAGCACTCCAACGAACTAAATTATATTTATCGTAATAAATGTTTAATAAATTTAAGTATTTTAAACTAATACAATTCCTGCCCCAAGTAGAAAGAAAGCGCTCATAAAGTTCTCGATTCCGAGTGGTGCACTATGACTTTGCTGAGAGTGGCTGCTATCTTTGACGCACGCGCCTGTAAGCCAAAAGTTTTGCAGACGTTCCAAATCACCCTTTTGTTGATATTGAAGCATGAAACGATTCACCTAAAATAGCAACTAATTTTGGAGCTAAAAATGAAAATTACCTTTTCTACATGAGGCGAATTTTTTGGAAACCCGATTCCATAACCTGTTGAGACTGCCCATTTCCCAACGGTCATTAGTTCGCAATTCACATCTTTTCCTGCTTGGTAGTCCAATACTACGGCATCATAGACGAACGCATCCAGTTTTCTGAAACCAATAGTAGAATTTTGTAAAATATTATTTTTGGCGCCCAAATTTTCCAAAATTTTTAATGCGAAATTTTTTCTGTTGAACAAATCAGTCTAAAGGAATGTAAATAGAATGGACCTTTTACGTAACTGTGTATTTCAATAGTTTAGAACTGAATATATAATTTAGGGCTCATAGATTTTGAATATAATTACGAAAATTAACATACTCATTTCTTACAGCCTCAATCCCTGCAGAGACATTATCACTGAAATATTTATTTCTTTCCACGAATTTGTGCATTTGTTGCCAATTCCGCCTCATAGTTTCGTGAGTGTTGCCTCCTTCAACAGTCCCATAACGGAAAGGCGGCTCTTGTTGATCCGGATAAATCATCTGAATCGAATTTTGATAATATTCAAGATAACTTTAAGTGTAAAAAGGCACTCTTTCGTCGTCAAGGCCACTGAGATCATAGTACTGAACCCGAGTAATCATGAAAGCGGCCAAATTCGCGGTCTTTAAATTAAAGGTTATATTAAATATGTATATATATTAAATATGTATATATATATATTAATCGTGATACAAATAGAAACTCATAATTAATTTTTTTATTTAGTCTCAAAAATATTTAAAAAAAACATTACTTACATAAACGGCCAGAAATGTGAGGCCAAATGCGGCCCAAACAAGGCTCATAATTCGACTGACACACGAGCGGGGAACATCTGTAAACGAATAAAGTTTAATCTGCTATCAAAAACAAAACTCAGTAACAGCACTCAATAAAAAAAAGGTTTATGTATACTATAAATATTTTTGTCACCGATCCGTAGAATGTACAAAAGAATAACATCTACAATCATTTTCGTCATCAAATAAATTAACAAAATTTCGGATAACATAAAATTATTAATTCAAATTTTGCTAAAAACTTTTTAGAAGAATATGTCCTTTTTAAAATCTTTGCACCTCTATTCTTAGCATACAACATGAACATAGCGGTGCTGACGCTGGCACATTATTTTATGTACCTTCACCTCTCACACACCTTCCTCTATGCGTCACAACATTTGTTGTTGATATAATAAAATGTAACACTTATTTTTTTATCTCATTTAACATGCTTTTCTGGAGTTCCAATAATGAAATAAAAATAAATAATAACCTGTGCTGACACTGGCACTGAACAGCTGAAATTAATAGCTTAAATTTTAATAAAATTTAATTCATAAAATTACAGTTGCCCATACGAGCCAGTATGAGCGACAAAGGGAGAACTTGTGCCCCGGTGGGGGGTGTTTCTTTCCGTTGAAACTTCGTGGGCTGATCCATTCAAATACGAAAATGGCGATTGCCGCGGCTTGGATGCTCACACATAAAAAGAAACGATTGCGGTTATAAATGAATTAGAAATGATGTATACGAACATAGAATGATTATCCAGGTGTTGTATTCAAAGGGTTCTAAAAGATACTCAAATATTTTCGTTAAAAAATAAATTATACCTAAGAAGGCAGTCGGAGACAACACACCGCTCCTAATTTTGACAACAATCGAAATTCCAGTTTCCAAGAAAGGAATGGAGAAGTCAATGTCACGAGCACGTTCGCTGAAATTAAAACTTTCAATTATAGAAAAATGTATTTTTCAACATTGCTTTGAACTAAAGAAATATATTTCGATAGAAACTACAAAGTATTTATAATTTCGTTAGGTTCTTTAGTACATTAGTAACTAAGAAAAATGCATAAGAACATGATGTTTAATATTATAATCTTTAAGCTAGCTGCGGCGGCGGAGCCGCCCCGCAGCTAGTTAGTAACTATTTCTGTCCGAGTTTTTTTTTAGTTTCAGTGAAGGACAGTTCACGTGCCTCTAATTTACATAGAAAGTTGCGTTGAATTTTATGATAATTTTCTACAGTTCGAAAAAGTGTCCAATACCTGTTCAATTTCAAGGATGTAACACACATGTCTGCTTTGTGAGTAGTGAGATCATGGATGAGTCCATTCCATGTACCGTTCTCCTGAAAACGTCAAAACCTAAGCTAACATTTCAATTTACTCACTGATTTCAGGCCCCATTTCTCATCGCGCACTTTGTAGAGCGTATAAGTAAATCCAACGTCCTCAGCCAATTTATTCAATAAGTCGACACAATAACCGGTGCAACATTTAGGCATTGTCAAATTGCTGAATGCAAAAAATATATACCAAATATGGAATATAAATCAGTAAAATTATACTCACTAGTCTCCCCAGTCGCAAATAGCTCCTTGCTTTCCTGGACATTCTAAAATTAAAAATAACAAGAAGTTGCAGTTTCTGGCATCAGCATTTTGATACTTTTTGAAAAGAAACGCCCGGTTTAACCGAACGAATAGAAATTTTGGAAAAATGTTTGCATTTAACATTACATTTTATGTACCATTTGTTTCCGGATCGAGTTCAGACACGATGAGAAAAGGCGGCTCAGAAAGCGTCACTATTCGCACATGGAACTTGTCAGGCGTTCCTTGGGGCGGGTTTGCGCGACCATCCGGCCATTCGATATCATCCATTCTCAATTCGCCATTCGTGTACTCCCCTACCTTAATTACAAAACAATTCCTTGAACTAAAGGTAATTCAAAGCTACTTTATCCCAATAATATGACGCCTCTCGTGCTTCTTTGTTTCGTTTTGTTCGAAGATTTGATATTGTCAAATACGAATCGCGCAGGATTCCATCGTCTGTGAATAAGTAGAAAAATGAGTGCAAAGTATCTTTTGCGTGGTATGGATTGCCTTTTAGAAAAGATCCTTTCATTTTGCTAAAATATTTTTAGTGAGGAATGGAAATTAATTATTTTCTTACCTATAAATATGCTCGCCCAACGGCCAAACCATATTTGACGAGTTGAAGGAACACGTGGATGTGGAGGCCAGCGAAACGCTTTCATTCATATCCAGCTTTGCTAAGGCAAGCCCAAATAGCTAAAATAAAGAAAATTATAAGCACAAAATCTGATAACAAAACTTTAGGTGCCAATCCGATTATCATCGGGAGTACGTCATCAGCCGGAGGAAACATTGCATCTAAAAATTAACGCATAACTTCCTTAAATGGGCACTCAAGCCCAATGTGACAATCTTTGATAAGAATATTAGAACTAATCAAATTTACTCACTGGACACAGTGTGAAAGTTAACCTGAAATATTTATGAAAGCTAGTTAGTCGGTGAAAAAACTACCGTAAGCATTCCTGGTTGAGTCGGTGGCAATGCAAATGTAAGAGCCCCCTTCACCGATTGAGTACCGATCCACAGATACTTTTCGGATAGCAATCCCAATTCGCCAGCCACCTTAAAAATTTCTCAGTATGTTACAAGCTGGCAATGAATCAAGCCTGCTTTAAACCATTTCGTAGCCCTTTGTTCCATTTCTACACGCAAAAACATCGGTACCTGAAAAAGGCTCCGCACTTTGACGATATTACTGTAAAGCAGAATGATTCGAGCTTCAGAATTTTTCAATGCCTTCAAGTGTTGTTCAATGTGCGAATGGCCCAAATTGATATCAATTTCCGTGTGATGCACAATTTCGAGCCTGAATCAACTTTTAAGCTCGTTATTACAATCAATTTATGAAACGCTAACGGAAACGAGTAACGATCATCTTGAAGTTGAATTTCATCTTGCACCAGTTTTATGAACTGCTTGCTTCCGGCCATCTTAGTCGCAACAACGCCGAATCTCGACCAATTGTACCGTCTCAAGAGTGCGATCATGGCTTGGATTTGTTGCACAATTGGCGGCGCCATTTGGATTATCCGATATTCTGACAGTGGCTAGAGGAAATAATGTTAAACAATGTCACTAGCTTTGCATGGTCCTGAGCTTAAATATCAATACGGTTCCTCTTAAATTATTGCTCTATCTGTATTCGAAATATTGACCATTAAATTATATTTGACCGGAGAGAAAATGGATATATTTCTCTCAGCGACAAAATTTCGTTGGTTAAATTTTATCCTATATATGGCAAAACGATATTAGTTATACCTTGGAAAAAGTATATCCCGAATTGTCTGCATTCCAGGCTATGATGGGTATTCCCGTCTGAGAAGCCATGTGGAGAAAATATTGAGAGGCAGCTGTAACTTCGTCGAATCTGAAGAAGAAATCTTCGTGTGAGAAATGAGTCTGTCTATTTTTGCTAATTACTGTTTTACAAACGTACTAAAAAATAGTAGTACTAAAAAAACTACTTACTCCTCAGACGCAGTTACAAAAATGATAAGCGCCACCTGTAAATAGGAAATTTTTAACTATAGAAAAGTAATTATTACTTTGCCATAAAAGTGTAAAGCATAAAATGTATGAGTCAAAAATGTATTTTTTGTCACAATACATTGTGTATTGTTTCAAATTATTCTCAAGCAATTTTGATCATAGCTATCAGAATGAATATATGTCATACTTTATTACTGATCATAGTTTCACAGAGACAATTGAGCACATCGGAGGGATAGAATTGTCCCTTTGGTAATATGCAATCCACTGGACTGAGCGTGTACTTGGCAGAAATTCGTCGCAGAGAACCAAAAACATATGTTGCAGTTATATTGAAAGCAATTAACACTGAACGACGGCCCGAAATAAGGTAATAAATATGGCTTACTCGCCTGAGCCCGCAAAATAAGGTCTCGGACCAGACTTAAATGATCCCGATTTTCTTACCGAGACCAGAGATCTTTCGTATTTTACCCAATGGAAATCCGGTCTTTTCAATATTACAGGATTTTAAACATGAAAAATAACGTATGTAAATATTATTCCCAATTAATGGACAAAATTTATTTTAATGAGGAACAATGACCAAAAATTCGAAATTGATTTGAATCATTTCCTCTCTTCAGCAAAAAGGTTCGTTGTATCCTAGGAATGGAATTCATACATAATTACAATATTTTTCAAGCGTCAAATTATTGTTCATAGAAATTTTTGATGAACACGAAATATTAACAGTTGGATATAAGTGCGAACTTACGTAATAGACTGTCCATTATTTATGTTTCTGATGGCTTCTTTGAAAGCCTTCTGGTACACTTTGGATTGGGCGTAGTTCTAAATTATAAATATTTACCAAATCTTTTGAAATGGTCGCACATTTTTATTAATATCACATATCATCGTTTCTTATTTTGTTCCCTTCTGTGATTAAAGATCCTATAAAACGGATTTTGAGAGAAATTAAAAAATGTGTGCGAATAACCTATTTCGAATAACCTATTTATGAAAGCTAAAGTTTTCACATATGTGCCATTTTAATAACATAAGCGTTATAGTCTACAGTATCCTTACTGTATCTGCTGTTCGGGTCGCTTCTTATAATCTATTTCGCGCAAAAATCGGGCACTTTTCTGTAACAAATTCAGCGTTTGCTGAAAGGGTAGGTGCGAACGTGGTTTTTTGCCGGTACGGTCGACCTGCTCTCCGGTCTTAAGGGGTCAAAATTATCCTCAGCCCACTGAAGATAGGTGGAGAAAAAATTTACACATGTTATTTTGAAAAACCGATAGCCGGTTTATACCGGGCACCCCACAGTAAGATCTAGTGGTTGGTCCACTGAAAAACACTTTGATCATTCTCGTATTCGCTATTTTGTGCAAAAAATTTGAGTCTTGACGAAAAACGCAGAGAAGGAAGAGTTTAATTCCAAACGCTGCTAAAAAATTTGGTATCTTTTTATTTGTACTCAGATATTTAAAATTGTTGTATTGTTAGCGACCAAACAATAGGATATAACAATTTCGTCATAAGTGTGTCACGGTTAATCCTTGGGTGATTAACAAAGGGATCTCACCTGATAAACCAGGCCGATGTTCACCACTTGTTTCTGCGATGTGTCGGCTTGAATTGATCCCATAACAATAACATGATCCTTGATCGATAAAAACAATAGGAATATCCAAAGAGGCATCGTGAGTAAAGACGGGAATATTTATATTTCGAATTGAATGAGACAATTTTCTCCTTTTCGAGACAAACAACTTATTTTTTATTTGTTGTATTATTGGCCAAAACATTAGCCAACTCCAAAGATATTTAAGGTGAGCGAAAAGGAGTGGCTGAATTTCTAGTCATTTTTCTGCGAACCCAATCAGCCGTTTGCGGCATTCTCAAGGGATATGTCAGACGAAGTGTTCATTATGCATGTCCCTATTTCATCCTTGGCGAATACTCTTGAAATGCACTTGAAATGAAGTGTTGAGCATATGATGAGTGGAAATTTGTATGGCAAAGAAATCATTGGCTCTATTATTCTTCATCTTATACTTTCCATATGGCATGTCCATTCCCACGTTCAATTATATTACCTTGATTTTAATGGAGTAACTTCACATAGTGTGGATATTGTGACCAATGTTTAGGACTCTACCAGGTGGCGACATAAAATCGTGCAATTTTATTTGTGCGTTTAAATTGGCGCCATTTCAGTTTAGCCCCCTTAGAAGGGGCTAGTTCAAATCTGATATTGCTAATCCCCTCCAGAATACGATTTTAGAGGGGTTAGAAATATCAGATTTAAGCTAGCCACCTTCTAATGGGGCTACACTAAAAAGGCGCAAATTTAAACGTATAAATAAAATAGCACGATTTTATGTCGCCACCTGGTATATTAAGGCCTGTTCACAATAGCGAGACCGAGACCGACGGACCGACCGATGTGTTCACAATAGCGACCGAGACCGAGTCCGAGACCGAGACCGACGTGTTCACAATCAACGCGACCGAGACCGAGACCGAGTCCGAGTCCGAGACCGAGACCGAGACCGATGAAAATTGACCTCTGTCAAAAAATCGCATTTTTCCATAAATTCTTTCAGATATGGCTAAAGTGCGACCAATACAAAACTTATAGGGGAGACCCTTACGGTTCTTATAGAAAAAACCATTTTGCTGAATCTCGACAATTAAATGTCGAGAGTGCGGATGCGAAAAAAATGCTGATTTTTTTTCACAAAAATTCAAATTCATTTGAAATCATTTTACACGCGTCGGTACTCCGGTACTTTTTTGACGCGATCCGACCAAACGGTTTTTTGCATATGGTCGCACATGTCCTGGGCTCCATTTTATGAAATAACATCGCAGTCGTCGAGTTTGTGAAAAATGTCGAGAATTTCGATTTTCAATTTGCCAATTTCGTCGGTCTCGGTGTCGGTCTCGCCCATTTTCAGCTATTTCCAAATTGAGAGGAAATATGTGGTGGAAAAGTGGCAAAGACTGCTATTAGGGTTATCGGCCACGGGGAATTCAGATTTTCGGTCAGTTTTGACGCCAACTTTGAATTTTTGGCGCTTTTTGGCATTATGCCCAAATATGGTCATTTTTCGGGATTTTTGCCAAAATCGAAGAAGTCTCCGCACAAAATATGCTTCTAGGGGTAATTTTTTGTCCTGAATCCGAATATGACATTATATTTTAACAAATTATCACATTTTTGGCGTTTTCTTGGCATTCTGCCCAAATGCAGAAAACGCACATATTTACCCTATTATTTGACCATAATTCGAGATTTTATATCTAAGGATCCTGTCAGCCGTTTTTTATGAGTAATAGCTCATTTGAAAGCCCGTGAGCTACAGAAACGAGAAAATTTTATATTTTTATTATTTAAAATTTGAATTCGCGCCAAATCTTAAAAACGTGTTTTTAGGGGTTTTGATCAGGAAAAATATATTGTTTCATGATTTATATTGTAAATATCGGTCATTTAGAATATTTCGGCTTTTATAATTACGAATTCGCTTTTTTGCTATAAGTATTTGGTCATTTTTGATATTTTCGGCCAAAAAGCCGATATTTTGGTATTTGACCACATAAAAAGGTGAGAATTCGTCCGGAAATTTTGTCGATTTCACCTACAAAGGGGTTTTTTGATTTGGGGAATCCGAATTTGACGTCAGATTTTAGTTGGTCCCGCCACGAAAATATGGAAAACCGCTATTTTCTTCAAAAAATGGCCATTTTTGGCCAAAAATAGGCCAAAAATGGCAATTTTTGACGCGATATGAGGAAACTAATTGCAGATTCGGAATCAGCGCATCGAAATACCCCTAAAAACACAATTTGCGACAAATCTCAAAAATTTTGATTTTTTGCCATTTTCAGACCATAGGGGGGACCACATGGTTTTCCGAAGAAAATCGATTTTTTGAAAATGTGGAGGAGTATTACGCAAAATGTGTTTTTAGGGGTATTTTGATGCGCTGATTCCGAATCTGCAATTAGTTTCTTCATATCGCGTCAATAATTGCCATTTTTGGGTCATTTTGGACCAAAAAAACCGGTATTTTTTGAAGAAAATACCGGTTTTTCGTCTTTTCGTGTCGGGACCAGCTGAAATCTGACGTCAAATTCGGATTCCCCGCATCAAAAAACCCTAAATAGGTGAAAGCGGCAAAATTTCGGAACCTCGATTTTCCTCAAACCAGCTTATATTCGCTTAATCCCACACAAAATCTGCTCAAAACCTCACAAAACCAGCTCAAAACCACTTAATCCCGCTAGAAAACAGCTCAAATCCATCAATTCCAGTGAAAACCAGCTCAAATCCATCATATTCTCGCTTAAAAACAGCTCAAAACCACTTAATCCGGCTCAAATCGACTTAATCCCGCTGAAAATCATCTGAAATCCGCTTAATTCCACTCAAAATCAGCTAAAATCCGCTTAATCCCGCTGAAAACCAGCTCAAATCCGCTTTATCTCACTCAGTTTCTCATGAAATCCAGTTAATATGAATCAGGTGCAGCTCAATTCAGCATCAAACCATCTTAATCTGCTTCTAAATCTCATCAAATCGACGTAATATGAATAAAATATAGCTTAATCCACCTTAATCCCCTCGAAACTAGCTCAAATCTATCATAATCTCGCTTAAAAACAGCTCAAATCCGCTTATTCCCGCTGAGAACCAGCTCAAATCGATCTCAATCCAGTCGAAACACCTTAATCCAGCACAAAATCAGCTCAAAACCGCGTAATCCGGCTTAAATCCATCTTAATCTCGCTTAAAAACAGCTCAAATCCGCTTAATCTCACTCAACTTCTCATGAAATCCACTTAATATGAATCGATTGCAGCTCAATCCAGCTCAAAACCATCTTAATCCAGCTCAAAACCATATAAATCTGCTTCTAAATCTCATCAAATCTGCGTCATATGAATAAAATATAGCTTAAATCCACTCAAAATCAGCTCAAATCCGCTTAATTGGGCTCACAAAATAGTTTTTAAAGTATTCTAGAGCATTCTAGAATAATTTACCACACAAAATTCTGAAAAAGTTGATTGTGAGCACATCGGTATCGGTCTCGGTAAGGCATTTTCTGAGAGAACCCAAAAATGCCATATTTTGTTATAAAAAATTGCCATATTTTGTTTTTTATACGCTATAGAGCATTCTAAAACATTCTAGAATACATTTTCAGACATTAGTACAAAAAAATTTGAAAAAATGTGCAAAAATTTGAAAAAGTTGATTGTGAACACGTCGGTCTCGGTCGCGCCGTCGGTCTCGGTCTCGGTCGTTGATTGTGAACACGTCGGTCCGTCGGTCTCGGTCTCGGACTCGGTCTCGGTCTCGGTCTCGCTATTGTGAACACCGGGTTAGATTACGCATTGAGCCCAAGTCTTATTATGACTGTACAATACAAGCTTTTCTACCAGGTTACGAATATGCAATCACCTCACGCTAATAGAATAGGGCACGTTAATTATAACAAAGTTTGTGCAAAATTTCAAAATGAGAAAACATTTTTCTTCAGAGTGTGTTCCAAATGGGAGTCGTATAAGCCGTTCTTTGCTATATATTTTTTGTTATTGTATTTGAAACTAGGCGAAAATATACAATCAGATTTTCAAATGATTTCGTTTTAAGAAATTTGATTTTCTAAAGAATCATCAGGCGACATGACCCTCCTGCGGATTTTTCCATAGGTTTGCGGTTTTCTCAGAAAATATATTTTTTGTCTAATTTCTAACGCAAAAATCAAAAAATAGGTATGCCATGCAAAGAACATGTTCCATGACCCCTTTTTGAAACACGCTTTGAATAAAAATGTGTTTCAAATTTTGAATCTTCACTTACAACTTTGTTATAATTAACGTGCCTATTTTATACCAGAGAGCGGTGCATTAAAACAGTCGGACTGAAACTCAGGACTCAAGTCCTCATATTTTCTGTATAGGAAATCCCGTGCCAGTTCCGTGTTTTGTGTAATGAATTTGACAAACAAATTATCATAATTTTTACTTGCTCTGTTTATCACCGCTAAGTGAAATGTATTTATAGTAAGACAACAGACAGAGAATGAGACCTTTTTACACATTTGTCCCCCACACGAACAGGTGTTTCAAATTAAGTCACCCTAGGATAATATTTTAAAACGCAAAATCGTGTGATACCTTTGGGTCTCTTATGGTACCTTTCTCTACTGCTATCCCACCTGATGTTAATAATCCGTTATGTTCCTCAGCCATCTCGTTTTCCATATTGCATATTTCCGATAGGGATTAGGTGTTTTCTTGCCTGAAGAATCATCAAATGCCTTGAAAGAGACTTTGGCCTCAGTTTCAAATAATTAATTTTATTTGCTCCGTTTGCCTTGTATACCAAATCCCTTCCGCTTTTTCTCGGCCAAAAGAGATCAGATGGCAGAAGAAACAGAGTGCAAAAGATCGCTTGGCCAAAGGACAGGCCATTAATTGAACCGCTATAAATTTGCCCCAATGCCTTTGAATTGCCTATAGCCTGCAGTCAATCGAGCAATATTTTGTTTAGATATTGGATGATAACAATATATAAAGTCAGACAATCTGCACCTCTGCCGCCGCTTGGACGGCGTTGACAGTTTTGTGCGGTTTTTCCTAATCAATTGCGCCGTCAAAGCAGTCCTTCACCGAACGAAGAACCAATCATCGGACTAATCCAAAGGCGGCCCAAAGGCCGTTCCGCATCGATTTTTGGTATTCTTCAGCGACAATGACGAGGTCAATAATTTGTTTTATTACATGTCTTCTTCTTATTTATTCATACCGCGGAATTGTTTGTGAACCTTTGACAGATTCCGAGTATTCGGATTTGGTCGAATCAAGTTCTGGTAGGTTATCATTTTTGTTAATAACATTGATTTGTTCCGGTATAGGCGTTTTGACAAAAAAACTTGGAATAAGTTCTCAGTATGGCAAAAATATGACCACGTTTTTGAAAGGAACAAATAAAGTTGTATCTTTAAACATTTATACACCTTGGAATTATATGAAACATTATAATTACTAACTAATAATTTAATAGAATATCACTGTTTTTCGCAATAATATTTCCTTCCCGTCAGAGAGCCTGCTAGCATAAAACTTTCTTCCAATTTTATAAATTCCAAATTTCTTCGTGAATTAATAAATCTATATTTAGAGCCGCTATATCCGTCCCGACGCTTCAAGCCATACCAGACAGTAACCATTAATGATCCAGCACAAAATTCATCCGGTATCTATTATTTTTTGTATAGTTTACACAAGATTTATATGAAGACTTATTATGTAATTTTCGATCAATTTTTTTATTAAGTAAATAAGTTTAGTAATATTCGCTATCTGACATATTAGGCATCATAATATATTTTCTTAAAAGACTCTCTTTACATTGGTTAAAATTAGTAGTACCTCATAGGAAAATCAATACTGTTTTCATTTTGATATTCCAAATTCGCATGCAAAAAAACTAAAAAAGCTTCGAGATTAATCATTCTGTTTAATATCACCATATTTTATTTTTTTCATATGTAGTGCACATCCAATAAGGTTATTTAACTAACGGTCTTTCAGGCATTTATTTCCGAATTTCGCAGCGTGGCGTCGACTATTTGGCAGAATTGGCCATGTTGGGCCTCCCGGAGATCTTCTATCGTATGGTGTTGCCTACTATTTCTGAAAGTGGACTCACTCTCAAGGACGCCGTTTTTACAAAATTTGCGAGACCATACATTGGAGTCAAATTCGTAAGGGGCCTAGGTAACTTTTATCCAGAATACATGACAAAAATTGTGCAACATTCTTATTAGGCGTCGATATTTCGATTCGATTGACTGAAATCCGACTCTCGGGTGACACTGATCTATCTATTTTCTTCGCCTCCTACAGAGCCCAAATGCTGGCTATCATCAAGAATTTGACGATAAATATGCGGGTGGCCATCAACCGAGACTTGGATGAACCGTTTACTAATGTGACGGTATGAGATTTTTATGTGAAAATGCTAAAATTTGCCAAAAAGTTGCCTAAACGCTCATTTAAGCTAGACCCCAAGCATTTTATGGCTAAAATTATCGTTTATTACAAATTACTAGCTAAGTTCAGGTGATCGGATGCACGGTAAGCCCGGGATCTCTACAGCTTCAATATTTTGGAAAAGATGCCAGTGAGTTCTATGCCATTGGAAATCTGATTCAGGTAGCTTTTGATTATTTTTTATCTGCTAAGTAAATAAATTTAGTCAGAAATAGACACAGCCATTCGAGACAAGGTTTGTATGTTGCCACCGTTGGTCCGCGATTTTCTTCGCCAAAAGGTAATTTTTCTTTTAATTGAAACTATTGACATAATGATATAATAACGCGCATAATTTAAGATTGACCTTCTGATGGAGCCGCCTAATCTGGACGCTATTCCACCTACTGATGCGACAGGAACTGATGACTCATCTGATCCTACGCTGGGTGATCATCTTTGTGGCAGAGGTAGAATTGCATATAGTCTTTAGTATCACAAAACGTAAGTATAATCCTTTAAAAAGACGGGATTTCGTACATCAAAATATCATCGTTTATCATAAAAATTTGTCAATTTTTATCTATTTGTGGATTTAAAACACAATTTTATTATTGCCGGTTAATTTCTGATTACATTTATCATATGCTTATTTACCGGAATATATCCATTGGTAGAGTTTAAATATCACAGTACAAAATAATCGTTATTTCGATTTGTACTTTGTTTCTTTTTTATAACGTCATAAAATTTTGAAAGCACAGGTCTCACTTCTTCCGATTTCAACCTCACATTGCCGGAAGACGAAGATGACGACCCTGATGTAGAAATGGCTAACTTCAACGGGAATTGGGTGCCTGACTTGAGTCTCCGTTATCCTCCGACTTTTTCGGACAAAGTAGTTTGATACAAATGTTACTTGAAAATTAATCAGCCCTTTAAGGATCTCATTTTTGGCATTGACGGCGGTATAATGGTCGATGGCATTCCCACATCGGATACTGTAGAAAGGCCCAAATTTGCGAACGTTACCGTCATCCGCGACCAAATGCTTGGATTAATTATTAGCGAATACGTTCCGAACAGCTTTTTTGATAACATTTATGCTCGGGATTTGGGCAAGATATCGGTAATTTATTCTTTGAAGCATGTTCCAAGAGCGCTTCGGTCCATCGCCAAATTAGTATGCCCAGAATGCAAAGTTGTGCTCAGCGCGAATTTGACAACGTAGGTTATTAACATCTGCATAGGTGTCATACGTTTTTAATTGCGGCATTTTGAAAATAAGAATTTTTTGCTCAGAAGTCTGGTAGATTGTTTTGAGAACCATGAAATCGGAAAACAATCCATTTTTCTCTCTTTACAAAAAATAGGTTTCGAAATAATTAAAAATGGTTCTCTGTATAGCTCACGGTATAGCAAAAAATTTCCGAGTGTATCCTGAAAGTAAGGATGTTTGTGGAATTATTGCATCATATGATAATTTTCAACATTTATTTTCCGAATTGCTCTTAAAATTCTCTCTTAGGTCGCCTCATATATCGATCGACAGAAATGGAATTGTCCTCCTCCTGGAAGGAGACATCAGCGTTTATTTCGTGAAATCCAGTGCCAGTGATTACAACATTCTCACAGCAAATGGGCAAATACGAGTGGTGGTAAGTGTGATAATTTTACAATTTATTATTACATTCTACAATTTATTTTCCTATATTTTAGATTAAACCGCATTTCCGATACAGCAGACTGTACAGCGATGTGCTGTTGGCTGGCGTGGAGTTTAAAGTCTACAAAGTAAATTAATAACGTTTCATAAAAATCTAAAATTATGTTTAGTCCGATATCATTTACGTTACTAGACTCTTTTTAGGCCGGAATGACTGGTATGGTGGCGGGAGCTGTGAAGAAATTACTAACCTTTTTGGTACCACGAGCAATCTGGCCCAAAATTCAACACCGACTTCGACTTGCCGTCAATCACAAAGGTAACATTGTAAAGCATAATTTCACAACATTAATTTACAATGTCAGTATAGGGCTTCAAATTCCCCGCATTTGCACTTTCGAGTTGCAACGCCTGCATTTGGACTACGTTCGTCATGCGGCTATTATTAGTGCAGATTTCGATGTGGTTAGTTTACTTTGAACATTTACACTCGTGATTGACGTCTTTCCCTGGCTGTTATATTTTATACCACACAAATCGAAATTCCTCCCCCGAAATTAAAGTGAAAGCCATATAAAACTAAAAGAACCGCTAACAATTCGAACAAGTTGTAGGAAGTATAGATGAAAAGAATTCAAATCAATATAGATACCGTATTCGTAAATAAAAAATTTTTGTATCGAATTTGAACAATTGCTGTTTTAGGACTTGCCCAGACTGATAGGCTCCTTCAAACAATTTGTGGACGACACGATGAGTCCCACAATCACGAGGAAGGAATACGAAAAGGCTCTGCGATATCTAAAATAAAAAGCCATACTTTAAGTTCTACATTACCGGGTCCAACATCATTTAAAAATCTCGTTCTTACTGTTCTCCCAGACTTCTACATTACCTTTAGAGGCAAATGACGAATAAATCTTTCACACTATTCATGTGTGATTCATTGGATAAACACACCGCACACATATGATCGAACACAAATGACCTCTCGAAGATAAGAGTCGCATTTTCAATATTGTTTGCCAAATTGAAAGAATCCAAACAAATTTATTTCACTGATAGATTTATTTACACCGGGAAATTTTATAACCATAGAAGTAAATATATTGGACCATTGTGAGCATTCTTTATGGTATTGACAAAAGTGGACGACATATGAAAAAGAAATCCTTTACAAGAAAATTTGCAATAGAAATTAAAATATCAGACAAGGCAAGTGAATTTGAGACAGTAAGTTTCGAATTATTGTATCAAAATGACGCCCGAGCCATACTCCTTTGCAAGATAACACGTCTTCCGGTGGTGCTGAAAGTACATTTTGTAAAAGCGTACAATTTGGAGAAATGCCAAAGCGAAAGAAAGGAAAATAGAAGTCAAACAAACAAACGATGGACAAACTTTAAATAAACGAATGGCAAGTTTAAAACAAAAGTATGTATGAAATTAAAAAAAGTTAGTGTTATGCCAGAGCAGTTAATATGAGAATAATATCTCTAAACGAGGACACACTCTACTTGTCTCTCATTAGGAAAATCACGATGGCATCAAACACGTAGAGCACGGCACATAAGAAGTAGAAGGCCTGAAAAAAACTCGGTGAATGAAGCATCCCACTTACTTATAGAAACTTAATAGAAATTTTAATGCTATGAGTGAAACACTTCAGGATTTTAATAAAATTTATATTCCGAGTTTGATATGTTGATTGTTTGATGAGTCTATAGGAAGAAAATAAATCAGTACATCTTTTCCTATATTTTTAAAATCGGTAAATAAAAATTTTTTTAAAGCGCAAACGGTGAAATTCACATAAAATCTCGTCTAAATTACAAAATTTAACTATCCAAAAAATATATAGTCATAATGAGAGAGAAAAATTGAAACGCTTGTAGATACATCAAGACTAGTTCAAAAAATGTTCTCGGCAAATTATTATTGGCTTAAAGCCGATATATTACCGCTGCTACTGCCCAGCCCTTGACAACGAATCCAGTTTCACAACCAGGAATTCCTGCACACCCACTAAAAGTACCACCGCCAATCTGTCGTATAAAAGTCGGCATATGGTCAAATCCTTAAAAATTAGAATTTTTAACTAACAGACGTATAATTATTACTACCTGTGGTATACCACACTTCAAATGCTCCAAATATTAGGAATGCGATAATTCCCACGCCTGCAGCTATGAGTTGCTAAAATAAAAAATTTTTGGATAAGGTAAACTAGTTTAAATACATTTTAGAGTTATAGTAGAATTCTTTTTCGCTGATATCGAATAATATTTACTCGATGCACCAATAAATACGAAACCTCGAACGGCACTAAAGTAGCGAAAGTAGCGCGTTGGCAACATATTTCACCCTTATCATTATGGACAGTGTATGGAAATTTATATCAACAGAGGCCGTTTTTATGCAATCCTAAAATTGGAACAAGAAACTGACCGAGAATGACAAATGTCGACCGGATGTATAATAAATGCAACTGAAGATGAGTGGCGGCAGCGCAAACAAAATAGACAGAATTATTAAAGCCAATTGGCCCCATACACTAAAAATCTTCGCTTTCGTATAAAACACAAAATTTAGTGTTTTGAACCGACTTTTGTCCGCGCATTTGGAAATGTAGAGCACTGTTCCACCTGTCGATGTTCATGGGAAATAGTGAATTAGACGGAGGGCAAATTTCGCGACTCGTCTGCTGACCGTTTATGGTTCTCCAGAAACATACTCCAGGTGCCGTCATAATTAAGATCATCGCGACTATAACCAGAATCTGGAATAAAGCACAGTGACGTTTATTCCGATAAATATCACTACTTCTGTTCTTTCTCTTCTATATTCCTCCTAATCAAACCCAAACTGGAACTACCAGGTGGCGACATAATTTCGTGGGATTTTATTTATACGTTTAAATTTGCGCCTTTTTAGTGTAGCCCCTTTAGAAGGGGGCTAGCTTAAATCTGATATTGCTACCCCCTCTAAAATCACATTCTAGAGGGAATTAGCAACATCAGATTTGAGCTAGCCTCCTTCTAAAGGGACTAAACTGAAACGGTGACAATTTAAACGCATAAATAAAATTCCGCGATATTATGTCTCCACCTGGTAAGTATGTGCCAACTTACCAACACAAGTAGCCGGATGGCAATAGAAGCATTTGCGTAGAGTCTTGAGGAGGCCATTTTTCCACGGCCACTATTTATTCCTAGTCGATTGCGGTTGTAGTCCGTGGCTAAAGGCGGCGGTGGTGGTGTATCGACAGACACGAAACTTATCTAAATTTTACACATGTCATCTTAATCCTAAATTCTAATCTATATTCTTTTAACAGTGAACACATTTTAACCCTATTCTTATAACAGTGATAACCAGTTTTTGTTTAGAAAAAGCTCTAAAATACAAAATGCTTTCCGTAAATTTAATCTGGTGTAAAACTTTTGTGCATACTGTATTCTCTCTATTTTCTTTTGTCACCAAACTTGTTTCAGTTTCATAGAGTAAAATTCATTTTTCATAGTAAAAGGCTAGAAATAGAATCCAGAAAAATAAAACTCACTCTGTAATTTGACAAAATGCAAAAACATTTTTGTCAGAGAATAAACAGATTAAAGAGATGTTTTTTGTTCATCTTGGAAATTATCGGGGTTAGTGTTTACCAGAGTAATATTTACCACAGCAATATTTCTTGAAGATCAGCCCCTGGGGTCAGCTTTACGAGTATTTTCTGTAGCAGGCTATCGTTAATTCTAGAAAGAGAACAGAAAGTGAGCTAGATCGTATATCACAACGATTACAATGTGTATGCAAACAAGAATAATGGGGACGGATATGAGACTAAACGTTGTAATATTGTCAAGTTTAAACTGCTTCTAACTAACACTGAACTGAACTTTGCGCAGAATAAGATTCTAATTTTACTTTTCATACCAAAATTTGGACAACTTTTACTTCTAAAATGTTTCAAAAATTCAAAAACCTCTGGAATAACTGTGGATATGTTCATATGGAGAAAGCAGCAGGAAAATATTTTGAAAGAGACTACACACTCGTTCCATCAGACTAGAAATTTCGCCGCAAATCCAACTGTTATGATGGAACTATAAAGTCGATCAGAATGCTTTGAAGCAAGAGTTTATATAGGAAAGGAAAAGTGCGTCCAAAACACAACTCTCTTTCTATAGGTGCCCATTTCTTGGTACAAAAATAAACCAGAGAGTTTAGATCCACCACCATTATTTTGTAATTATTTTAGCTGACTCACCTCTCGGTGTTGGACCTGCGGCTCCCGAGTCAAAATTTCAACTTTATCGTGATGGGACGCAATGATTGCTGTATTCTAATATTCCCGGTTTAATCACTGCAAAAACGAAGAATCACAAATTTTCCGCTCTATGACACATACGATGGGGGGAATGGTCGGAGCAAAGAGGGAGGTTCAATTTCAGAGGAGACACTTGACTTGAGTTATTTTGTGAACAAATATGGACGGAAAGATGTTTTGAGGTGGAGGAAAGTGACAGGAAAGTTGGTGACTTCATAAAAGACCGATTTTTCGCACAACAAGTGTGAAGTCCCAAAAGAGGGGAGTTGAATTGTTGAACTCAGTGTTCAATAATCTCAAAATTCGATGTCGAGGTTTACAGGTGAAGGTATAAAGCCGGGAGTATTACGTGTCAATATAAAACCGAAATAAATAACACAACAATTGCATTCGAGAAAATAAATGGGGATTGGAGGCGCCGGGGAAGAACTTGCTTTCAGGCTTCGGATCAAATACGGAGGCACAAGAACCGGATTTGGAAGGGAATGGGCCTGATAGAGAATCCCTCTCCCGCAGGAATTTTGAGCTCTCGCTTGGAAGAATTGCCGTGCTCTTCCGTCCCAGCCCAATCTCTGATTCAAACAAACTTTGGGCTTTTGCGTGTACAGGTCTTCTATTTCATGTCCATATACGGCAAAGGTTGAAAAATAGCGCAAAAACGTGAGGGATTTGTTGTCACCTAAGCGGATTCCCTGTACTCACGTCCTGTTTATGATTGCAAAAGATCACATACTCGTTTTATGTAATATGTGAGGTGGTTATCGCGTAACAGTGCGTTACGTGAACGATTTAGATCTGATCGACAAAATAGGTCATTGTAAACTTTTTTGGACATGTTTTCGGGGAACTTTCCAGGATGCGAATTCGAGTACGGATTTCGAGAAAAACATCATTATTTAAAACTGAATATGAAATAAGGACCTATAATTACCAACAAAGAACTTAATAATACGTCTAAAGAACACCATATTGCAATATTTTCTATTGCTTTCATTTAATGTTACCCTGAATTTTTTTGGGGACTGCAGTATAAATCTGTCAGTCATCCGTTGTTGACCATCGTGGTCATTTTGGGCATTACGAAATAGTAAATGGGTTCAATTTAGAACCCAGCGCGTTATTTATAAACGTTTCAATGAAACATAATTCCTCTATCCAATCGAAAAAAGTTTAAAGTTTGCAGGGACCTTAAGTGACTTCAATAAAATATAATTGCCCTACACAGCTTCAAAGGAGGCAAAATGAGGAAGAACGACATTTTCCATAAAAAGCATAACACTTATCGAGTAAATCCTTAGTGTATAAATATGGCTAAACGAATCAGACATTACATTTTTTGAGATATAACGTAAGAAAACGTCCCGCAGAACTGTTAGAAATAGTTCTCGTATTGTTGTTACGGCAGAGATTGGGCTACACAGATTTAGCAAAAATATCTTACCTTTTTACATTTCAATTCAGTCATTAGAAGTTCGGAATAACCATTTTGAGAGATAAACATTTCCAATTCTTCAAGCTGCTTTCCCAAATGACTCATTCCTTTGAGTACGCGATCTTTCTTCTCGCGCACATTTTGGTCGGCTGATTTTAATTGCTCAATCTCGTACTTGATTTGAGCAACATCAATGCACTTTTTGGAATCAAATTCGTGCAATCCTTGGTTCATATTCTAAAAAATTTGTTTAATTTTTCCATAATTTTAGTTCTTGGACCACTCAAGGATACGTTAATGGCTCTATAAGGAATATACGTTTTCTTGCACCTAAAAACTTTTTCTTGTACTGTGTTCTACGCAAAGACGAACATCCTAAGGCTTACATTAACATTTGCCTAAGGGGCAAAATCCATAATTATTGCTTGGATTTGACGGGAATTAAAAATTAGTGCAAAAAATAGTTTAGGTGCAAATAAAAGTACAATATCTCTAAAATATCAAAAAGATTGGTCCAAAATGTAGTGTAAAACATAACAACATATTTGTTATCATAAAGTATAGAGAGTATACATTTTATTACAGTACTCCAAAAACAAACCACCCAGTGTTTCTCTAACAACACATCTGGTAGTACTTTAAGCAAAGACATACTAAGCAATATCTACTATCGGCTCTTCACCCATCCAACGACTCCTCTATTATGAAGGGGTGGCCTTCATCCATTAAAGGTTACACGGTAATATATTATTGAAAATTTATTGCTTCACACTCTTTAGACTATCAGAAGACACATTCCGTTTTATATTTCCAAAATGTTGGGCATTACGTAAAAGAAAAATATATTTTCTAGCACATTATCTCTTTGTTTGCAACCTGTAATAACAAGGTCAATATTTTGATTGATATGAATATAGCGCATATGATTAATATAAACGATTATCGCTCTCATGCTCCAATAAAAGATTTATTAGGCAACTCCTTCCTGTTTTAATGTATACATTTTTGCATAATTTAATGTATTTGAAATGTATATGTTGCAGTTAATACTGCACTTCAGTTAATACTGTCGCTAACTAGTTAATACTGCCGTGGCCCACGTTCGGGCCAGGAAATCAAGGCCGGGCTCGGGCCGGCAAATTCAGGTCTGGAGCCGGCCCTACCATACCCCGCAGGTTTTTTGTCGGGACCAGGGCCGTTTCGCACTTGGCCCAAGGGTTTCTCACTTGGCACTGCGGCAGTATTAACTAGATAGCGGCAGTATAAACTGAAAACAGTACTAACTGCAACATATACATTTTTGCATAATTGCAGTGTGACATATTTTCCGATATTCAGGTGTATAGCCGAAGCAGACAAAAGGTAGTATGTGATAGCAATAAAATCTCAAAAATATTACAGTATTGCCGTGCTTAAAAGTACATTTTTGATATTATATAGATTAATTGTAAGCAAATGAATAAAATAAGTGTGCATACTTAAGTCATATGTGTGCGAACGAATATGGACTTTTGTATGCCGGCCATTTTTCCACTGAGACATACTGTAATGCTTGGGCCACGCAACGAATGAATTCTGTAATGGGTTTTGTGTATTATTCTCTTCCCAGTCTATAGTTTAATCACAGTCTCTTCTTTGTTTTGTGTATTTCAGTGCTCTCTACAAAACCCAGCGAGCAACCCATTTCGTAAATCCAGTCCGTTCAAATCGATTTGATTTTATGTTTTTTGTTCTAGATTCTTTGTTTAAACCCAAATGAAATAAAACGAATTTGTCTTCACTGCAAAGAGCATTACAGCGCAGACATGAGAATGAGTTTGTGTATGCCTTTGCCTCTGTCGAAAAGACGTGTTTCATGTCTGCTTTACAACGCAACCCATTCTGTAGAGACTACAGCGCTGTGGTAAAACATAGGCTGGGGAAAAGAAAAATACAAAACCCATTACAGAATCCATACGTGCGTGGCCCTAGTGTAAGCCTTTTAAATTTCATGTTCGCACTGTATCGGAACATTTGAAGTGATCTCATAGATTCATTAAACATTCCGGAAAAACTGCATGAACACAGTTTGAAATATGTAGCTCCATCTAAAATAATTTTTCACCGGCGGAGTGCCAGCACATCCGAAGCCAACTGACCAGCACGAATTCCACTCGTAAACATTCCTCCGAAATCAGGCCATTGATTTCAAGCATTCGCCGTTTATTCAGGATAATGATACTTATCATTCATTAACTAAATTCATTAATTCAGTTGAAAATAACAAAATTCTAGAATTCAAAACGAAGCAAATTGTCATAAAATGGGATACATTTTTAGGGAAACTCCGCTATTTCCTCCCTATTGATAATTTTAGGATACACTAAAAGAATATATTGAACTGAAGGAGTTTGAATGTAGCCTTCTTATTTATGGAATTTTAGCAGAGGTCAATTATCTCGTCTTAATTTTACTTGTCATTTATGTGAATGAAAAGACAAGTAAATTCCGAAATAAACTCACTAGTATTCAAGAACAAGGCAAGGATGACTGTATTATTGGAGACAGAGTATAGTACGAAAGACCAAGGATTTGCGAAGTCATATTTGTGTAAACAAGTCCTTCTCCATCTCAATGCATCTGTCACAAAATGCACTGATAATATGAAAATAAATTATACATAATATAAAAATTTGTATTTTATTTATTGAATTTTGATCTATTGTAGAAAAAAATTCACATACTTGTGTTAAGAAAAAATGTATGTGGGCACTTATGTATTTTAAGTTGACTATTATTACGTACAATTAACTTAATCTTAATTTTTTCAGTAATGAATCCGGAAAACGCAAACTAAATAAATGTGGAATATGTAAACTTAACGGAAATTAGCGGCACTGAAAATATTTAATAAACTGGCCAGTTAAAAAGTGATAAATTATTTTTACTAAATTTTTGTATCCAAGTTGCATGTGAATATTAGTGTGTGCTATTATCAGCAGCTGCTAATTCTGATTGTGGAGTGTGCAAGTGTACACAATAGGGAACGCATGTAAGATAATTTATAAATTATTTATTTAAGTGCGCTTTCTAAACCTCCAAAATAATGCCTTGAAAATAATTTAAGGTGTGATTATTCCCCGACTTCAAATAACCTTTTGCAGCTTGTTTTGAGATCGACTTCCAATGAAAACTCGTCGCGGTTGTTTGGGCATAAATTGTAACAATGTTCTTGGATTGTCCTATTCATTAATTTTATTTGGCTCTATGTCTCCACTGGCCATCGCATTGTTCCTTTATTGATCTGCGGCCCATTCGATCAAAGGTCCTCTCTGGATTTGAGCAGGACGTCAGCTGCCATAATACTCTTGCTTCAAGAGGGGTGAGTCTCGTGTCCACCTCTGCCGGCGGGCAATCATAAAGTAAAGTACTCCTATGATTTTGCTGGCAGCCAATGTATTGATAGCGAAATTCCTTAACATTTTTGTCCAAAGGTATAATATCAGTCTGCGGATATGCGCACCGTTTGCCGGATTTAAACAATCTTAACGCCAGCATGTTTACTACATTCTCACTGATTACGGAATACAATGCTAGAGTATACTCGACTGCTTCATAGCTTCAGATTCACAGCTATGTTCTATTAAATATATCCTCTGAGATGGTTCCGTATTTATTCCGCTTTTTCCTTTTACTTTCTATGTATTTTCTGACGTATGCCGGTACGCGCATTGTTTTCACCTTAAAATAGCTGAACGTTTCAACATTTTTTAAAGATGATACTAAATTTTGTGTTACTGTTTTTGTTTTTATGTCTCCAAATTATTTCGTGATTCTCCATAAACAGAAACGAATTTTTGCTAAAATATTTGTAAAGGCTCATAAATCTTTGTGATACTCAAAATATATATTTACCTTGTGCTTTTTCTTTTAAGTATATTGACCGTATTAAGATGACGGTTGCAATTTCGAAAACGTCGACGAATGCTCGTGGTACTTTTCAAACTCACACGATCTTGAACGGGTACTTTCCGAGTATAAGGAAGATTTTTGGATTAAACCCACTTTTCAGATTTTGAAAGCTCAACGCTCTTCACCAACCGCAGTTATTCCCCAACGAACTCTGTCATCCGGAAGCGACGACGCATCAAAACATGGAAAATATTCAAATTTCTACGTAGTGGTTAGTGGAGGCAGAAATGTATCCAGTTAGTTTTGCCGTTTATTCCGATCGCTGAAGCGGTTGTATATCAAAGTATTCGACCTTTTAAATCTCTCGCCTGTTTAGCTTTAAGCTTTTAGCTTAAAAATTAAAAATAATATTCTTGATCGTTGATTTACTGACAATCGCAAATTCAAATCTTGGTGTTAATGCGGCTATAAATAGATGGTTAAGAATTCGTGTCCATTTTTAAAATTTTAGATCATTATGCATATTTTCTATCAAAAAAGCATAGCGACGATGCTGCAATGATTGTCAGCCCTTTCTATGAATACACAAGTCCGAAGGTTAGTAAAATTTTATATAATTTAATAAACTTTTTACATTTGATACAATTTTTCACTACTTTTATTTGGATCTGATGATTATTTTATCTCACCTGAGAAATCTAACGGAAAACCAAATCAATAATCATAAGTCTCGCTTCTAAAAACATTAGAAGAGTTAAGGAATGACTGCTACATTCATCATTTAGTCACAATCCCATCATCTTTTTTTTTTCCATAGGAACCATTTCGGATCTCATGTTTGCTGATAAAAAAACACTTGTCAAAATTATTAACTCGTGTCTTTGCGAAAAATGATGAATGGGTATTAATACCAACTTTTTACATCCAAAATGGCACTATCATAAATAGTGCAAGCATAAAAGCAAATAAAGTAATCGATTCAAAAACTTTTTGTGGAAAATTATGAAATGAATATTGACAAACATCTTTAAATACGGCTCCGTGCGATTGACCCCCGTTGACTTTAAACCGTGGTAACTTAGGTATATTATCACCGTTTTGGATTCTGTAAAAAGTATGTTGTAGTAGCTACAAGGCGTATGTTGTACCCCATAGTATATAGTACCACAAAAATTTTTTCCAATATCTGGCAAATTTGGCCATGAAATCGCCTCGGGGGTCAAACGGCCTACTCTCGAGCCGGCCGTTTGAAATAGCATTTTGCCCAAACGAGAGCATATTTTCCTAAAACAGTGCAAATTTATTCTTTTTCCTAACATGTTCCTTGGCAAGCATTGCTAGTATTGGAATATAAAATAAAGGGTCTTTTCGTATTTTTCAAGCAGAGGCAATTTTTTGGTCGTATTCTCAATTTTTTGCAAAAATCCCATTGCGGATTAAATGAAAGTATCTTTTCTTGGTTTTATACCAAAAGTGGATCAAAATTTAACTTAGCTCTTCCAAAGTCTTATCTTAAGCATATTTCCTACAAAAAAGTTTTGACAACAGTTTTGAATTTCAAGCATGTTTGGCATCAATCGCCCAAATTTCCGTAAAAATGTGCTGAAATGTGCTGTGTAAAGTTTGTGTAAAAAAACGCATTGGATGTAGCCTAAATTGCTCGAAAATATTATAATTTTCTCCGAAATTTCTATTGAATATTCACTTTTTAATAAAAAAGGAACATTTTCGGTTTGAAAATCATATCTGAGACATCAACTTTAAAGTACGCAAAACGACCAATGTGATTAATTTTAGTGTGAATTACTGCTTCGACACAGAGTGTTGGGCGAACCGGGAGCTGAATTACTTGTGACTACGGAGCAACTTACTCTTTCGGTTCTGGCTCACTTGCCCTCTTTCCGAAATGCGCACTTACCTCCAGCAAATGAAGCCGAAGATGACGACTGGATACGCCCAACTCTTAGAGCGAGATTCCAGCCTGAAGAAGGCAACGAACCGTGAGTTTCTCTTTTTGTCACGCGTTTAGCTTAAATAAAGATTTTAAAAAGCTACATTTCCATAAACATCCATGAGACACGGGAACTCCCAAACTTTTGAAGTACTTATTATGGAATGCAATCAGGAACTGATCAATAAATTCCGCCAATTTCTAATTTAAAGGCTGTAAAAACCAAAAATAGGCATTTTTACCTAAAATACATACCGTATTCTCTGTATTTAAAGCCCACTGTGTATGGTTTATAATCATCCTCTATACTTAATCACACGAAAAACAGCGCCTCTGTGCTATTTCATCAAAAACCTAATTGTAAGTAAATAGCACAACGGAGCGCTATCAATATTTGTTTGAGACACTTTTAATTGCATGCATAAAGCAGTGGCTTTATGCATTTGGCTTTAGGCAGTGGCTTTAAATACAGGGAATACGGTAATACTGCCTCTTGATAGATACGAGGTCTGATTCTCCATCGAATTCAAATTTCGAATTCGAAGAAGGCGGGAAGGAGCGAGAGAGGAAAAAGAGAGATAAGATCTTTGTCTCTTAGGGAAAAGAAACAGAGAACGACGAAATAGTGTGGTCAATATTCTATTTTGAATGTAATTTTGAACAAACTTTGGCGTTCTGACTACATGGCGGGAAAGCTAGCAATGGTGAAATCAGACCTCGTATCTATCAAGAGGCAGTATGGTATCTTCATTATATTATTAATTTCATATATAAAACCCGCGAAAGCAGATTTATACAAAATGAGACGAATAGGAAAAAAAGTGCTATTTTAATTTTTCGAACAAACATTCTAACAAGCATTGTGGCGTCACATTTGGCGTACAGCCCAAAAGCAGCGAATGGAAAAACCACAGCAAAAATGACGCGTGATATTTGGAAAATACCGTGTCGTTGTGACGTGTTTGTGGGCGATCCTTATAACAGATTGCATTTTTGCATGTTTATCTGATATGAATCTGTTATTAAAAATTGTGAATTCATTCAGATGGACGACAAGTCGAGTAGCTATTGGTACTTTTCACTATCCCACCAGGATACGATTGGAATGTCATGCGAGCGGAGAAGACCGACCTGGAGTGGATCTCAATGTGGAATGCCATGTGGATGATTTGCAGTTAATAAATTGTGAAGGTAACATTTTCACTTGGTTTGGTTCACTTTAGGTGTGATTAACTTAGCTTAGTAAATCACTTAGCTGTGATTTTTATTGTTGCATTTTCAGAAGAACTGCACGAGAGTACCAAATGCGTGGATACCAAATCGGAACGCAAGTATTCTTGTAGGGCCGGTGGAAAACAATTGTGCCTGAAATACGACGACCTATGTGATTTTCATGCAGAATGCGAACATGACGAAGACGAGAGCGAAGACTTACACCGTTGCTGTGAGTTTAATTCAATTTTACGGAATAAAAGAACCATTCCTGCATTTATGAAACTGTTATTTTAAAAATAGCGCGTTTTAAACTGATAAAAGCACAAACAAGCAGGAAACTTTTTTGCCTTTCAGGTGAACTTGCTCAATTCCCTATGTATTTCTCCTGTTTAAAGTAGCTACCTTTTTGGTTAAGCACTAGCGAAAGTAATCTTATTCGATAATGAATCAACATTTCTTGCTTGTTCCTCATATATATTTAGAAGAAGAACAAAATATTATTGTTCTTTGCTTAATTAAGACATTCGTTAACTGTTTTCAAATATTTCAGCATTAGTGCCCGCCGGAGCTCGCTGCAATTTCGAAGAACTCAGCCTGTCCGCCGGATGCCCTAACTGGCGCTTCTTCAGTGGGTTCAGCAATACCTCCACTTCTAACGAAAAAACGCATTTGGTGACGCTTACCACGAGCGATAGGCGCCTACAAAGAGGTCAAGCTATGGCTCGACCGGGCATGCCACCAAGCGAATATCATTACAGAGGCAGATTGTATAGGCCAGGTTTATTTTTTGGTATACATTAATCCAGTTAAGCTATTTTTGGCGTTTAGGGCATTTCCTATTCTTCTCCAGCTATGATCATACAACGAGCAGCGAGCACGAAATCGTTTACACATACGCCGTTTCGCCTTATTTCCCTCCACTTTCAGCTCCAAGTTATCAAAAGAGCTCTGTTTCAGCCGGAAATTGCGTGGTATTTTTCAAATTAAGCTAAGCAGTAATTATATACACTTCACTCGTTTAGGTACGATTCTTCTATTGCCGAACTGGCTCAAGCCCGTTTCAAGTGTTCTTGGTGAGCAAAGATCAGCCACATGAATCAAAGCCGTTATGGTCTCCGCCGAAGGAGGAGCATACAATGGATCCATGCGAATGGAAACGTGCTTCTGCGGTCATCCGACCAAGTAGTGAAATAAAGATGGTTGGTATATTTTGTTTATCCAATTACCGATATATGTTCCAAAAGTTGAATTTGAAGCAGACTTTTGATTATTAACATGTTTTATTTTCAGAGACATGAATATTACTTAAAACTGAGCTTTGCCAAAATTGCCGGATCTCTGGGCTCAATAGCAATCGATGATTTTTCATTGACGCCGAATTGTTTCATTAATCGTAAGTTGAATATTTCACAACGAAAATTACGTTTTGCGTTTGTTATGTAATTTGCAATAATTTTCATTGTGAATTATTTTATTCTGATTTCATTTCAAAAAGAGCTAAAATTTCACACAGTTATTAAAAATTTTTTATAGTAACATAGCCTTATTTAGTACCACCATGGAAATCGCGCATTTTTCCTTCGATATTCAATGCATCCACTTGTGGTTTCACTGGCTCTGAAGCTCCAAAGGTCGACATCTGTTCCGAATTACAACCCGAGAACGCTGAACAACAAAAGTTTCCTGGAAATTCAGAAATGAGTCCATTATTTACGGGCAACAACAAATGGATCGTGTCTGAAACCACAGTATATAGGTTCGATTAGTCAAGGTATTGCATATTGAGTTAAACACCTATAATCTTTCAGAGTTGAGTTATACGCGGCTTCTGGAGGATTACTGCCAAGCCAATCTGTTAATAACCGAGGCGGAGCTATTGTCGCTAATATTCGTTTGAATGCTTCCGATGAACTGAGCTTTATTATCGGACAACAAGGGCAGAGCCCATGTGATAGCGGCTTACCGAAACTCGTATGTAACATATTTCCGTGAAAAAAAATGAATTGCTATAATCTTTATTAACTGTTCCTTCACATCCAAAGTATATATTACTAATTTCTTTATATTACTGCAAAACTGTTTTACCATACTTTACTACCCATATGCTGTAGTTTTCCTTAAAAATCAGTTAATGGAGCTTTGTATTCAAGTTTTGAACTGCTACACAAATAAAATAGAAACATATCAACATGTATACCTAATTTGTTGCATATTTCAGACATCGAAGATGAGATCATTACGAGACATTATTTGCTCCAAACGTCCAAAAATTAGTGACATCGAAGCTTCGGGAAGAGACGTATCCAGCATTGTGGGCACGGGTGGCGGAGGTGCGACTGTACTTTTTATTAACTCTCGACCTGCAATTGTGGTTGGCGGTGGTGCCGGGACATTTTTGGAGTTGTTTGAAAGTGGAAGTGGACATCAACACACGTACGTTTCTTTGTCGCAATAACGATTTTGTGCATACTCGAGCACTTCTATTGTTGTGTAGCAAATCCATTAATTCCTCGTCTTGGCTCAGTTCCTTAAATATTCAACAACTATTAGAGTTCTTCCTGGCATTAAGCCAATGTTTCTGTAAAATGTCATGTCACGATTTGTTCTTTGGAAAATTGCATAATTTGGTAACCGTTCAATCCGTCTGATTTATGGCTTAAGTGATGTAAAAATTTTGTGCGTAGTTGAAGATTATCTAACACAACTTTTTAGAATCGAAGGAGGGTTATTGGACGAGTCTAGCGCAAAATTAAATATGTCTCTGCCTTCCGTTGAGTGGATTTCCGGAGTAGGAGCATCGCTAAATCCGAAGGTTTATTAAAAGAATAGTTTAGTAAAAAAATAATAAACTATGTCGCATTTAGCCGAAACTAACGGAAAATGCTTCGCAATTTTGTGCAGACTGCGATATGATGAATGGCCATTTGGTGAACAATACTCGTCTATATGCCGGAGTATGTCCTAGAAATCGGCTGTGGAACATTACTGGCGGTTATGGAGGTGGCGGTGCAAGGTGAGGAATCCTGTTTTACCTTCGAAAATAATACGCACAGTTTTGCAGAAATAAAAAGCAGATTTGCTAACAAATGAGTAGCTTAAAAACAAAGATAACAATTATTTGTACCCGAACTTTCGAGAAAGGCATTTTTGTAGCTAGGATATGTACGAATCCAAAGTCGCTTAAAAGAAAAATAGATGCAAGTTAGAAGTCAATCAGGTTCAGGCGACAGGTTTTCATGTGTTTATTAACAAACGATTATAAAATGTCAGTTAAATATCAATAGCTAATTTTTAAAGTTTATTGATTCAATGTATTTCTGTCGGCATTATTGCTCGGTGCATAAAACTTATTAAATCTTCTTCACTCAAGAATTGATAATTTTCAGTTGTGGACCTGGTGGCGGAGGTGGCGGTGGATTTACAGGTGCTGACATTACTTTTTATAGTGCTCTTAAAGAATAAGTTTAGGTGGAGGTGGCGGACACAAAGCACAGGGCGATGGAGGAACGAGTGCTTTTCTTTTGCCAGAAAGTGATCGATTCGTGTGGAAAAGCGGATTTAATCCCGGAAGCGGCCGGGTAATTGTACGCGCATGTCCTCAGCAGTTCTGTCCCGTTAATTCGACTTGCGAATTTTCTCCTCCATCTTTCGATGAACCATCAGAAATGTTCTGTGTTTGCCTGGAGGGCAATGAAAGCGTTCCATTAAATGGAACTTGTCCCGACTGTGAGTCATGATTTTTAATACCTTAGTAAATACCGCAATGCTCATTTCAGACTCAAATCCGCTACTGTTTCGATTGGCGTCGAGATATTTACCTTTTCTCATTTTGACGTGTGAGTATTTGTGTTTCCTTACTTAAGTACCTGTAAGATAGGCTTTCATTTTGACTATGTCTCGGTTACAATTTCTATAGTTAATGGATAAAGTTAACAATGTCTGACGGCTAAAGGAGGACCAAAAATTTTAACGGCAGAAATTTCAGTGAATATCCTCTTATTCCTACTGCTGTTCTTCTTATGCTATATGTGCAGAGGCTGCTTGAGCGCCAATCGACGAAAAAAGCGCTGCATGGACGGGCACGAATTGTTAAGTATCGAGGGCGAAAGCTCGCGTTGCATCGGAAACAAAATAATTGGAAATCCAATTTACGAAACTTTGCAATTAGCTGAATACACGCACATTCCGCGCAATGCTCTTCAACTTGATAGGTTAGCTATTTAAATATTATCATGTTTTCATCAGCTTGAATTAATAATTTCAGGATAATAGGTCATGGTGCATTTGGCGAGGTATATGAAGGTTACTATTTGAATGGCCCAAATCAGCGCACCAAAGTAGCGATAAAGTCGTTGCCGATGGAGTCATGCAGTGAAATCCTGGATGATTTTGAAACTGAAGCCAAACTTCTCAGTCAGTTCAAACACGAAAACATTGTCACATTTTATGGTAAGCTTAGTGATTTTAAAAGTTTTGTCCGACAAATGAATTTCTTTTTAACCTGGAACACTTCAGGTGTTTCATTCGATCAACAACCAAAATACATTGTATTGGAATATTTGGAGGGAGGAGATCTAAAAAATTTCTTGAGGGAAAGTCGACCGAAATTTAGCCCGGTTTGTTATGTTTTAGCAAAAAGATTCCATATTTGTTTTCATTACCTTTAGACCGGGACACCAGTATTTCAAGATCACAATTTGAGAATGACCGATTTGGTGGCGATGTCGCTTGATGTTGCTAAAGGAGCGGCTCATTTGGAAGGTACTGATTTTGTATTACTAACTTCATATTATTAAATCCTAATGCTTACAAATTTTATGAGGTTTTGTTCCAAAATATTGCCAGTAATTTTAAACAGCTTTTGGTTCGAAAATTAACTAAATCTGAAATTTAAACCAGGAATCTTGATTTTTAAGCAACGAAATTTGTCCACCGTGATTTGGCGGCGAGAAATTGTCTCCTGACTTCAAAGCGACCAGGGCGTGTTGTGAAGATAGCAGACTTTGGCATGGCCAGAGATATATACAGGTAATACTAATTTGTTCATAATTATTTTTCACTAACATTTGCTTGTAGAATGAATTACTATCGAAAAGGAGGCAAAGCGTTTCTACCGGTCCGTTGGATGCCACCAGAGGCATTTTTGGGTAGGTTTATATTTTTTTCTCAAACTTCGTTGAAAAAGAATGTATATTTTAGACGGAATATTTACCACAAAAACCGATGTTTGGGCTTTTGGCGTTTTGCTTTGGGAAATATTTTCAATGGGATACGTGCCTTATTCGGGGCGAGAGAACCACGAGGTAGTTTCGAGTACAATCCCTCTTCACAATTCTTTTTTAGGGCAAACTCGATTTCGAATTAGCGCCAAAATATAATCGCATACCAAAGGGGTAAAAAGGGTCGCTGTAAATTTTTAATGAGGGGGATTATTCGGCAGGGGTCTCCTCTAGAGATTGGTAAAAAAATTTTGAGTGGGGCCTTATTAGAATAAAAATTTTCACAGTCAACACTTTTCCCTACTAGAGGAGACTCTTTTCCTGATGCTGAACAGAGCCACCTCTAATAGGGAAAAGTGTTGACTGTGAAAATTTTTATTCTAATAAGGCCCCACTCAAAATTTTTTTACCAATCTCTGGAGGAGACCCCTGCCGAATAATCCCCCTCATTAAAAATTTATAGCGACCCCTTTTTACCCCTTTGGCATGCGATTATATTTTGGCGCTAATTTGAAATCGAGTTTGCCCTAAAAAAGAATTGTGGAGAGGGATTGTATTTCGAAATAATAAAATTTAATATAAAAAGTCAATGCATTTTAGGTAATGAAACTCGTAGTTGCTGGTGATCGGCTCGATCCTCCCATAGGAATACTGACTGAGGTAAATTGGAGATGCTAGTAGTATGCATAATTTCTAATATTGCAGATATATGACGTCATGCTCCTTTGTTGGAATACGGAAGCAGAAAAACGACCAACATTCATGGATTTGGTTGATTTCTTTTCGACACTTTTAAAGGTATTATTATTAGCAATTAACACGTAAATATCACGAAGGAGAGAAATTTCCTTGAATCCCTGAGAGGCACCGAGACAACTCCCACCCGACAACTCCCACCCGACAACTCCCACCCGACAACTCCCACCCGACATCTCCCACCGCGACATCTCCCACCTCCAAAGGAAAAACATGGCTAAACTCTTATCAAATGGCTGGGTCAAAAAAGATATAGGACCAAATGTCGGCAGACGGTTAGATAAGATTTTCCTCTGCCGCACGCAGACACTGTTCTCTACTGCGGGGTGGGAGCTGTCGCGGTGGGAGATGTCGCGGTGGGAGTTGTCGGGTGGGAGATGTCCCGGCCCCCCTGAGATATGGCTCTTGGAATATTTTATTTTAAAAATTCTTTTAAACTACCTTATTTAGCGTGACGATGTTGTGAACGAGCCGCTACCACAAATCCGTTATCGTACGCTAAGGGATAGGCTAAGTGCAACGCCATCTACCACTAAAACGCAAGATAGTGTACCATTGGGAGAAGTGGATTTGGCAAACCCACCTTCTAGTACAATTTCGCAGGCAACCGCGAGCACAGTTATTACTGAAGGCACTTCTTCTACCTCATATGATTCTATGCCTACTACAGGTGATGGAATTTGCCGTAACGTTTTTCCACCCTATCAAGCTAAGGTCGCGAATACCTTGATGAAACTTGAACCCTCAAAGCATTCGATGATGGAACAGCATGCGTCCGTTGATGGTGAATCACCATCATCAAAATCATCCGGAACTGATGACTCCACGCTTCATGGCTCGGCAGCTTCCACAGTGAGATACCAAGTTCGTCCCACAAAAATGAGTACTGATGATCCTCCTAACAAATACTGGAGAAATGAGGTTCGTTGTTGAGCTTATAAAATTTTATAATGTTTAAGTGACAAAATTGATACGACTCCCAACGACATTGATTTAGGTCTGTCTGTGTCTTTGCCCTTTATAACCGACCGTACTAGTGACCTTGCTTTTATCTCCATTAAAATGATTTTGCCAAACCATAGCTACCATGCAAAACGAACTATAAATTTAGAGCTGGACATAAATTTAGAGTTGAATTTTTATTTTATGGAAATTTATACTGAATAGGCTATTAAAATGAGTCTTAATCAAAAATGATTAACGAAAACCAAATTCTTAAAAATTTTGACCGGGGGCAATTTAAGATCCATTTTCTACCATAGCTGTGACTTGGTGCAATCCTCTAAATTGATAAACATATTGTAATAATAAATGCTCGAAAAATCCAAATTAATTTCCTCCTCAAGTTAACCGAAATGTTACTATTGTTCAGGACTATCCCGCACCTCTGTCTGCATCTGCAGTAGCGCCTCCATGGAGAACTGAGACCCAACCTGAATCAGAACGTGGCTCGCTTCCGCCATTGCCGCCTTCTGCTAATGGCACACCACCTGATAGAAGGAAGCCCCCGACACCATCGCCTCGATGGAATTCGGCCGCGCGGCATTTTTCTTTCACGATTTCAAGCCAAAGTCCACCACCTATTGACCTGTCGCCTAGTGAGGAGGATAGAGGAAGTACCAAAACGGAACCGAGTCCAAAAGACAACAGGAAACGGCCGGGAATTATGTTAACAACACCGCAAAGACAATCTAGTCCACTTGTTTAACGTCAATTTTGGATTCATTTCTACTCCTATTGAATTTTCAATACAGCAGCGAAAAATTCTACCTTCTAAAACGAACGAATTTCAGCAACTTCTGAAAGCTGAAAACGCAAAATGCAGCTTTGTGGAATTTTTTTCTAGCGAGATACATGCTTATTTTTTATTCCATAATTTTTGGATTTTCTACATTTACCTAGCTGCGGGCTTGAAAATTTTTCTTTACGTTTTGTCTTTCACTGTATCATTACGGGTTAAATTCGTTTGTTCAAAGTATTATTTGTACCTTTTTCCCGGAAACATTTTATGCGTTCTTACGACGATACTTGATTACTTGAGTCATATTTTAAGTCTAGTCTTGCTTCTTTGTTGTGTCTTAAGATGCTCAAAGTGGATTATGACATATTGGTATTAAGAATAATAAATCTGGAAAGGAAAGCTTTGTTTGGTGTCTGCTTTGGACTGCAAAAGAATTTATCCAGGCTCACGTAAAAATGCGTCGCCGAATAAATGGTTTTCATAGCGGTGTTCGAAGACGTCAATTTATGGAATTTATCACATACGCGTCATTCCAACGCTCAAACCCCTCATTTAAATATTTTCTTTGAGTAAAACCCGCCGGCGAATGTCTTTCAAAGCGGGATAATCACGTATTGCGTACGGCTCAAGGGCTTTGGGGCCAGGTATGTGTGTTTGTTTGCTCTCAATTATTGTTATTTCTATGTCCATGTTGTTTCTGGCTGCGCGGAAACGGTATAAATTTCATTTACTTATGAAAATGCTAACATTTCCCATGCTGGTTTATTGAATTACAAACTTTCAATGGAATCCATAATGAGCCCCCATAGTTTCTAAAAGACTCAGCTGTGTTCTTTTTTAAACGATTCACTTACTAATAAAGTTTATCATAATCAAAAATTTGGTATCAAAAATTTATTTATACCTTTTAAGGTTTAACTTAACCCACAAGAAGACTAAAATGTTTCCCAAATTAAAATTTTTCGTTTTATTCTTTGTTAATTTTATGCGAAGAAAACGAAATATTTCTTTAATTTCGCTCAACATTATATTAAAGAAACCTCTTTCACCTAGCTAATTTTTCCGATAAAATAATTGTTACGCTCGTTTCGAACGGTTCCTCTCCAAATTTACTCTTCTTAATATGCCCTTTTAGGCTGAATAATTTTGCAGAAATTGTGTTTTTTGCTTTGGGGAAGGCAATGGCCATACTTTTGAACTTCGAACGGTGTTGATCAGCATGGATAGTGTTGACGAAAATAGTATTGGCACCCTTGTCTTGTCACCCTTCTTGACCAATACATGACTCAGCTCAGGGTTTATCGCCGTGTCCGTTATTACACATTCTCCAAACAAACGCTCATGTATAACATCGGTGTTTATTTTTGTGCATTTTTTGCTGAAGTCGAGAGCGCTAAGCAAAAAATAATTCCATGCTTTGTTAGAAAATTCTCAGTTGGAAGCATTCTTCGTAGCGAATACAACTTTAAACATTCCCTATTGTTTCTCGAAGAGAACGGTTGGATGCTATATGACTTTAGACGACGCTTTGTGGTTAAAAAAACTGCTTTGTTTCTCCCGAGTTTGAATGCTTTTAGGTTTCACTTTCATTTTGGTATTTTTTATGCGTTAGCATAAGAAAAAGCAAATGATTACGAATTTTTGTATAAATGTTTTTTATCGGATTGATAGTAAAATTTTTACGTAACTTTTGACCATAATTTGCGTTTTTCATCCGTTGAACTTAAAATTTTTGGCAGTAAATTGATAGCAATAAGTTTCAAGCCCTTAATAACTGAGTCGAAAATAAGTGTTTACAAACCGATATTCGAACCATTTCTAATTTTTATTCCTCCCACAATTAAGCTCAAAATGGTTCCCGAAATAGAAAACCCTTTAACATGATCAATAAAAGACCCATAAATAAAAAGCCTAACAAAACCTCTTCATTTACCTTTTAATCTTTATTTTACAGAAAGACAAACATAAAATATTCGCTACATTTTGAGATTTCCTCTGCTTGGCACCATTTACCGCACATTTCAATTCTTGAGCCAAATTTCACTTAGGTATTAACCCCGCAGATTCGAACTCCCAAAAGGAGGCTTAGGGCCAGAGAAAAATGTATGTTTACAAACATATTCATTAAAACACCAAAGGCAATGATGGCTTCTGCTGAGGATGCTGCTGCTTGGCACATGACATACAAATATTTGCCTAGAGGTGAGGCTTCGCTTGGCTATTTTTGGCTTGAGAATGCAATGACGCCGTTAGCTGGTAGCTGCTGCAATGATAGCGAAAATGATTGTAGGATGATTTGCAGTCAGACGCCACCTGCCAATTAGGGCTTAGCGGTATGTGTTTGACAAGATATCGAGATTTTCGGAATTCAAGGCCCCAAATTCTTTTTTATCTTGTGACTAGACCCTTTATGGAAATTGAATCCAACCCGTTTTTATGTTTGATTACAAGGTATCGAGCCAAATTTTAATGGCCCACTTTGTTTTATTCGAACATTGTTCTTTACCGAGTGCATTACCCAAAACCTTTGGACCTGTCTAAGGTGTTATTCCTACCCATTTGAGGCAAACGGTGACCTCTAATTTTTATTAATATCTGTCATATATTGCAAAAATCTAAGAGTAAAAAAATAACAGTATTCTTGAATATGTATTTATCTCACCTCATACCCGATTGATTATGTAAATTGACACTAATTATCTTTAAAATTGGTTAGCAGTTTTTATTTACTTGTTCCTAAACTATTTTACCATTTTATATGCTCTATTTTTCAATGTTTGGAATTTTACAATATTCTTAAAATCCTTGAACTATTGTTTACCCTCGGTAAATTTACCCATACTAAGAAAATGTCATGAACTTTGAATATAATCGTTACAAAATTCCTATGTGCTGGATCAAAATATCTTGACTTCTTTCGTGACGGCTATATGATTTTGTACTCCTTAAAGGATGCAACAATAATATTCGACAATGTCGAATTGCAACATTTTCATGCTAAATTCAAACTTTCACATTGATAAATATGATTATGATTGCATCCCTGTAGTAATCCTCTAGGTGTACACTACTAAGGCCTCCTGATTTTACAATTCATTTAATCATGGGTTACCATCTCGTATCACGAGCACAAAGTTATGAAGCTGGTATCTCGTTTGAGTCCAACAAGAAAGTATCGAAAACGTGAAGTGCCCATTTGCCATAAAATGCGGCTCAGTTGGCACCTTGGCCACCAAACAGGCGGGAACGGCAATTAGCAACAGCCTGGCCGACATCAAGAGCCTTATTTCGACCGCATTTCGTTCGCCACCCTCTCGGCCTGGGAGCCAGGCGGGGTTGTCGTTGACAACCGAAAATGTCTGCTCCAAAAAGCTCGAAGAGTTGCTTAGTGAGGCGAACTACGCAGGAATTCCAACCTTAAAGCATTTCTCGAAAACACACAAACACTGATTCCGTTAACGAGTAACCGAAGCGAGAATCGTTTTCTTTCTCCATACACTACATTTTTTTTCAATAATAAGAAGCCCATTGATTCGATTCATTCAATATTTGTCACATTTTCTTATGCTAATTTTCTAAGGCGCTGACCGGAGTTCTATAGCTTTGTGAAATATATTTCCGGAAAGGGAATTCGCAAAATGTGCGAATTCTCTTTTTTTATTCTGCGTTTTATTTTGCGCAATGTGTAATCATAAAAAGATGATTGGCAAATGTATCTATAACATTTTCAATTCACTCAGTCAGCTGTCTAACCATTTTACCCATCCTGGCCCGATTCCATACAATTTAAACTTATTGAATTTCGGTGTTCGTCTTCGCTGGCAATCCCTATTTGAGCCATAATCGCATTAAAATTGACACGGTCCAAATGCAAATTCTC
This sequence comes from Ditylenchus destructor, assembly GCA_022814885.1. NCBI lineage: Eukaryota > Metazoa > Nematoda > Chromadorea > Rhabditida > Anguinidae > Ditylenchus > Ditylenchus destructor. The sequence goes on from JAKKPZ010000005.1 coordinate 1,285,266, forward strand.
TAATTCCAATGTTTGTGCGAACTATTTTAACGGAATATGATTCAACGGGGGAATACGTTGTAAATTTGATAAAAGTAAAGAACATATACTTTTGTGAAGGTCGCGTGGCAATTCCAATGTGACCTATAAATTTCTACGCTTTAAGAACATACTTTTGATGCTATTGTTTCGGCGTGAAATTATTTTTTAATATTTGTTCCAAAAACACCCTACTTGGCTCGGAATTGGAATTTCCTGAAATCTGGCCATTGTTCACAGAAACGCTATGCACTATACTTCCTTACATATACTATTGAACACCTGTGCAAGAATGCGATATTTTGAAAAATGACCTGAGATACGTGATTATAAATGTCCAAAAACTTTGATGACGTAACTCTATTTCAATCTGTTGGCAATATTTTCCAACGAAACCAAAAATCGAAATTCGTATCGCAACAAACAATATTCAAATTGTATCCATAATTCCAAGATTGTGCACTTTATACAAGTTATTTTAGGTTTCAATATTTTTTGTGTTGCTGATGCAAGAGCACTTTATAAGCAGCTCGCTAAACTCCGCTAAACTTTCAACGCATTCTTAATTTGGCAGATTTATTCCCTCACTAAACTATTCTTGGCTACACAATTCCCGAATTACGGCACTATAAATAATCCTAAATCTACATCAATACCTTCGGATGAAATAAATTGGCGCTTGCGTGCCATCTCGCTCCACCATTTGACTAAAGTGCCTTTTTGCTGGCCGTAAATACCAGTTTATCTTTTCGCTCACAACTGATCTTCACAATTGCGGCCACTAACCCAGCGGTTTTCACCCCCGCCGTTATCCTCGTAGCCCCCGCCAACTCGGCACAAGCAGATCGACAACGATTCGCTCGGAATGACGGTATGCACATTTTTATAAGAACCAAGTGCCCAAGGAAGTGTGGTCTCAAATGTTCCACTATTTTTCTGAACATAACTTATTTACTCGCGCAAATTCCCACATAATGCATTAACACTAATTCGATAGTCATATCGGTCTTATGTTCGACATAATACAATAATCAAGGTAAGCATTTTGCCCTGACCAAAGGGGAAAAAGTATCGGAAGCTAGCAGATTATATTTTAAACAAGTTGCATAATTTTGCAAGAAAAAGAAAATTAACCGGAAACAAATTAATTGTCCTATTTCATAGCCAGAAACGGTATTTTAACAATGAGTATATATCGAGTACCGTTAATAGAATACAAAAGGAAACCAGAAAGAGTACACAAAAAAGCACACCGGGAAATATCAGAGTTTGTGTGCCAATGAGAAAGGAGTTTATTAAAGAAAATTAACATTAACTCTCCACCAAGCTTAATCTATCCTAATTTGTGAAGCCATTGGTACAATGGATTTCAATTTGGGTTAATAATTCTGTTTTGTAACGAATCGGGACGACTTGGGAAAACTAGGACCAGGAACTAGGACTGATCTATTCGGGAACAAGGCTGGAAAACAAACTTACAGAAAACAAATTTGATAACAATATGGCGTGTGGGAGGCAAGTGGGTCGATCGCGAAAACAATATATATAAATTTTTGATAACCGTTTAGCTGCATGATTTTTTATAATATATTTTTTCGCCATCAACTGAAACTATAAATTTCGAGGAACTTTTGTATAGTAAACAAAAGTTTAATTATACGCGGCAAAGATAATATTTTAATGTCATCTTTCAATGTTCTATATCGGGATAGGGTTTCCTCAAGTAATAGAGGTATACAAATTTTTATACACTGATAAGCTAATGATTATACAAACATTTTAGGAAACATGACCGGGAACGGCTTCACTGACTTTATCACCTTTGTGAGTCCCGTTTTTGTGGTCGCTGTATTTTTCCTGTGCCTCTTCCGGTTTCTCTTCCGGTGCTGCAGCTGTGATCGATCTGTCGAAAATAGCAGCAATGCAAATGGACAAGGCACAATGAATGTGCGTCCAACACGAGGTAATTTTGTCAACAACTCAATCAAACATTAATTCTAGTAAAATAATTTGAATAGTGTCAGAATTTCCGCGAAAATTTTTTTGCGGTTGATTAAAAATGAAAAGTATTTTCGCATTTTAAATTGTTCATTCAAAATAATGTTCATTCGTAGAATTTATGTTGAGAAATTTTCAGATCCAGAGGGTGAAGATTCTGTGGGTCCTTTTATAATGATCAGAAGTCCTGTGCTACACCCAGCCACAATGAGTGACTATTACGGCCACAGTTTACCGTTCATAACAGCCGCATCAATTATGGATAGAGCTATGCTCGAAGACCCTTTCCCACCAAAATACGATGATGCGCTGAAAATGGCAGCAGCGATTCCACCAAACATGGTTATGATGTCTGCTCGAGGAAATGCCGCTGGAAATGAGCCGCCACCTTTTTATGAAAATGCTATTAGGAGAATGAGCTGCCAAGAACGGAGTGGACGAATAAATGTTCCTAATATGAACAGATCCAGTATTTCGGGTATGTTCTTGATTTCTAGTAAAACATTATGCTGGGATTTTGGATTTACTGTTTTTCGAAGCGTACAGACGTGAAATTAAGTAATAATATTTGGGAATGAGTTTGATTCCGAAAAAAAGTTATAATACTTTCTATCTGCTCTTTTGACACTAAAACATTACGTAGGACGTAAAGTGCTATTTGTCAATTGCATAATTATTGAATGGTCTCTGTCTTCTAAGCATTTTAAATTTTTAGGTAAAATGTAATATGTTTTCTTTTTTCTCCCTTTTTAGCGAATACAAGAAACGAAAGATAAATGAGCCAGCTGTTTATAACAACTAAATATTTTATTAACAATCCAAGCATGTAAATTATATATGAAAATAAATTTGAATATAAATTTCAATTACATAAAAAATTAGAGAAGTCGCAAAATACATCTTTTGTTTTCAGCTGCCGTAGATCAACCACCTGCCTATTCAATCAGCACTATCTCAGGCTCTGTTGACTCGACTTCAACTCCAAATTTGTGTTCTTCTGCCTCTCAAAGCAGTTTGCCTTTAATGCTGCCTCCCGAGTCTCTAAAGGTGCTCATTCCAACCAGACCTTTCGCTTCAAACGTTATTAATTCAACGCAAAATGACCGCAATAAAGACAACAACAAGGCTCCAGATACCTCAATCCCCCAGCCCGAAGACCTTGACAGTCAAAGACCAAGCTCATCTTTCAGCCACAGCAGTGCCATTGCAACCGTTGCGGAATCGGCAGTCGATCATTCCGCCAAAAATAAAGCTGTGGCCATACATATTGACACTTCATCTGAGGATGTCTCCCCAGATTTAGCAACAATGAAGTCTCCTCGTGCTGCTTCAGAATCTACCTATGAAAACCCAGACGCAGGAAGGCTTTTGCCAAGCAGAAACAGTAGGTTCCGTGGAATGACGGCCTCTCTGTCGACATTTGTTCCCAAAGGAAGTGCTCAGAAGCGGAAACATCCGCCTAAAATTGAGGAAGAATGCCAAAGACCGCGAACTACAGACGCTGTCGTTGGTTTCGCTATTGACAATGAGCAGTCTTCATCAGGTAGTGGAGAAGAGCGAAGGTTGGTCAGGAGTGCTACAATGCAGTCGAACAGATCGCTTTCAACGACACAGCAAATCAGTCGTAGTGTGGAGAATTTGGAGAAGATTGCAGGCAATGCCAGAAAGCCACGTACGTAAAGGTTCGAATGAAATACACACTTTATGCTTTCACCTAGATATTCGCTATAATATTGATTTGAATTGAGACGGGTAAATTCAAATTTTTTGATTGTTTGGAATTTGTGCTCAGAAATGCATACCATAAATATCATTTTTATCACACTTCTTCCTTTCAGACCCACTTCTTAAAAATTATTGGTATCATGATTAACTAAATCTTTTCACATGTATGTAATTTCTAAAAATATGTGAAAAAGCGAAGATTCACAAATGAAAAGATAAAGTCATGATACGCTACTCATGAATTTGAAAAGGTAACAAGTGTGTTTATTGAGATACTTGACGATTTGAAGTGTATTAATTTTGCATACAATTCGATTAATCTGTTTCGCAAGCAGTATTAATGGGTAGGGAGTTGAAAAGAATAATGATAACGTCATAAAAGCTTACGTAGGATAGAATTCGTTTTCATAATTTTTTGGCTTTGTCTTCAATAAAATAAAATAAATCCATATACAACAGAAAGGTATAATTTATTTGGCCTTTAATTGGTATAACAATATTTATGCCCAAAAATGCGTATACATAAATTCGCTACCCGTAAAGTTTGCGCAAAACTCAAAGTACACACAGCACGTTAAATATTTTAATTGCCCAAGTTCTGTTGCAATCTTCTGGTGTTAGAGACCATTCGCGGATAGAAAAAAATCCATAGAATGATACATGCCGCTATACAAATCATTATAACCTGCCATATGTAAGTAGGACCGTATACCATATATGCCTCTCTGAAAGTATCAACTAATTGGTTTAAAATCGAAGAATTTGTTTACATTATTTACTCAGAGAAAAAATGTAATAGCACTTACGAGAGCATTATTGGTAATATGATGTTGAGACCGTCTCCCGAAAATACAAAAAGACCTTGCATTGTGCCCTGAATTTTGAATTTAGGGAAGGAATTTACTAACTTCAGTTTACTTGTTTTATGTTTCCCAGAATCTTGGAATAGAGAATGTCCAAATTTATTTGACTTAACGGCAGCGCCGCGCCCATAGTAATAATCATGCCTCCGATAAAAATTGGCATATTAACCGCGGTAGTTGTTGCGCACCAGTCAAAACGAGCTGGACAGCCCAAGCTGGTCTCGCCCGACGTGCTCTCTGAACGTATGTATAATGTATATAAACAACACATTATGATAATTAATTAAAAATGATATATGCTATAGCTCTTAGATTTTATTGATCAAGAGAAAACGGTATTTTAAGCTAAAGGGAAATTTTATTACCGTATTTCCTCCAATAATGGCCCCGGGCCCCTATTTTTCAATGTCCCTCTAGCGGAGCCCTTACTGGGAGAGGCCCTTTTCGGAGGAAATACGGTTTAGAAGTTAAAAATTTAATAATTTAAAAATAAAGAATGGAATGGAAAAATATCAAGAGTGAGTACTTCATTGGTCACGATAATTTACCTGTAGTATTTTGATACGGAATTGTGTTCGGGAGAAATGGCCATGGATATGTAACCAAGTATGTAACAAAAAGAATTGTAAGTGAGATCACCAGTGCTCTGCGTTCTGTGAGACTAAAAAGATATATGAGATTGGTCTAGTACTGTACGAATAGCAAACCGTTTTCTGAGGTTAAAGAAGACATATGCGAGATTCCAGAAAATGATATGTAAAGCTATCATGCCCATAGTAACTTAAATGAAATTATTGACGTCTAATCAAACATATTTAGACAAAAATTACTGACTTGATTGATATTTGACCGCCTCAGAACTTGACCACTGGAAGACCATCATAATATAGGGAGGTCCAACTCTGAAACATGATGATGTAAAATAAATATATTTATTTGTTCGGAACTAATTTGTTCAATTCTATATTAACTAAAGTTAATTTAAAATTGTCATGAGTCTTTTAAATTACCGACTGATTATTTTTGTAATGTACTTTATTTTGTACTTTAACGGCTTAATGATATATGCTCTAAAAGTATTATGATTTATTTTCACTATTCAGAGGAAATCCTAAAATACTGCCTCTATCGAACTGATAGGATGGATTTCACCATTTCACAGTATAAAGCATTAGCATGGTTGTCAATTCCATCCCAACATAGGAAAGCCGGGAAGGAGTTATGTCCTACAGCGAACTCGTTAAAAATGACATTATTTTGAGAAACTAATGGCATGTTCGGTATTCCCAGGAAAAACTGCCCTAAGTCATATATATTAAATTTTTGGTATTTAGGCAAAAAATGTGGTTAAACAGCATTTTTCAACTTGAGTATTGTGTGTGGGGTAGGCAGATAAAGAGAAATATAAAGCGAGGCAGTGGGAAATAACCTAGCGCCAGAACATGATTCAAATTTCACAGCTTTCCTTTGCTGAGAAAGAAATATTTTGTCACAAATATTTTGATCACGAGAGTGGGGCGCCGCGGCTTTCGCCGCGGGTAATGGCCTATATCGTGAAAGCTTCTAGAACATTCTGGAAGGTTTCGGGGTTAATTCTGACCCCCGATTCGAACTCAGGGAGGTCGATTTGCCATATATGGACAAAATTTGGGTCCTTTTCCTAGGTTTGTTTTCAGTCGCAAAAATGGCCATTTTTGCCACTTCTTGGCCACAAAATGGCACTTTTTGGGGGGTCTGCACCCAAACTTTTACATTTTCCGTTCTGGCATCTCCAGACGGCCAGTTTAACACCAAAACCGCAATAAACGGAGGGGAACAAAAAAGTTTACTTTGTAGCGTCAAAAACCTGCATTTTTGCCACTTTTGGGCCAAAATGGCACTTTTCGAGATCTGCGCTCCCAAATTTTTGCGGATTGGTGAATAACTCGCCGAGACCTACAAAATGAGCTATCATACACCCCTGTATCGGGGGTACAAAAAAATTAGGCCCGTGCGATATCCATCCAGACACATCAAATCCCCTAAAGGCGTTTTTGGACAAAAAATGTAACATCAAAATTTTTTACGAGATTTTGGGGTATACACCGTTTTCAGGGTCGGGGAATCCGAATTTGAACTCAGATTTCCCGCCGAATGTTGGCATTCATTGGCATTCTGCCCAAAACCCCCCCCCCATTTTGGCCTAAAAATTGCCTTTTTTGAGGAAAAATGACCATTTTTGAGGCGATATGAAAAAAATAATTGCAGATTTGGAATCAGCGTGTCGAATTACCCCTAAAAACACCTTTTGTAAAAAAATTCCAAATTTTCGATTTTTTGGCCGTTTTGGACCAAAGGGTCCCCCACATGGTTCTCGAAAAAACCATTTTTTTGAAAATGTGGAAAGGTTTTCTGCAAAAGGTGTTTTTAGGGGTAATCTGCAATTATTTTTTTCATATCGCCTCAAAAATGGTCATTTTTGGGCGATTATTTTTCCCAGGAAAAGCCATTTTTTTGACAAAAATGCCAATTTCTCAATTTTCGTGGCAGGACCTCTACCTAAGTCGGACGTGTCTGCAGACACGTCCGACTTAGGTAGAGTGGATTAAAGCTTACGTGATGAAATTCATTAGCGTCAAATTTAGAACAGCCTTGGTCAGGAAACACACAAATACTGCGATCCAATCAAATTTTGGGGCTTTTGGGAGAGTCGCCTCATCCAGAGTTGTAACGGATGATTTTAATGAATCATCTTTCGAGGATATTACGCACGTATTTTGTTCAATTTCGTTAGCTAAAATACTACCCAATTACAATCTGTAATAAATGTTAGAAAGATAATACTGCATTGAAGATCATCAGGAATAATATTTTGGCTTCTGATTCGCATGCGACCGTCGAAGCAAAACAAGAGAAGACAGATCCCAATGGAAGAAATGATGATGGTCAGAAGGATTGGCGCAGTGAACAAATTTATGTGAGTGCCGAAAATAAATGACACTCCCGGATATTTGAGTGCTGTGAAGCAGAGTTGGATCACTGGAATTAGCTAAATTTATAACAAATCATGTAACTAAATCATTACTTGGCCCAATGAGAAGCCCAATTGCGGGTGCCAGACTGCAAATGCCTACAGCTTTCGATCTGTCAGCTTCCGTACTTGCCATAGCTATATGAGTGCGGAAAACGTTTGCGGCTCCTTAAAAATGAATTGGAAGTCTTTAAAATCTAGATATTTGTCTATGAAATCTCATAATTGCTGGAGGATTTGTGTCCTTAAAGAGGCACTGCCACGTCTTGAGTTTTGACAGCGCTCGTTCGGTTACTTGTTAACTTTTTATTTACTCATATACTCTGATTATGACAATCATATACAAACTCCTATCGGACATTTCAAATGATAGAGCTAAAGTTTGCTAGAAAACAGTAGTTCAGTTATTAAAACCCAACACGTGGCAGTGCGCCTTTAATTACACTAAAGTTAATCCCCACTTTAGAGATTTACTATGTAAAATCTTTAAATAAAATCATCCGTTGGAGTGACGGGGTTGCAATTTGTTTAAAAGTTTAGAAATACTCTTTTTATTCATGAAGCCATACCCATAGAAATTCCGAGAAATAGCTCAAAGAGAAAGAATGCCCATTTTCTATCCGCCTGCATCACCTCAATGGTCATGTATAACAAACAGGACACTGAAAAACTAAATAATTAGCTAATTTGCTGAACGATATTCAAATTACCTAGAGCCATTGCTTTGGCAAAAACCATCGGCCATCTAACATATTTTAGCGTATAATAAAACAAATTAAAAACGACTCACTTTGTGTCTTGAAGCAAATTGCTAAAATGTGATCGTTAGGGCAATTCGTAAACCGTTATCAACCTTATATATCCTGCTGCCAACGCTGAAGTGACACCGCCAACGCTGGATATTGAGCGCAACAGTCCATAAAAACCTTCCGTTGCTGTTGGATCTAGCTGAAGTACCATTGTAAATTCACATATAAATTTAAAGCCCAGATATTAAGAGTAATAACAACTCACCAGTTGGAGATATGGCCTGAAAAATAAGTATGCAGATCGCAACATTGACTATAAGATGACTCATTAGCATGAAATTTTTTCTTATTTCAATTGATGAAATATGTCTCTAAGGCTGCTGCTAAGCATCCTCGGCCGAAAGCTTCGGCAAGTAGGCTTAAAAAGAGGACCCCGCACCGTTGATTCACGGGGGCACTTTATCTTTTAATATGAAATATGACACTTAGAGTAACAAGCCACCAACCCAGGGCTGCCAAATCATGAGTAAAAAGTACAAAGAAGGGCTTACCAAACCATGACACAGTTTTGATGTATCGCACCAATAAACGCAACTAATGTAACGATGTAGATGGATTTCCAATCAGTTCTCCATTCATTTTGAGGTTCCATCTTTTTATTAACGCTTCCTGTAATAGAAATTGATAGGCTTTATAATGCAATGCACTGAAAACCTTTTTCGTTCGGAAATTTCAATGCCTTCGTCAATGAAAATGAGGAAAATTTACTGTTTGAATCACTCATCCGACGTTTGCCATTGCCAGATATCTTCATTTTGAAAATGAAGACTATTTTCTAAATAATTTTTTATGAAACAGAGACACTCATATGAAATTTACTTAAGCAACAATTATAAATATAAGATATGACAATGTAAATATGACGGCAGGAAACAGTCCTCAAGTAGCGCTACTCTTTTCTTATTGATGGCCAAGAAAAAGCAATAAATGCTCGGTATGTTTGCAACATAATAAATCAAGCGAAATATTTGTGCTTATAAACGACCTTTTAACGACAGATCAGCAACAGGTGACTAACATACAAACACAATAATTGTAGCAATAACTGTTCTTTCCTACTTATGAAAGTATTTAAGAAAAGTTAGTTATCGATCATAGTTTAACATCCTTTATTTTGCAAAAGTTCACTATCCTTTCTGCTAGTTACTTAGCAAGTTCATTTTCGAGGGCTCTACTTAAAGAAATATAGCATTTTTATTATCATAAAAATGTTTTACATGGAAAGTAATAGGTATCAAATCACCTAGAAATTTTCTAATCAAATTATTTTAAGAGAAAGGAAGTTAAAGTAACAGACTAAAGATTAGAGGACGAAAGTAAATTTAACTGAACTGTGGAAATTCTAACGTTCGATTAGAATTCGTTTAATTTCTTTAAACATTTTTTGTTTTAGGACACGCGCAGAATTTATTGAACTACCGAATGAATAATTATATAACTCTCCGGTTAATAAATAGTTACGGACTGACGCATAGGTGCTATCATTTTTGATCACCTGCGTTTAGTGCTCGATATTATTTAATCACTCGCGGACGTGATGGAATGATGACACAGTATTAATCATGATCTCATGGTAATTCCCAAAAGCACAATTGAAGTAGAATAGGGAATGTTCTGGCTTCATTACTCAAATATTTTAACGACCGCATTTAAGTTCTACAAAGGTTTTTATGCGCCGCTTGTGGATGTTTAAAAAGATTGCTTTTATAAAAAAAGGTATATAGAAAAGGAGATTCGATATATAAATAAGATTATATATGGCAATCATTAGAAAAAGCATTCTTAACCTCAATAAAGTTAATAATTTAACATTTTTAATAGATTTTCTAATCATACTTTAAATTTTTTAATATAAAGCGTAATTTCAAACACGAAAAGTTGGTTTATTATGGAAAGTTTTTCAAAGCCAATCATCATTCACCCAAAGCAGATTCACTTGGATGATTTTTCTTTCAAAGGGGTTATATAATCTTCTTTTCGATTATAGCAAAAATAGTATATTACGCTAGCTCAAATGAAACATACCCCAAATGTTCCTTTTTGGCTATTTTTGTCAACATTGTCAGAGATTATATATTATGAATTGAACCCTTCATTCAATTTGTTTTTCAATATACTCTTTCATATAAATATTTCCCTCAAAATTTATCCAATTTTATCCACAAAAATATCTTTAACCCATTAACTATTTCATCGGCAAAATCGATCTGAATACAAAAAAGATCTGATTACTTGAACTAAGGTCATCAACAGACAAATTTGCATGTATCGAAATTTTATGGTATTGTCTTTCTTTAAAATTGTCATATATCAGCAGCCGCCTGATGAAAAATGGTTCTTAAAAAGGGAAGTATTAAAGCCAAATTTTCTCTACAATATTGGACAATAGAATATCAAAATTTTTCGCAGAAAACAATTGTAAAAACACCTCGAAAATCTATGATCTGGTATCTGTCACAATTACAAAATCTAATAATTTTAGGGAAGCAAACATAAAACCTAACATGGTTCCATAGAGGAATGCCTGGGCTTTCTAATGGCATATAACACTCATGAGTAAACTTGCGTTATGTAGAATAAAATTAGTTTTTAATAAACCCAAAGGACTTTTCCTACAGACCAATAGTTTTCTGTAAGAATAACTGTCTGTGAAAACATTATGTGTCCCAAGCGAAAAATATTTTGCATATTATATACAGCGAACTATGAATCAATTTCGTGAGGTATAGTTTATGGTTTGTAATTCTGTACTAATATGCAAAACAATAACAGTTGTAAACGAATCATAAATAGATCATGAACAGTTGACAAATCTTTGTCAAACACAATATCTGCATGAGTCAACGAATGACGAGTTTATTTATAACCGATACTACCTACACAAATCGCGGTTCCGATAGCAACGAACTCGATCTTTTATCGAGACAAATTTGTGATCAATCGATACAATTAAAACAAGTACTCAGGACTTCCGCCCCACCGGCCCTACGTAATACAGCAAATTCGATGGTAATTGTTTCTTTTCCGAGGGAGTACATGGGATTTATTCTTTGAATAACACTTTAGATATAATATTGAAAGGCCAATTAATATGGTAGCTTTTTATACTCTGTCGTATTTATTTCCTTTACATCAAAAATTGGACAGAAAAAATAAACTAAATGAAACTATATAAAGGTTAGTTAAGGCTGCATTTTGAACAATACTAAAAACAAAATCCGCTTTAAAGCTTCTTGGATATTATCATAATAAAAAACTACAGAAAGTCAGGCTAATTTTGAGCTGACTATAATGGTGCTTGTTTGTACAATGGTACTGTTCTTTCTCTTGAAAGGAACTATTCGAGAATATCCGAAACACCAAACAACAATGCAAATTCCTAGAACACCCAGCTCGTAGATCCACACTGGCCGTGGTCCAAAGAAGGTATACACCTGGCTAAAATGGGTATTTAAACTAATTCCATGTTACCACTGTGTGTGTAATGATTTTATTATGATCTCGATAGAAATTTAAACAGAAACGTCAAATCAGAGATAATTTTTTAGTGAAAATGTTCAATTAAAAATAACTCAGAAATATATAGAGCTTAAAAACCAACAATAAGGCAGCTTTCAGTTGCATTTCGAAATGAAAGAAAACCTACGAAACGGCTATGGGCGCAAACACATTGACCACATCGCCAACGGCGGCAAACATGCCTTGCATAGTACCTTGTTTTATAGGCCCGAGTATTTTTGAATAGAGAACGTCCAAATTCGTGTTACTCAATGGGATCGCTATCCCCATACAAATAACCAGAGCGATGTGATATACGTAGATGTCAACGGCTGGCGTATTCTTGCACCATCGGAATGAAGGTTTGCAACCATAAGAAATAACTTCTTCAACTACCGTACCGTTATCTAAAATGTTTAAGAAAAGTTTTAGATGCCTTTTCTCAAACGTTCCTGCCAAAATAATATGTCACATATTTAAACTTTAGAGTCTAGTTTAATTATTCAGATGTGGTAAGTCTTCTAGATTAACTTTAAATAAAACATGTTTATCATAAACATTTTTTACACTTTGATTTACGGTGAGATTTGCCAATAGAAATAAATTTACTTGGTCTAAAATTTACCACTATGTTCACATCCGCATTGTTGTTTAGTCATAAAATGCAAAGAAATAATTCGCACTTTATGACACAGCCTGCGTTTTATGTCCTTGTATAAAACTACATACAAAATCTTACCTTGAGTTGTGTTGCCGATAACCTTATAGGGAATTGTCTCAGAAATAAATGGCCACGGATACGTGATAAGGAAGAAAAGAAACATTATTGTGATAGCAAACAAAACTGCTTTTCTTTGTGGTATTCTAAATGACACATTTTCGTTGTACTGGGACTACCAATTTTAGTTAAATTATGAATATAATACTTTGTGAATATGCCAAAAATGTATCCCAGATTGCAAACCACTCCAACAAGGCCCATTAAGCCATGGGCGAGCGCATGGAAGAAAACTGTCTGATGATGACTCCATTTAAAAACAATGCTTGTGTATGGAGCGCTTAATCTAAACATATGGGTTATACGTTTTCATGAATTAAATATTTAATTCCTAACGTTAGTGTGTACTGTAGAGCGGAAACGATTCCAATTTTCATGAGTAAGCAAACAAAGACGGCAAAACAATCATAGGAAAATCTTGGTGAAGCAAATTTTTGGAAAGAAGTGTGCTTGGTTGGATTCATGATTTTAAACACAGGTTTGTCTGAAAAGAACTAAGCATTCCAATTCCAATATACAAAACGCTACCGTGGCTTGTTGTTAACATTTTGCACGAATCCGAGGTATGAATGTGATCCATACGGCCATCGAAACAACACATCAGCAGCAATAAGCCTATAATACTTCCTGCTGCTGTCAAATAACCGGGGGCCGTGTAAATGTTCACTTGCAGATAGTTTGGAAGCGTCATTAGGTCTTCATCTGCTGAATCCATTAATAATCCAAGTACCAGTGTAAACACTAAAATGACTCAAATTTATCAAATATATTCTAAAAATTGCTAAAAATATTACATGGGCCTGCGCTTAGTCCCAATGTTATAGCTAAGCCAGCCATAGAAACCGCACGTGCGCGATCTTTTTCTGTGCTAGCCATTACGACATGAACGCGCCAAACTCCAACGAAACCTTAAATAATATTGCTTTTATCTGACATGTTACATTAAAAACTAAAAACAAGAAATTGTTAAACCTGTAGCGATTCCGAATAGTAATTCTACAAGAAGAAATATGTATCTTCGTCCATAAGGAAAAAGTTCTAAGGAAACATATAAAATACAGGCTAGCAAAGAAAACAGCTTCCCAACCACCATTGCAGGTCTGCAAACGAATTTTTGAAAAATATAAGGATTTTAGAGAAACATTAGCATTTTAGGAAGATTAAAATTATACCTGGTATGGGCTATCCAATTGCTGAGAAATCCTGCAACAGTCGCTGATATCATATTTCCGATGCTACCTGCGGACTTGGCGTAGCCGAAAAAGGCTTCGGTTGCATCTGAATCCAACTGAACCAGGCGATTATTTTCTGACGGAACAATTTTAATCACTTACACTGTTGAGATATGGCCACGCGTTTGCTGAAAATTGTTACTGCACAAAATAACTTTTGGAACCAAATAACCAACCCCCGATCGTTGAAACCCTGACATAGTCAATCATACAAATTCCAGTAGCAATATAAATCGATGGCCAATGAGTCTTTTCTATCGCTGACATATATTCTTATACCAAGTAGGTGATTTGTCTAAATAAAACTCTGAACTGTGAAAATAAAACTCGCATATACAGTACAACTAACACGGCTGAATTTATTAGTTAAGGACGTTTCAGGGATTACAAGAGATCAGATTATAAGCTCCAAAAGGGATATTTAAAATTACCGGCTTTAAAAGACTCTAGACATATCCCACGGCGTCAGATAGTTCGGATCAGCCAATTGGATTATAGGCGGGAACAGTCAAAGGCTCTTTATAAGGCACCCGAAAAGACAATATAAATGAAAAAATCAATTTTAGAATCATCGCTAAAGTAAAGCCGGCGATGGAGTTAGAGGATTAGCGGTCGGAGATGGAGCTCGAAACAGTGATTTATCTGGTTTTCCCAGCTGCATAACAGAAGTTCAAATAATCTTCCAGGTTAACTACATCGAAAAGAATAAGTTTTATGGAAGGATGTACGACTCTTGTACTAATTACAAAAAATGAGAATGATCAAGGAGCGTCAAACAATAATTTAACAGAGATTTATGAATTTTGAATAAAAGTAATGGTAACAGCGGAAAGTTTCTGTATGTATCTATATGTAACTATAAATCGAAATTTGTCGTCAAATAGCGCTTACGTGTAAGCAGAGTGATTAGGCCTAAGCCTAATCCTTTACCTAAGCCTAATATAATGCCCTTATAAGGGTTGTTTAGCGAGAAAGAGACAGATTTCATTCCAGATGTACCTAAATTCCAAATGTGTTCCCAGGCTGATTCCGACTCTGCAAATTTTGTCTTTTTTGGCCTTTTCGTGGTGACAAATGAGCCAAAAGTGGCCATTTATGACTCGATATAAAAAACTGAGTACAGATTCGGAATCAGTGCATCGAAATACCCCTACAAACACTGTTTGCAGAAAAGATCGCCAACTTTTCAAAAAAACGATTTTCAGACTCAATGAGGTTTTTAGAACTTTCAAAAACTTCCCGCATATGATGTTTTTCTAAGGAGTACTACATTTCGCACAATCAGTTGTTTTCTTAACATAAGTAAAAAATTGTCAGTTTGGGAACTTCCCTTATAAGTTCTCGGAAAGTAACGCTTTTTTGTTCTCAGGTAAATCAATTATGTAAATTCTCGAAGTAGTATGATGAATCACATAAAATGTGTGTATAAATGAGTCAACAGGTTAACAGACGCTGAGAAATAAATAATTGATTTTGTGCTAATTAAGTTATAGAAGTTAGAAAAATTCGGGGTTATCACCAAAAAATTTTCTTTTTTGGGATTAAGCAGCTAAATTTTTGTAAATTGTCAGAAAAGAAAATAATTTTTAAAATAAAAATTCCTACTTTGTGACCAGGAAATATTGGCTTTCACTTGCGTTTCAAGTCTATGATTTCCTATAAGGTCATCTTTTAATTAATCTCGCTCGGTACAAACGAATGGTGTTACTCAAGAGTTATGGAACTCACAACTTTACATCATAATTATGTTTTAAAGTCAAAAAGTTGAGGCTAAAAGTCCCATATTAAAGCCATAACCTTGTCATATATCAAATTATAGCTTTATTGGTCATATGAATGTATAGCAGAAAATAGTTACAAGTACGTAACGTAGGTGGTAGAACATTACTAAAGTAAATTTAATAAACAAAGTAATGTCAAATATAATCTGGACATAGCCTTCGTCATTGCAACGGTAAGTACAAACAGAGTACTTTCTTACTGATTACACCCATTTCCTGCCGGAGTCGCACAAACGTAGAGTAGCAAATAATTGGCAATTTCCTCTTTGCATAATATGACACCGTTTCTTTTTTACACTAATTTTCCCACTACAGTAGCATTTATTTTTATCCATTACCTTTTCTTAAACAAATTTCTTTCGTTAAACCATTAAAGGTTCTAGCCGCCGGACGTAAGTTGTGGTTTAAAACCTTAACGTGATGTAGTAAGCATATGTAACAAAGCACACTAACGCTTATGTGAAATTAGTGCCATGTTCTTTACTCTCGACCATTTTTTTCTTTTCATATGCCGCAGTGCAATACACTTTCCATACAATGCATTATGACACTCTTAGTGCCATATTCATTGAATTAATTTTGGGTTTCATTGTCATACGACGTTAGGAAAATCAAATGTAATGCGTGGGAAAAGTCAATTATAAATTGCAAATAAAATTCTGTTTTCCCACCAGGCAGGAACACGAAATAACGGACCATACGTCTGTATTTTCTTCTTACGATATAACAGGTGACCAATTTTGCAACGTTTTCATTGATGATATTTTTAAAAGGCAAATAACAATATTTATGACGAACGATATTAGTACATTATGAGATTATTATTTGTGAGACTTTGTTTAGACTTTCTATCTTATTATTTTTTATGGTAAGATTATGGCAAAAATCGCATTAAGCGGTTAAAAGGGCATTTACCTCAGGTTTGAAACGAAATGCAATCACAA
Organism: Ditylenchus destructor; assembly: GCA_022814885.1. Classification (NCBI taxonomy): domain Eukaryota; kingdom Metazoa; phylum Nematoda; class Chromadorea; order Rhabditida; family Anguinidae; genus Ditylenchus; species Ditylenchus destructor. The sequence goes on from JAKKPZ010000005.1 coordinate 1,301,922, forward strand.
GCGGGCGTTAGACAAAAATGAAGTGGGTGCATTCGAACCCAGCTGTCTGTTAGGCAAAAGCAGGTATCGGAGAGACCTGCACGCACAAAACCACAGATTGCCCAGCGATGTTCAGCGAAAAGAATGTTGTATGTCATAATTTCGCAACTCGAGCGATATAAAAACCAGAATAAGGCGTCATCTAATAACCAGCTATGAGCACTTCATTTGCTCTTTTGACACTTTTTGGAGACAGCGAACACGCTTCTTTTCATCATCTAAATGGAAGTAACGGAGTGAACTTGTTTAGTGCCGCAAATATGATGATTTCGTTGAATTCGATCCAAACTAACCACGCAGTGATTGATCAAAGCCCGTCACATCAGCACCCACAACATTGTGATGTTGTGTGTTATTTGCTTCCTCCAGGTCGGTGGCACCACGTGGGTCAACAACGCGCTGATTATTTAATGAAAAGAATTCTCATGCGTGACCTTAGGTGTTCGCGGTTTTGAAATATTACATTTGTTGTTAATTTTTTCGAGTGTGTATTTTTTTAGAATAAAATTTAAACGTGGAATATGGTTTATATTAATATCGCACGCTTGAACTTTTTCTCTACATTTGGCTCCAGCTAAAGTGCCCGTATCTAGTGGGTGTCCAACCCACCCCGAAATTCCGAAAATATAAGAAAAATTGGGCAAGCAAGTCTAAAAATGGCAACTTTTCTGGTCTCAACACCTGAAAACCTGTCAGCTCTTTTTCCGGCTTCTGCAGTTGACTTCTTCTGGCTTCTACAGTCCGACCACATTTTTATAAAAAATTTCATACGTGCATAAAATCAAAGTTTCCACTTCAACCATATTTTATAGTGAACATTTGAGCTGTAAGAGTCATATTTTTGTAAAAACGAACTTTGTGTGTTTCAAATTCTTTTTAGAAAATATAAGATAAATTTTTATTATGAACTCTCTTCGTGCCTGTATGTTTCTATGCAGTTCTAGACTTTTTCTTCTTTCAGGATTTTTATAACGACTGCATGTAAAATGAAGAATTTGATACTTCTTCGACAATGCAATCAAATGTGCTCCTCGGACAGTATAATTCAAGTTAGGCGGATTTCTCAGAGACGACACGCGTCCACGTTCTCGACACCGTTAACCGGCAAAGGCATGGCTGCACCTACAGTTAGTTTTAAATTTAAATAAATATATATATATATATAAATTTAAATACGAATCGAATTAGACTTGCATATAATGCAATACTCCTCCAAAAAGCAATTGCTGAAAATTTTGCTAAATTTATTTTTACTATGCGCCTTTCGCTCCTGAGGGCAGACATTTCAAAGAAACATATTTTATTTATTACTTCACGCATTAATTGTTTCCCACATGCATCGTTCGCACTTGCGCTGTAACACTGCTCATTATTAAACCGCAAAGAGAGATTATAGTCTGCAGGACGACGATGTTCACTTAATTTATGGTTTTCCACGAAAAGGAAATGAAAATACTTGCAACAACATTAGCGAAAACGGAAATAAAACAAAGAGCAAATATTTCAGAAAGATCCGTTGCATCGATTCTTCAGTTTGTCGAAACAATGCCCTCAAACGCCAAAAATTTTGATTACTGGTGGAATGGGGCAACTGGGGAGGAGTCTGGCGTCCATTTTGAAGTAAAATTTAATTTTCAGTTAGCAAATTTGTATGCAGATTTTAGCATTATTACCGTATTTCCTCCAATACGGGCCCCATATTTTTCGATGTCCCTCTAGGGAGGTCCTTATTGGAGGAAATACGGTATTCACTTTATTATTGTAATATTAAAATGAGTAATGTAACCAATCTCTAGAAACTCATTTTTACACAATAAACATTTACATAAAAAAAGAATTTTTTTGCTGAACTGAGCATTAAACCATAAAAATGTTTATTTTAAAATTTATAGAAATTATGATATGTTCGTCATTTTGCTATTACCAAATATCTAGGATCACAATATAAGACCTAACCAAACCATCATAAAATGCACTAATAATGGTGACGAAATGTTTAGGTATATGTACGGACGAGATAGTGTGTTACTAACTGACATATGCAAAAGACCAGCTGACTTTCATGATTCCAGTAAGTATCCTTTATTTAAAAATCCGGCATTCTATTCTGCTTCGTTTCAGCTTCATCATATTGTTATTTGAACATTCTTGACAGAAAATCAATAGAAGAGGTAATCTCATAAAAATGTCTTCCCGATGAACTACTATAAATACCAGAAATTTAGCTGGTAGTGAACAACAACATTGATACTTTGATACATTTTTCTGCCCTTCTGAGTGCAGTGGGAGAACAAAACGTTGAACTGGCGCTGGACGTGAATTGCCAAGGTGTACAGAATGTAATGAATGTTGCAAGGGCACACAAGCTGAAAATCTTTATCCCCAGCACAATTGGTAAGCTAGTTTAAATTTTAGTTAATATTTTTCTTAACGGATTATTTAATATTACGTGATTTAGGCGCATTTGGCCAAACCACTCCCCGAACAATGACACCTGATCTAACTATCCAGAGGCCGAGAACAATTTATGGTGTCACAAAGGTGTTTGCTGAACTGCTGGGCGAATATTATTTCGAAAGATTTGGAGTCGATTTCCGGTCCTTAAGATTCCCTGGGATTATATCAGACGTACAACCGGGAGGTGGAACTACAGGTAATAACTCTTCATATGACTTACAATTCTATACTTGTCAGATAATTTCATCAATGCGATTTATGACAATTCATTCGAACATTACAGACTACGCAATCCAAATGTTTTATGACGCAATAATGTACGGAAAACACACGTGCTATCTGCGAGCTGACACTATGCTACCTATGATGTAATGCTGGAAAAGCTTAATATCCATCCACATAGTTAATATTATTATTCTAGGTATGATACCGATTACATGGCCAGTGTTATCAATGTAAATGGTTCTCCATCTCATGTCTTTGTTATTATAAATAGAAATTATAGCTTCTTCTGACTCCATCAGAGAATCTCTCACTAAGAACGTACAACGTCACCGGATTTTCATTCACACCAGAACAATTAGCCAATGGAATACGAGAGCATTTTCCAAATTTTGAGATTGACTACAAAATTTGCCCAGTTCGTCAAAGAATCGGTAGGCATTTTTCATATTCGCTATTTAAGTTAAAAATCAACTTTTTCGGCATGGAACTTCTCCATCATATTTTATGAATCCCTAATTTTTTACGAAATGGTTACTTTATAGCGGACTCATGGCCACGCTCTTTGGACGATTCGACTGCAAGAGATGACTGGGACTGGAAACCAGAATTCAATCTGGAGGGAACAATTCGTATAATGTTGGACAGAGTTTGTGCAAAATTAAAGCCAAACGAAACAGCTACTACTGCATCGCTGGTAGCCTCTATGTAACTTAAATGTAATAATGTGTGTTTAATAATGTTGTATTTGAAAGTAATTTAAATGGATATGAATAACCGTAACTATCACATTAAAAGTTCAAAATAACCAGATAATTTAAAAAGAAATTAAAATTGGATCAGTTATTATTGACAATTTAATGCTAAGTCACACAGTTTTGAATGCACTGTATTCTAAAAAGGTCAAAGTAAAATCCATTATTGGCAGTCAGATGATTAAGTTACTTTCACATCTCACTTAAACTCTTATATAAGATGCGCCGTGCCCAGTGCTATAACTCGGTTGTGGTGCCGGATGGTAGCTGCGTGCCGGTGCGGACTAAAAATTCAGTTGTTCCAAAGGAAAAGTTTTAGAATTTCTAAATTGCTAATTTTTAAATTCGAATTTCTAAAATCTAACCGAATATGATGGTCGAGCTGCAGGAACATAGGATACTTGCTGCTGCTGTTGTTGCATGGGAACAGCTTCTATAGTTCTCCTCTCAATTATCGGGCGATAATATTTTGTTCGAATGATAAATCGAGCATAGACTGGTCCTAAACGGAATAAAATGACTGTAAATGCAAAACCAACCACCTAACATACTGGCTTGGACAACGGTTGCTGTTGCAGGTTGCCCATAACTAACCGTACCACCGCTGTTACCTCCATAGTTACCTGAAAATTTATCTCTTCAATAGTACCATATTCCCTGTATTTAAAGCCCCCACGCAATATCGGGGGAGGGGGAATGGTTATCGAGGGGAGGGCTAAATTTTATATGGAGATTTTCAGATGACAAATTTCTTAAAATAAGTCTAGAATGCATACTAAAAGTAAAAGGTACTACAAATTTTTCAAAATTTTTAGACCCTTAACAATTCAAATTCTTTGGCGGGAATTCAAATTTTAATTTAAAAATAACTGTGAATTAATAACATTTGAATTTGGGCCAAAAATTTTGAATTTTGAAAGGGTTTAAAAAATTCTGAAAAAATTTGAATAATTCTAGAACCTTTTAGCCATTGTAGACTAATTCTGAGACATTTTTCACATGAAAATCTATATAAAATTTCTCCCGATAACCATTCCCCTCCCGATAAGCCTAAAGCACCCAGTTTAGCCCAGACATTGGAGAAATATTCCACGAAAAGGGACATTTATTTATTATATGATTTCCCAAGTATGGCCCCGTTATTAATTTATCAAAGATCCTTCTAAGTACAAAGAATATATGTGAGAAAAAGGAAGAGCGCAAAACTGAAAAAACAGATGAGAATTCCTCAATAACTAGCCATAATGGAGTGAATTAATAAGTGTTATTAATCACCATTACTCGAAAACATAACATATTTATGGTCCATATCATACCGGTGATGATGTTATTATATATTTGTAAAATTGTAATTTGCATGCCTGGGGATATCGATTTTAACCGAGCTATTTAACTCAGCCTGAAAACATCGGGACAGATAGCCAAAAATGACCAATTTTGAGTAACCGAAAGAATGGCCCTATGTTGACAAGCGAAAACGACACGTCAACATTTGAGTAGCGATACAAAAGTTTTAAACACATCCAAAAAGAACAAAAATGATCGAAATATATTGAAAACTTTCCGGCCGTAATAACTTCTTCTAAATTCGTATTTATTATCAATAATTAATCTTAATTACTCCTTAAAAATCTTGCAACATGTGTATACCTACCATATCCACTGTATCCGCTACCATAGTCACTGCTGCCGTATCCACTACTTCCATACCCACTGGAATCGCCTCCATAACCTCCGTAGTTACTTCCGTAATTTCCTCCGTAGTTACCGCCATAACCACTGCTACCATATCCTCCAGAACCGCTGCTACCGTACCCTCCAGAACCACCCAGTCCGCCGCCGCCACAACAACCGCCTCCGCCACCCATACCGCCCATGCCACCAAGGCCAGATAAACCACCAAAAAATATCCCTTGCGTGATAGGAGATAAAGCTATCAGCACTATCAAGGTGGCCACCAGAATCATGTTGGCTAAAAAATTTAGTTACAAAGTAACCTTACCATAAACAAATATCCGAAGATTATTAATAAAAAATTATGAATTTCGAATCACCGAAGAATATTGAATGAATCAGATTCTGAGTGAAGTGACAGTTCCAAATAATTAGATTTGGTAAAAATTACATAAAACAACTTGACGGAATATCGAGAAACGGTGCATAATTGAAAACTAATTCCTTTATGTCAAGTGGAAAGGAATATTTATTAGAAGAACTTATAAGCATTTTTGCTATGACAAAATTGGCAATTGAAAATCTTCCAATGTTTAGGCTTGTTACCTTAGCAAATTTTGAGTACTTTGATAAATCAATAATCTGATAGTCATAACGGAAATATAAGTGATTATAATAAGCACAAAATTGGCTCAAAGTTTTGCCTAACATCCTTCCACAGTACCTAGACATTAGCATAAATTGATGTTGTATGAAGTATTGCTAAATCATTCGCATTACAATTGTGGCCAAGACACAACTATAATATGTGGTTTCTAATGAACCCGAGGTTGGTGCCGGTGGAACGATAAAGTCGGCGAATTATATGGACAGGTGGCTGGTTTGATTAAAGTCAAACCCGTTTAAGAGAACCGCCTTCCGTTTTTGGTTTTCAACACAACACAAAAAATCTATTTCTCGACCTGTTCTTCTTTGCACAAACTTTACCGTTGATAACACAGTTATAGCAGGAAACTACAAAATTTGACGTCAAAAGCGACCGGGGTTTTTCATTTTCAATTATAAAAGTTAACGTTGTTTACCAAATTGCGTGACGTCGAAATAAAAAACAATAATGCGAAGATCAATTCTTTCCAATTTCCCATCTTGGAGGTGAACAATTCTCATGCAAATTTACTCAATGAAACAGGTAAATTTCAAAATTTTTATGTTGAGTTTGAGAAGGAAAGTTTTATTGTAATCAAAATAAACGTTATCTTTATTAACAATACTGGGAGTATATAAGTTATAAGTAAAGACCGGATTTTTAGGTTGTTACACTGCCTGGTATGCTTAACCACTGTCTCTCTTCAAAGATGGCACAAAAAGGCACTCTCTTTTAACCTATTTTTGATCACTAAATAGGTTGAAAAGAGTCTTTGTTCTAGAAAGCCTCTTTCCCTTTGTGGGCAGTAAGCACACGTCAATTGCGTTCGGACCCGAGCTGCTACCGGACAGGGAACTCGAGCTCGAACCGGTAAATCCAGTCCCGCATCGGCACGGTACGGGCCGGCTTTCGTGTCGTGACTAGCCACCAGGTCCATGCATACTAGAACCGGGTCTATGCAGTCAAAATTACCTAGTTGATGTTAAGATCAATTGGTTTTCAAGATTAACTGCAACATGTGTATAAATTGATATTATATTTTACATTGACCCCATATCATACTTTCCATTAATACATGACATTTCATTAATATGACTGTAATCTTTACAATTTAACTTTCACTTTTCACATATATATTCAGCTTCTTAAGGTAATCCTATAAACATTAAACTGAATATATTCGCGATATCCAAGCTTTGTGACTTGAAATGTCATTTCTAAAACTAAGGCGCTTGCATGATTGACGATTACACAATTAATGATCGACTATCGATAAGGCCAGCGTGCAATGTTTGTCAGACAAGTAAAAACCACTTAATTTCTTTAGTTTCACAGATCTAAATTTTATATGCGAACGCACTTTTTGTGAAACAATGAACTTTCTTCCATGGCTTTCACAAATAGCTTTCGTATTTCTATTTTTGGTATATTTTGTTGTTCTGTCTCGAATGTTTGCCAGAAGACAAATGTGCTGAGATATGACGAATTCCATGTCGTGTTTATTAATCGCACTGTTCCAGAAAGCCATTTCGCTAAAAAATAATTACCCTTCGAAGAAATTTTAATAAGCAAAGGCTAACTAATAATGAACTATACGAAATCACTACAAAGGATTTGTGTGTGGAGCGGAAATATGGAAAAGTATAGTGAATCCGGTCATACGGTGACTGCCGCCCACCGCAATGTTAAACCTGATAGGGAGTCTAATTTCAGTTATACGTTTCAAAAATTCGTATAATATTAGTTGCATGTTCTCGAAATCGCAGTCCGGCATTTCTTTGAAGCAACTTAAATTAATTGGCACACCAGTCGTTGTATTGTCGAGCCCAGCCTTATTAATAAACCGTCATCGAGATTTTAGTCTAGCAAGCCAAGAATATTATATAGCAAAGTCATTTGGTATTCCGAGGAGGAACGTAAATTTACTTAAAACTAAAATGTCGTAAAATGCTTGTTTTCGTTTCGCTTTGTGGACCTAGACAATCTTATTTAATTGAAAATAATTGCAGCAGCCACCCATCACGTTGAAATCCCGCATTTTTGCTAATAAGAAATGCTGATGCAAACCGAGGATGGGTGGGTGGGTTAAATTAGTGGATATAACAAATCAGGGCGGGGCAAAACTGGCAGAATTTACGTGGATATCATTCTATTGTTTTACGGGTTGAGAAATCGTCAAATTTGGAGCGAAAAATATTTATTATTTATTTCCCCAACTATGATAAATTGCGAGTGACGCTCAAGCTGGGAGCGGTTCTCGGTTGACTTCAGATTTAGCCATATTCAACCGCCTACTCTTGTTTTCGGTGATTCGAAGAAATGACTGCGGATTTCGTCAAGTGATTAGTGAGATGGATTTAGCTCGTCTAGAAATGCTTAATTTGTAGCAAGCGTTATCCGGGTACGCGAGTTATTTTGGACCTCTCCACCTTCGCATCCCCTACCCACTAAACCGTGACTTAATTGTTTATATTTTCGATACAAAATTCGCAATATATATACTGCAGGAATAGCCGCTTTCATTCAAACCCTTAACGGTTTAGTTTTATTACGAATTATTCAAAGGACATCCTATTATCGGGAATTTTAGAATGTAAAACTTTTCCGTGGATATCTATCAGTTATTTTATCATATTTCTAATTTATTATTTTTCTTACCATTTTGTTCCCCCCTCCCCCCAATGTAGCTTTTGAGTGATCATGACTTCTTGAAACTTCAAAAAGGTACACGAAGCCATCTCACTTAAACGAACAGTTATCTCCCTGAAATGTCCATCTTTCTGCAAAAGTGCGCAACAAAGTTAGTAGAAATGCTAATGCATCGCTTCGTTCTTTTCACAGAGCATTTAAAATATTCAAATATTGACACTTGAGCGAATTAATTCGCCATTGTGCTGCTGTCCCCTCTTATATGAATGTCACCTATTCCAAACCGTAAAAGGATGTTGCCGATGAACTTTGACTGACGATTTTGAATGAGGATGTGTGTGTGTCATGATATCTGCTCTTTTGAGATATTATGGCATGAAGTTAAAGGCTTTGGCAGTTTTGGACTTCAGGATTGAATTTCTCAGAGACTTTTGATAAGTTTATATTAACTTTACCAAAATTACGAGAAATATTATATTTTTGCTAAAATTGTTAAAACCTGTTGTTTTTGCATCCATTATTATATTTTAACTATAAAATTTATTGTAAAAATTATTCTGTATATTTTCTTCTTAATATAGTTTGAACTTTTTAAGTTAGCAAAAAGTTAGTTATTCTTATTTTATGCCTATTCAGAAGCTATCAGCGGTACAGACTTGAGAAAAAATGAGAGAATATATTTGTTTAGCAGTGTTTTGCAAACTGGAACGTATTTGACGACTTGAGCTTGGAAAGGTGTTATAGATTGAGCTGGATATTGGTGTGCACCTGGTAAAACATAAAGTCCACTCCAAAGCACCTGTGGATGTTTAGTGCAACTCGGTATCTGGTATTTGGATAGTGAAAGATCAAAATGAAATGCTTCGTATTTCACATTTTTCTTTCTAATAAAATTAGCTCATACTGTGGTACATTTATCCGGAAGTATTTCCCGGAAGACCGCATATAGGACATCCATTGCCATGAACTATATTCGGCATTTTGCGATAAAGGTAAACATACCGGGCCACGTGAAAGAAACATTTTTCTCATATCTTTCTTATATCAAGATCTCTGCCAGCCCGGCATATAAGAAATAAGGAAACAAATATTCCGTATTTCTTAATCCTGAATACCTTTTCTCACTCTCCATTGTATATTCGGTGTTCTCTGGAGTGAAATCGACCTCTCCTCTTTTCCACAAATGCCGACCAAGTTTTGGATTACTTTTGTTTTTGACCACATTATGCTCCCGCAATAAGGAACATTTCGAGAAAAGAGGCCTAACTTATTAGCCACTGTTCTTCTTCGTTATTATTGTTTTTGGTCCTCAGAGAATTCGGAGACGCATCATCGTTTTTGGTGACGCAAACTAAGTGAAATTTTAAAATTTTCGTTGACCAGTGGGTGGTGCAGTCTTTTTTGTCTATTGTGATTTATGATACGAGCCCCTTTCGTCATATGAATCATGACCCCTTTAAAAGGACCGCTGGAAGGACACGTGTCTGGAGGTGGGCGTCAAATGACCTCATTGGTCCATACATTCTCCGCAGATCCATCCAAAAATATTTTGCTGCAAGAAAATAATCGAATTAATACTTTGAGGCCATGCTAAAACCAGCTGGAAGAAATTTAACCCGCTCAAATAGAGAGGGTCCTGGTCGCGTATATAATGTATTTGCTTTTTCCCATGCCCACAAGTTTCGACCCTTTCCTACGCTATGTTTGTACTTTGTAGAACCTACCCAAAAACAAATAAAAACTTGTTCCAAGGACATGTTTTATTATGGATTCCGATATTACGCCAAATAAGGCCACGTTGTTTTGTCGTGTAAAAGAATTTATATATTTTTAAAATTTATGTGGTCTATTGCGAAAATAATTTAGTCAATTGTGAAATTACTGTAATATTTTCTATGTTATATATCATGTTACAGTATGTTATGTATCATATTTTCAGATAAAGAAAAGCCATTCACAAATTGGGTCCTTGTCGTCTTCAGCATCCATGCATTTATTCCGATTCCTACTCTGCGCTATCTTACTGAGGGTAGCTACTGCTTGGACATCATTCTCTCATCATCCTCGACAGTTTATATTATTTAACACAGGTGAATTTGGCTTTCCTGTTCTTCAATATCATTCAACGTTTTGATAAAAATTTGTGATGCTAACGGCTGACTTAACGTATCTAGTACTATTATTAGCTAGTAGGCGTGTAGATTGTATTAGCATTGTGGTGGTTATAATTTTACTCAAAAATTTTTCAAAACTTTCCACATAGTACTGAAGATTAAACACGTTTCACAATGACATATTTTAGATCGCTCGGATAGTGGTACAATGGGATCTTCTCCTGGAAGTGAACTTGTGAAAAAATCCGAAACTCCACAATGGGACGATTTGGGATGGGCGTGGGGTAAGAAACGATCTGATGCCTCATTTCATGGTCCTCCAGTCCAAGACAGCGAACAACCACAAACTTCCAGGGTATGTATCCTTGGACCTGTTTACATATCATATCATTACTAATACTCAAGTAATTAGTTATAGAAGTTCCACAGAAACGATTCTATTTTTAAAGCTGAGATTTCGTAAAATCATTTACAAAAGTGTTTTTAGAGTGTGGGTACACGAATGGCCGGTCTCTCAGCAACACAACTTCGAGCTCTTCAGTCTTTGGTGAAGAAGGAGAATCCCGATTGGAATGACTTAGGTTGGGCCTGGGGCCGCTAACTTCATTAACGCCGCTGATTTCATGTATTTAGGTAAGGAAATCGGAATAATTAGGTTAAAATAATATGTTAATGAAAGACTCATTTTAGTCACCTCTCAATACAACGTGAACATTTGCCAAAACTCCACCAATCTCAATTTTAAGCATTTTTATATCAGTAATTATGATCTCATTATTTTGATTTTGTGTTCATTATTTTGTGTTCTATTTATTTGTTTGTATTTTGATTTTCCTTCGCCTCCATTTTTGACTAGTGAGCCTGAATTTGCCGCCACCGTTTGTCTTGAAGCCTGTGCATCTGAAACCTTGTAGTTTCTCGTTGAATTGTATTGGAATAAATAGAATCAATAAAGAGGATAGCGTTAAATGAATTTGAAAGCCTGAATTTGTATATTCCCAAGTTTTCCTTGTATTAAAAGGAGTCGAGCAAATGGATTGTAAAACAGTCATAACAATGCTAGTGCAATAAACATGCATTTATTCTAGTTATTTAGTTATACAAACTAAAATTGAACTTCTCAAAAACTCAATTAGCTAGAGGGTGAGATTGCCTGATGAGATTGCCTTTTGTAGGCTATGTTGGTAATAAATCTGATGTTATTACTCATTGTATCAGCCATACGATCAGAACTTTATTAAAGGCTGATATGTCAACTTTTTTTCTAGTTTCTTATGTTCTTTTCGAAAATTCGAAATCGCACCAAAAAGTTTAATCCCGATATCATCAACATTTGATGAAATTGTGATGAAATTGACATTTTTTGATGAAAAATCGCAAACTTAAAAATCTGAAACAGCCATAAGAGACTAGAGAAAAAGTTGACATGCAATGAGTAATATCAGATTTATGCCCAACATAGTGAAAAGTGCCTCTAGAAAGGCAATTTCATCAACCTGTTTCATCAAATATCGCGCTATTGTGGCTATAGCTTAAGGAATAATATTTTATTGTCATATTCAGTGTCATTTACTCATAATTATTAAAAGCATTAAAATACTTTCTCTTTATCATATTCCAAAAATTTCCAGCATATTCGTAGAATGTCGTCATATGATTGAAATAACAGCACATCTTACATTGTGAAATAAAAATATGGATGATTCACATTATAAGAGTGTTTATGCGTCTTACTGTGCGCCAATTAACAGATCATTCCTAGAAACTCAGTACAATATGGCATCAGCTCAGTTAACTTGAAAACATGTTATGTATAGGAATGACGACGTTTTGCTGAAAATTTAGTTGCGAAATATATTTTGCCATTTTATTTGTACTTTCTAATATTACATTGAATTCATTGCACTTTTATTAATTATTTACGAATTACCTTTAGTTTTACCTGGTGATTTTTGGATGCAAACAATTTAATTAGAATATAGTTTAGTTCCATTGATAAAACATACACTATAGAAGGTATGAGCTGAATAATAATTAACCCCTAACTCCGAAAAATGTAAAAGTTAATCAAAGTTTTACATTACTTTCACACCTAAACAAACTTTATAAGCTCATTGCATTTCATTTGCTGAAAAGTTTACCTTCTCCGTGAAAAACTGCATTTATGTTCGTGATTGATAAAATGGCAGCCGTGTGAATGTAAAAGCCGGCAATATGTGTATAGATATATCTATAAACGAAATGAGAAACTAAATAAAGCTAAATATGGCGAAACATTCAAAAAGTAGAGTATTTCCTAACATTTCTTCTGGATTTTACTAAATTTGATGTACTGTTTACTTATTTAAACTTAATAATGATCTAAAACTTCATCTGCGTTGGGATCTACTGATGATGACCCGACCAACGTAGTATCAAAATTAGTACTAACCGTATAGACTAAGGGTCGAAACGGTCAGTTAGGTTATAAATCAAAATATACTTCAATATAATTTTTAAACATATCATCATTCTTTGTAGTCATTCTTTCGTAAAAGACCCAAATTAATATTATTAGGTTAATAATTTTATTATTAGGTAAATAAACAAAATTACTATTACTGCCTTATTCATATTATCACATTCTTGTTATACTCTCGTATTAGGAGAAAGTTAGGAGAGAGAGAGAGAGAGCTCTCTTTTGTAATGAGACGTTAACTATTATGATGACAAAACGGCAATGATTTAGTTTATTTATTCCATAGGACCACCCAGCGGCTACGCCGCATGGCGGCGCCCATGATCATCCATGGGGGGGTAAAGGTGCCATTTTTGGCATGTTTTTGGCCAAAATTTGATTGAATTTCCGGTCGGTGCATCAACTTTTTTTTGCGGATTCGTTATTAGCTCGGCCAGGGCTACAAAATGAGCTATCACACACCCCTGTAGCCCGCCCGCAAAGTGGTTTCCCCAAAAAGTGCCAAAAGAAACACATTTTTGGCCAAAATTTGAAATTTCCGGTCGGTGCATCAACTTTTTTTTGCGGATTCGTTATTAGCTCGGCCAGGGCTACAAAATGAGCTATCACACACCCCGTAGCTCGCCGGCAAGTGTTCCAAAAAAGTGCCAAGAACACATTTTTGGCCAAAATTTGAAATTTCCGGTCGGTGCATCAACTTTTTTTTGCGGATTCGTTATTAGCTCGGCGAGGGCTACAAAATGAGCTATCACACACCCCCGTAGCTCACCGGCAAAGTGGTTATTCTGCTGGGGGTGCATCAGTTCAAACCGATAACGATAACATTGCGTCTTTTTTATTGTCTTACTTACTAGCTGTGCTACGCCGCCGCTCTCGCGGCGTCCCCCCCCCCCGCCGTCAGTATGCCCCATTTTTCAAAAAAAAATTTTTTGTCTAAAAAATTGTCTAAAAAATTTTTGTCTATATTTTGTCTAAATTTTTTGAAAATCTGTATCAGCACATCCGTACGAACATTTTAAGCTATCACTTGCCCGGAAATGAGCCCCGGAAGGGGTCTAAACGTGAGTGGACTGACGCAGGGACGGACAGACACTGGCTTCTTAGTAAAGTAACATACCAAAATAATATCATTATAAGCATAGTAAATCCCTATTCTCTCCCATTTCATGTCCATTTTAAAATGACATAAAACGTTTTGGAGAAACAGTACGTGTTGATTTCAGGCACTGTATTCAGATACTTATTGAAAGATATTCGTTTATCGAAAGATATTAGTAGCTTATTTGTAGTACTTCATGGAACAAATTTTTATATTTGAATTTATTTCAGAATCGCAGTTTTCCGCAATGGTTTACTACAGTTTGCTCACGAACGTCCTTCAATATTTCAATCGAAACGACTTGGACACCTTGCTTATTTCGTCGCGCCTATTCAGAAGGATTGTTGAGCAAGAGTTTCCCACTCATCCTATTCGCTTGTTTGATGGCCTCGTTATCCGTACTAACAACTACAACAACTTAACAGCACTTTTGTACAATGGTAACGCGCGTTGCCTTCCGGGACGCTACTGCGCAGAAGAATTCAAAAAGGGCACAGCCGTGGACCCTGTGCTTATGCGAGAGATTTTCTCACGCCTGAATGACATGACACTATTTCTCGGCCAAACTGTTCGCTTTAAGCAGACACTTATTTACCTGACTCACGACGCTCGGTTGAGTCAGCACCACATTACTACAATGGAAGCAATCTCGCATGTGTGGTCCGGCCAGTCTTTGTGGATCGATGCTTCATATAATAAATGCGGTATATAATTAGCAAGTAACAGGCTAAATGATGGTATAGATAATTTAGATGTCTCACAGAATTGCCGTCAACTTTTCAATTCCTCTGCAATCATTCAGCCGGGCGGAGATGTTCGTCTTTATGGATTCAACTTGCCATTCAGCCAATTTCCCAACGTTTATGCATTGAAAGTTCTTACGTTAGCCTCGGCCGATATTCAAATCTCGCCAACCAATTTACTTGATTTCGCCGATGGGATGGCTAAATACAACAGCAGAACCACAGTCGTTTTATCTTTGCATGGCAACTTCTTAACTTACATTGGAAAAATTCGGCGAGTGAGTCTCATATAATTTTTATATGTGTTGTAGTGAAAATTGATTTTCAGTAAAATATAGATTTTATTAAGCCTGCCTCCCAATCTGGGAATATTCTGATGTGTGAGGAAAAAATGATGACAATTATTTTCGTTGGATTTGCTCCAGCCTATTGAAAATCTGTAAAAACATTGGGAAACTATGTAAAAAGTTGTTGTCACATAGTGAAAACAACAGCAAAAATGGACATTAAGAATTGCCGAAAAATAAGATGGGTGATTCTGATGAAAATCTTCCCACAAATCTGATCAAACAATGTCTGATCAAACAAATCTGATCGAGGTTATCTGGGTTACGATAAAGTAAGAGTTGTTTGGGAGTAAAGGTTGTTCATGAGACTATTTCGGTG
Source organism: Ditylenchus destructor (assembly GCA_022814885.1). NCBI lineage: Eukaryota > Metazoa > Nematoda > Chromadorea > Rhabditida > Anguinidae > Ditylenchus > Ditylenchus destructor. The sequence continues at coordinate 1,317,444 of JAKKPZ010000005.1, forward strand.
AGACTGTTCCTGCGGCCCTCAGGGACTCCCTCGGGCCGCCTTTACCTTTTTTAAATTGTATTTGTAATCGAAACATAATAGTCTTCTATATACCCTCTTTTGTACTTTAACTAACTTGAAGTTAAAAAAGAGACTTCATTTCCTCTGACATATTAAACTTTCTAGGCATTTTCCGCAACACTCACGCCTGTGCCATTCAAAATAATTTTCGTGCGATCGGCCTATGATGAAATCTTTGAATTCCTGGACAAGAATGCGATAACGAATGAAGTTCTTGAAATGTGCGCTGTTGCTGGGGAAGCTCGGAATCGCCTCCTGAGAACACTGAAATGCTGCTCGTTGTGTCATTTTTATGCGCTGGAACGCAGACAAGACTAAATTTTCCTGCCATATTTGGTAATACATTTTTTACCTTTTTTTAATAGTATTTGTAATCGAAGCATAATATTCTTCTATATACCCTCATTTGTATTCTGTTAATAAACAGTTATCATGATGAACATCACACTGAAACAAAAGAAGTCATAATTGAGCATGCCATTAAATATAAACTGATTGGCTGATCAACTTATCCATAAGGCTAGACGGGTATTGACAATCATAATGCAACGTTCGTTAAGGAGGATACTGGTAACTCAAATAAAGTCTCAGTAATAGGATATCTTTGGTATTTGGAATACGAATTTGCTCGAACTTTGGAATAGTCCGTTATTGTTTTTCGAACCGTTTCATTCTCCTTCCACTCATCCATTGCTTTTATTTATTTTGGGCCTAGGAACGTACAAAAAGACTCAGATGCGTGGCCATGGCTGGGAGCGAGGGATCCACGCATTATGCATTGTGTCGGCTCATTATTCCTTTGTCCCACATTCCTGTTTCGATCCATTGCCTCAGCATTGCAAAAAGCTTGAATTGAGATCCAAACACGGCCTATTTTGGAAATTGTTCCCTTCTTTCAGCTTTGACTCGCCGCATAATCATTTTTGCTATTCGATGCTTGTCTCGAAATGAAATAATGGATCACACATTATTTTATTCTCATAAACAAAAATAATATCGGCGTTCTAATTTAATTCACTGATATGATCAATCGTATGAATTGTTTTGCAGCTATTCTGAACATCGAAATTCGCCCGGAACATTAGTTTGCATATTTGTCTCGTTCCCTTTGCAAATATTTCATTCCTCGACTTTTGGTGCCAGGAACTGCAAAAGGCAGAATATTTAATAAGAGCCATGTTTGTAACACGAACAACTGTGGCATATTTACGCGGAAGTGCATTTTGTTTATACAGATTGAGATTTTTGTTTGTAACGGTTTTAAATTTAGTTCGAATGCAAATATATTCCTTAAATATCATATATGTCAAAAAAGGAGTGTTATATTCAGAGTGTTGTTATTGCCAAATAATAATAAACACGGAGAATATTACAATTCCAAACCGTTATTAACATCCCTTACCACATTTTTCTTGTCCTGTGATAACTTAGGTCTAACATAATTTTTGTCGGAAATTTTAATAAATATTACACGATTCGCCGACTTCCCATTTTTAAGTCAATGTAACTGTCAACATAGTTTCGAATAGGTGCCCTAGAGGAAAATAATTTGCGAAATTACTTATTTGGTGGAATGCTGAGAATTGCATACCGTATTAAACTTTCGTTTCTATGGTTTATACCAAATCTGACTTTGGTATCCATGCTGTCAAATATTTAAGACTCAATTTTTAAATGTTTCTCAAACCTTGCAAGGTTTCAACTTTCATGTTAGCATTAGAACGTAGTCTCGAGCTAAACGCATAATGTTGTGGAGATTATATAGCCCGAAGCATATATGGATAATTCGCTTTCTCTAATTCCGTGTTAATTGTTAGCCCATCCCCGGTTCGCAAAAAAAGATAGAAGAACTGCAAATGTTTGCCAGAAATAATGCCTACTCTCGTCCTCAACCATTTCCGCCCACATTTCACTTGTGCTTTTTGGAACGAAAGAATGACGGCATTCTCTCCGCATTACCACGTCCGCCATTCTCTCCCTCAATGCTTACGGCGAGAGTGTCTCTAGAGCCTTTAAAGCATTCTATGGCCTGTTGGCGCAGCCTGCGTCACTCCCCTCTCACCCGGTCATTGCCTTAGGGGGTAAAGCTGGCCCATGCCGCATGCTGTCTTTCGAGAGACAACTGCTTAGCCCAATGCAGAAATTGATTTTGTTGTGCTAGAATTCTACGCCCTCTGCTTTCCAAAAACAACCAATTTTTGTTACACGTATTATTACAGTCTCGATTGCTAAAATTGAAAATTTAGATTGTATTAACAGATGACAGAAACTTCAAGTGGATGTCCTGAAATTTTGTTCAATAATAAAGAGCAGATTCAATGCCCAGGTGATCTTCAACCGTCTCCCAGTGCAACAAGAAAGGTTCACAAGCCACAAAATCACCAATCTGATGGTTGGTTTCATTCAAATGTTTCAAAATCATAGTTCTATTATAGAGGACTCGGTATGCGCAGATTTATGGGGCTCCTCCTCACTTGAAGATTCATGTTCTCAATAGTAAGTGGCATTTACAAAAAAAGTAGTAAAGATCGTTAATTTCAGCGATTCCGAAAAAGTGAGGGAACTTGAGGAAGAACAAAATCGTTTGAATGAGTCAGTATTATCTCTAAGCACGCATTTCGCTCACATCCAATTCCGCATCCAACAAATAAGCAACGCTCCGCCCGAGAAAAGAGATGTAAGCGAATCGGCAACTTTTAATTTTATGTATCATCATGTATCACTTGCACTTAATCACCATTTTTTACATTTTTTTGTTTTCGACGACATAACTCATCTTACTTAGGGACCTCATTGGAAAAACCAACCCTAAACATCTTTTGGCAAAAAAGCTGCATCGTTTGTAAATACTAATTTATACTCAAATTCGGAGTGTAATTAATAATTTCGCGCAATTTCACTTCAATTTTGTAATATTTTCAAATTTCAGGAAATGCTGAAAGAGTTGCAAGAGTTCGCTTCAAAAGGATGCATCGATATTTCCCAAGTCAGGCAAGAAACGGAACAACTGAAATCAGCAGAGCATACCGAGGATCAAAGTGTGCGAGAAAAGAAGGACCGCGTTTTAAATTTAATTTCGCATTTACGGACACAGCTAGAAGACTTGGAGCAATTTGCATATGAAAATGGTCACGGAGGAATACCGCTGGTAGAGCTAAAGCAAAGACAGGTTGGTGAAAAGTTATGTTTCGTTATGTAGAGAACTACAGGAATATTTTAGAAGATGGTATTCGACAAATTGCAAGAAAAGATTCGATTAAAGATTGAACTAGAGTCATTGCCGGCATATGAAATTGGAAAGAATTTAGACGATGGCTTAGAACAAGTATTATAAAATTATTCATAAATTTTTGCTGTTCATAAATTGTATTCAGATATTGAATCCAATCAAGGAAAAAGACAAATTGGTCGATCAGCTGCAGGTGAGTAATAAAAAATTCGTTAATTTTAAAAGAATATCCTTACAAAATGTTTTTGCGTTTTTATCTATCTAACAAAAAATTTTTAGACACAAATTATCGACTTGGAGCGATTTGTCTCATTTCTGCAACAAGAAATAAATGCGTCTACGAACGGTTTGCCACTCGATGAGGACAACCCAATAAAGGCGATCTCTCCGGATTCTATATCTGCACAATGTACTGCTCGTTCTCTGGAGTCAACCTATAAAAGGGCACCACCTCAACGATCGTCGTCCATTATGAAACTTTTTGGTTGTAGAACACAACGTGAAAAGTTCGAAAGAAATGAACTAAAGCGAACGCCTGTTGGCAATCATTATGGGTAAGTATGGAACGAATGTGAATGATTCTTAACTTAACATACGTTTGAAAAAGAAAGAGGCGATTTGTGATAACAAATTTTGTAACAATTTACATGCAAAATATTAAATTTTATTTGCACTTTTCAGAGATCAAAGAGCAGAATTGGAATTAGCTGTGGACCAAGTGCACCAAATCCTGCAAAAGTACCAAATATTGAGTGTGGATCGAAGCGAGAGGGAGGCCCTTTCAGTAGAACAACTCAATGAGGTATGCTTTTTATTCCGTGCATTACAAAATATATTTTTGACATTTAGTCGATATTCGAATGCAGTGAAGAGGCCATTGTTGCGGTTGTGAGAAAGACGTTTTGTCCAGCTTTAAAAGCTTTGCTGGAACATGGCCTTAGAGATACAGTTGGGACATCTTCCAGCCAGCCGGTGCTTACAGCAACTGCAGGCTCTATTTTTGGAATCGGGTGTTTTCCGAACAGGACCGCTGGATATGGGCGACGTATGAGACAGGGTAAGTCCAAATCGTTATGGCATTTAAAGAAGTCAAAGTTTGGAGCAGCTGGTTGGTAATATACCGTCATTGGCATAAAAACGGGCCAAGGGAATTAAGATTTGAATTGAAATTTTTCCCGCCAAACATGTAATTGCAGTAAATATATGAGGCGATTATTCGGCAGGGGACTTCCCTAGAGTTTGGTAAAAAAATTTGCACGGGGCCATATCTGAGTAAAAAGTTTTACAGTCAAAAATTTTTCCTGTTAAAGAAGGCTCTGTTCAGCATCAGGAAAAGATCCTCCTCTAATAGAAAAAGGTTTGACAGTAAAAATTCTTAGTGACACTTTTTTCTGGAATTAAATGTTTAGTGGGAAAAAATTCAATTAAAATCTTAATTCCCTTGTCCCGTTTTTATGCCAATGACGGTAGTTTGGACGAAGAATAACTATAAAATATCAGCGTATAAAGATAGAATATATCTACAGTTCCGTTGCTTTAAAGGGTATTTTATAAGTCTGCATTTTGGTGCTTTTCTGAGGCTTTGGTATTATATTTAAAAAGTTTCAGTATTATTCTAAAAATGATTTCTTGCTTCATACAAAGTTTACTTAAGTTTTTTACATTCCCGTAAATGTTTTCATTTTCATTGTTGAACTAATATTTTCAGAAATTGGTAAATTGGACGGCCGGAAAATTGAACATATCTGGGACATAATTCAGCTTTTCTATGAGTGCAGCAAAGTGCTTGAAATGAGAGAAGCCGCTGCTGGCAGACTTACACAAGCATTCAAACTGGATAGTACTGATGGAAAAACTACAACTTCCAAGCAGGTTTGATTTCAGAAATTCGAACTTTAGAAATTGTTTTCTGTTATATGCGGTTTTCATAATGTTAAAAAGACTTTTTTACAGATGTGAATTGTTTCAGATCCTACTAAGCACTATCGAAAGTGTAACTAGTACCCATAGTCGACTAAAGCGTTCCCGTGACTGTATGTGGAAAGCTTTTGTGTCGTCAGCCCTTAACCACAATCGACTGCCTGGTTGGATTCGGATTATATTCCGATGGGATTTGATCGTCTCCAAGTGCTATCATAGCTGGTCTTACGTGTAAGTGTCACTTTTATTATATGCATTGAAACTAAGGCTCACTTTAACGGAAAGCTGTTTGTTAAAAAAACGTTCGTGTTGTTTCTCTATTAGTACTCTCAATTTTTGAATTCAAAATCATTTCTTTTGTTATGTTTCAGCTCCATTTTCACTCATTTATTCGCAAATTTTAGATGCAGAACCGGATGCGAAGACATAAGACCACTTTTGGAACGCCTACACGACTACACTTTCGATCTTCCCGTCGATTTGGTGATTATTAAAAAATTTCATGCGCTAGATAAAATTAATAATTCCATCTATTTCAGGCTGTTCGTCCATTTGAGCACATCAAAGAGGCCTTTTGAGCCATAATAGCGCCAAATTGCATTCATTTATGCGTACGCTCTTTGTTCAAAATCAAGGGCTCGGCTCGTCGCTGTGGTGCTCAATTGGGAGCGGACTGTATAATAGTTTTGGCATTTTATCGATTCTGTTGCCTGTCCTTTCTTTTCGGGTCTCGCTGTCAAAGGCTTCAATTTTCCATTTCTCGAGGCTACTACGCCATCATTTCATATCCAGATATTGTGATTCATAATTCACTTGGTTCATTGTATTAATTTATTATTATTCCCACAATGCCTGGATGATGGTTGTGCTTGTTCCCGCTAATTTCTATCGTTCTTTTTCTTCCTGTTTGTATGCATTCACTTTCTATGAAATTAAGGGTTGTTTTCTACTTTTAATTATTTCTTCAAAAGATTTTATACAAACAAAAGTGAAATAAAGTTAAAATAAATGTTTAATAAAACAAAGAGACATGTCATTATAATTGCACAAACCAAATAAGTAAACTGAGATAGTGACTAACAACGACGCACGCAGTGTTCAATGCTATTAATAACCAGGTGCTGTGCGCGGAGGTGGACAATGATCGCAAGATCCAATGCCTCCGGGTTCACCCTAAATTATAATGTTTTCTCAATTTTATGCAAAGCAGCTTAAAGTATATTCCCAAAACACACCTGAATGCCTGGCTCGCCTGCAGCGCCAACTTTTCCATCAGGCCCGGCTGATCCAGGCTCACCGGGTGGTCCTAGATTAATAAAGCCATTACATAATTACGTTTCGATAATATTTAAATGTTACCTTGAGGTCCTGGCGATCCAGGCGCTCCTACAACAATCGTGTTTAAAAATTTTATGAGGACTATTAGGGCAATTTTAACCTGGAATTCCTGGTTGTCCTTTTGGCCCTCGCTAAAATTAAACATTATTTCAGTTATCAGGAAATTAATCACTAAACTACTTACCTCTCCCGGAGGTCCAGGCAATCCAGGCTCTGGAATTCAAATAATATAAAATCGCCAGTAATAAAATTTAAAACATTTGAAACCTCCTGGGGGACCGGGTTGTTCAGTTAGTATGCCTGAATACAAACATTCGAATTGAATTGTTTTAAATTTACTCTTTACCTGGCCTTCCCTTTTGTCCCTGACGTCCTGGTAAACCTGGTGTTCCCTAAAATTTAACATATTAGATCCCTATAATTATTTCGAGTTATATAAACATACGGGTGGTCCGGGTGGTCCTAAACGAAATTTTTATTGCTAAAATAAGCTAGAATTATAATATCTACCTGGATCTCCGGGTTCCCCTCTCGCGCCTCCGTCAGAATCAGCACCTTTTTGTCCAGGAGGTCCTGGCTCACCTTTTGGCCCGGGAGGCCCTCGAGGACCTAAAGTAGAAGAAAAATTTATGTTATCGAAATCCGATTTTTTTCTAAAATTTACCCATTTGTCCTGGAGGACATTCAAAGCAGAATTCCTTCTGCTGATTTACGTCATAGGTTGCTGGTACATCCTCTCCAGGTGGGCCGTCGGGACCTAAACGGCAATTTCTTAATTAAATAATCATTAATAGTGAGTCAATATTTCAAGATTTGAAACTGAAGATTTTTACGGAAGACCTTGACGGTAGTGTAATTTTAGCCTATTAACAAACCTCCAAATTATCCAACGATACAATAATTAGATAATAACAACTCGAAAACTATTTATTTGAAATTTGATAGGTCCCAAAATATGAGTTAGAAATTTCTTCTCTATTAACTTAGCGCTCTAATAAAATATTTACCCGGAGTGCCGTCTTCGCCGTCCTTTCCATCTTTTCCGTCTCTTCCTGAAAGAAATATGGTGTACAGTTAATACTAGGTAACTGTAAAATATTACAAGCATATGTATAAGGTCAAAATAAAAACCTTTGTCTCCTGGTGGGCCATATGCGCAACCACCTAAATAATTTGTACATAAATAATAACATATACAAAAATAATTATGCATAAAATTGATTTTAAGTATACCTTAAACTCTAAATTTTTTCCACTCTCTAATTTTGACCCACCTCCCTAGAGTTCGATTGCATAATTATATTCCCGGGGTTTAAATTAGAGAATTTACGTACACTTATAAAATTAATTTAACTTGAGTTCGAAAGATTTCTTAACTTAAAATGATAACCCAATTTAATAACTTGTTTTGCAGAGAATATTTAACCAATTTTGAACAAAATGTTGTATGCGAGCAGGTGATTGGTAATTAAACATCCTCATAATCAATAATTTCTCAAAACTATAAATTGGTTGAATAGTTCACACTAACTTACACTTAGACGAAAAATTTGTATTTTTAATTAAATCGACTGTTAAAAAAAATTGTTGCTAGCGCAAAATTCAGGACAACAAATTGTCTGGTCAAAATTATTCGCAACGGAACGCAATGACCGAAATTGGAAACAAAAATGTGAATTGAACTCTTGTCTGCTTCAAAATAACATAAGTTGGTCATGCTTTATCCATATTGTCAAAAGATCTCAAGTCGTCCGATGTAAACTCCAGATTTGATAAAAGTGTTCCCGAATAACTGTTCCTTTTTGGTGGTTTTTCCAAGATTCATATAGGAGTTTGATATACCAAAATGTTCCAAAGAGTCTTAGCTACACGATGAAAAAAGTAACATAGCAACAACCGTGCAAAATAAGGGATAAAATTCAAATACCAATTTTGGCGGCAATTCAAACACGGAGGGTAAGTTGGAGGACTTGGGAGATTTTGACAATAACACAATTTTGTTAACACCTTTTTACGATACTCCAGGGTTTTCATATGTCCTTATTTCTAAGATTTGTCCTTATTTTGAGGGTCCAAATCTTAGAAAAATAAAATGTCCTTATTTCTAAGATTTGTCCTTATTTTTGGCCAATATCCTTATTTTGTCCTTATTTCACGCAATATCCAATTTCAAATGGGAATTTTTGAAATAAAAGCAACTTTTCTTAAAAATTTTCGCCTGCGGCGCTATTTGGATGCCATTTTTTCTCCAAGTATTTAAAAATAGTGCAAATTTTTATGAATATCGCCTAAAATTGAAAAATTTTCGCCTGCGGCGCTATTTTTTCATTCATGCAGAATAAAATATTGGCATTATAGTTTCGGCGCGAATTTTAAAAATTTGAAAAAATGCATCCCTAAGAATGCACTTGGAAAAAATTTTTGCTAAAAAACCATAGTAGAGTTGCACGGTAACACTTGACCCACAAATCAAAATGGTCAAAAATATCGCATAAAATCGCGTTAGATGAAGCTAAAAAGTTAACATTGGTACCCATTTTCACTAAAGTTAGGTAAGAAATGTAACATTAGTTTTTGGATTTGATTGGAAAAAAATGAAAAAAATGCAGATTGCGGATTGCGGACGTCCGCAATCCGCAATCCGCAATCTGCATTTTTTTCATTTTTTTCCAATCAAATCCAAAAACTAATGTTACATTTCTTACCTAACTTTAGTGAAAATGGGTACTAATGTTAACTTTTTAGCTTCATCTAACGCGATTTTATGCGATATTTTTGACCATTTTGATTTGTGGGTCAAGTGTTACCGTGCAACTCTAAACCATAGGGGGGACCCTATGGTTTGAAAAAATTATAAAAATGTTCTTATTTTTGACCCCGAAAACTTAGTTTTTGGGGCAAATGTTCTTATTTTTGGAGCCGAGTCTATGAAAACCCTGCGATACTCACATTGTGCTGATTTTGCTTCCTGTGTGGCAGATGATCCAGAGACGGGTGCATTTTCAGCTGCCGGAACAGCGGAGAGAGGAACGGAGGAGTATCCGCTCTGCCTGGGAAACACTTGCTTCAGTTCACCATGTGTCACCAAAGATGTCCGTCTCGTCTGCTGTGTCCTCGACACTTGTTGCCATAATGTGTTTGACCTTAGCTAAAATAAATCAAAGGATGATATTATGATGGATCACGGTGTGCTTTATATTTGGGCAAACCAATAAGTACTAAGTTTTCCGAATATCTGGTGGAGATATCGTTTTTCCGAGCTACTTCCAGCTATCTTGTTGTGTAATACGGTGTAGGATTTTGTCAAAAACCTCATTTTTTGCTCGAAAAATATCAGTGGTGTGTCAATCTGATCCTGGACATGTATTAAAAATTAAATTTTAGACATTGCCCAAAATGGTCTGAGCGAGCTAGCGCTTGCCAGAGAGGTTGATCGAACGTATAAAGATTTATCGACCGTACTGGTATAACAAGCGTATAATAGATGATAAGGTCTTACCTTACAATAATCTGCTTCATTTTGAAGTAAGGATTGAATGTGTTGAACATAATTATATACAAAGGGGACACTTAGTACACAAATAAACGCGGCAATAGTGCTCAGGGCAATACCCAAGATAGCCATCCGGCGGAGGGACTCGCATTCGACCTCAAGTTCGCGCCTGCGCCTTGCCTCTATTTCTTCACCCATTCTTGTAGTTGAGTAATGGGCTGTAATGAGTAAATGTCGAGTTTATTTGGTGGATTAAATAAAAAAGCAGGTTATGAAAACGATTTCGTTTTCCGCTATCATTACATATTTCAAGTTTAAGTTTTTTATGTGAAAATCATAGTTCCCAATTTAGTGAACGGTTCATCTTTTCAAAAAAAATATGACTAAATGCGAGAGCATACGAAGAAAAGGATTTTCGTATGAATTTGAAACAAGTTTTATGTCAAACATTCTGAACAAACAGTTTTATTTTATTCACCAATTTGCACTATTCTAGGAAATTTTTAAATATCAAAAATAAAAATAAATACTATTTGCGCAAAAAGGTGGGGAAGGTATACTTGGGGGAATTACACTTGGGGGTTTCACCGAACATCGCCATAACTTCCTAAAAATAGACGATATCATTTCTCTAAGCGCATTTTTCTTACCTAACTCTTCCGGAATATGGGGGGTTTACATTTTTTTCATAGCTGGCCATTTTTGGCTCTAAAATTGCACTTTTTGGTTTTCCCACCAAAAGTTTCTCGAAAAACAGGTTTTGAACGTCGAAGTACCCCCTAATTGGCCCCTTCCTCAAAAAGTTTTTGCAGATACACTAGAGAAGAAGAGAAAGCCCACGGTAAAATTAAAATTTTCAAAAGGGGTCTCTTTACCACTTTGGTCTTCGTAGGCGTTCGTAAAAATTCAAGTAAACCCCTCTTAAGTTATGTAAAAATGTAACTTAAATAAATGCATTCAACAAAATGTACGACGATTAGTAATTATTTCACAAATAAGTAAGAATGATTTAAATAACAGGGCCGCAATAAAAGATCTCGGAAATAGTTGCGGCATTAAAAACGTAATAAAAGAATGCAAGAGGAGAGTTATTGTTGAAGATATCCAAAAAATAGAGCACCATCTTCATTAGCTTGAGAGGAATTTATATGCGAATTGTTGCGGGTAACGTAACCGAGGAATACCTTCACAGAGATTTTATCATTACGGCATCAGAGCAAATTGCGCGAAACAGATATCCTCCACTCCTCACTCCTGGATCACTGTTTTTCTAACCCAAAATACGTCCTTAAAGGGACCGCATCAGCGGTGACAACCGGTGAAATTGAATACTGATTTTTAAAATTACCCATAACGGGCACCAAACTTTTATTTCGTCAGTAAAATATAAAAATTGTTAAATGGGGTTTTCACATTTAAAAAATTATCTCTTAGATGAAGTATTTAAATGGATATTTGGCTTTTTCAAATTTAAAAGAGATAAGCAATCAATCAATTCTGATAATTATAAAATCGATTATGAAAAGCGTCGAACGTCGACAATTGACATCGGTGGCAATTGCGATAAACCTCTCAATTGGAAATAATTCGCGTTCATCGGATCCTTAGCTTATCCAGTATGTCCACAGTTTTTGTGCGCGGATGCTCTGTTTTCTCTGATTTTCTTGACGTTGTCTATGATTCTTGTTTGCTCATCATCGCTGACCACAACGCAAAATAATCGAATGCCCGAGGCCTTCATTCTGCGCTCGAGGCCCCTTCCTTTCTCGGAAGCGTTTTTAGTGAACAAGTTTCCCACAGCCAACAAGAGTGCAGTAGGCGGAAGGTGAATTTTATAGCGGCTTATGTCATGCGCGGACTTGTGAACTGTCGATCGTTCGTCACCATTATCAGTGCATTAATTACTTGTCATATTTTTATGCTTCGCTGTGAGTCAAAGAATAAAGTTGCATGCTCAGCTGCGAGAATCTAGTCTGCGAGAAAAAGACAACTGGTCTAGTGCGGAGATTTGTAAAAGCCCTGAGAGATAGCCATGCAATATCCGATGTTGAATGTTGTGATGGTAAAATAATATTTTTCTTGGAAATCCAGAGGTTCCTTTCTAATTTCTTTTCATAAAATAATTCCACATTATTTACTTGTTTTATATGAATATATAATCAGGCATATCAAATGCGTAATGAGTCGAAAAGTCAAACTCGTTGGCGTTCCTTTAGTAGAAGCAAAAATATCAATTTTGGCTCTTGATACTTTTTGATTCTTAGCTTTTTCAAAAAGCTATTTTTCAAAAAGCTAAGAATCAAAAAGTATCAAGAGCCAAAATTGATATTTTTGCTTCTACTAAAGGAACGCTAACGAGTTTGACTTTTCGACTCATTACGCATTTGATATGCCTGATTATATATTCATATAAAACAAGTAAATAATGTGGAATTATTTTATGAGCCGCTTTTTCTACCTTTTGACAGAACAGGAATCAAAATTGACGTTAAAAGATTACAACTAAAATATTTTCTCATAAGATTAAAGATCTATGAAATGGTATATTAATAGTTATACTATTATAATAATTTTGTGTATTAATAGGTGTACCAATTCTACAAACGAGCGCAAAAAATTTAATTTAAAAGAAATAGCAAATATTTCATTTAAAAATTTTGCCTAAGCTTTATTGCAAAATTTCTTAGTCAATTTCATTAGTATTCATCAATTCGATAGCTTTGCGTAAAGAAACTGTCAAATTAAAAATTTTATTGAAAATTATTGCAATTATAACTAGCATTATAAATCATGTAAAATTTTGGCATATCTATGCAGTAGGCGTGTTTCCGTTAATCAAATTCAAAACTACCGGTAAATAACGTATTGTATTATTTAATCACTAGCTATTTCTTCGAAGTTACAGACATTTCACTTCTTCCAGAGGAAAGCCTTTTGATTTCATCCAATCTGAAAAAATATGTTCTGTTCTTGAAAACATAAAAAATCGAGAATTGCTTTACCGTCGTCCAAGAATTTTGTCCTAAAATATAGAATTTTATTTCAGCAAATTTTTCGGCTCGACACTTACATATAATTGCGGATCCCGTCCGGTAAAATTACAACAATTCTATCGCCTTTCTTGAATCGTTTTGCGATTTGCATCGCTGCCCACACATTGGCTCCAGAAGACCTGAAAAGTGAATTGTTTAACCTGCATGCGGCGTATTGAATGTTATCCCAATTCCAAATTGACAATAACCAAATTGCTGACTTTGGTTTATGTTAGCATGCTAACATAAACTATCTCAAACTTACTGGGGGGATTTAAGCTAAAACAATAGAACATAAGTATATATGAATTTTGGACAGATTCGACGCACGCGCAAAAATTGTTACTATTTTAATATTGTTTTTGTTGTACACAAACAAGAATTTTGATCGTCAAAAGTGGGCACCGAAAACATGTATTCTACGAAAAAAAAAACAAAAAGCTTAAACACTACGCAGTATGAAGTCTGCGTTTTCGCGTCGTCAGTTTGGATTAGAAGCCCATATGACGAGAAATAAGTATGCAAAATTTTTAGACGGTTTGTATATAAAGTAATGCGTGTATGTATTCGCCCAAATAGAAACAACCACATAACGAAGAATTTTCGACATTCTCTGCTGTTTGAGAATTTAGCGTCATCAGCAGTATTAAAGTGAAATTGTATGTTAAGACGATATATGTTCATAATTAACGAAAATTATACTATTACCAATATACTCACCCTCCACAAAGTATTCCCTCTTCCCGGACTAATCGGCGAGCAACATTAAAGCAATCTGCGTCCTTAGTTTTAACCCATTCAGTAACGGTGGATCGATCGAGCACAGCCGGAACAAAATCGTATCTGAAAGTAATAAACTACAGTTTAAATTTTTGATGTAAATGCAGTCTAAAGGATTTGTAATATATCTCAAAGCTTAAAATACAAAAAGTTCCGTAAATTTATCAAAAACGGAATAAAAATTGATCATAAAGTTTCTAACACATTTTGTTAATATTTAATTGTCTTCTTTTTTCAATATGGTTTCCTATAAGGTACTTTCGCCCATTGCGTTTAATAAAAATGTTTTAAAGAAACAAAACAAGGTACAAAAGCAAACCCTGTTCCTTCAACTTCGTAAGAATGCGAAGATCGATTTGTTGGGTCTGCCAAAATACTTCCTTCTGGATCGACACCAATTATCTATAGCATACAGTATATATAAAGGACAGATCTGAGCTAGAATTGAAGTTGGGACAGCGAGAGAGAGGTTGTTCATCAAAAGAGGCGTCATAAAATTCACGCGCGAATTCAAATGGACATTTTTGGGGGTTAAGACACATAGGGTACCCCCTGTAAAAAGTATATTATCGTGTACAGCTCGATGAGCTGAACAACTTTTACCTAGGTACCATGGGTGTCTGAGACGATCCTAGCGATATATAGTGAAAAAATCAATCCAAAATGTCCTTCAATTCGCGCGCGCGTCAGTTTTTCATTTGTCATCGTTTTACAACTTCAAGTCTAGCTCAGATCTGTCCTTTAGTACACTGATAATTTTATCAACGTTAATATATGACGGTTTCAACAGTTTAAATTGAATATTTGTAAGGTAAACAATCGGAAGTCACAATTTGGTGAAATTTTTTCTAAAGTGAAACCTTTCCAAAGTGCTTTGATAGAAAAGCCTTTAATCCGTATTCGATCGATTGACCAGATCGTTTCCCTCGCAGAACAAAAAATAGACGTAAAATTTCTATTAGCATTAACTCAATCTATGTTCAGGCGTGCCTCAAGGGGGGGGGTCCGCAAATGTGTGTATTTAAAATATTTTTGGACCAGACAGTTTTTATCGACGATTTTTAAAGACTCAAAAATTATTGGTTTATTACATCGAAAAAAAATTAAGCGAAAATACACGTATTCTCCCAAGTTCTTTACGAACCCAGTTCTGGTCAATATCATAAAACATACCTGGCAGTTTGGCACGCGTTCTTTAAATTTTCGTGCAATTCCAGTAACAGTTCCCCCAGTTCCGGCGCCAATAACCACGGCATCCACTTTGTTATCACAGGAATAAAGAATTTCTTCCGCTGTTCCTTCGTAATGCGCCAGCGGATTTCCCAAATTTCGGTACTAAAATGTATACAAGTGCTATTAAGATGCAAAATCAAAAGCAAACTTGATCGAGAATGATGGAGCCGGGGATTTCCTTTTGCAAACGTAGTGCTACACCGATATGTGAGTCGGGATGGTCGTAATGATGATGCGTTGGCGTGCGAACGATTATTGCACCCAGAGCTTTCAAAGTAACCTCTTTTTCTTTCGACATTTTCTCCGGCATACAGATGATGCATTTGTAACCACGAACTGCTGCTAAAAGAGCCAGGCCGATGCCGGTATTTCCTGAATTACATTGCACTTCATTGCTTCAATGGCGTTATTCAGGAATAAAGATTACCGGAGGTTGGTTCAATGATTGTCATTCCCGGCTTAAGATGGCCACTTTTTTCTGCCATTTCGACCATTCTGAGCGCAATTCTGTCTTTTACAGAACCTTTAAATTCATTTATTTATATTGTTTAAAACATTTTAAATTTTTAACAACTTACCGCCAGCATTCAAGAATTCAAGTTTGACCACTAAAGTAAATGTCTAGTCTGGTTTACCTCAGCAAAGTTTATAAAGCATACATATTTCAGCCTCGATTCCCAAACTCTGTGGTATTTTCTGTAGTCGGACCAGCGGTGTATACCCAATAGCTCCGGCCATTGTGTCAATAACCAATGGCTTTTCTGGGCTAAATATTTAAAACCGATATTTCAAGTTAAAAGTAAATACAGAAAAAGGAATAATGTCGGATAGGCTGCCATAATAAACATTTTCAAAACTCACTTGTATGGTTTCTGCGGCCATGGATTAGGTAACAGTTGAAACAGCTCCTTTGGTGGCTTTTCTGGATCGTATTCAGGACCGTTTCTTGGACTAGTGGGTGGTAGTTTCGGATAAAGCTTTGGCTCTTCGGGAATTGACTCGATACAACCCTTCTTGAACATCCATTCATCACTCATATATTTGGTCAAATAATTTCGCACTCCGTCGGGAAAAATGACTACACAATTTTGGCCAGGCTTCAGCTTTTTGGCCGCCCGCATAGCGCCAGCCATGAGTGCACCCGACGAACCTCCTTAATAATTGCTAAACATTCACTGTGTTACAAAAATAAGTAAACTCACCGGACAAAATTCCTTCCATGCGATTTAACTTGCGTGCCATTTGGAAAGTCTCAGGGTCACCGGTTTTCTCCCAATGGTCAATGTTGCTCATATCGAGCACCGTTGGCACCTTAAAATGAGAATTAAGCAGGGTTGCCATCGACTCGGCTCCAAAAATAAGGACATTTGCCCCAAAAACTAAGATTTCGGGGTCAAAAATAAGGACATTTTTATAATTTTTTCAAACCATAGGGTCCCCCCTATGGTTTTTTGGTAAAAATTTTTTCCAAGTGCATTCTTAGGGGTGCATTTTTTCAAATTTTTAAAATTCGCGCCGAAACTATAATGCCAATATTTTATTCTGCATGAATGAAAAAATAGCGCCGCAGGCGAAAATTTTTCAATTTTAGGCGATATTCATAAAAATTTGCACTATTTTTAAATACTTGGAGTAAAAATGGCATCCAAATAGCGCCGCAGGCGAAAATTTTTAGGAAAAATGTACTTGTATTTCAAAAATTCCCATTTGAAATTGGATATTGCATAAAATAAGCACAAAATAAGGACATTGGCCGAAAATAAGGACAAATCTTAGAAATAAGGACAAATGGCAACCCTGGAATTAAGTATAATAACAAATGCACCAATAATTTTGTTAGATGGCTTGGTTAAACGTATTTCTTCAAAAGCTGCAGTCGAAATTATATGCCCATTTTACATGTTTGAATTTTTCAGGAATCCAAAACAAAACTCAAAAATGTCATCCGTATGAAAGTAAAATCAAAGAAATAATTTAAAAACCTACAAAATCGTATCCTATTCCTTCCACAGCATAATCATGGCCCGCATGGTTACTATCTCCACCTGCAATGACTGATCCAATCGGGTCCACTCCAATCACCTGTAGGTTGGGTATGAGTTGCTAATACAGTAAAAACATTTTTACCTTGCAATTTGGGCACTTCTTTTTGATTTTCTTGGATATTCCGGTTATGGACCCACCAGTCCCAACTCCCACGACCACCATGTCAACTTTGCCATCTAAAGCATCCAATATCTCTTCGGCGGTTGTGTCGTAATGTACCATTGGATTGCCCGGATGAAGGTACTAGAATGAGACCAAATTTGGATGTAATTTATTATTATAAATTTTAAAGATAAAGTCCACGTGAGTATTTAATCCACTTTTCACATCTGATATGTGTGAAATTTAAAAAATGCGCAGTTTGAATTAGAATTTTCTCTAAAATTTCTGTTTTATATGGCGTATGATTTTTAAAATATATAGAAAATTTTTAAACAGCTAAGCGTTGAGAATTTATTCCTAGTAGATGTCTTATTTTAGGCATGTATTTACCTGGTCTAGTACCACAGAATTTGGTATCTCTTTCCGCAATTTAAACGCCATCCCTGAAAATTAAGGAGATTTTGATGCACGTCTTTTTGCAATTTGTAGTGCATGTATTCAGTAGGCAAAAATTTCTTCCTACCGATGTGGCTCTCATCGCTATCATAAGGCGCGTCGTCATTTGTTCTCACAATCTTTGCGCCGAGGGCTTTCAATGCAATTTCTTTCTCCTTGCTCATTCTCGATGGCATAACAATTATGCATTTATAACTAAAGTTTTAATTTGTATAATATGCAATTTTTTTATGTAATACCCTTTAATTGCAGAAACCAAGGCCAACCCTATACCGGTATTTCCAGACGTTGGCTCGATAATCGTCATACCGGGACGGAGACGGCCACTTTTTTCGGCCAATTCAACCATTCGAACACAAATTCTGTCTTTGATGGATCCTGGAAAATTATGTTAACGAGTTAATTTCGCACAATTTAGTACGAAAAACAAACCTCCCGCATTCAGAAATTCGCATTTTCCGACTAAAAGTACAGATGAAATGTTCTGAATTACAAACGAAATTTAACTTACAAACATTGCACTCAACTCCGTATTCCTGAAAAGATCAGCTCGATAAAACGTCAAAATTGTGTGTATAATTTAAAATAAACGCTACCTTGGGAATCTTGTGTAATCTAACTAACGGTGTTCCACCAATGCCATCAAGCACCGTGTCGTATATTTTCTTCTGTGGCTTTCTAAACAAAATAATTTAGAACACGCTAAGGATTTGATATGTAAAATCTTACGGGTATTCGGCGAATTTGTAGTAACCTAAAATTAAAGGTATATAAAATTCTGAAACATTACTTTACTCGTTGATAGGGCCACCCACGATTATCTGTGTATCAGGAGTACATCCGGTAAAATGAAAAAATCGGACCGGATTGTGGAAAACACCGGATACTGACCGAATATCCGGATATTTAAATGTTTGACGCCAAATTTGAAAAATGTCACAAATTTTAATTATACACCTACCAAAGTGATCTTCCACGCCGTCTTCATGCCAAATGCATTCTTGTTTGGCTTCCGGCTAAAGATTATACATCAACTCTATCTCAGAAACATTTTCGAAACAAAACCTGATATGGCCGTACATCTGTCTCTTCAGTATTCGCCATTTTGCTGAAATAAAAATGAATTATGATCAAATTTTGAACATTCTTTGATCTAGAATAACGAGAGCAGACAGCAAACCAAATAAGGACAATGGGAACAAATGATAAGGAAAGAACCAATAAATTATGCAGAGTCGTCAATTTTGATATATTATCGCATCCTTTTAATATCATTTTTCTGGAAAAAAGTATGATTTTTAATACCACACACAAAGAAACGCTGATAAAGGTGGGCATTTTCAACACTATATCAGTTTTCAACAATAATCCGTTCCCATATGACAAAATTGATGACTAAAGTCAGAGGCGTATGACGGACCTCACAAATGCGTACTTTCACAATAAACGAGAAATAGTAAAAATTTATCCCTAAAATTTTAAGTACATATTACATTATCTCAAGTATATAATATCTAAAGACTTTAGTTCAAAAATTGCTGCCTGACAGGCGAGTAAAATATTTATTTGAATGTCTCTTTTTATCCAAAGAAACATCGCCAAGGAACAAAGTAAATATTTGAACGTGCACTTAACAAAGTAAAATTTTATATGCAGAGAAAGTTGTCAAACAGTAAAAGTAAAAGGAGTATTTTTGATCGAAAAATCACATAGTACCAATTAAATCAGCATCGAGGTAAATTATTACAATCACATTTGTGCACGCAATACCGTCGAATATCTTAGTTAAATGATATACTTAATTCGATGATACACGAAATTTGTCGGCCCGTTAATTTTAACGGTAAAATAAAACAGCGCAATAATCTGATCACATCTCAGTTGTGCTGTAATATTCAACTAAAAAAGTGACAAAAAATCCAATTTTCGAAAAATCTTTTGAAAAATCACTGCCTTACCTGAATTTTGCGAAAAATTCGAATCTAGCCTCGGATTTGTCAATTTATTTATAAAAAAGTGGCGAAAAAAGCCATTTTTGTTCCACGAACAAATTCTATTTTTCAAAGGTCGGGTTTTTGGACCTCTCGAATGTCCTGTTTTTCTATTTTTTTCCATGTTGCAGAGATCTTTTTAAACAAAAGGAAACATTCTAGTTTCAAAATGAGTCTTTATGAGTATACTCATATATTTATGGCGCGAATTAAAAAATGGTTTAGAAATCGTCGAAAATAAATTGAACACACTGTATATTCGTTTTTATGCATGTTTCAGCTAATATTGACGCTATTACCCGTTACGGGCTAAGCGATCCGGACCAGGCTCAGCCGGCAAATTTGGTGCGAACCGGTCTACCTTAACGCCCAGGTTTTCGTGTCGGGACCAAATACTTTTCAAACTTGGCCCAAGGGAAATCGAATCGAGACTGGGCTGTCAATATAACTGCACCTCACACAATTAATCCATTATGGGACGCAAAATTTTTGCAGTGATCCTCCAGCTGGCTTAAATTTAGTATTACAGTCAGACAGGACTTAAAGTGCACCCCACGGGGAGGACCTCAGGGTGCACTATAAGTCAGGCTGCACTTTAACTCAGGCAGGCCCAAAAATGGCCAAAAATCAGCCAAAAAGTCCAATTTTTGGCTGTTTTTAGCTATTTGTAGACAATCTCTGCTATTATAGACAAAATCTAGGCATTTTTGCTATGTTATTGACATTTAGACAATTAATTAGTGTACAGAATGGAGAAAAATCGGCACTCGCTAATAGTCCGGGACTTTTTTGCCATGGTCTCTCCCTTTGGTTACACAAATTTTGTGTACTCTCTCGCTTTTCTCTAACCATATGGTGTGTACTATTTCTCTTAGCGAGAGAGTACACAAAATTTGTCTACCCGGAAAAGAAACAAGATTCCAAAAACCTATGAAAATTCGTGTCGATTTTTTGAAAATTTGGACAAAAATCTAAGGAAAAGTCATAAAATAGCGCCGCAGGCGAAAATTTTTCAAAATTTGCCTCTTATTTGAAAAATTTTCTCCGAATTTTGGAAAAGTGCATTTGGGGCAGAACATGGAAATCTCGGATATCAACTCGAAGGTAATTTTAAGAAAAAGTCTTCTGAGTCTCCTTTTTGAAAGAAAAATCGTTTCTCAATTTCTAGTCATGCCTTAAGACCTAGTTAAGTGTATAAATAAATAGTTCCCTAAAAATTTTTTAACAATCTTGTCATTAGATATATAGAACGGATACAAATGTATTTTAAATGAGCTATACACATATAAAAATCTTTTACTCCTAATTTTTCTCTAACCCCTCTTCTTACAATTAGACCGTAACAATCTATGGGCGCTTCACTGAAGAGCCCAGCTCATAGATAGAATTTGGGCTCACTGTTTGGAGTTTAGGGCGAAACAATTTTAAAACCAAAGCGAAGCCAATTTTAAAACGTTAATCCTTTTTCCTAATTTTTCATGTCTTTTCTGTCATAATATAGGATCGTAAACCCGGAAAAATTCTTTCTTATTAACTGAGGCAAAAGTCTCCTAGGGACCGGCTTCAGGGTGCACCTTAAGGGAAGGTGCACTTTAAAACTGCACTCTAACTCAGGTTTTTTTATAAGGGTTTCCATACATTTCTGGCCGTTCCAAAAAAAAGTGCACTATAAATCAGGCTGCACTATAAGTGAGGTGCACTTTAAGTCCTGACTGACTGTAGTCGCTCTGTCCAGGCTTAGGTTAAATCATGGCACGTAATTAGCCCAGCTCTTAGCTTGCGTTATGTCAAAAATTTTATTTTCAGTCTTGAGCAATAGTCAAATTTATGTTTTGTATAACAAGCTCCAGGGGTGAAGGACATCTCACTCGCCCCTTGAGCTGGCCTGGATCGCGAGGTTCCGAGCGGAACAGGCGGTCGGGGAAGTGCTCCTTTTTGTAAAATGTATTTAAAGTGATCGCCAGATATTCTAGAATATTATTTATCACAGACATTAAGTGTCTGTCAGAGCCAATTTAGATCATTGCTTTAAATTGGCTACTTCGACTTTAATTTAAAGTTTTCCATTATTTGATCTGCCCACTTGTAATATGTCGAATGGCATCGAAACGCGTGCCGAAACAGAAGATGAGGTAATTTTTAGTTTTTAATCCGCCTTTTGGGTAATCACACTTTCGACAAATTCTTAATTGTATAACTTGTATAGCACTGTATAAATATAAATAACCCTCCTAGCGGAACTGTTACCAAGTTAAGGAGACGTCTATCTGACGATCCCAACTCCCTAGTTAATAAAATCTAGCCACGTCGTAATAGACCTAGGGTGAAACGATGGTGGTCGTTTTAGTACCAATAGTCTTAAAAAACAATACACACTTTCTCTCCTTCTTTAATTACAAGTAATATTGCATCTTTTAGACGAACAGAACGAGAAGCTACTTTTGTGAGCCAGAGTTTCAAGATCGGAGTGCTGGCTTACATCCGGATTTATGGGCGGACTGGTAGTATTATAGTTTTAAAAGTCTCTGATTTTGCGCGTCAATACTTTAGGATGTCAATTCTTGTTCAGGAAAATCGAGATCGTGTTGAGAACGTAAGCTTTGTTTTATTCGATGTAAATGCTACATATACCGTATTCCGTAATTATAGGGAGGGCAGTAATTACAGGTATTACGGTACATATTCACCTCGCTTGACGTCAGCGCATCCTAAGGCGTTTCCGCCATCCTGCCATTTTTGCAGACTCCGGTTTTGTGGGAAAGACCAACTGCTTTTTTAATTTGACCGAAAAATCCGATTGTAAAAATGACAAAAAGCTAAAAAGTGCGTCAGATCGGCGCTTTAGATGTAAGGTAGCAACGTATAAATCAAGTTTTTTTCAGATCAGCGACGTATTCCGAATATTTGTGCAACCACCGATCGTTCAATATGTTTTTACAATTTGTCTACGGTTACGAATGTAATTTTAAGAAAATTTTGTATATTTTATTTGATCGATTTTTAGGTCGCATGAGGTTAAATATCTAGCGCTCGGGATTTTCAATGAGTATGTTTTCAAATGCTTTTAATTGGTTTTATGAAAAGGAATTTGAACTTTCAGATTTATGGTGGCACATATATCAACGTTGTATTCCGTTGTTATAAACTTAATCAACAAATCAGATGAAGAGAAACAACGAGAATGGGAAAAGATCGAAAGCAATGTATCGCGTCAGTTACCGTTAAGAGTTCTTTCTGTAAGTTTTTCGTTTGAAATTAGAGATAACAGCTTTTTAGGTGGAGGCATTTCGAAAAGTACTTTATACTTGATGTCTTGGATAATTGGTTTTACAACAGAGAAATATAAGAAAGTGGGGCAATATTGAAATTATGACGCATTTTATACTTGATGAATATTTGCCATTAAGAATCAGTAAATTTTGTATTTAGTGCGTACAAATTGCGTCAAAGATTATCTCACATAATCAGGTAAAACTTGTAATGCACGTGGTAAATCATTGCTTATACTTTTCAGAAGACCAGTGTGCAGTTTTCATCTAATGGCACATATTTTAGGCCCTTTGCAATAAAAGCGTGCGTCGATGTCTCCAATCCCTTGGCCAATCTTATACCGAAGAAGCTGTCCGGAAATCGGAAGTCCGCATTCTGAGTACAATTGACTTTTCTGCCGACGTGCGGCAAAATCCTGTTAGTTATGTCGAGTCCGTTCTACATATTCTACGTACAATTTTTCTAACTCTCTTTACGGTCCTTTGGAATACTTTTATTTTAGTCTTCACAAAAAATGACCCGAAAATCGAAGTGCGCCCATTGTGGGACTACTCTATAATTATTCTCGATTGCATATATTTACAGCAGGACGAAGTGTATCAAGGCATTCTTATTAGGGTAAGTTGTCAGAAGTTAGTTTTCAGCATCCGTTACCTGTCTATACTACCAGTGTAATAAACAACAGCTCTTTTCTATAAGCACTATAATCTCATGATGTCTCATGTTAAACATTTATGTGATATTTGTCATTTAAGGTACATGGAATTGAAGCCAGTAATCTCAACAGGTAAATTTATTAAAACAATTTTCTATTTAAATTTTCTTTAATTTATTTAAAAGTCTTCTTGAACACTAAATACGAAAATTTTAGAGATCGAATTATAAGACTCCAAGGTGATTATATGCTGCTCGCCGGCGCCGTTGTAATGACAGCTTGCATTTGTGTCCACGGAATGGATTTCGCAGAAGCGGTCAGTGATTAAAATTAATCGCACATTAGTTTATACTAAATATACTTTTTCAGTGCTTGCCAATAATAGGAGAAACATGTTTTCTCCCTCAAAAGGACATCGTGGATACGTCTGTCGGTATTATGAAGACAATAGTGGACTTCCGAGAGCATAATAATTCTTCTCATCAACTGCTGAGCGGGGAATAACTTTTGAATTGTTTTAGATGCTGTAATAATAAATTATTGGGACATTATTAATAAAAGATCACAAATTAAGTATGCACGAGATACAAATTAACAAACTTTTTGTGCATACAAGTTAATGTAATAATGTCCAGCGGGTTTTTTACTAAATCATATTGTAGTTCAACAAATAACGCAAAATAGTTTCTTAATACTCATTTGAAAATAAATTCTAAAGACAATTGCAAAGTCTATATTTAAAACTATAAAAATTAATATACCGAAAATTTAATCGCGCTCTTAAGCTTTTTCTCACTCAATTGCTAAAACCTTTAAGCCATGTGTTGACAATGTCATTTACCTTTCAAATCATCAAAATGCTGTTACTAAGCCGTTTGTATATCCAAAGTAACCAATGGACGTTTATCCCTACGACTCTTCTTCGCTTCTTTGTTGAATGATCTTCTGTTTTTACTGAAAACAATTAAAGGATGATATTTTGCGCATCTCCGCAACTTTCCGTGCAACCGGGTTTGGGATGTGGAATTTTCTTAATGCACCCCAGGATCTTTGGTAACTTCTTCCACCAGACTAACTTTCATATTCTGAATTCATTTTGCCATCAAATGCAAGCTTCTATCGTACTTTTAAGCGTACTTACTACCTTGGCCCACGCAAATTACGGCCCCCAAGGGAGTGGATGTTATCCACAAGGGTATTCTCGCGGACCATGCTCACCACCACCAGGTCCATATCAATATCAACCGCCCTATCAACCTCCTCCACAATACGGTCCTCCGCCACAATATGCCCCTCCACCACCTCCTCAGTCTCCTTACGCTGCACTTCCGACTTACGCCAAACCGATGCCTTATTTACCGCCAAATTGCCGTAATTGCCCTATGCGACCTATGCTACCGCCAATGATTCCTACGCCAGTCATAGAACAACCTCCGCCGCCCCCTTCAGCCATTCCTCAAGGTTTGAATTTAGAGTCTTACAAAAGTATTTTTATTAAAAAGCATATATTAACTGCAAATTTTCACAAATCGAATGTATTTGTTACGGTAAAAGCTGGAAATCGGTAAATGCCAGCATTTACCGGTAAATGCTAGCATTTACCGATTTCCAGCTTTTACCGTAACACATTCATAAGCATATCTTCCAGGAAACTATGCAACTCGATTCCCGATCCCTGCATCTGAAAAGGTCGTCTTCAAAGAAAGGAAGATAAGTGACACCGTTCGAACGCCGACTCTGTTCGAAGAGGGCTATCAAGCAAGACAATCTATGCCGGTAATTTCCCCACCACCGGAATCGCCACAGTATGCGTCCATTCCGGTCCCAGCTGTGCCACCAACCACAGGATATTCATCCATACCGCCATCTGTTCCCGCAGACACATACTATCGGAGACCACCCCCGCCCTCTTATCAGCATCAACCTTATCCACAACAGCAGCCTCCTCCTTATCCACCACAGCAGCCTCCTCCTTATTATCCATGTGCCCCCGAACATCGGGCAGTATACCCTCAAGAGCCTCCTCCACAGCCTCCACCACATCCTGCACCGGCCCCAGCCTATACCATTCGACCTTTGCAGCCACCTCCTCTCAACTCGTGCTGTGCACGATGCTCTCGTCCATGCCGAAGCGCCAAAGCTTACGCTGCTGCTGTGAGGAAATCTCCGAACGCCATCAATGACACCGCTGAGGCGTTTTCCCTCGATAATTTGGACGCAAGCGACCCGTATGAGTGCACTAATAAGCAATTAAGGGCTATCTTTGAAGATGTAAGAATTTTATTGTTCTAGTTTTTGGCATAATTCCCTGCTGAACAACATTCCATTATAAAAATCCACGACTCTGGGGTTTGTCACATTGCAGACGACTCAAAAACGTTCCAAAATTATCAAAATCTGGAATCACTCTTGAAATAAAGTACAGCATGAGTATTTTGTCTTGGGCGATTTTTCCCGATTCTGCTATGATTTCTTATTATTCAGCAATTTTAGCATGCCAAGTTGAATATGACAGAAGCTAAAGTGGCCATTCAGCAATCAGCCGAGAAAGAAATGGATGCTGACAAAGGAATATTTCACGTACTTTGCTCCGGAACAGATCTAGGTTTGTCACTGCATAAGTTTATTTTAATAACTTTCACCAAAACGTTCAGAGTATGCCACGAGAACTGCCACATTTTGCATAGGCGAGGTCGCTGACGGAGTTTGCTATGCTTTCTCGAGCAAATTGGTAACTCATTAGCATCCATGCAATAGAAAACATCACAAAACTATGTAATAACTGTTTATTTCGAATACCCGTTTTGTTCTATGAGGCATACATATAAATAAAGAGAACATATTCATTGTCACAGATCATGATACAGTTGTTGAATTCCCGTCTATTACATCGCCAGCCTGAAAAATGATCTGTAAGTTTAGAATTGGTGATCCATGAACAAAACGACTCACCTGTTCGATACGATCTCGCTTAGAGGCATTATAATAGTCCTTGCCCGCATCCAATTTCAAATAAGAATAGCAACTGTCGTCGGTTATACTCTCTAGTTGAGCGGCCAATTTTTGCCTGATAGAGGGGAATGCTGGACGTTGTTCTGGTTTCTCTTTCCAGCATGATTCCATTACAGCGTAACTGTAAAATGCAACATGTTCTATCTTTGAAGAACAACATATTCATTGAACTATAAAAAAGCTAACTCTAGAGAAAATAGCCATAAACTGGACAGTTTAAGCCAAAAATATAGCTCAAGGCTCCGTTTAACATAATTCGGGCAATCTTTCTTTTTAGCGAAAAATTATGCAAGTAAATAATAATGAGCCGCTAATATTGCTTCAATTTATATTAATAAGAATTTATTAGCACTTACAATTCATCTGGACAATTATCAGGCTGAGGAATTCGTCCATGATTCTCCAAAAATGAGAGCATATCTGCAGGCTGGATGCCTGGGTAAGGAGTGCCACCCAAAGTGATGATTTCAAACATTAGAACTCCAAACGACCACACATCCGAGCTGGTTGTGAATTCATAGTGGCGAATGGCTTCAATTGACATCCTGAAATGATGAGTTAGCTCGTTATGACTAGAAATGTTGCAAACCATTTAACGGGTAATCGACCACCTTTACTTTTGTAATTAGAACTGTCTGCGTAAATATATCGGCAGAGACCAAAATCTGAAACGATAGTGTAAATTATAATTCAGTTTATGTTGAAGAAATTTTACCTCCGATTTTCGCATAATGTTTGTCGTGAACTAAAATGTTCCTTGCAGCCACGTCTCGATGAACAAATCCTTTTTGGCTAAGATATTCCTAGAAATAATACCTCTTATAGAACTCCTATTGATAAAATGTTTTAAGTCATGAGAATATAACTCGAAAGTCGGCTCCGATTTTTTCGAAAAGAGTAAAATCAGACAATTCGAAACGTCGATACACTCGATCTCCTTGGTCAATGCTACACTCCAAGTGAGTTGCAAAATTAGCAATATCGATTAGCTTTTGATGACTACACCAGAGATTATCGTCATTGTCTGGTTAACCGAAACAAGCCGAATCTATATAGTAATCGAAATAGAAAAAATGAACTGCTTTCGAGTATTTTCTTTTCTCGGCTAACAGTAATGACAACCCAATCATATCATAAAATGATAAAGATATTTCTTTACTTACCAGGCCGTAGCTTATTTGCACTGCGAACATCAACAGTTGCTTAACCGTCATTACCATGTCTGGATCGAAGCTGTACTCACAATTTGGGTCCGAGTAATCGATTTTCTCTTCGTCCAACTAAATATGCAAATTTTTATCACGACAAAAGTACTTGCACTTACCTTCAACATGTACGCACAGCGCTCACGCAGAAAATGTAACAAGTCTCCGTCAGAGCAATATTCCACTACTAAACAATATGGCTCGGAGTTGGTGACACATGCGAGCATATTCACAAGTCGCTCGTGATAGCCAAGACATTTCATTAGACAAATTTCTCGAAGAAATTCACTCTTAGATAATTCATCGGCGTACTCTGCAATAAAATATGACATCATTCAGTTACAGTATGTAAATAATTCAAATTTGGAGACAATGTAAGCAGTTATCCGCCTTAAATATTTTACAACTTCTTATCAATTCTGCATTTAAGTAAGATAAAGGTACTCTTTAAAATTCAAATTATAAGACAAAAATTCAAATTTTAAACCACTCATTTTCCACCAAATGTTTTCTGTTTATGATTAGGGATTTGTTTTAAGAACAGATCCAAACTTACGGATGCTACTTTTTTAATCAAAATACAATACAAAAACTCACCTGGAAGCATTTTCACAGCCACCTCACAGTTTTCAGCTCGCATTAAGTTGACACCCAAAGTGGATTGCGCATCTCGGCTTCCTTTAGCGGCTCCAATTAATCGGCCCAAATAAACAGCTCCGAAAGCTCCTGATCCAAGCTTCTTTTCATCATAAATGATCAGGTTCCGGCGCTCCAGCTCCCATAAATCGTCCTTTTTAGGCATTTCTGTGTACCGTTGCTCTGCTTCCCGTTTCATAACTTGCAATTTTAGCTTTTTGCTTCGAATATCGTCCCTTTGATGGCGATTCCACAAGAAAAGAGACAATAGAAGCAAACACATTAAGAACAGTGCTATGCTCGCGACAATGGTCCATAGCAAGCCCTTTTGAGGTTCAGGCGGTTGTATCATAAGTGCGTTATTTCTGATTTTCAAGCCTTTTTGTTTCACATCAAAGCTCGGAAAGCTCAAATTTTTGGGATCCATAACACCGCATATCATCACACCGTATAGTTGGCCCTTCGTAAGGTTTCCAATCACAATGGAATTTTCGGATGGCGATATTTCCTAAATAATGAAAAATAATATAAAAATAACACAAAAACAGAAGATACCTGGCACGAGCCATCCGGCATAAAACTAGCGCAATTTGAAACATTGCCCAATATGCCGGTCATATTAACGCCAAGAAATGTTCTCTGAATCGTCATAATTAACTAAGAATTCATGATTTAATTTCTGGCGATGTAAAATCATGGATAAAATTAAATTAGGTAACTGGGACAAAATTTTATGTTTGACAATTTCCAAAGTGTGTTCCAATAAAAATTACTTTAAAATTCTTTATGTTTAAACAGGAATTCTTACATGTTTCAGAGGAAAACAAAATCTCTTCTTCATTAAGCCATATTTAAGAGACGGAAATGGTGTTTTGCGTTGAGAAAAAGATGTTTTTACCTTTTTAGAGCTACCATGAAAGGCATTTTTGTACTACAAAGCAGGTCTCGTTAGTTTGGCGCGAGATATGGGTAGGATGAATGACATTTATCTAATATGAGTATAAATTATATGAATATAAAATTCAGTACAGTAAAATAAAATACTGTAAGTAAAGTACAACAAAGTAAAAGAGAAGATGAGGAATAGGATAAAATTATAAATGCGTTTTATACTGCATTTTGTATTTGGGCATTTTTTCACCAAAATGTACCCTTTTTAACATTTTTTACTAATTCTAAGCAATATAATAAAGGATCACCTCTTCTTCATTTGTGTAGTTGACTGCATTTCCGTAAAAAGCAACGTAATATAGAGGCTTCTTCGTTTGCGACCTTCTAATTATAGGCGTAAACGAGACATTGACAGCTAGTCGAGAATCGCGGTCGTTCCAATCCACCTGATCTTCGTTGATAACATTGAAATCAAAATCTTGAATTTGGCCGCAAATCGGTGGCTTCGTACTACTTTCGGCTTTCTTGCAATTGGTGACTTTGTCACATGCTAAAACGGTGAAACATTATTTCCACAATGTGGCTAACAAAATAAAAATCATTTTCGCTGTGAAATAACGAAATTATTGCCAAAAGGTAACACTTATGCTGATTTGTATGAAATTAGTGTCATAAATAAAAAACAGAATAAACACGGATCATAAAAACTTGTAAACGTTTAAAAAGGATTAAAAATTTGGAATTAATTATGGATATGTTCCTTTTCTCATGTAATAAATTGTAGAAACTTACTAATGTCGACAGAAGAAAACTCATTATAGCCTGCCGATATGTGGTATGTCGATCCGCAATGCCTCGAACGCACCTCTTCCACCGCATACACAAACCGACATCTTCTGTACATCATGTCAGCGCCCATTTTTGCTTCAACGGTGTTCGGCTCCTTCCCTTTGTACTAAATTAAATTTTGAAAATAATTCTCATAATGACACTGGACATATTTTGTGTAACCTAAGCTCGGAAAATTTCGGAAACAATGATATGATAATAGAAAATATATAGGGGGAGGCCCAAAAATATCCTGGACTGCTAAATATTTTTCTAAATTTTCGCTATTTGCTACATCGTAAATTAGCGAATACTCGAAGGCGTTGTTATATTTGTAAAGTAGAGATTCAAATATATAAAACTTGCCTTTAGGATATTTGCTACTTTACAGTTTAGCAAATAAGCGAGTTTAGAAAAATTTTTAGTATGGTTGAACTTATCGGCTTATCGAACTTTCAGAATTGCATGATACTAAAAATGTATACTCACAAAATCGGGAGCGGGTACTGCAACTCCAAGATCAGGATCCGCGCATGTCATCATGTGAAATGTTGGCTAAAAGTAAACGCGGTTTAAAACTAAATTTAATAAACGTTTCATGGAGCTTATAATGCTCGGATGATAATTACACCTTTTTATTTGTTTTTGATAATTTGAAAACATGAGAATAAAAATTACCTGTACTTCAAGATCATCATTCCCAAAAGGCCATTCTAAACTTTGTCGTTCTACTTTATACCACCGATAGTTACAAAAAATTTTACTATGTACGTCGTAAGCGAGTGCAATGGTCAATGTTCCGTTGGGTCGATAGGCGTCACCTTCTTCGCTTTGTGAGTCAATTATGAAAGGCGTATTCTGGAAATTAGAAATTAATTTGTGGTTTACTATTATAGAAGGAAGTTTTACGTTCAATTCCATGGAATGTACTCTCATTTTAGCGGACATTAATGGCCTCGGCTTCCCTAAAAGCGTTGAATTCGAAAATTCACCGACACCGGAGGCATGAGAAACGGCTGCAACTCGAAATTCGAACTCATCGCACAGCATTCTTGACGGAGGCACAAATCTTGCTATTTGAGTTTCTTGAGTCGCCTAAATTAAGAAAGAACTTCTAATAAAAAATAGAAAAAAATCATCAAAAAATATTGATTGTTGCATTAGGAATGCTTTGTTACAAAATTGAATTAACATTGCATTTTCAAAAAGGTATCAGCATTGCAGGTAATGCTTCCGAGGCAAAAACATCGTTATCGTCCAACCACAAGTGTTAAAAGAAGCGAAGTTGATTACTGTTTTCATCGCATTATTTTGAACTGTGATAGTCATAAATATAACGTATAATAGTACCAATTTCGGCACGTCCTGCCACCAACGTTCCTCTTTTACGTCTTTGAATTGCACCACGTAAAGCTGCGCTCCATCCACCGCGTCCCATTTTATAGATAAAGCGAAATCGGAGACGTATTCCACCAACAAGTTTCTAGGAGCAGACAGCTTTTCAGTGCTTTTTCCGCTACCGAGATCTTTGCAACGGCTCCAACAAGCGTCATCGTCTTTTTTCTAAAAATTGCGAATATTTAATTAAATTGAAGAAAAAATATATAGGGGCACAAATTTTTGGCACTTGAATAAATTTACATAAAATAGCTAAAATTTTGGTGACAACAAACGAAATTATTATCAGAAAAAGATAATTTTTCGATCTAGTACTTTGTAAGATAGTATAGCGCTCTGGATAGTATGGGACTAAAGCGGAGCCCATAGTATATCCACACTTTCTATTTAGCCTAATTGTGGAACTCGTAGAATTATTTTTTTTATATTAATTTGGAAATCAGCGCAAAATTATTTTGGTGCTACAAAAATATTTGTTTTATTGTTCAGCCTAAAATGTTGCGAATTAAAAAATATGGATATCCATCCAGGATTAAAAGTGGTGACATCCTCCGTCTACCATAAATAACCTACACAGAGATGCTTTTCTCCGTATGGGCGACATTCTTTGCAATGGTCCAACAATTCCTAAAAATTTAAATATACTACCGTTAATTTTTTTCAAAAATTTGGGCACCTTTGTTACATTTGAGCATTTGGCCACGAAACACCACGCAATGCAGTGAGGCTCATTCGCGCTTTGTTCTTCACTTTCCGAGGAATGACTGTTGATTGAAGAGATTTGTACAAAGCTCAACAGCGAAATGAATGCACAGCTGGCAATAGGGAATGTGACGCGTTTCATTTCCGGTTGAAGAAGTTATGAATCATTTTTGGCTATTTCATTGTAAAAATCTGAATTACCGTCATCAAATTGAAACAGTTGAATTATAAAAAAGTATTTCACAGACACGTAACATGACAAAATAACTGTTATTATTACAAGGAGATATCAAAGTTGCTGCATTGGTCTAATTAAAAGTGTCCGAAATTTATTGGTCGGGAAACCAGTTTTCAAGTATTGATTAGAATTTTGATCAACGAATGAAGGTTGAATTATTAGGCGAAAAGGTAAGGCTGTGACATCACATCGTCATCTGCCGATCACCGACTTTAAAAAATCATTTTGGATTTTGGTATGTGAAATACGGAAAATGTAAAACACGCGGCATCGTTTAATAAGCCTATGGAACATTCTAAAAAAGCGTCATTGAGTAAAATTCATCCTTCGTCTGCGTGAACTCAAAAGTTTAATTTCATATGATTCACCTGTTGCTGAACTCGGTAGATATAATGGAAATATAGGGCAATAACAAATAAATATATGTGAGTGCCTATGTTAATCTCCCAATAAAAAGGCCTTATGAGAGCGTTGGGTGCGCATGACGAACAACAGTCGAGATCTTTATCTCCCAGCATATCCAACCGAGAGTCATTAAATAGAATGGAACAATTCGACGAATAAAAACTGACTAAAACCTGGTATTATTTTACAAATATTCCTAATTTTCCAACCTTGTCACATCCATAGACGACACAATCGCGGCATTCCATAAAGGCGATAGGCCGCTTTTTGTCTTTTTAACGAAAAATTGGCTAACAGGTGCGCGAATAGGAATGGATCTGGCCGAAATTTTAGTTAACGTCATTTTGGGGTATATCATTTATTTTGATTACTATCATCCTTCGTTTTGATTATTTTACTCCATTAAAAATCACAACAATTTGATTAACTGTTTCCTATTGTTCCTAACCGTAAAAGAAAACAATAGAAGAATAAAATGAAAAGCTACTTCCGATATTCCTGGAGACAAAAGTACTATGAATATGATGAGTCATTCCTTTATCCATGCATAAATCGATTGTGCGCGGGAGGGAAGCGAAGGAGCAGACCTTATCCCCGCCTCTTTTTTCTTGATTGCAGCTGTAAACTGACTTCAGAAAGATCAAGAAGAGACTCGGCTGAGTTCTGCTCGGGGGTTCCCCTTGTCTGCTTTTCCTCCCTTATGTAACTGATGGAGACTATTTTTGGACTGGACAATGACCAATCGGTTCTCACCGTCGCTCAAGTGCTGATGCAAAGTTTTGACATGATGTTGCTTTATTAGCGTATTTATTGAGAACTTGAATTGTTTTGAAATAAATAATTTCTGTTTTTATTGAAAACCAACTGTATTGAAATTTGTTTAGGTGAAGTATTTTAAATATCTTCGAGAATTGGTTTGTAGTGATTATTAGATATCCTTAGTCAGCAAGAAAAAGTCAAATTCTGCCGAAATTAACTTTAACTTATAGAATTTTAGCAAAACACTCCTTCTGTTTACATAAATGTTTAATATATTTTGAAGAAAAATTCTGAAAAGGTCCACCAAAAATCGTTTTAACTCATCTGTTGACATAAATGTCAAAAGTGTTCGCTTATCTGTAATTTTTGTCTCTTTTGCAGACAAAAATTTGCGCTCCGCAACACATGATTATGCTGTTACTTTCCAGAAATCTTTAACAAACGTTCCTTTCATCACATGAGATTGAGATTCTCGTCACAAAACATTTCAATCACTTGTCAAATATTACATTAAATATAAATGTAAACGTATGTTGCAGTTAATCTTAAATTTTTCGAGATTAACTACAGCACATATAAACATGTTTATATCCTACATCGTATTTTCCATGCTTGAATTATGACAACTAATAAGTCAACCCTCACTTATCCTCCACACTGAGGCTCTCCCCTTGGGGTGCAGGATAACTGAGGGTTGACTGTAGCATTATTGTTTTTCTCATTGCCAATACCACTGGAAATAATTGTGCAGCGATTTAAAAAATCTGAATTAATAAAAATCTATTGGATCATAGTATAATAGATTTTTAAACAAGAGAAGTTTAATAAAAGTCCTTTATTTCTCTTCTTCAAGGTGATCACGAAAATTCTGGAAAGGTTCATCGAGTAAAAATCATATTATTCCTGGTTTGTTTACATAACGAA
Organism: Ditylenchus destructor; assembly: GCA_022814885.1. Lineage (NCBI taxonomy): Eukaryota > Metazoa > Nematoda > Chromadorea > Rhabditida > Anguinidae > Ditylenchus > Ditylenchus destructor. Next base: position 1,352,047 of record JAKKPZ010000005.1, read on the forward strand.
TACCTTAGCAGAACGACAGCTTCTTTGGCTTATCTAACATTTTTATGTCTCGTTTGCAGAAGAAATTTTTGTTTTGAGATCATGCGACGATGCCGTCACCCGACATCCTCATTATGTACTTTTGTTCGCCTCACTTTCTTCTTTGAAAAACGTGTAAACAAAAATTCTTACGACTGCGCTGAAATTTTTATTTTTTTAATATGGAGACTTGTCAATTTATGTAATTCTCGAATTGCCGAACATTTTTTTTTGCTTTGGCTGTTTATGTAAATAATTGAAGGAATTCACCTGCTTATCTAAATTCTTTATGTCCTTCACAAAGGATCAAATTTTGATTCTAAGATCATACGACCGTGCCGCCATCAAAGAAAATGTCTTTTTAGAACATATTCGCTATAATTCCGTTACTAATATCACTAATGGTTCTTGCGTCAATGACTTTTATTGCTTCATGAGTATAAAAATTTCAATCAGCAAGTACTAGGAACGTATTATCGTAAACTAAGTATTCGTATGGCGTAATTTAAGTTAAATTGCAACTTATAATTAGTTAAAGTGTTGGGAAAACATATTTTAATACATGTTTCAAAATTTGGTCATAAAAATATTCCTTAAATTTTGAAGAATCATTTACATTTGTTTTGTGTTTCATCCCACTAATAAAGGTCCAATGTTCATAAAATTTCTATATGCAATGACTTAGAAACATTTCCAATACGAGGAAATAATTGGCCATGATGTAAGAGGCGCTGGAAATTGGACCATCTTCGTTGGGCCAAAGGTGCAATCGCATTGAAGAATTGCATCATAATGTCTGGCCAACTCACATGCTTTTGCCCTTTTGAGCAATCGTTATCCAAAGTATCATTTGAAAATTGCATCATTAACTTTCTGGCTTATGAGAGAGCACATGACAATAAGCACTGGGATATCGCAAACAAAAAATTTCGGTGCTATCAAAATTTTTTGCCAATTCTGACCCTCATAGTATGGAATAAAAGATACGCGATAAATTTTGTAGTTTTATAAATTTCCTAAAATGTTTTGCGACGTTATTTATTTTCTGAAATTTGGCTCTTACTGAAATTCGAAGAAAACCTACTCATTTTATTATCTCGCTTAGCATTTTTTCACTCAATATTCGTATGCATAGAAGAAATATGCTTTGATGCGTTAGACTCTTACTTTCTCACGAACCTCTTTCCAGGCTTGTTTTTATTGCGCGCACAGATTTGTTTTTTGCCTAGAATAGAGAGCAGATGGCCAATAAGTATTTTTCCGTATAGAATCGCTCATTGCAATAAAGCTAAGTGGAATATTGTAATTGCTCATTTCGTAGTTTTGCTAAATTTTTCTGCTGTTTAATGGCAATTTTCCCGGAAGTTGCATCATACTTTGTTATATATTCTACCAGTATAAAAAGAGAGACTTTAGTGTTATACGTTTTATCTATAATGAACTGAGAATGTTTTTCAACAGCCGCTGTTTGTTGCGAATACCCAGCTTTACGTTTTTGCACTCAAACGAGAGAAGGCTTCGAATGGCCAGTGAATGTCCATTCTCCACAGAAAAGAAAACACAACACACTACGGCAAAGCCAAACGGAAACACTAATTTTGCCGCCGCAGTCCCCGCCAATCCGCTCCTTATTATACGAGTGGCCACCCTCACAGTGCTGTTCTATTACTATTTTTTCATGGCAATTCTCGCCGGCAATTGCATCATATCATTGTATGTGGGGAATATACAGACGGCTGGAGGGGAGGAACAGCTGAGAGCCCCAAAAGACGATCGTTGCTCACAGAGAGAGCTGGCTGGAACCCGATATAAAAAGGGCGAGCAGAGTTCTTTTTGTTTCTATACGTCTATTATTTGTATAGTCGCTCTCGTGGGATGGGTTCCTCGGACGTATTTATTCTTCCCGTTCAGATCAAAAAGTTCATTCATATAAATCTTCTCCAGCTGACTTTTGGTCCGTGACCTCATACTTAAGAATCAAATATTTACTAACATTTTCCAATGACACATGTACCTACCTAAAGCTACGTCAGCTTAAGCGAGTGCCCTTATTCCTTCCTTTCATGTACCCATTTAAAGGTGAAAGAAAAGAAATTAAATCCTATTGATTATACTGAACCATTTAGACCACACCCCACTTGGCGTCAAAAGACTATTTCTGCCTATCTCTGCCCACACTCTCTCGCAGAAATTGCGCAAAAATTGCGCCAAAATGGGGACATTAGTAAATAGAAAACCGGGGACATTAGTAAATGAGCCTAAGACTAAACAGCAGCCTAAGGGCCTCAGCAGCCTAAGCCCTAAGCCTAACCTAATCCCCCTTAAGCCTAACCGTAAGCCTAAGCCTAACCCTAAGCCTAAACAGCAGCCTAAGGGTATTTCAGCAGCCTAAGGGCCTGATGGCACGTGAAATAGTTTCACGTGCCATCATGTGTCTGACCATTTTTCTGTGCTGTAGCACAGTATTTTCTCTGCTGTAGCAGCTTCATCATTAAAACGACGCCAAGTGGGTTTTACCCAACCATTTATATCCAACTTTGTGGCATTTACAATAATTTCCGAATGCAATGGTTACCCTGAACGAAAGAATGTACATGACCTTGTATATTTCTTAATTTTCCGTAAATATATAACTTACCTTATATAAAATGCGTAATTCCACGTTAATTTCATAATTGTTTGTTACTTTCTGCTCAATTAAATACTTTGTATTATTTTGTGTCATATTTGTGCCACTTTTCTCATAAATTTCAAAAGCATTTTCAAACGTCCCTGTTCCTAAGGCGACTTAATTTGGAGCCTTATCGAAATCGTTTGAAATCAAAATTTTACATCAACTTTGTAATTCATCGTTTTGTTACTTGTCGATAGAATTGAAATTTTTCTGAATGTCTCAAGAACCGCCATTAAAACGACCAGTCATTGAAGATTTCGGCAATAATACTGTTTCTGGCAACATAATCAAGGGCGAACAGCGTGGCGAAGTGCGTTAGTTATTTTGGCGTCATTTATTTTTATTTATTTACTTTTCAGACAGAAAATGAGGTGATTGCAGTTACCCCATATCGTGAGCCATTTGACAGCACACACCGATTGATACGAGCTGCCGGAAAATTTCATTTGCTTCTGGCTGTTACAGGTCAGCTCTATCCATCACTGCGTTTAAAACAACGTTTCTGTTGTGGTTCAAAAAATTCTTGCCAATAATTTTTATCTAAACGACGATCGAAAATAAAGAATATGTGTAAAATTTGAACCACAACTTTTCAAAAATATCACATTTGCGATTTTGTTCATAAACGCCTAATCATTTAGGTTCTGTTGCTGCAATTAAAGTCCAGGAACTTATTGCTGAGTTATATCGTCTGGCACCACGCGATAAACTCGTTATCAAGGTAAGTTGATTTTACTGCTCTTATTTTATACTTTCCGATAATATAAAAAGAAAGACAACATATAATAGAAATAATTGTTTTGTAAAAGGTTTTAATTTAAGGTTGTCACCACACTCGCTGCTAAAAACTTTTTTGAACCCAAAGACATACAAGAGATCGTATATGAAGATCACGACGAATGGAACATGTGGAAGAAACGAGGAGATCCTGTATTGCATATAGGTCTGTTCATAATTTTCTTTTTATTATAAAAACGTATTATTTATTGTAATATTACAGAGCTGAGGAAATGGGCCGATTTATTATTGATAGCTCCTTTGGATGCAAATACGCTGGCCAAGACAGCTCACGGTATCTGTGACAATCTTGTAAGCTCGGTGATACGCGCCTGGGATCAGGAGAAGCCGCTATACTTTGCACCGGCTATGAATACGTGCATGTGGAATAATCCACTTACCTATCAACAATTGAAGACCCTAAAGGAGTTGTTGTTGTTTAAGGTTTCTTTTTGTTAATATGATAATATTAAAGTGTTAAGTGTAAAGTTGACTAATGTAACTAATTTTCATAAGAATTAGTTTAGATATTAATTTAATCTCGTAAGTATTTTTTCAAAGACGGTTTATTGTCTCAAAAATATTTTTCTGAATCAAATAATCACTTTAACAAGCGAACTCATAATTTTTATATAGGAAATCCCACCGATCGAGAAGGAATTAATGTGCGGCGACAAGGGCTACGGAGCCATGGCCAGTCTTCAAATGATCGCTTCTATTGTTGCCAGCGAAATTAAGAACAAATTTGCCGTATACTCTATTAGCTAATCAAATTTATTTGTTATTGATACTTTGTTCAATATTTAATCCTCTTTGTAATATAAACTTTCGTATTATCTCATGCGATTTTGTCTAACGCGATTTATCAAGCTATTGCTTTCCGTTAGGATTTTTGTCGTGAAATTATTAACGCTTTCGACCATTTTATATTGACGAATGTTTAGGGACATAGTCGACTGATTTCGGCTGCATTCCTAAATTCTAACGTCTATTTCTTACTCGCCGCGACTAATTTTAAGTGCTCTATTATGTGGGTCTTTGGCTATGGATCTTTACTTTGGTATCAAGATTTCCCATATGTCGGTAAGTGAGAAACATTTTTTCAATTAGTATAGGTAATATTGATTGTTTTAGATGCAGTTCCTGGCGTTGTAACGGACTACGTTCGTCGATTTTGGCAGCTCAGTCCGGATCACAGAGGCACACCGGAGGTAAAAAGTTTAAAAATTAGAAATGTACGAAAACATAAAATAAATCTGAAGAATATGGACAGTGTTTGACAATTCTTATGCTTTATGAAATGACCAAATTAAAAATGCATTCAATTTCAACCTAGCGATATTTGTAGAAATAATTTAGTCAAAAATTTTATTCCATTGTATTGTTTTAGAGACCAGGAAGAACCGTCACTCTTGTCCCTCAGACTGGCGGTACCTGCTGGGGTATGGCCTTCAAAATTCCCGACTACGCTGTTGAGAGGTAATATTTAAACTATGTTTTGCGGTTAGTTAATTTTATTTCGTTTAGCTCACTGGCTTATCTGAACTTCCGAGAAAGAGCTGGCTATCGGGTAAGTTTTACATATTTCTTTTATCAAAAACAATTTGCCATTAATAAATTTTAGATGGAAACAGTAAAGTTCTATCCCGATAATGGTTCTGAACCTTTCGACTTGAATGTTTACATTTCTATTGAAGAAGAGCAAAATATTTACAATGCTGGCCCGACTGCTGAAGAAGAAATCGTCAAAACGGTAATTTTTAAAATAAAGCGAGGAAATTATAGACAACTCAAAACGTGAAATTTTAAATGTGACCCTTACATTAACTACGTATAATGTATTTAAGATACAACCTCTCAAATTTTATAGCAAAAACTTCTTTCTGTTTCTTACCAATTGACAGAGAAATAAGCACCTTAGGCAGTATCATATCTAACCGAGAACGAACATAACACACTAAAAGACTAAAACATAACCTAAAAACGCTATTTATTCAGATTATCACCAGTCGTGGCAAATCTGGATCAAACTTGGAATACGCGCTGAGATTGGCAGATTGCCAGAGACGTTTGGCTCCTCATCACTCTGATGATCACTTGTTTGAAATTGAGACACGCCTTCTTGAAGCTTGCGAGCGAACCCGCATCAAAGACGAGATTTTGCGCAAACTTAACTACAAGTTGAGCTATCTCATCGACCGAATTGAACACGAAGCGGAGTCTTTGGTGAAGGAAAAAGTCAAATGAACGTGTGGTAACAGCCTTAAACTGGTCCTCCAATACAGGATACCACTTTATTTATTGTACATTTTGTTTATAAATTTTCTCTATTGACCTATCTCTGTCTATCTAGTCTTTTTCCTCAATTTGTAGTCATACTTCTGCTAGCTGTAGAGTAGAATTTATAAAATTTTTTCTGTTATAAATATAAAGTTAACCGGGATTGATCCGTAGAACGTATTGCAAGTTAAGAACATGATTCCAAATTATGCATGAAATTAGAAGGCCATTTGGCCATAAAAATTTTGCCCTATTGGAATTTTTGACTCTCAAAATCGCCTGAAGAAATATAAAATTCACAATATGTCAAAACTGTGTTCACTATAAAGCCCGATACCGCATATTGTGGGTTAAGTTGCTGTGCATTGACTGTGTTAGATTGTTCATACAGATATATCTCTGCATTCCAGTCTTTCAAAACTGCCTAATCACTCTTCATTGGTTATAAGTGTGGATAAAGTTTGAAACGTTTTTAGAAACACTTAGATTTTATGTGAAATTATTGTTACCTGGACTTCATTTTCTAATGCCAAATAAACTTTAAATAAATAAAACAACATCAGCAAGATATGCATATTTTTTCGTGTCATTACAAATAACAATTCAGAAATATATACAGGGTGGCAAAATGTTTTCTAGCATACTTGGTTTCCAATTATTGAAAAAATTACCAATCATGTTGAAGTTATTTCTCTACATGCTAAACTAATTTTTTCGGGAATATTTATGAGGACAAGCACCCCGTTCCACCTTTTTATAAAATAGCAAAACGGCGTTCCCGAAACTAAAATTTGTATTTTTGCCACAAAATTTTCTATGAAATTCCTGGATTTCCAGTACTTTCGGGAACGTCGTTTTGCTATTTTAAAAGATGGTACGGTGTTTTTGGTCATCATTTTTCAATAATTGGAAAACGAATCGCAAAAAAAAGATTGCGCCACCCTATAGAAAATAGTTGTACGTTTTTTCCAGGAAGCAAAAATCACTTTCGGGTTTCTTGAAAATGTATGTAAACAGTTTTAACCTATTAGTAATTTTCCCCAGTCCAAGAAAGTTCACCAAATTGTTTATCACGGATATTTGTTTTCCAAAAGTTGATTAATTGCTTGTTAATATTCAACGTTTGCTGTTTTAAATACGTAGTTTGACGCATTTTCGGTGTCAAAGTGACGACTAATTCATGCCATCGTTGGGATTACCAAAAACTTGCACCATCTTCTTTAACAAAGAGTTTGTTCCTTTGACGCTTCACTCTAATGTATTCTACAGAGAAAGCTAAAGACTTTGTTCATTTGTGTTAAGTCGTTAAAATTTAATGTTACAAGACACAGCTGAGCTCAATACTCAGTTCTTTTATGTGTGTGAAGCTTGAGCACATTGCTTGAAATGAAAAAAAGAAAAATTAGGGGATTACTCAATATGCAATTATTATAAATATACTATAATATATAGTATTTAGAATACATGATGAAATGTCCACACACTGAATATCGATGTAAGCGTAGCTGAAATTGTTATTTATATACGCTAGCATTCGAAATGAACTATCTTCCTGCCGATTTTGAAAATATTATCGGATAATTTTGACCGCTAGGGTAAAAATTTTTTCACGGACTGGGTAAATAAGGTAATTGTAAGATAATTTCAGTATTAAACTAATGACCACGTGTAGTTAACACTATGGTACTGCTAATTGAGCCTCATGAGACTATTTTTAAACTTGTGGTAAAAACGAAATGTCAAATTCTAAAGAGCATATCCAAAGGAGCCAAAATAAATCATCGAAAACCACATAAACATAATTATTTTTCTATGAAATTTTTTAAAGGATTATCTTTCCCATTAAAGGCTTTCTTGGAAGACTTCATAACCACCACCATGGGTGAAATTTTATTTTCGGGATTCTGATTCTGAACTTTGATCGGTGTACCTGCACAGGTGGTCAAGCTCTCCGAACTTTTAACAAACGTCACTTTCATTGTCTCCAGCTCAATTCCCAATTACATCATTAAGTCATGCGAGTTTCGCACATTCGGGTTTTGAATGAAGGAATTAATTAGCACCGGGATTGACATTAACTCGTGTCACGTATTCATAATATGTGTGCGCACACAGGAAATACACACATGTTTAAGAGGCGAGAATGGGGCGGTGGGCCGGAGGGCGGGAGCTGGCTAAAGGAGTCAAGCTCTCATCCGTTCAACACCCTTCCAAGTTCCATCTGTTGGCTCTCATGCCGCGGCAGTCTCCCTCGGGGCTTCTCAAACCAAAATTCGAATTATTTTTATTTTTGTTGTCTTTCGTTCCTTACATTCTGCATTCGTTACTCTTCTGCTTTTCGGATGTTCAACCATAATGGGTGGGTCGTAATGACACATAACCTTTCGGTGCTGCTTTTAGGAAATTAGTAATCAATGAAGAGCGTGAAATTCGTCACTCTAAGTTGCACTCTTAGTATATTATAAGTCGGAGTTGAGACTGTGCTCAATAAACGGTTCTTGGCCTTTATGCGAAGGTTCAGAAGATTATCTGTCCAAAAATGACATCATTTTCGAATATGAAACAGTGAGATATCAAAACTGAAAAATTTTACCCTAAGTCGCTCAATCAGAATCTTAAGCGAGAAAAATTAGTATCACCATATTATGGAATTTATTTTTAGCTGAAACCGTCAATCATACGTTTGCATACACAATACCAGTTTTATAATTTTTATACTATTTTGTTGTAATATAAATCACATTACAATGGTTATCTGAAGAAAAAACACCGTGGAAGAAGTTTGAACTACCCATTTTTATGATTAAATGGTTTTTAATATAGTTTTCTCTTTTTTGAGTTGGAGTAACTTATGCATTACTGTAGGGATACTTAACTGACGAGCCCGTCGTTACAGTAAAAATAAAATAGTCTCATTGTTTTAAGTTAAGGGCGAAAAAATGTTAAAATGTTTCGTTCTTTTTCCATTTATCTATTATTTTCTCTACCTACCAACCGATTATTTTCCACCTATTACTTTATTGGATTTATTTGGCATTTTATGTAAAATCCAAAATTCAAAAAATTTTGAGAAGTAATTCAACTTTCCCAAATTACCAAAATATTTTAGCTTCGTTATTGTCTATTTCCTGTCGAGTTCAGCTCTAGTCAACTCTACTCTTGACACATTGTGTATACCATATTTGCCAAATTTTACTACTTTTTGCTAATTCTTTCAGGATGTTCGTATTTCGCTCCCGAAGTTCCAGTAGCAGCCGGCGGCGCCGAAAGCAGTCTAAATTGGCTAATCACAGGGAGGGAGACAATGACCTCGAGATGGAATATCTCAGCGTACGAACACCAAAGCTCAAGGATCTCTCCGCTCAAGTGGGTCATTTTTCTTTTAGTATTGAGTAAAAATACTCAAAATCCTCGTGATTTCAAACTTTAGGCAACATGAATAAATATTTTAGATTAGGATGAGAAACTTTATATGTTTACGTAACGTTTTATTCCTAAAACAATAACTAATCCATAAGACGTTTATGGCAATTGTGGAACGAATTTTGATGATTCTTTGTCAAATTTCTTTTTTGATTGGGTATATTTCAATTACGTCATCTACTTTTGTTGATCTGTTATATAGCGTTATAAGGTAGCTATAATACAAATATTGTGATTACTTTGTGCAAACTATGCCCAAATCCTGCATATGTTTTTAACTAGCACACCTCATCACCGTTGTCATGGATATTTTTTTGGATTCAGACGGAGTTGCATCGCGTAAGCCGCTGTGTCGTAAGGAGCGCGTGAATTTTAATTTACATTAGCATCAGAGACGTGAGAGTCACACTTTGTTTTTATCTAAATTACATCGGAAATAAAAATGGATTCCAAGGAAGTTTGAAAAATATATGCTTCCTTTTTGCTTACATTGTGACCTTTAAATGCCCAAGGACACCAGTAATGCGCCATAATAGCCATAAATTCACCCCCACTCATTTTTCTGTGGCAGCAAAGTGGCTTTGTCCTTCCGTGCTTATCGACTCTAAATCCGGCTGGGCTGTCAAAAAGACCGCTGACATCGTTCTCTGGCCACCCTCGACGACCCACGGGCACAGAATTTTAGGGCTAACTGCCCAGCCAAGCGCAAAAAACATTAGCCACACACGCTTTAGTTTTCATGTTTGACTTGGAATTGGGGTTTTTGTCGCCAATTTGTTCAAACAATGCAAACATATTTACGGAATATGTGATTAAATTTACTCACCCGGAAAATTTCAAATTTAAACAGCGGAATTGTTGCTTTTTCATCTATTGTGTTTGGACCGGAAATTAAACATTTACGCAAAAGCAGAAAAACTTGGCACAGAAAACTTATGGACATTGTTCAGTGAAATAGAAACTATATACCAGGCGGGGACATAAGTTCGTAGAATGAGATCCTTATCAGTGATTTTGAATTGCCGGCACTGCGGTCGTTGAATGGAAGGCGGAGGCCCTCTCTCTTCGGCCGAACGAAGAGAGAGTGAAGAGACGAGAGACAAGCAGAGAGTTTAATTTGTTGCTAGTGTGCGGCGCACCCTCTGCTTGTCTCTCGTCTCTTCCCTCTCTCTTCGTTCGGCCGAAGAGAGAGGGCCTCCGCCTTCCATTCAACGACCGCAGTGCCGGCAATTCAAAATCACTGATAAGGATCTCATTCTATGAACTTATGTCCCCGCCTGGTAGTATGGAAATAAAGTTTACATCCCAAAGAAATACGGCATAAAGCAATAACTACAATTTCATAGTTAAAATTGCGTGACAAAAATTTTTATTTATGGGAAATCTCACTTTTGTAAAATCTTTAGCGTTATTAGCCAAAGCATCTCTAGTCAAATGTTTCAAGCTTTTAACCTATTCGTAAAGTTTTTTTAACTCAAAAATAATCTTTTCATATTTTTGCCTGCTTCCTTTCAACATCCCTTTCATTTACAAAAAGAGTTTATGGTACTCTTTAAGTTGATAGAGGACCACCACTTTTGCATGTCTGAGTCAATATATCAAAATTAACTTTTCCTTTTTACGCCATTTTTGGTATTTTTGCCCAAACATTTTTCGAGAACTTATACTGGACAATAAATATCCGAAAAATTAACAAATCCCGAATCTCAAGTTCCTACCTATTTTTGTGTTTCACTCACAAATCTGCTCATTTCCATGAGTGGAAACATAATTAATTCTGATGCGACATTTGTTTCTCTGAAAACTGTTTCAACGCTCCCGTTCCCATTCATTAATTCTTAAACAGTTAGCAATTATGTGAACAGCCGCTATACATTTGGCACTGCACTTTGATTTTGCTCGCTCACTTAAATAGATGCGCCCAAAGGTCGCAAGCGCAACCGTTAGCAGTTTCAGCTAGGATAGGAACACTTGAACGAATTTTCCAATTTGTTTTAATTGACTCACTTTTTACGACTCGCGAGGGTGCGTCTCTTATTCCCGTGTCAACCGCTTGGCTTCAGACGAACCCTTTGAAGTTTACCCAATTAAATTGAAGCCGGGATTGGAATGATACGTCCCTCAGTGAGAGAATCCCAGCGGTAATTAAAGGGAATAGGCTCCCGGCCTATTTTTTTAGTTTATTTCAGCACTTGGGAACTTTTCCCGATTTGGCTGGAACCTTCCGATACGCTCAGTAATCACTTTCAGGAACATACGTAGAAGTTTCCGTAGACGTATAGGTGCTAAATGGTACCCTATAAAAGGGCGCGTTTTTCGAGAAATTTAGCACTTGTGCGAAATCTTTGTTCAAGACCGACTGTGCTTTAGTCAAAAGGCCAAATGTAGTACTAATAAGATTATGATTTATGTGTCTTATGCCGAAAAGCAGCCATATGTTATGAATGTATTGTGACATAAAAAGTTAAGAGATACGCTGAATAATATTTACGGCTTACCTTTTGCTATGAGAAACGATCATAGATGTATTACATGCGCAAAACCTAATAATAATCTCAAATAAGTTTTTGGCCAAATTTTAGATGGTGCTTATAAAATTTTGCTTAACATTGCAAAATAAAACTTATGAATAACCCGAAACGGTTTCATACATACTATTTTGGCATTAAATTTAACAAAAATTGGTACTTCATTCATACGATGAAAGAAGAGACGTTTCTGCGCATCTGTGAGGTCATTTTGGTATATTGGGAAAATATATCTCGTTTGGAAAAATGGGAGGTGCTGTGACACGCGATACCTCTCATTTTCCGCTTTAATTTGTCCTGTGAGTTTAGTAATTTCCGTTATTATATGCGTACAATCCTCTGGTTCTCATAATTCTGATTGTGTAATCGCCTACGTACCCGTCCCGTTTGATGCACTTGGCATAATTCTCTATTTAAATTCGCTGTTCCTTCTCAAAAGAATGGATCCTTTTCACTTTTGGGTTCTTCCGGTCGCCGCGTGTTTTGCGTGCCAGTTAGTGATTCTTCCAAAACACTAGCTCCTCATGCAAATACTAACAAATGTGTGTTACTTTGGGGACCGTTGGTGAGTGAAAATGGCTTCCTATCTTCCCTCACTTATCCTCTCCGTTTTCGCTCATTTGCGCCCGTTCGACCAAACTATTTGTTATGAAATATGCTCCCCCTTTTCCTCACCTAATTTAAATGTAATTTGAGTGTACCATCTCAACCATTCAAACTTATTCTCGATTCAGTTTGTTTATTTCAAACTCCTACCATTTCTCAAAGTATTTTTCTTTTCTACGTCATTTGAGAAATGCCACCCATGAATTTGGTCCTGGATGGCCTGTCAGAAATATTTCATCGCCAACGGCCTTCAATTTCCAATCACCATCGGCCACGAAGACCAGCTGGCACGAGAACGGCAGTCCGTCGGAGGTACAGTAACAATCCGATAGGTGGCGGGATGGCATCCTCCACCAGTTTGTATGTATTCGAGCCAGGATCACTCAAGAGCAGCCTTTCTGAGCAAGATTTCCTCAACGGTCCCACTCAAAATTGGCTTGGAGTTAACTCCGGACGGAGATCGCCTACCGGATTAGGTCGGACCTCTTCAACATCTCCGCATCGCCGCACTCCATTCACATCCGCACGAAGCCGTTCCGGAACAAACCAAACATCCCGAAGTGGTTCACGTGGTCGGCATCAATCGCCTGGCATGGACGAAAACCACAATCGAGCAAGTCATCGAGGTAGTCCGAATACACTTTCACCGAGACTTTCCATAAATTCTCCAGGTACTTCGCACAACCAGCCTCCAATTAGTTTGGTAAGTGTCTCTTTGTACTTTTAAATGAACGCCCATTTTTATGCCCCGTTTAATAATTTTGATGTTTTGTTGTTTTGTTTAAAAACAATCCAAAGTGGCAGTCAGAAAAGCGGTTAGGTCCCACTTGAGTATAGCATGCCGCCTGGATGAGCTTATAAGAGCAAATGAAATGTATGTTTTCATGGCCAAGTTTGTAGAGGTTGGAGAGAGCTCTGAGCAATTTGGTCAGACAAGCCTATTCCAACCAATTTCCTGGAACATTGTTTAAGTCTCCAGTTGCGATTTAATAAAGGATTGTTTGTTGTTTTGTGGAACGTCTCGAATCGACTCTTGAGTTCAGAGAGGTCTGTATATCTGCGATAAATATGCATGTGCTTCTCCCTCGACTTTCTGCATCTCCATAAATTTTGCTTCCTCTTTGAAACGGCCGTTGACAAATGTGCATGGGTGCAAGCCGTTCGCATAATAACGCGGAAAGGGGAAGTAGCCGTGGCATAAACTGAGTTATAATTCTTTCTTGGTTCCCTTCGTCTCAAGTTTTCCAGGAAATCCGGTGGAAAATGTGGCTCTAAGGTCCAAAAAATCGGAGGCGGGGATTTAATTTCGCCGAATATGAAATCCTGGACCACTTTTTGACCAGTCGTGAGAATAAAAAGGTCATATGGAATCCGAAGATTAAAGTGCAATAGTATTTCCGAGTTCCTGAATGGTATATTCGGAGTTCTCAGGTCCTTTCTTCCGTGAAAATGTGAGGAATTTTAATTTACCTAAAGTGCGTTTACATTTTTTGTAATTCGTCCCAATTGGACACTGAAATCCTGTGTTGATATCTCAGCTAGTCCTCGTAGGATCTTAACTCCTGAATACAGTAATAAATCTTTCGGCTTATGTTTTCTTTTTTACATAGCGGTTATACTATTTACAATAAAAATATTAAAAATTTTTATTGATAAATTACACGAATTTTCCATATGGTTCCTTAAAACGCATTCACAAGAAAGTTCGAAACGGAGTATTAAGTGAGATAAAGCGTATAAATTCGGGTGCGAATCAATGGACTAAGGAGATAGACACGAACACGACCCTCATTTTTGAGTCCATTCTCCCGTTTCGGCAATTTATTGTTGGCGGTATTTCCCGGAAGAGTGGCCGGAGGGGTCTCGTGGTGGCTTCTCTCTAAAAGCTGATGTTGATGATGCACCACATACATATATATTGGGCATCGACCATCCATTTATTTTATCCCGACCATTTGTCGTGCCCGTTTCTACTCGCTCTTTTTGGTTCACATTAGGATGATATATGCGCGCAGTGCCGCGAAGTGCGGTACAAATACTTTTTTTTGTTCCGCATTCTTTCTAAGAACAAATTTTGACGTGAGCGAACAAGTAAAAATAACTTTTCTCCATGAGTTTTGACATTGTCAGATAATTTCGTTTGCAATCAGAGTCCACTAAAAATAAACGAAACAAAGGAAAAAAGGGAGCAAATATTTTTTAATATGTTGAAAGTCACCTGAATATTTCACATTTGTAAGCCTTTGCAGAATATCTTGAGTGCTTTTGACTTTTAAAATGAAATATTTCCTCTTTGGTCCTTTGATGCTGCCACATTTATTAGAACAGGATCTATAAAAGGATACATAATAAATGAAACTATCTGTTTAGCTCTACTTTTGGTAAAATTACTGTACTCTTACTATTGGGTCATCCAAGTAGAAAGTTCGTTTTCGCCTTATCAGCAGATCACATCTATCGAGTTAAACAGATTTTGCCCCGCCACGATCGGACTGATCTGGCTCTCTCTCTTCGGTCGAATGAAGAGACGAGAGACAAACAGAGCATATTATTTGTAGCTAGTGTGTGGCGCACGCTCTGTTTGTCTCTCCTCTCTCTTCATTCGACCGAAGAGAGAGAGCCAGATCAGTCCGATCGTGGCGGGGCAAAATCTGTTTAACTCGATAGATGTGATCTGCTGATAAGGCGAAAACGAACTTTCTACTTGGATGACCCAATACGTGTATTGGTCCAATACACAAATGGCAAAGATAACAAAAATAAAGGGTGCGGAAACAAAAATGAACGGCAACTTTTCGATTATTTCCAAAATTCTCCGAAAATGTTATTTTTGGATTATTTTGGGACTGAGACCACACTTTAGACATACGCACATTTATTCATTTTATCCATTTCGGTTGACATCCACATTTTAAACACTGATCCTTTCCACCATTCTTCTTCTTGTTGACATTTTGTGCTTTGCCCAAACTAATGCAAGTCCGTATTTTATTATAGAGCCCGGAGTAGTTTGATTATATAAAATATTCATGCGAATTAAAATTTCTAGACGTAATACAGTTTGGCACAGTGTGGTACTTGCGTTTTTTTCTTCCTCGTTCTGTTCGGGAAGAAGTTTTGACTTGAGCGAACAAATATAATGCCTTTTGCGTGAATGTTCACACCGCGACTTAATTCGATTCGCAATCAAAATCCACGGCTAACAAAATCAACAAAGGGAAAAGCGGGGGCGAGCCAAACGCCGTCTCGTGTGAGAAAGTGAGCGCGGCGGGTGTCAAGTGCGTAAAGATTCCCCAATGGACTCCGTCTTTGCTTCTGAATATTTAATTCGGATGCCTTTGTGCTTTAGGCAGCGGTGTTTGGTTTTTCGAAGATGCTCCCACAAATCGAATTAGGGACTTCTTTCGCCTTTTTGCTGAGGCTAAATCCCACCTCTTCCCCAAAAAAGCAATTTTTGTTGACTCACCGCCGAGATTTCCGCACAGACAAATAATAAGTGCCACCCACCGGCAGTGTGACTATAAACACTTCCGATAGATTCCTAAGAAATGCATGTTTCCGCAAAAAATATTTTGCTGTCCCGAAAGTTGAAATTCCTGGAGACTTCATAATTCTTTTCGTATTTTGGGAGATATTTAACAGAAGATCTCGCAGCGGCATCCGGAAATGATATTCTGCGGACAGGTAAGAAACGACCTGAATATTTTATTCCCCGAAGTCTTTTCGAATTTTCACAATGCGCCTAAATTTATGTCAAAAATGCGTGAGAATTTCACAGGCGAGCATGAAAGAGCCTAAACTAACCTGAACCGAAAGAATATATGAATGGGTGTATAATTTGAGTTTGACGTTATGCACCTGAGATGTCCTACCTTTGTGAGGAAGCCAACAAACAACCCTGCCAATTATTTTGCTCGTCTTATATAAAGCGCATGACTGATATTCGAGAGTGCGATTCTCGCAAGCATTTCTCCAACGAAACACATTTTTGTAATCCGCGCTAATAATATTCATTTTTCATATTTTATTCAATACAATATTCATTAGTATATTGCTCGAAAATGCGAAGTTTTGATAAAGAGTCGTGTGAGTCGGATTTGACTGAAGTATGTGCGTTCTTATTTCGTTTTCTGTTTTCCAAATCAGACGCAACAAATCAAAGAGTTGCAATACATTTTCTTTTCATAAATATGCAAGGTTCATTCACTCATTATTGGGTATTGCTTGTCTATTGGGAATTATGAAACATATAGCCGATTGCGTTTTGCTAAAAAGAACAATTTTCCAGTTTTGACACTTATTATATCATAAATACGTTTGAGCGAAGTAAGAGCGTATAAATTTAGAGTAAATTAAGAAAGTGTGATTGAAAGCGGGCTTCTAAGATATAAACGTTACAAATATGGATTAAGAGATTAATTGCACAGTCGTAAAATTTCGAAAGAAATATTGCCGTTCTGATATTTTCAGTTCGAAATGAGGTGATATCACGAGCCTACAATTTAGCCGACTTCAATTAATTTTTAGTATATATATAAATCCAACCAAATTTGACTTTCGGTTCGTAGAAAATGACGATATCAATGCTTCTAGCATAGGCTTAAAAATAAAACATCGCGAGTATCATATTCAACTTCTTATTAGAATGTGGATAGAAACGTTTGGAATAGAATTAGGATTGTATTCCGTTATTCTGTACTAAAACGAAATAAAATTACATTAATGACATCGTAAGTAGAAGACAAGTACAACCGAAATTATAGGGAAATATTTGCTTTAAATGAATTATCCCTCCTAATAACCTTGTCGAATTTAGAAAAGCGAGGAAGTGATCGAAGTGCTAAGCGCAGGGACCTCAATGAATGCGCAGCAAACGATATTCCTCGGTTTTGTTCGCTCGAGCGCTAGCGGGTCTCCCGACGACTTTTCGTATAACGGGTAAGAAGATAGCATATAATATTAGCATACGATTATCTCTCGTTTCAGGTTCAAACGCGAGGACCTCAGCTTGGATATGGCATTGGCTGAGTGCAACACTATCCGAAGTAAAGAAGGGCTGACCCAAGCTTTGCTTCTTCGCTGCATGGATCATAAACGTCAGTTTTCTAAAATAATGCTAATACTTGCAATACACCACTCATTTTTTTGCATAAAATGACTAAATAATCCATATACGTGTTTTATGCCATTGTTGGTCGAATACAAAAATCTGTAGTATTTTGGTAAATTACTTAAAATTATTAGGAATATTTTAAAATAAATTATACTTAATATATTTACAATTGATTAATTATTTTAATTTCAAGCAATGACATGCAAAAAACGTGCAACTTATACGTGAATTTGACGATTTTTTAATACTTTAACTTTTATAATTTATAAAATTTGCAAATTCGACCATCAAAATTAGTAAAGAGTCACGTAAAAATTCCAAATTTACGAAATTATATGATCAAATTTGATTGCTTAACTTTTAGCCATGTATTCCTTCCTTCACTATGCCATTTTCAAAAACGGCCCTCATTCTATAAATGTTTCATCTTCGCCATCGAAGCAAATTCCCGCTCATTTATCGCAATCTAACACAATTGTGGGGCAATTGCGCACGTCAAACAGCCGTTCTGAATATGGTGCGCTTACTTATAAACATCTTAGCAGTACTGTTATTAATATTTCTTCAGGTTCATACGAGGAGTTATTTGCAATACAAAAGACAGCAACTTCCAGCACTGACCAACGGTTGTCTGCGAACCGCCACTCTGGCTACATTGTTACGTGTTTTAAGTTGCTCGAGGAGAATTATAGGGTATGATTTTAAAAATGCGATCTTTTCTAATAAATAATGTGATGATTTTCGATAACAATAAAAATATGGTAATATAGCATAAGCTTATTAAGTTATTGACCCTACTCTTTAAGTTATTCAATGCTTAAGATATAAACCACAAAAGAATTTTAAAAAGGTTGTTCCCGTGCAGGACAATTTTCATGAGAAATTTTTATCAAGTAAACTAAAGATTGTACTCATCGAAAATTTCTCTAAGAAATACTCTTCCATGACGAGCTACACTCTGTGGAAAATTTTAAGGCTCCATCCTTCGAGGATTTTACAAATAATGCTAATAGTTATTGCGATAGCTTATTATAACTCTAAGACGTTAAATTTAGCAACAATCCCTCGAAAAATCATGGTTAAGTTGGACAGGAGCCAGAGAAATATACAAATACTCTCCGAGAACATGGAACCTTAGACGAATTACACTTCATCGACACGCAATAACGTGAGTTTTGCTATGCCACTATTTGTTTCATAAACTATCACTATACAACTAATATATAGATCTGGACCCGTTCGCACCTTCGCCTATGTGCTGATATGCGAGTTTGGGAATATATTGCACCCATCAAATGCCCTTCAAGCTTTGGATATGTGTGAGCGTTTACGGGCGCGGAATTGCGGGCATATCGCTCTATATCAGGTACCTTAAGTTTTTAATTGTACGTTTGGATCAAATTTTAAATTCTGATCGACCAAAAGTTTTCTTTCCAAATTTTGGCCAAATCTCTAGTTGACTAATATCAAAAAGATAATGTTTGCTTTAACTATTAAATTATTTTCTAATTACTTTCATAATTTCAGGTGCAACACAGCTATGGTCCATCCATGCCATTTTCTCCCTCAACGTTGCCCCACCATTCCACAAACAGAGGTCAATACTCCCATTCGCTCAATTCACCGTCCACCTCGACCCCAACAACCACAGTCTCGCATTCTCAACAGACACAGCAGCAACAATCAAGCCCTTGGTCTTCTCCAAAGTTACTTGCTAGCGCCGCATCAGCGGCAGCCCTTCGCCGACGGCAAATGCTCGGGAATCGTGGTTATTCCCAAGATGTGGACAGCGTTACTGAAACCACAGCCCGAAGAATGGCCCTTATGCGAATGCGCGACAGATCACTTGGCTATGATGTAGAGGAATCAACTTTCCTATCGTCTCCACTCAGACGTTCCTCGGCAGCCAATAGTGCTGCTTCTGTAAATATGTCGGGCACTCCGCCAATGAGACATTCCGGAACACCCAGCCCAACTGTTTCGTCCATGAACTTGATACCACCGTCTCGTTTTCCTTCATATGCTCAACATTACCAACAAGAGCTCGTTTAGTCAAAATTGTTGCTTAGCTGTAGATTATGCAGAAATAGAGCATTTTAAAATTGGCGCGTTTTGAAATTTGAAAAAACATTTCGTTTATATTTATTTTTAGTCAAAGTACCGTATTCCCTGTTTTTTAGCCTTACCTTCTAATTTAATATAGAAAAACGATACGATAAAAGCGGAACGTGCGTCAAGTTTAAAATGAGCCATTTTTGTTTCAAGTTGTACTATTTTGTATAGTTATTTGTTTGTCCTATATTTTAATGCGGTTAAAGCGCTGTGATATGGAAGAATATCATAAATCAAGAATAAATAAAAATCGATTATATGGACATAGTTTAATTTCTGCCCAATAATGAGAGTGGGTTCCTGCAGGCGAACGTTGTAATTTTTCTCGATGTGATCCACCAAAATACCTTCCGCCCACGTTTTCTTAAAAGTATAGTTTTCTTCCAAAAGTATACAATAAAATAATCAATTAGCGCTGCAGAGAAATAATGAAAACATTCCTGGTGCGTTTTGAGTGTCGTCAATTTCATTCCCGCAGGAAACCGGTGGCGCAAGAGGAGCCTTGGCTAGGTTATACAACAATGCGAAATTGACCTTGGGAAATTCGCTTGATCTGTCGCAATTTCGTGAATAGCCTGCCTCGATTTGGTTACTTGAATATAATGTTTCTTTTTTTGCGTCACCTTTTGTATTAGCTTTGTGGTTCATTAAACAATCATTTGGCTTGGAAAAATCCTTGGCAGAAAAAATTGTTGAGGAAGTATGAGGATTTCGACTGTCTTACTAACAAAACTTAAACGACCCCTATGCGAGCAGTGTATTTATTAAAAGGGGGAGATTATTTTATGTATTTCAAATTTCTCTGGTTCATTATCAGGCCTTTTAGCCAAGCGCTTGATACAATAATGGCCTCATATTTTGCTAATTTTTAGCATAGGAATTCATAATTCTAACAAACATACGATATAGCAAATAAAATGTGGTATTGTCAAAGTGGTTACATATGATTTCACTTTACATTAGTTAGAATCTTGGGAATTAAAGGTAAACTAGCCGGCTAACGCCGGCTAGATTCGGTGGAGTCTTTATATGGTTTAGATTCAATTCGTATGCCTTTGGGTATTTTAATTAATGCGCTTCGCGCATTAAACTGCCTCTAGGTTTTTCTAAGACCTACCTTTCCCGATTGTTTGGAAATTCTATGAAGCATAAAATGTTATCTTATCTGACTCCTTTAGCGTTACCCAGCTGCAACCAATTCAAGTGCAAATTCGAGAGTCAATAACTCTCGATTCGTGTTTGACTTTATGGCTGAAATTGGTGCCAATCGTCTTCCCTTGAGCTTAGCTGTCGATTGGTACCAAAATCAGCCAATTCTAACGGGGGCTCGAAAAGTTGCCCTTAAAAAATACCAAAAAATCCTGAAAAAGTCCATTTTCGTGGCGGGACCACCCCAAAAATTTTTGCGCCATTCGTCTTCCCGTGGCCGATTTAGGAGGGTAGCGGCGAGCCTGTGGTCCGGGACCCTCAAAAAAGGGGCTAACTGCGTGCGGCGGACAAAGGGAAAATGGCGAATTATAGTGTAGAATTTGTTCTTCTAAATCGAGATCGATGTTGAAGTTGACTCTTCAAAGTCCACTGCCTTGTCCACTGTCTTTCTGATTGTAGCTTATTCAATGTCAAGAATACCTTATTTCCTGTATCACTCCTTTGTTCTCTTTTTTATTCGCATTTGACGGAGATTTTATCAGACCTATTGAAAGTTTTGCATACAAAGGAAGAGCTGAAGCGAAATTGGGTGAGGAGGTGTCAGCTCGCGAGCATAATTAAACCATGTTTCACTTTTGTCCTTTCACTTTTGACTCATTTCCCTCTTCAAATCGTTTACGCAAATTATTGCATAATCGAGGCCTGAAAGTGAAAACGAGCTGGGGAACTGCGAATGAACCGGCTGTTTATTACAACAATTTCATACAATCAGAACCCCTAGACAGTTCCAAGCAGCGGCTTGTGGTGTCTCTTGTGATCGTTAATTGTTCCAATGGTGCACTCTTAAATCATGCCTGCAATTATTGAGTCGGCCTTACATACGACGGAAACTGACTCTTCAGTTCTTTCAGAACATCCCAAGAATGATTTGTATTGGTGCTCCATGTATATTTCTGCGCTAGTAGTAGACAAACTCATATAGATTCATTTATCTACTAGATTTAACAGTCAATATAAGCCACACTAAATGGTCGAAGTCACATTCGTTTTTATTTTGGCCAAACAATTCACATTATAGAGCTTCTTTTTAAACGCGGGGTTGAGATATTGTTGGGAATAGTGTAAATTTTAATTTCTGAAAAATTTTGAACAGTGCACGGGAAATCAGGCCCCAGAGTTACTATAAATTAAACAAATTTTACAGCTAGCACGCTATTACGTTTTTGAATGCCCTCTTTTGTGGTCGATATACTTCCAAATAAAACAACTGCTACGGAATGAACGAAATTTATTAGCAAAACTTCATATTACAATTGAAACTTAATCGTAACTTTATGTTAGCGACATTGTTTTTCTTGCTTCTCACATTTTTGAATTCCTCACTTTACGTTTCCAAATAAAATACCTCCCTCGGTTTTCATATTCCTCCTTTCCCGTGGGCGAGCGAGGAAAAAAACTAGTATTTGAGTAGTGTCGTTTTATGCTATTGTTACGTATATATCATTGTTTCGTTCCAATACTGAAGCGTTTAAATTGATGCTGTGTAAAAGTACAAGTCTCCTTTATTTTATAGCCAATGCAGTGCAATCGAGTCCGGCTAAAGTCACTATTTTTTCTAACCGGATGCATGTTGTTTATATTTCAAGTGGAGGGTTGGCCAGACGGAGCGCCATGTATACATGCAGTGCTCGAAAGCATGAACCCTTTAGAGGCAGTGGAGCATCAGGGAGGGTTACAGGTAATCATCGCATTTGTTCACAGAAGTGCTTTGTCACTTTACACTATGACATTAGTGCATACATCCAGATAACTTTCAATGCTTAACAAATAAAGTGCGAGCGAAGAAAATGGATGACCAAATCGGGTCATCCATTTTCCAATCTAAGTCGCAAGGTTAAGGAGAACCACGAACAGAATCTTCTGATTTTCGAGGCTTCCGGACCCCAGGCTCGCGGTTACTCCCCAAAATTTTAGGGGTTATCAATGTCAGATTTGAGGGTCACGTACGTGAAAACGTGACTTACATGAGTCACGGAAAAGGGCAACTTTCACCCTCCAGCCGAATGATACCTCATTTTAAAGCTCTCAATGAGAGAAGCACAATGAGCTATTAACCAACCCAAACACTGCACGCCTAAGAAAGTTGTGGAAAGGTGAAATCCCAATAATCCAAGATTCAACTTTCTTCGGAGCGCACGGATCAGGCCAAGTGATTTCGCGCACCCTTTGTTAATCAGAGCGCGCGCCGTTGGGCTATTTTCATGTTTGTACTAATATACTACCAAGAATGTCAGAAATTGATTGTTCTGATAATTAAGTTCCGGGTATGAAAAGCGACGCAAAAGTCAAAATTGCCAATTATTCTTCTTCATTAGCTGTTTGTTTTTTAATATGAAAATTACCATCGGGTCCCTCTAATAAATATTCTAATTTTATAAGAGATATCAAAATATGAAAACATAATTGAACAATTTTTAGCTTACCATACCTCCGTTCCATATCGAAGTTGAGCAAAAATGCTATTGGGCGAACCAGCCAATTGCATGTAACATTTCGCTTTATTTGGAAGCCTCGGCGTATATTATTCCAAACATTTTTCAGTTACACTCCAGGGAAATTCCACAAAAGAAAAATATAAAGGATTCGCTATCCAGCCAATCGTCTATAAAGGATCGAAACAAGGAAGACGGTAATTTTAGTTTCACAATTATTTAGATTGCGAACAAAAATATTACCATAACCAAGAAAGGCTATAAACAAAACATATTAACATGCCGTCTTACGGTTATTCAGAATTTCAGCCCTCAATGATAACTCTTTTTTGTTGAATTCTTGAGTCTCTTCTATTCATGCAAATTATTAATTAGCACAAACTTTAGTAATCATCATATCTTTTCAGAATTGGCCAGTTTCTCAGGCTGGACGATAATGGCTCTTGGCAACTTCAGGTAATAATGTAATGTTATTCACACAAAATTCGCAAATGAAAGAACTCAATTGTTGTAGAGAATTCTAAAATATCGCAGACGTGTAAAATGAAAGATATTCAATGATGAAGTAATTAACGGGATTATCAGTATTTCTAAGGGTTCCTAAAATGATTAAAGATAAGTTCCTTTCAAAATCCCAAATCAACTGAAGTTGAATTCCTCGATCAAAATCACAATACAACACACGTATAATTAAAGTAATGACTTTGAAGCAATTATAAATT
Source organism: Ditylenchus destructor (assembly GCA_022814885.1). NCBI lineage: Eukaryota > Metazoa > Nematoda > Chromadorea > Rhabditida > Anguinidae > Ditylenchus > Ditylenchus destructor. Next base: position 1,375,941 of record JAKKPZ010000005.1, read on the forward strand.
ACGAATTCAGTGCTTTCGTCAACGCAATTCCGTGACTCATAGTCACGATGAACCCAAAAAGAGAATGCAACTGTGGTGGAAGAACGACGAGGATGACACTCAAACTGTGCAATTCGTGTGTGGACCCCTTCAATAATCCAAAATATACAAGTAATTAGTAAAATTTAAATTTTAGTGCGACAGTTGTGGTATCATTGCGCAAGTTCTGGGTCAAGACCGTTTTCTCGGATCCAATTCCTCCGTGCAATCAGCGACAAGAAATCGGCGCCTGGCAACGCGAAGCCGTTACACCACCTCCAGCCGTTAGCGCTTTCAAAATGGACACATTCCGCATGTTCAATCGAGAGCAGGCCAATTTTATTGAAAATTCAATATCGAGTATTCCGTTGGAAAGGGAGAGACCGAAGCCGATTATGAGGGTAAAAATTGAACTAATAATAAGCAAGTTTCGCAACGGAATTTTTAGTAGGAATGTCAAGATAACTATGTGAGCTAAGCTTTTTAACCAAGTTGAGAACATAAATTCGAAGTCATTCTATGGTTTTTGTAGAGTAATTTGCTAGCTGTCGAATTCCTTTTTAAACATTTTGTTTAGCCGAGAACTGAAGCGCCGTCATTTGCACCGATTCAGACAACTGTGCCACCTCCATTACCGACGACAACACAAGACACTGTGCCCCGCAGAAGACTAAACCATGTCATTCCAATTCCAGTATGTTCAATATTAATTAACTAACCATGGATTTATTATTTGTAACCTATATTAATTGTAGGACATGGAAGTGAATAGAAGGCGTACGTTTATTTTTACAATAAGTCGAAAGACGCTTGTTTTCCTTACTGTTACATATAGTTTTAGCTCGCCCAACAACGCAATCTCCGTTTGCCGTTCGATTTGCCCCACAACTCACAACGACGATGCGTCCTGTAATCGTGTCACAAAACAGAAACAATTTTGGATTCAGACGAGGATTCAATCCAAGGACACAAAACACATTCACGCAAAATACGTTTAGCAGTCCAGGTAATGTTTAGCAATTTTTATTCAACACTTTATAAATAAACTTTGAAGTAGAACTGAGTCATATGAGTAAAGTTCAATCGAGGAAGAGTTTCATATTGTTTTCTTGAATCAAATACACTAGATAATTTTATAATGTAGAACTTATAAATCATGTTTTATGGCCTATCATATACCCTCAAACATATCTCAGTGACTCATCAAAAAATGAATTTTCATGTGCAATTTGCTTACACATTTTCCAGAACTAGAATTTTTTTTAATATTAGCCACAGAGGCATACAATACTCTTGAGAAAATTCTAGAAATATCTAAGGAAAGTCAAAACTATGATTCACTTTTGATGAATTTTCAGGAGATTGAATGATGCATATTTTTTATGCTATCTGGAGAGTGCCAAACTGTCATTTTTTGGCGAAGAAAACCTGTAATTTTTGTGTAATTTTACACTACTGGTCAAAGTAGGAAAGTAGCCGACTACGTTTGTCCTGGTAGTACTATTTCATAATCAATCGCATTCACCGGTTCATTAGGACCACACATGTCGATCAAAATCAAAGCTAGCTACTTTCCTACCTTGGCCAGTAGTGTAACATTACACAAAAATTGGCAGATTTTCTTTGCTGAAAAATACAATTTGGCACCCTCTCTGTAAGTTATGTAATTGTGAAATTTGCCAATTACTTTGTTTAGTTTGCCGAGACTTCGACACACCACAACAATGCTTTAGTTGGATTCCATTTTGTTCGAGCAGTGCTTACATGCGAAGCTTCTGCCCAAGAACGTGTCGTTTCTGTTAGATGCATAGTTTTGTTTAAACTCTTTATAGCATAAAATTATTTACGTAAAAATTGTATTTACAATTAAAATTGCAATTTATGGTGCTTGTTGCTGAAGTTTAGCCACCTCCGAGATTGTAAAGATTCCTCGGACACAGTGTGGATTTGGATCTGATTCACAACGGTGTGATGGTGGGCAAACAAGGGCGTCGCAAGCTAAATTTTTTTTATCTCTATGAGTAAAGAAATGTTTTGATTTATATTGGCAGCGTAAACCGAATTATATGCAGCTAATATTATTTTACATATACCGCTTTTCATGACTGAAAATATTGAACTTTTGTTGCTTAAAACTGTTTCATTCTTCGTTCATTTGGCCATTAGTGATATGGAATGAAGAGTGGTGAAATAGCCCCAAAATTGCGTTTTTAGACCAAACTCAGCTTAAGCCTATGCCTTTAGCTCAAATTTTTCCTAGACTTTATAGACAGGTGACAAAAAATCTTAAGCTTAGGCTAAGGTTAATATTAATTATGCTTAGACGAAGACTTGGCTCCCATTTGAGTTATTACGCAAAGCTTAAGCTTGACCTGAGCTATGCCCAAAAATTCAAATTGTGGTGTTTTTGATTACCAGAGAGGATTTTGACCGGTGGGAAAGATGAATATATGGTATAGCCAGTTTTAAAATTAAGACTTTCAGGCGGTATTTTTGGATATATGTATTATGTATCCAAAAATCGTCTAAAATGTCACAAACACAACTGACATCCAGATTTGGCGCATGTTGCGGTTTTCTTGCATGATTTTCCTATACATGGCACAGTTCTTTCAACGCATATTAGTCCAGGACCACATTGATGCTGACCACATCCTATAAATAACCTCTTTTTGTTATGCTATTTTGTTAGTATAGTAGTACTCTTATACCATTGTTGCTATCCGGCAGGCAAATCAGAAGTGGGCGACAGGGCGGATTCTTGCACTTTACCACATTTCTCGTATCACAATATGTCCCTGGAGGACAGAATTTGTCCACGCATGCTAAAAGGAGTCAAGAGTTGGCCCAATTGTGTTCAAAAACATGATTATGAAGTTATTAACGACATACTCTCGGCATTTTTCGAACTCTCTGGTCGACTCTCTGCAACATGCGAACATAGCAGAACCTAAATTGTGTTTCTGGATTCGAAAGATCAGAAGACGATATCACTTATAATGCCAACCTGAATAGCAACGAAAGCTAATCGAGAATAAAGAAACTGAAACATGATATCGTTCGCAACAATTTGGGAAGAAAGAAGAGAATGGAGACTTGACAGAAATATGGGAGATTCTCGAGTTGGTTCACGTAAAAAATAGTTGGCAGGACAGTTGTTCCTTACGAGAGCGTTGGCAGAGACCGTCGAGAAAACGAGTATGGAGCGATTATTACATAGAACAAACCCGTCCTTTTCTATCGACAAGAGAGATTGCAATCACGTTATGTGTTCCAATTACTATAAACTTACGCTGAGAAGCTAAGAAATAATGAACTTGAAGCTGACATTGACGCTTCGACATTTCAAGATTAGTGATCCAAGGCATCCAAAAAGTGATCCACACGAAGTATGCCAGGTGTTTGGAATACTGGTTGGTACAAATATGAATGCTCAAAATTGTAATGCAACAAAGACAAAATGGTTAAACAAAGTATCCACTAAACATATCAGTTGAAAACAGACGCAACTCATTAAATTTTTATTATGTTTGGACTCAAAACTGAAGCCACATCGTCAAAAAGCCATTATACAATGATAAAGCTCTAATTGTTAAAAATAAATTCAAGATTTGGGGTCAGTCATGAAGTTTGTCTGACATTTCTGCAATATGTCAGACTACGTAGTATTTCACTAATTTCCCACTTTCAGTTACCCCTTGCCGCGCTCCATTTCAGGCAAATTTGGTTTGAAATATTTTGGTAACATTTCTATTTATCAATATCGTCTATAACTTAAAAAAAACTTTCATATTAAAATGTTCATCTCAATATATTATTAGGCGCATATTAATAAAAGTATAAAAGTAGTATAAAAGTATCGATGTAACTCTTTTCATTGAATGAGGAAATACCGTTTTAACGGTATAAAATATTAGACGATTTTAGTCCGAACAATAATTCTTGTCGTTCAGTAAAAAACCTCCAGTAAAAATTTTAGGCCGAAGACAAAAAGTCTAATTAAACAGACGTTTATATGTCCAATTTTCATTAGGATTATGCTGCATGTTAAATTCTGCTTTCAGAAATGCCATTATTTCTGCTGCAGTTATTTTGGATATAACTGTAGCAGAACTCTTTAATGCTTCTGTCAGCTTCATAAATTTCGGCCTCGTAAACACTGCGAAATAACAATGCAAAAAGCACATTATATCAAAATCTTTAACCCTTTAATGCCCACTCACGTTCGTTCCCTTGAAATAACTTGCACTGAATCCTTTTGATTGATAATCTCATTAACGGGTGCGCAAGAGAGACCATTTTCTTTTCTGATTTGACGACAGAAAAGGCGACATTCGAAGTCACATCAAAAAGCAATGGAGTTGGCATTAAAACGCATTTGACAGTCACGGGACGACGCCCCTTTTGTTTACAATTTCACTAATCGGGGCGATTATTATTTGGGATATGAATTGTGAATTATTACAGCCATTTTGACTCTCACAATTTCCATTCGTTTCTTGATCCACGAAAAGGTCGGTTTCTCTGTTTTCGATATGTTAGTGAGGTTTTAGTCATTATTAATCTCCCACGAGAGAAATGATCAGTGGCGGCGTGGCCGACTCTGTACTCGCACAAAATGTTTTTATTTCATGGCAGTTGATTAACATTGCCACATTCGTGTATTCTAATGTAAATTTGGCCGAAATTTGTCGTATCGTCCTTTTGGGTGTGGGCGGGAATTAAGTGTACGTATTACTTTTTTTTCATTCATAGATGTGATTTCTATGACGAGAACTATAGGGTAAGATACATAGGTTGTATCGGAAAAGAAACATTCATTTTAAGCATAATTTCAGATTAAATGCTTTTCTGTGAATTATTTCCGCCATATTCTCAAAACTTGCCATGGCCGCCGTCATCGCCACCGCCGCCATTGCCATTTTGTTCGAATCAAATACCAAATAATGCTCCATTCTTGAGGCCATATCCGCAACAGGTTCGTTTATTAAAATTTATAGGATATACCTAATAAATAAAAGATTCATTTTACTATGCTCCGAAAATTATTATTTGTTACATTTTAAAGAGGTTCTATCTCACAGTAGATACGATTCGATCTAAAAGTTAATAGACAATATTGCCATTTGTTATTATCTCTACACATATGTTGATATATTTTCATAACATTTTACCAGGCCATCGTATTGTATTATACACTTTTCAATCTGCACTTTCTTTATTATAATTCTTCAATTTTGACTATGAAATATTTCACTTGTTTATATTTTGAGCATAGGCACAAAACTGGCCTCCGCCCTTATATCGCAAATTTCGAAACGTTGCAAAATTAGAAATCCTCGTTTCCTAGGACACAGCCAAAAATCGATAGGAATATTTATGTAATTTATTCCTTACACATTCCGCTTCCTGAATATTCAAAATATAATCAGTGATTGCGTTACTCATAACGTTGATATGGGGAAGAAATTCAAAATAATTGAATATCTTCCTTCCGGAAGCACCTTTCCATAGCGTTTCCCTAACCAAAAGCACGCCCTGTTCCATACAAATGAATGTCCACCAGGATAGTGATGCGTAATTGTCCAACAATGAATATTCCCCCAGCGACGACCTAATGATTTTGTTCTTTTGCGACTTTGTCCCCAAAATAGCCTCTGTTCACTTCTTCCAATAATTTGTCACTTGAGAATTTGCAAAGGACCGAAAGTTTGTATTAGCAAAACCAACAACTGCTGCTGTCAGCTTCCTGGTTTTCTCATTTATTATCTTCGGTAAAAATAGAATAAACTTTTATCAGCTATCCGCAAATCGCGGATAATAATAGAATAATAAATAGAATAATACAAGTTATAATGTAACTTTATTCAATCCCTTGTTACCTATTTATGCAAACTGGGAGCAACCTCTGACAAACTCTTTAGCCATATATGCAAAAATAAAATATAAAAATTCAATTTTTAAGAATTAAGATTAAAAAAATAATACCTTCAAAAAATTTTGAATGGATTTCTACTTATACTTCTCTAGGAAAAATTGCATTGGTCTTCTTTGTAATTGTATAATCTTATATAACTGATCGAACTCGTTTGAACACGACTTCAATTGTCTAATAACGATTCCACAACAATAGCCCATAATTGTATTGCTTTATTACTTTCCCGCAACCGTCCAACCACCTCTTACAATTAACTGCTCATAGAGTCACAAAGGGAGCGTTTGCAGCTCTGTGCCCTCACAATAACAACAGCTGCTATTATTCTTGCCAGCCATCTCTCGCTCTTACTCTCTCCATCTGTCTGCTAGTTTTCCTCGTCTAATATTTCCCTTCTACTCTCATCGATTCTCTATCCATCCATTGCATGCACTAATTGTTTTCCTGTCCGTCTGCCTCATGAAGTCCATTATTATTGACTGCCCTTCCACTTGCCCCAACACGCTTTATAGATTTCAATCGACAACATGCACCCGTTCAACAAGAGATTGTATTGAGCTGTCGATTCATCGCTCTCGAGCCCCCCCTCTATTTGCCCCTATTTTGCATTATGGCCCTCTTCGACGGTCCTTCTTCCATCTACCTCCTAAATGCGGTGGCGATGAATATTGCGCCTTTCGCTGCCAACCACAAAATTCGCTTCCCTTAATCTCTCACATTGTCGAATGCGGAATAACTAATCTGAGTGGCGCTCCAGCAAAATAAAATTACAATCGCCTTGTGTTCTTTCCCCGAGCGAAAGAAAAATATCGCTCGGGTGCGGGTTCGGTGGCGCCTACGCCCAACACCGTCTTTTCCATGAATCAATCAATTAATCACTTTTGTGCAAGAGCCACAAACGAATTTGGCGATTCAAAAACCAAAAAGATTTTTTGGAATTTTTTTGTTAAAGAAGAAACTTGAAAGTAAATTTGAGATCAAAAGTCGGTCTCTTTTGGAACCAAAACCGGTTATCAACGCAATTACCTTTCCGAACCTAAAAGAAGAGTTTATTACCCTAATTTTGGCTGATGATCATTATTTCCAGTGATTAATGTGTTTTTAAAACAAGTCTTTTCGAAATAATCAATACTTATTTAGCATTCATCTAAAACTTCGCCGTTCAACAGACGGGCGCCTGTTTCATATCACAAAGAGGTTTGTAAAAGTGAATACGGGCCAGGTCGGTTTTCACTAAAGCAAAGAGACAGCCCGCGTACACCTTTCCGGTCAATTCAGCCAACAGCCTTCAATAGTTCAACAAGTTGGTTTATAGTTTTAACCGAATTTTTATTTTTATGAGACATCCACAAAATTTATATATTTTATCCAATCTCTAACCAATAATTTTAAGAAATTGACTTTTGCGGCCTCTTTAATGTTGCGAACTTGATCTTTTGCGGTTTTATGAGCAGCGCGTATATTAAAATATTACAATACGCGGAACTTTTGTTAGTTACCAAATTTGGGTCGCGGTGCTTGCTCATAAATAATTTTGTACGGAGCCTTGGAAATGCTCGTTTCGCGTGACCTCTCTGACACTTTAAGACAGCAATAATTCAAGGCCACTCACGTTTTCGGTGGAGATGAAAAAAGTTTGACTGATTATTTGTGCTGTTTAGATGGCCAATCGCGGAAATTGTGCGATGTGAGAGCCGATAAATCGTTTATACGCAACATGAACCCATCTGAGCACACATCAAATGCCGATGGGAGAGGACATCCATCCACGTCACTACAGCCCTATGCAAACAATGTAAGTTTTAAGCTTATAAGAAGATCTAATTTTGCATCAATAACAGCTTTGGCCATTATGTTTTAAGAATAAAGTGAAGAAGGAAGCGAGCGAAAAATCCGTTTCGCTGATACTTTCAACATTTCGAAATAAATTGAAAAAGAATCGACTTGTAATTAGAGGCATCAATTATAAATTTCTCTTGGAATATTCGGACATAATTTCAGGGCTATCAAAGGCGTGAACCCTATTCTGGGCCTTCATCGCCAGTAGAACAGCGCCGAGACTTTGGCATGCTCAGGCACAACGGTCAGCAGCCGACCCAGCCACACGTTCCCCAACATGCACAGATTCACGCTTCGTCCAGTAAGCTTTAATATTTTCATTAATTTTTCATTATAAAAGTACTAGTAAATTCATTTTTAGGCTTTACGTTGGGTCCTGCACCTGGAGCAAAGTTATTGGTCGACCCGGCAACCGGCCAACAGTACTATGTTCCTGCACAGCCCCAAATGGCATATTATCCGGTATTCTACAACGCACCTCCACACCAGCCACAACCTTTATTCTATCAACCAACAATGGCTGCTCCGTCAGGTTTGTACCATTAAAACTTCTCAAAAACGGTTACTATTTGAGCTTTATTTTCAAAAGTTTACATTGATCTATATTTCTTAATATTCTCAAAATAAGGACTGGATATTTCACTGCATATTTTACAACTTTTGGGATATTTTATTGAAATGTAAATAGACCAATGTTACAAGCTGCGCTCCTTAGAAGTCCAGGTGATACCAGTAAACTTCTGTAGTTATGCAACAATAAAGGTTTACGGCTTTTTCGCAAAATCTAAACATGATCAACTCAGATCCAAACTTAATAACCTGTGATTTTTATAGGATTTTTCGTTGGTCCTCCTCCACCTGCGAGTCCGACTCATGGAGCAGCTCCCGTTTTCTTCCAGAATCATCCAGACTCTGGATTTCAGCAGACTCACCACATGACATCAAGTCCGCCAAGACAAACTCCGCCCCAGGCAATGCCCAATCAGGGGTTAAATTCATCGAACAATTTTGGGACATCGCCTAATCATCAACAACAACAACCCTACCGCGTAGAAATTCCACCAAGCACTGCTTGCGGAAGCGTATGCGAGTCACAGGTCAGGAAATTAAAAGAAAAAATTTAGTGAAGTAATAATTTTAGTGCGTATCGCCTTCTCCATATTTCAAACGGCATCACCAAAGTCGCGTTTCGATGGAGTCAGCTGCGAGTAGCACGAGCAATTCATCCAGAAATAAGCACTCGGATGGTAATGTTTTTGTAGAAGTTCTCAAAATTTCAGATATTCATTTAAATGGAGCAATTAAAAAAATTAGCTATAGCAAGTTTGAAAATACAATTAAAGAATCTTAGGAAATATAGGGTGCTGACTCATATTTTTGCAACGTTTTATCTAAAACTACTTTACTGTACATCGTTCAGGTGAATTTCGTGAAACACCCACGAAACTACCTATAATGTATTCGAGCTAATATTACCAACTTTAGACAGCATGTCCCCTATGGCGCGGGCACGTGCGCCGGTTCCCTTGCAGCCCAACTCGCCAGCCTCACGCCGTCGCCAATGCCCGCCTCAGGAACAACAGCAACAGTCTCCATATACGGATGCTTATAATTCGTCTGCTCGCTATAGCAGCACAACATCTTCATCATCGACATCCGGTTTTGCTTCTATAGGTGAGTTTTGACAGTATCTATTTTACGTCTCACAAGGAGAAGTTTCATTTGTCTATTTAGGAGAAGATAAAAATTAGTCTTGATTTTATTTAACTGAATTTTACAAATACTTTGCAGGTGTGGGAGAATCTTCCGCAGAACGCCCAAGAATAGGAGCGAATCAAAGCACGGATTCTGTGAAGAAAAGCGTGCCTACTACGAAGGCACCTGCTTATCCGCCATGGTGGGGCGATGATAACGCTAGTCCGAGAGATACCAAAAACACTACAATAGCTAACATTGCCTCTCCCAGACATGCCTTCAAACCGCTAACCTCTCAGGATTCTTTTGAGGATAACTCTAAAAATTCGCCGAAAGGAATTTCAACCGATGATTCCAACTCTCGACCTACGGAAAATGCTGGCACATCAACTCAACAACAGATACAAAGGCCGATTCCACAAAAGGCCATCCGCATGGACATTGACTTTAAACGACCAACATCACCTGAGCAAGCCGAACAAAAAGTTTGTGTGAAAGGTAATAGAGAAATTTATGATTTCGAAGCTTCTCTTTTTAACCGTTATATTTTCAGCAAACGTCAATCGTGCTGCTCCTCCGACTTGTTTTATGGTCTCTTTTGACGATGATAAGGAACAAGACGGGGATCTGAAAAAGCCAGCAGGCCCATTTTCGCTTCAAGACGCCGCCAGGCAAGCGCCAACAGGGCGACGCCTAATGCGCAGGAGTGCTCCTACCAATCGAGCTTCTAACGTAAATTCCTCTCCGTTGGGATTGCGCAGCGATGTGTCGGGCAATTCGGGATCTGATTCTGGTGGTCAGGATCCAAAGCATTATTTATTCAAGAAAATGATACAAGGCTACGATTCCAAAACAAGAAAAAGCCCAGGTGGTGGGGGTAGGATACGCGCAAAGTTTAATAATTAACCAAGTATTGGTAGTTTAGATGATAACATGTCGAATATTTCTCAGTTGTCGGCTTCTTCTGCGGAGGAAAAGCGAGAAAGTGACGTGTTGAGCGAGGCAGGGACTTACATTGTTGGTAAGGCTTTTGGCTGACCGATTTTACCAGTATATAAAATAGGCACTGAATACAATTTCGATCTTGCGCTTCAAGAATAAATATATTCTTACTTTACTATAATTTTATGTTCTTCAATTATAGCAATATGTTATTAACGGCAGGCATGACACGCGGGAAAACCAAATTTTATATTCAATAATTTTTTTCTCAATTTTTTACCGTGTTCGGCTATTTTCTGATTGTTCCTACCCCACCGGACCGGGGTACGATCTATCGATTGGCGCTATCAAAATAGGGTGTATCGCCACAAAAAATGGGTGGTTTACACCAGTTTTTCATTATTTCACTGATAGCGGCAATCGCTAGATCGTACCCCGGTCCGGTGGGGTAGGAACAATCAAAAAATAGCCGGACACTGTAAAAATCGAGAAAAAAATTATGAAGTTCAAATTTGGCTTTCCCGCGTGTCATGCCTGATTAACGGTTTATTCCAAGCATTATATGAAATTTGGCTGCTTTCCAATTTTTAGTCTAGCATTGATAGCAGTATAAATGTTGAGACATCAATTTAATGCACAACAAGCCCTTAGTGATTTTAAACTTCATTGACATTATTTCCAGACGAAAAGAACAGACGTGGGACTTGCATGCTTGCGTCACAAATTATTGACTCTGAGGATGAGGACGAGTAAGTCTTTTGAGTAATTAAAGTAACTGTTGTTCAAAAATTGCTTCAGCACTGCATCGTCGACTGCAACAACGATCTCGGAAAGTACCACGGGTAACAGTGCGCGGGCCTCTAATTCACAGGAGCAAAAACGAGCACAAATTAGTTTCATGCAGAAAATCGCTCAAGTTCCTGAAACAAATCCAACTCGAAGGTCGCTGATGTCGGATTTGCGTAAACTTCGCGAAGAAAATGCCAACCGTGTAAGCGCTCCAAACCAATCGTCTCCTCGCACTACAACCACTCAAAGCAGCTCAGCTGTGACAAACTCTGGTCTTCACCGGACATCACGGGTGTCCTCCGCACAAACAAACAGTGCAATTGGGCAATCACGTCCCCCACCACGACCGTGTCAACAGCTTAATCGTCCAGCAACTACCACTAATGCGTTTAGGTAGGAATTTTAAAATATTTTGCTTCGAGACAAAATTGCAAAAATTGTTTCTCCTTGTTAAAGTAATATTTGTCTTCGATCCTATTATTTTGTATAAATGTTTCCAGCAAAATACGGTAGTTTTTAAAATAAAAATACCCCAAAATTCATAATTCCAATTTCTAATTGAAGCCCACTGCGATCCTATATTGCGGCATTTTGGATTGTAAATACTACCCCGTAGCAAGGATATTTTACTGAGGAGAAATGTATATTTTGCAATTTTGACTGATGTAAAACTTTTATCTCTGTCGGGAAGCACTTTAAAGTTTATAATTTTTGCTTGAACGTTTTGCTGAATTTCATTTGACACATGGTGATGGGTTTATAACATGGGGGATTGTACAGTTTTGAATATTCATTAAATTCAACCTGGTTTTATGAACAGGTCGGCGGGCCAAAGATGCCACTCTGAAACGTGAGCTGTTTCAAATTTTAAATGTTGTGGTTAATAAGATCGTTCACTTGGTTATCAACCTTTGATTTCTTAGTTGTATTTCACTTCTCGCTTAATGTTTTGGTGGTCTGTGTTTGTTTGTATCGCTTTGACGCGCACAGTTTCGGTTTTTTGAAACTTTTTATTAAAGATTTTCTTTCAGGCGGGGCGACGGTGGCCGCTTTTCTATGCGTTCTGTAAATCAGAAAGAAACCATGAAACCACCGTTCCGCACCGGCTTGGGAGGTTCAGTGAAATCAACTCAAAAGGTGAGACTGACTCATTACAAAGGTAATCAGGTTCATACTAATTTGAGAATTGCAGCAAAATGTGCCTAATGAAAGCCCCGAAATGGTGGCTTGGCTTCGTAGAAAAGAATATGACCCACGTAAAGCAGCGGCCGAGGCTCGAAAAATGCAACAACTGAAGCAACGGTATTACATTTTCATTGTTAAAATTTTCACCATTTTATTTCGCATTCACAGTTTGGCCAAATTGGCCAGTGGCAGGGAAATCACGGAAGAAAGTGATATGTCCGTGGAAGAGTGGGTTTAAATTCATATTCGTATTTTTTTGATATTGTGCTGGTGGCGGTATTTGTTATCACTTGGATTTAATTTATTGTCCATAAAATAGCAATCTATTTTAATATGACGCTTCCCGGGATTTAAGTTGTGCCTAACAAGTTCTAAAATATGTAACAAGAATCTCGGTCGCGAAATGATTCCTCTAGTCGCTAAATATTCTTAAAACGATCGTCGGAATGTTTTTTATTTTACTTATCGTTTTGTCGCATAAACCCTGTGTTGTGAATGGTGTATTTTACCGATAGTTGTTCTAGTGGAAGAAACTGTCTTTCTTTCAGAGACATCTTCATCAATAACAGAAGTGTTTCCTATCATAATCCTGGAGGAATGGGCTTTAAAGGTTGGCAAAAGGTATGAATTAATTAGTTATCAAATAAAGAACTGAATAATTGTCATTTTGTTTTAAGCAAATGGGCGATGATCGAAGTAACAAATCTCATGATGACCTTAGTCGTGTTGGAGAGGAATGCGAAGATCTCTCTCAATTTAGCATACCAGGATCCTCCGTAAGTAAACTTCAAAATATTTGGAGAAGCAGTGCTGTAACTTTTCCCAAATTTTAAACTATTGAAATTAAGGAAATATCACGTTTTGCCTACAGGACGTTTTGCTACTCGTTATAAGAAGGACGTTTTGCCTACTCGACGTTTTGCCTAGTGGACGTTTTGCCTACCCCTTATAAAAAGGACGTTTTGCCTACTCCTTATTAAAACGACGTTTTGCCTATTGATTTCGCCTACTCCTTATAAAACGGACATTTTACCTATAATTTTTATTCAAAAGGTTAATAACAACAGAAAATAAGCATAGTTGCTTGTTTGGCGCCTTATAAGGGTTGTTCGGGAACTTAAGCCTAAGATTAAGTCCCTTTAGGGATGCACAGTATCCTAACGTAAGGGTTGTTCGGGAGCTTAAGCCTAAGATTAAGTCCCTTCAGGCGTGCACAGCGGGGCCCCAAGCCTAAATCCTTGTTTGGCGCCTTATAAGGGTTGTTTTAACCCAAAATAGGAATTTGGGGCCGTAAAACGTCCTTTTTACAAGGAGTAGGCAAAACGTCATGTAGGCAAAACGTCGTTTTTATAAGGGGTAGGCAAAACGTCCTGTAGGCAAAACGTCCAGTAGGCACTAGCGCAGCCAGGGGGGTACCGGGGGTACGTACCAGGGCTGCATCCGGGATTTCGAAAAGCCGGACCGGATACCGGATAGTAAAAAAAGCCGGACCGGATACCGGATAGTGCAAAAACACCGGATATTGACCGGATACCGGATAACCGGATATTTCAATTTTTGGCGCCAAATTTGAAATTTTTTTCCAATGTTGACGTTAATTTGCAAAAAGTTTACCTAAATGGGTGCTTTTTGTTTCCTTTTTATTATAAATGTGCAAGATTAGGATAAACGTTGTAAAAATTCAAGTATTTGAACAACTTTTAGCTACTTTTTGGCTATTTTATTGCAATATATGAGAAATTTTAATCAATTTTACCACTATTTGTTGACAATTAAACGTTTTCACACTTTTTGCCCGTTAACTTTAACGACTTCATTGGGGTTCCAATATAAGAACTACTAGATTGAAAACCTAGGTCGGGCGCTTCGCGCCCGACCTCGCGGCCTTCGGCCGCTCGCCGTCAGTATGCCCTCGGCTGTTGTTCGGGAGTAGAGCAGCGTGAGACTATTTCGGGCCTGCGGCCCTCAACAACTGTTGTTCGGGAGTAAGGGTTGTTCGGGAGTAGAGCAGCGTGAGACTATTTCGGGCCTGCGGCCCTCAACAACTGTTGTTCGGGAGTAAGGGTTGTTCGGGAGTAGAGCAGCGTGAGACTATTTCGGGCCTGCGGCCCTCAACAACTGTTGTTCGGGAGTAAGGGTTGTTCGGGAGTAGAGCAGCGTGAGACTATTTCGGGCCTGCGGCCCTCAACAACTGTTGTTCGGGAGTAAGGGTTGTTCGGGAGTAGAGCAGCGTGAGACTATTTCGGGCCTGCGGCCCTCAACAACTGTTGTTCGGGAGTAAGTGTTGTTCGGGAGTAGAGCAGCATGAGACTATTTCGGGCCTGCGGCCCTCAACAACTGTTGTTCGGGAGTAAGGGTTGTTCGGGAGTAGAGCAGCATGAGACTATTTCGGGCCTTCGGCCCTCAACAACTTCAGAATGCCCTCCGTGGCGTACTAAACAAAAAAAATTTAAAAAAAAAAATTTTGTAAAAAAATTTTTTTCGTACCCCGGGGGTACCCCGGACAATAATTTTGACCCCGGATTCGGATTCAGGACCCCAAAAAAACCCCGGGTGCAAAAATTCAGCATCGCAGCAGCTTTGGTTCAAAAATCTCAGTTTTTGGCCAAAAAGCCACTTTTTGGCCCAAAATTTGAAATTTTTGGGTGGTGCGCGGAAAAATTTTGCCGGATTCGTTCCTAACTTTAGCAGACCTACAAAATGAGCTATTACACACCCCCGTAGCTCATCCGCAAAGTAGTTTCCGAAAAAAGTGCCAAAAAGGCCCTTTTTTGGCACATTTTTGGCCAAAATTTGAAATTTTTGGGTGGTGCGCGGAAAAATTTTTTCGAATTCCACAGTTTCACATTGAGACGAACATTTTGAGCTATCACACACCCCCGTAGCGCATCCGCAAAGGGTCTAACCATTCTTGGTGACATCGCTGGCATACTATATAGTAGGATAATAATCTTTGAAAATTGGGAAGAATAGAGTCAATTTTCATTGAAAAATGTGAAAAATGCGTTACCGAATTGCTGCTACCAATGTGCAAAAATTATGTGAAAATAGCGCCGCAGGTGAAAATTTTTGAAATGGTAAGCTTATTTGGCAAAAATTTCGCTTAAAAAATTAATTCATACTAATTAATAATAAATTTTACAGGCCTCCGCCATTGCCTGACAAAAATTTTTCAATAAATATTGAGAAATTTCAATCTAAAAATTTATTTCAATGATTTGCTATAGTCAATTTTTAAAGAGAGAGCCAATTTTTTCCAAAAAATTTGCCTGCGGCGCTTTTTTGCCGAGAATTTTTCTATATATCTGGGATTTGACTACATTTGGAAAATAAGCACCCCTAAGAATGCACGGGAAAATGTGTAACGGACACCCTGACAGTAGCGAAATACTAGTATAGAATTGTGCCTACATTAGTGTATTTTGCCAGAAATATAGAGAAATTCAAAAAAAGCGCCGCAGGCAAAATTTTTTGAAAAAATTGGCTTTCTCTTTAAAAATTGGCTAAAATTTCTCATTGAACTAAGTTATAAGATTGAAATTTTTGAATATTTATTGAAAAGTTCACAAATTTTCAGCTCAAAATTTTGAAAAAACAGTGAGACAAACTACAAAGCGATGAAGAAAACAGCGCCGCAGACGAAAATTTGTTGAAATATTAAACTTGTTTGCCAAAAATTGACTTTGAAAAATGTTGTAAATCTTTCGAATTAATATCTGAAGTATAAATGCATCAAATTATAAAATGCTAAAAGTGTATTACTGAAAAAGATATAGAAAAGAATGAGTTTTAGCGAAATAAAATTAGTTTAATTGGGTAAAACAGAGAAATAGAACGGAAAAGTAAGAAGAAAAAACAGCGCCGCAGGCGAAAATTTTTTGAAAAATTATGCTGTATGACATTGAAAATTTTGAATATTCTACGAAATTTTCAAAAATTTTCGCCTGCGGCGCTGACTGCATTCTTAGGGGTGCTTGTTAATATCCGGTGCATCCGGCGGACCCCCCTAAAATCCGGAAACCGGATACCGGATGGCGAAAAACACCGGATAACCGGATACCGGATGCAGCCCTGGTACGTACCCCCCCCCCCAAAATGGGAAAATTTGAAAAAATGAGTGTAAATCAGTGCAAATTTGGGCAAAAATTTGGTCCGGTACCCCCCCCCCCCCAAAATCCAAAAGTCGGTCGCGCCCTCCACGCGGTACCCCCCGCCCCCAAAATGGCCATTTCCACTGAAACGTACCCTCCCAAAAAAATAAAATCCTGGCTGCGCCACTGCGAGTAGGCAAAACGTCCTTTTTATAAGGAGTAGGCAAAACGTCGTTTTTATAAGGAGTAGGCAAAACATCCTGTAGGCAAAACGTTGCGCTCCGGAAATTAAAGAAACCTCAAAATAATTCACCGGTAGGATGTCGCAGAACTTCGCCAATAGAAATTATTGAATGCCTTTTGTTTGTTGCGTATATCTCGACAATTGACGTTTCTTGATTGCGTCTATTGACTCAATCTTGCTAAAATTCCCTTGGCTAAAATTCCTATGCCGAATTTATAAATTGCTCAATTTCGAAACTTGCATATTATTCGTAAAATATATAAATATATTGAACATAAATATTTCTTTTATTGCAAAACGAGTATATGGATGTCAATATGAGTATAACTTTCAGAATAGCAGCCTGAAGAGAACAATCGACGAGTTAACTGAAAAATGCCACAAAAGCATTGCGTTGATTCGGTTAGTCATAATTCTCGTATATCACATTTACATTTTTATAATGTAGACTGACCAACAAGGACTCTTTGTCGGAATCTGTCGAAAATTTGCTCGAGCGAGTGGTTGATCCTGATAATGTAGAAGAACAAAGCGAGCCCTCTGAACATATTTCCAACCGTCTTGAGAGACTTAGTGAAGCATTTGACGCCATTCAAAAATACTTAGAGGAACAATCAACAAGTGATAGTCCTTCTATGAATAGAAAAATTCTTTCCAACTTAAGGTAAGTGCTTTATCAAAATGTTGATCGTCCTGATTAAATATCAAATTTAGGCCAAGGGCATCTTCTGGATCATCTCTGTCTGTTCATGATTCGTCTTCTTCAATGTTCTTGTCTCCTGCGAGAACAGAGCCGAAGTAATCAAACACAAATGAGCGCTAAATATACAAAATCCGTCATCTGGTCGCCAAAACTGAAACTAGCCTTGTCACATCCTATTCTGGGTATCGATTTTGTAGTACCTTGTATGATTCTAAAATACGTTTCACTTTATATAAAATAAAATTTTTCAGTGATAATGTTTTATTTACATTGAAGCAAATATAATAACACTCTCATAAAATAGTACAATTCAGCAACAAAATTTAAATTTGTTGTTAATTATTGGCTAGCATGATAGCATTGTGAGGAAAATGTCAGGTTTCGAAACGTTTATAAACACAAAATTACTTATTACTTGTCCAGCGGTGGTTACTCTATCGCAAAAATATAAATAAATCGATTCCATATGACCCGAATTATGAGATGCAAAAATAAATGTGATAATTTAAAATGAATCTGAGTTTAAGCTGACTCGGTAATTATCAGGACATGAAAACTACGGAGTAATGACATATTGTGCTAATTACGGAATATCGCCAACAGATGTTCCATTTTTCGCATAAAAGAAGTTCCTGGTAATGCGTCGTAATTGAACTGACGGAATTTGTTTTCACTTTCACTCGATATACTTTGGTCCTCATTCAGGCTTTTCGGTGAGTCCATAGGAAAATCTTTCGTGTCCTCGTCCGAATACGATTTAGACGAAACGCCTCCAGTTTGGTTCAATTTCATACAAATAGTTGGCGGTTTTCCATTGGTGTTAAATTGAATGAATATGGATCTAAAATAATCGACAAATTTACATGTCTAGAAATAGTTCGGTAATAGTGTGCGAATTGTATATAAAAACTATTTGAAAAAGATGAATTATATCCAATAAAAATAATACTTTGAAGCAGACTGATTGCAGGCGTAGAAGGTAGGCGCTGGATTTCCATCGTTCCCAAAAGCATTATTGTTGGCATGAAGAATCTGCCAGGCATATGTCTTTGATAATATTGCCACAGAACTGAGCATATAAATGGATGACTAAAATAAAAATCGATTTTACAGTTTAATGCATGATACATTTAAAATATAATGTTTATTTTAACTGCGGTTTGGACTGAATGGATTTTTTCACAAATACAAATTCTCAATCGTATTTGCAAAGCAATAACACCGTTAAACAGAAATAAGGAACTTCAAGGAAATTTAAAGTAACCTAGGGAATGTGAATGAAATAAGTTGTCGTGACTTACCAGTAACATAATTGCGTTCTGGACTAGCTTTACGTCTCTACCGCATTTGATTTGTTGAAACTCTTTGGTAATAACGATAATTTCATCTGTTGTCACCCGAATATGGATCGAAAACCTACGAAAGTCATTTATTATAATCCCAGAACCAAATATTTACTTACTTTCCAAGGTTTTCAAATGCCCTATTGACCTGGACGACTGAAAGCATCGAAAAGATTGGCGACGAGCGAACCCATTTCCATTGAAGCTAAACGCGTATTATTTTGGTTAAATTTGTGCTCATATCGACTTTTCGTTAAATATAAAAAGCTTCAACCATCAAATTTTGTTGAATGCCAAATTTTTGTCTGTTAACATAATACAAAGCTTAGCAAAAATTTAAGCCACAGCGAATATTCTGATTCTCTCATTGAAATTTAGACCAAGCGTCATAAAAATTACCCTTTCGAAAAATCACATATACTGCCTCTCACGAGATAGGAGGGCACTTTTCACCATTGCATTTGCTCGCGCTAGAAAAGTTTTGTCCCGCCGCGATACGCCCAATCGCAAGGCGGCTGCCTCGCTCTCTTCGTTTCGAACGAAGAGAGAGGGAAGAGACGAGAGACATTTTATTTGGGCAGAGCGTTTTTCTCTCTTGTTTCTCTCTCGTCTCTTCCCTCTCTCTTCGTTCGAAACGAAGAGAGCGAGGCAGCCGCCTTCCATTCGCGTCCGCACAGCCGCGAATTTGAAATCACTGATAAGATCTCCAATGCATTTAAATTGTGAAGAAAGTGCCCTCCTATCTCGTGAGAGGCAGTAAAAACATATTCTCGAAACAAACAAAAATAATATAGATACAGCAAAAATATTAATCTCCCTAATTAATTGCTCACGCCTTTTAAAAGTTTTTTATTTTTTAATCATATAAAATATATAATTATTTATGTCACAATAAAAATTACCTGCGGATCAGGATAGTTTAATACATGCTTCTTCAATGCTTGAGTCACTTTACAAATTAGTGTGTAATGCGACGATATTGCGATTAATCGATCCAGCAAACTGGTTTGTGTTATCTTTCTTGCATTTATCTGAAAACTACCAAATTAGAATAACAAAGAGAAATACATTTAATTACTGACTTCTTCAGAAGATAAAGCTTGCGGTCCTCGCATATCCAAATTTTCCGGTAAAGAAGACATCGGTAACGATACAAATGGTTGGCTTCTCATTGGCCTTCTACATTGATCTGAGACGAATTGTTCCCTCAATGCAAGGTTCAAAAACGGGACTCCTTCTTCTACGAGTTCAATATCCTAAACAATGCTGCAACTATTAGAAGGGTAATTTTGCCGTACACGGGTCAATGCTCGGAAAATCTCTCACACTGCGCAATTAATTAACCGTAAATATATGAGGCTATAGGGAATCATATTATTCATATTTAGATAGCGTCCTAATGGTAAATCACAAAAAATATTTATTTATCTTTCACTCAATTGACATCATGATTACTGTAATACCCACAATTGTGTTCGAATGATATTAACATAGATATTCCCCATTTTTACATTATGACAATATTGTACTATTATAGCTATAAAAGAAGATGGAATCCCACTAAAATTTTAAAGAATAAAGTTATGCAAACCTCAAACGGATAGAACTTCTTTTCAATTTTAAGGATGACGCCATCAAACAATGACACTATAAGACTGTTTTCTGTCGGTAAACAGATTCGTTCTTGCACTGATGACTCCTTTGTTAACTAAACATACATACACATCAAGTTATACATCCGTTAAAAAAAGATACAACATTGACATCTTTGGCGTTATAGAGAATTTATTAAATGTTAACTTTTTCATATTTTGAATATTGGGGGTTACGATAATTCTGGATGTCATTGTAAAATCACAAATAGCAAAAACATTCTCAGCAATTTTTGTAAAAGATAAGAATAATTAAAACAAGAAGCATTTTGCAAAATTCCAGATAAACAGGTGGAAAGCGGAATCTCAATTTGAAATGAGGAAACAAGCAGAGAAGAAACACATATTTTGATAATGTAGCAAATGTCTTTGAAATTCAATTATTTCAATACTAAAATTTAATCTAAGCATAGATTACCTGAGCAAATATATCGCGACATATTAGTGACTCTTGGGCCCATTTCAAGGCTTTTTCCCAACGGACGTTCTTCGAAGCATCGGAGTCAACGTTCATATACGCAAGATCCTGGTTACCAAACAAGTTTGCAGCGCTTCTAGCATTATCTAAACATCAATAACATTATGATGTTGTTGAGATAAACGTTTGAGATAATTGTGATGTAACGAAAACCTACCAATTTGAACAGAAACCCAAATCGCTGTACGCCGCATAAGATTACGAGGTACTTGAACTTGTAGGCAAGAATGCATGCCATATAGGTTTGACTGCGTCAACGAACGGCGAAATATATCAAACAATTCACCAGTGTGAAATTTTTGGCCGTCTAAATAAAGTAAGCCCAAATTGAACGATGAATAGAATAATTCTCACATATCCTATATCCAAGATCCCCAAACAGGGCGTTATTTGTTTTGCGTATGCGCCTAAATAATATAAATGGTTAAATAAGCAAACTGAGATCACTTCTATAGTGTATTCCTATAGTGTAAATCATATCTGTCATTGTTATTACAAAGATAAGTCTAATGAACTAAATTATGCATATTAATCAAGCACATAGCGAACGCCTGCTAATACTCATTCATGTTAATCTGCGAATACAAAATGTGTACAAAAGATATTTAGATTTATTAATCTATGAACTGTATTATGTATATGAACTATGCTATATATGAACACTATATTATTAGTAAACATTTCTTAGAAAGTTAAAAATGTTACACTTACCAGTTTTCCCGCATTTTTCTAAGTTCATTGAAGAACGCATTTTTTTCAAGTCCTTCAAGACTATTTTGACGTATGTTTGTTCGTTCTTGTAACGCGTTTTCTATCGTTTTTGACGCTTCAAACAGAGCCTAAAAATAATCAATTAATGCGGTCAGATTTCCCAGTATAATTAAAATTAGTTTAAAGATAACATCGATTAAATTTAACATGTTGAACGAATTTATTACTTTATCCCAAAATTACGTCAGCAAAGTAGAGAATGAGAATTTTGGTATGGAGGTGCTACCTGAACATCTTGTCGTTAGGTCGCTTTTGGCCATGCGATAGTCTTACACAGCTTTTGTACTTTTTTCTGGCAATATAGTCATAATCCCGAAAATTTTAGTGACGTAATTTCAGAATTAACAAAATTGAACTCTGGGTTCAATTTCGTATCCTGTACCTCCTAAAACTCAAAAGGATTCACCGGAAAAATATACCTTTTTCCGTGTGCACAACTGGAACCCTTTGGAATTGGTGATTTGTTCGTTTATTTTGTTCGGGTCCTCAGGTAAGCTCGCGACCATTAGCGCGCCCAGGTAATTCGTTTTCACCACATTCAGTGTGTCGAGCAGTACGGTAATTTCTTGAAGGGATTGACTAAAAGAAATATTAAGTGAATCGATACTTGGTCATTTAAAGCATTTTCTGATTATACTTAAGTGCAACGAAAAATGGTCATAATTTAGAAACGATCAAGCGTATTATTAGTTTAGCATTTTCAAAAAACGAAATTCTTGATCCATTCGTTCGGATTAACGTTAAAAAAGCATTTAAAAATAAAATAGCATAATTTCGCTAGAAAATCAATAGTCAATATGTGACTTACTGTAAATTTCTAGCCACACCTGCCCATGGTCCTGCAACTGGCTCAACTTTGCTTTCTCGTTCTTCTTTTTTCAGAGCTAAATCTCCAGCTTCAGTTATATCCATGGCTTCCTGAAAATGGTTCAATAATCAGAAAATCAAAGTTCATTATAATTATACTTTTTCGTCGTCATCGCTTTCCATGAGTGCATCCAAACTCGATTCTGCGCCGACAACATCCCTCCAAGTAATCGACTGGGCATTTTTGGCGATGACTTCTTTGAATTCCGGAGGTCTAAATTAAGATAATGAGATCAACGCACAAGGTTCGCTAAAAATTACTTTATGTATTTCTCCACACCGTCATATCCAATTTCTTGAATTTTCCACTCATTGAGCGATTCCACGCAGATTTCCACGCCTTTCCTGGAACTGGTCGCAGAAATGCTGCCCGAAGAGAACATTCTGCTTTGATTACCTAAAATCAAAAGCATAATTAATGTTCATTTTTTTGTTTCCTTTTAACATCAAAATGAAATGTTCGTACGAATATTCGCTTTTAAATAATTTATAGGTCCAAAAATATATTCCTATCGAATATTATGCACCTTCGCAAATTTAATAAATATAAATGTTAAGCATTTCAGCACAAATAATTTGTCTCTTATCGACGTCATAAACTTTTTCTCAACAAATATGATAATGGCGATTTATTATAAAACTTAAAAATAATTAGACGTTCCCGGAACAACGAAAAATTTGATTTAAAAATAAAATCAACTTTTTAGCTAGTAAAATAAGGAAGAAAATAATACTGCAAGGATACGTAACCCGTTAAGGACCCGGAGGTTTTGTATGAACATAACAAAAATTATGCCGGTATTATAATAGTTTTGCATTCCACATTGCATTATATAAAAATAAATGAATATATTGGGAATACCAAATTTGATTGTAATTATTAAAGAAATTATTTATTTTTATTTCTCAAAGAAACAAACAGTACAAATAAACTCCATCCTAGGTAAATATCGGCTAACAATATTCATGTAAACAAGGAATTGGCTATCAAAAGAAGAAGGAATCAGTTTTTAGAATCCAAGAGATAAAAAATCTATTGCGTTATAACGGTATATATATGCAAAAATGTTTGACTGAAATATTCCAGTTAAGAGGTTTCAAAGTTTTAGCGCTCTCTTAAATGGCAAAATGTGCTGATTGAAGCAGCTCTAAATATTTTGGTTAAACTTAGCAAAACCGTTTTTACTTAACGCATTTAAAACATGGTTTAGACAGAGAATCATAAAATGTAGAAAGAAGCTTGAAAATTTCAGAAGACGAGTGTGATAAAAATTTATACCGTTTTTATCATTTAACATTTTATTAACAAAAACAACCCGCAAATCGTTAAAAATGTTATTTGAGAGAACCAAATTCCTTTTCGAATTTGATATGTCCTAACATTAATTTCCTGACCAAAAACTTTTTTTCAAACAAAATTATCCCAGCACATTATTGGCATTGCGGGTTGTGTATTCATAAGACGTCTGAGAAGGTTCGCAGAAGATACCTGTCGCCAGGAACATCATTTACTCCTGACATACATAATTTTTGCCTGTTTGAGTACACAGTAAAAGTGTTTGTGAAAAGGAATAAAATTACCTTGCACACAATTTAGCACAAATATGGCGGGTATTGAGGATATCTATGAGGGTGTGATTAATGATGTCATCAACGGAGTGCGAGAGGCTTTTCTGGATGAAAACGTTGATGTCGACGTTCTGCAGCAGCTCAGATCTGTAAGTATTAAATACCACTGTTCTTATGGCATTTTCTATTGGCGAGATGGAATATTCACTTTATGTTTTGTGAATCACGAAACTTGTTGCTGAATTCAATGAATTCCTTAAACTACTTTTTGGAAACCACTTTTGGTTAAAATCGCTTTTAATCTTGTATTCTAGTCTTGGGAGGCAAAGGTCAAAGTAAGTGGAGCTGTCGATTTGGGCGGTCCGAAAAATTTGCCTCCGCCAACAATTCGCCAGCCTCAAAATAGGCAAACCGGTAGCTCGTCTGCACCACAAGCGAATAAACAGTCCACGGTATTACATCCGTTATCTAGTTTTGAATGAAATTTATAATTTAGAGTGGTGCTGTTACACATATGCAAAAAGTGCAAGAGCCTCCTCAACGCCAGAACGTTATTTTATCACAGCAACAGCCAGTTCAACAAGTAGCAGGAACAATAGTTGGAAATGGGAGCGGCCTGCAGTATTTACAGGTTGGTGATGTTTGTATTAAAATTACAAAATAATCCGTATTCCAAGGCTTCGTTGAATATAATTAGCCATTTTATAAGCCCTATAACACATGCCATATTTGCCTAGAAATTACCTGGATTGGCATAGAGAAGGAGTTTACATTAGGAGCTTTGGAATTTTGGAAATATGAGTTAGTCAACTCTAAATCCGAGACTGGATCCAGATCCATGTGCTGTTTTTGCGTTCTGCAATTAACACATTATTGTTAGTTCAGTTAGTTTTATATTAAAAGTATGCCAATAGCTCTGGCCAAAAGGTGATATGTAATGTTTTTGTTTCCGGCCAAAAAGCACTAGATTTGTGGAGGCTATTGTCAGAAACAATGGCCACAAATCCGTTTGACTAAGAGGTACATTCAGAGAGAAAGAGTCAAATATCAGAGAAAAATCAAATAAAGATCAATCATTCATTTATTCGTTATGCTGTCATCTAAAGCAATATATGAAAGCAGAAATAGAATTCCCTAGGTGTACATTTTCTGCATTATACGGCAGAAGATTTTTTATTTGACACAATCGATGTCTTTGATTAATATTCTTGCTTTTTGTAGACCGGAAATTCAGCTCAGACTCTCGCAAATGTCGCTGGCGGCACTCAACTTCCTGCCGGTTTGCGACTTGTACCAGTATCACAAAATCCGAATCTAGCTCAATATGCTATAATGCAAGGTTGTTTGCTATTATCAAAGTTATACTTATTTAATTATTGCAGGTCTTCCCGGTGGCGGTCAAAACTTTATGGTGATTCCAGCGACTAATAGTCAACAATTACCGTTGAACGTCGCTAATTTAGCTCAAGTTCAGCCAAGTAACCCAGCAATGCGCCCTCCACAACCGCAGCTCATTGCTATGAAGACTGAACCTAATGTGCACAACAACATCGGGCAATTAGATGGCGCTGGGGCCATCATGGACAACGAGTTAGCACCCTCCAACTCAAAAGGTAAATTCAATAGTTTGTCGATAAAAAAATTAAATTTACATTAGAAAAGAAACAAATTGTTTTTCAGTGTAAAATATTATTA
Source organism: Ditylenchus destructor (assembly GCA_022814885.1). Taxonomy (NCBI): domain Eukaryota; kingdom Metazoa; phylum Nematoda; class Chromadorea; order Rhabditida; family Anguinidae; genus Ditylenchus; species Ditylenchus destructor. The sequence continues at coordinate 1,401,757 of JAKKPZ010000005.1, forward strand.
GGGCTACGGGTTTTATATATATATATATATATAATATAAATACTCTATAATTGTGTAAAAAACAATGCGTTATAGTTTAATTTCATACAGTACTAATGTTTTAGTCAAATCAACTAGTCTGAAGATGAAAAAAGAAAAGAGCAAAAAGCACGTGAACATGATTCCACAAGTTGATGGAGGTCCAGGCATGTCTGATAGTTCTTCCGACGAGGAATTGGACGAAGAAGAAGACCCGCTTCGACGGTATGCTAATCTCGAAGACGACAAACTCGATGATGGAGATGTGGGTCACAATTGTAACATGAATCCAATAAAGCTAAATTGTTGCAGGTAGTTGAAGAAGATCCACTGAACTCCAATGACGATCAAAGTGATGATGAAGATTTAGACACACTTTTTGACGCAGAACATGTCGTTGTTTGCCAATTCGAAAAGGTATTATGTAACTTCTCAAAAAACAGCTTCATAATTTACGAATTATGAAGGAAGATTCTCGAAGTTTTGTTTTAACATAAAAATTTTAGGTGCACCGCGCCAGAACCAAGTGGAAGTTCAATTTAAAAGTACTGTTTTAAAGTCTGTTTTTTCCAACATGTATTTTTCATTTTAGGATGGCATAATGCACTTAAAGGGCAAGGACTACACTTTCCAAAAGTGTTTAGGAGAAGCCGAGTGGTAAAGTGGAGCTTATAGATTCTGAATTCGTTACAACTTGACCTGGTCCTTTATTTATTTTATACCATGTGTCGCAAAGGTTCCATTAAAAGGTTCCATTTTTGAAAAGGTTGTAAATAGTAGTCATTTCTAGGTCCATTAAATTTATGTCAACAACTTGAACCTTTGCGCCATTCAACATGTCATTGACACACTATGACACAAATCATTCGATTGGCTAAATTCTCAAAGACTTTAATTGTAATACTTGTTTGTAATTTTATGTAAAATAAAATGCTAGCTGCTCGAATTTCCTTAGATACATTATACGAAAACACAGACGATATTAGTTTACGATAATAGTTTACACTACAGTATTAAAATGGAAAAATTTATGCACTGCTTTTTGCTTTCTAGCATTGAACAATTTCAACAAATGATGAATCACGTTAACACGAGAGAAATGGATAGCATGTGCACTTAATACACATTCGCTTCGAACTTTGCTTCCAAATTCGATCATTTTTTAAAAATAAATTGCAATTGTATTTTGTAATAGTGTATTGAGAAAAATAAAATACGCCCACTTTTTGGAATTTTTCGATACATTCTTCAAATGTATCGAATTCCTTGCCAAACTTTCTTCAATACAAAGCAAATTCCCTGTGCTCTGTTTCTGCAGTGGTCGGGCCGCCTGCATCACACAATTTTTTCGATACATTCTTCAAATGTATCGAAAATCTGCATCACACAAAAATTACGGCCCACTGAGGACAAATCCCAGTGGGCCGTTCAAAAACCTCAAATTTGGGTATTTAAACTGAAGTCGTTAATTAGTGCCTCCTTTTATGTTGTTTATAAGCCATTTTAGTGCCAGTGTGCGGCACATCAAAAAGACCACTGGAAAAGCTGAGCACAGAGAATGTATTGGGGCGTTTCAAAAGAAACCGGACTGCCTAGTCAGACACAGCCCTATTAATCGATTGAGCTAACTCACGTTTCACGTGGGTAAGTCCCAAATCTGATATTGCTAATCCCCTCTAAAATACGATTCTAGAGGGGGTTACCAATATCAGATTTTAGCTAGCCCCCTTCTAAACCCCTCTTCTGAATAAATAATTTTCAAATTTCGCGCCAATTTCGGCTTGTGTCTGACTTGGCAGTCCGGTTTCTTTTGAAACGCCCTAATATATGGAATTACAAACAGTTACTCACGCGTTTTCACCCTGCCCCGCTGATTTCATCCTTGGCAGCTAATTTTTATTTTTCTGGCTTCAACTCGATGATTTAAGGCTGCCGCTAAAAAATTTCCGGATTTGCCCTTTTTACCTCTGTTTACCCCTCCGAACTCCCTCGGAAAATGTCACTGGTACAGAATAACTGTATCTCAGGATCCTGACATGCTCCTGAGCTAATTTTGGTGTCAATCGATAGGTCTTCGAAAAATAAGATGAAGTAACCAAAAATTTTCAAAATTTGAATTCGCGCCAAAACAAAAAAGTGTTTTAAGGCTTTTGACTATACAAAATTGTATTTTTTATCTTCCCAATCGATTCCTGGTGTCATTCTTCACAACTTTGCTTTTTACACTTTTTGATTTGGCATCTTGGATCAATTTTTACGGAAAAAACCACTTTTTGTCCAAAAAATCACATTTTTTGATGCAAGGTGCCTACAAGTCTAATTTTTTGTATCCGGGGGTTTTCGGATGCGCTGATCACGAATCTGACGTCAGATTCGAGGTTTGTTCCCGACTGTAAAGTCTAATTGAGGGCCGCATGCCCGACTGTATACATATTTGTAAAATCAAACAAAAGTTCTAGACGACCGAAGGTCGAGTTCTTTTCGCGTAGCGAATAAATATTGTTATTCGCTATGATTATTGCTGTCCAACGAATTTATGCAGCCCCACGAATCTCTACACCCCGCGTTCTAGCGGCGTTTATGCCGCTAGTTATAAGCTAAAATTACTACTCACAAGTAAACGTATAATATCGGGTGGCTAATAAGTTCTGATGCCACTTTTCAATTACGCATATTTCTTTTAGAATGAATGATTGACTATGAGTGATTGGTATTATTTTGTTGCCCATTTTGTCTGCTTTAATCTGGTATATAGCTTTTATATATCACCTCACAAAATGTTTAAAATATCACACAAAGTGTACGAAAACCCCGTGTATAAATTTTTGGAACATATTTTCCACGTTTTACTAATTTTTGTTCACAATTTTAGTTATTCCGAAAAAACGGTTTTAGCAGTCTTATTGTACAGTTTGTGGACTACAAAGCAGTTTTTACGGAATAATTTTTGGTTTGATTATCGGCGAGATATGAGCATTTTCCGTCACCATACTTTTGAAGAAAATTAAGAAATGTTTTTGTTAGTGTTCAAAATTAAAAATTTTAGAAAGCAGCGTGATAGAAACGTAGTATGCCCAATAGATCAAATAACTGCAAATTTTGTCTAGTTTTCAACGATATATAACTTTAATACTTTATCTCATGAAGTATTCAATATTTCACAGAATGTGTACAACAACCTCTAAATTCATTTTAGGTTTTCATATATTTTTTGTTTTTTGAACATGATTTTTACTTATCGGAAAAATCTGTATAACTAGTCTTATTCTACATTCTGTGCTCTACCACACACTTTTTACAGATTTGTCTTTCGTTGGATTATCCCTGAGTTATGAGCGTTTTTCGACACCATACTTGCCCAAAATTTATACACCCCCAAAAATTTATACAGGGGGTGTATAATAAACTTTATTTAAAATTTTCATTATTTAGTGAGGTGATATATAAAAGCTATATACCAGATTAAAGCAGACAAAATGGGCAACAAAATAATACCAATCACTCATAGTCAATCATTCATTCTAAAAGAAATATACGTAATTGAAAAGTGGCATCAGAACTTATTGGCCACCCGATATTTTAAACGATCACATCGCTTCTTTTGCTTGGCATTGTGTCATTGCCTCATTTGCTGAACCGTTTCAAGATCCGATCACGTTCTTTTTGCTTTTAATTATTACGCGTGATTTTTTCCCATTAAAGTGCAGACGAAAAAATTGTTTACTATTTTAAATCACATAGTAGATCATACAGTAACCCGCCTTCTAAATACAGCATTGTACAGGAAAAACGATTGTATGCGAACATATTTTATGTAATAAAATTGTATTTTAAGCCTTCCATCTCGTCTTTGTTATTTTTATTGTAAAATACGATTCTCTAAGCGTGCATCTTATTATTTTTCAATGTCGCACTTGAATTGTTGCTCACTATTGAAATTTTAGCCATGAGCAGTTCTCCGTCGAATTCACAAAGCGGTGACGAGGAAGCGAAGGATGATGGTCGAAAAAAGTCGAGAGAAAAACCTCCGGGCTCGCGGTCCAAGTGGACGGTATCAAACACAGCGGAGCGGTGAGGTTTAATCTTTAAAAGGGAGCATCATCAAGAAATGTAGCCAATATATTACGTTGCAAATAATGTTTCTCCTTTTATATTTCCGAATTGCCTTTCTTCTCTGTGAGGCAACAAGAGAAAAAGTATCGACAATATGATTAGCAGGAAGAAAGGCGATTCAAAAATATAAAAGAGCCTACCTTCCAACCCAAAACATATAAAGTTATACATATTCATTGATAAGAGTCACACTTGAAAAATTGCTATATTATTTCAAATAAATTTTTTTGTCTCAAGTGTATGTATAAGACATGTAAGCTCGACAAATAAATTTTGTGTAACTTTCGTATTTTAAGCCAGTTATATTCCAGGATTCTCTGGATTTTCCTCACGCCAATCCGAGCGCTGATCTGCGTGTCCAATGTCACAGTCTTCTTTATCACTTACTTTGGTTTGATGCTACCGGTATTATGGGCAAAACCACTTTGGTAAGTCTGCACAGTTTTTTTAATTATTAGGTTGACAGATATGTTCGCGACCCATGTGGGTAGGCATACTTTTTACAACTAATTTCTTGAATGTCAAGTTTCATGCTTATGTTAAACAAACTTTCTGAATATTTATCATAAAAATTATAGGCCACGATTCTACTGGTATTACGAAGGAAAGCTTTATGTGGTAATTTTCATATCAAATTTCCTTTCACTTCACTCTATTTTAACACCCCTCTTTTCAGTGGTTACAAGCTTTCATTGCTTATTGGGGCTACACTGCGGATTACGATGGTACGTTTGGTGTGAAGAAACATTGGCAATAAGTATATAAAACGTTTTTAGTTTACGAGTATGGAGACGACATTACCGAGTTATGCGAAAAGGAACGGATTTTGCTGATCTGCAATCACCAAAGCACCGCGGATGTGCCAACGCTTTTTTCCCTACTGCAGAGTAAAGGAGTGGCGACTAGAAAGGTTTGCTTTCCAAATTTTATTTATAGGTAAATATACATACATTTTTGCTTTAGACACTGTGGCTCATGGTTAGTTTATGATTTAATAATATTGTTAAACAATAGTTAACCCATCGTTTGATCATTACCGAATTGACAAATAATCATTTTTTATTTAGGATGTTATGTTTCGATGGTATGTTATCACTTTTCGATAAGAATTGCTTTCCAAAACGAGATTTCCAGAGGAAAATAAATATTTTGACTTTCACCCCTAAACGACACGATATTCATTTTTGCATTGAAATTCGTACAGTTTAATTTTGGAATAAAATTTACAAATCTATCAAAAAATATGCATTGCAATATTTTGGATGGCTGTGAAATTGATTGAAACATATGTTGATTTAGGACTCCATTTGGCATTATTGGTATGTGATATTTTATGTTTACTCATAAGGATATTTGACAGTGAACTTAGAAACATGTTTTCCAAAAATAGTACGGTATTGGTATTTTATGAATCCATTGATACTGAATTTTCAGTATTACTTTCAAATATTGATTAATAAAATAAATTAACTGATTTTCTTACTGCTATATTTTTATTTTAGGCAATATGCATGGCGATTATTTTATTCAGCAAGGAAAAGCGACAAGGGATAAGGAGCTCATTCGTTTGAAAGAGCATTTGCAGAAGGTATATCTATATATAAATCTAACAAGATTGTCTTTCATTTCGGTGCTAATTATAGGTGTTTTGGAACCGGGACAGGAGATTGGTATGTCTTTTTTGCCAACATTTTAGTTCAACTTTTTAAATCGTAATTTTATAGGTGATACTATTTCCTGAAGGCGGGTTTTATTACAAAAGAGTCGAAAGTAGCCAAAGGTAAGCTCTTATGTTTAATTCGATGTCATAAGACATTTAAAACGAACCATGTAGTCTTTGTAGAATATTTTGAACGATGTACAATACTTTTTATACTTTTGTATGACACTTAATGATATCGTTTTCCGTCAACATAAATTAAATGAGCCCATGAAATTAAAGTGACTGAAATGAATTGTGGCTGACCACGATAATATCATGTTTATCAACAGAGAAAACATTCTACATAAAAGTATTATATCAAAGACTCCATTGTTCCTTTTCTATTTCTGGGTTGGAATCAGGGTTGTGCCGAGTCGACGAAAAGTTCGAGTCGAGTTTCGAGTCGAGTCGGCCGAAAATTCTTCGAGTCGAGTTTCGAGTTTCGAGTCGACGAAAAAGTCGAGTTTCGAATTTCGAGTTTCGAGTCATTTTCGAGTCAAATTTCCTGATGATTCAAAAAGTCAAAATTTTCGGTTTTTAAAGCAATTTTTTGCTAAAATTTGCTGTTAATTGTTATTTATTAGTACTACTATTCAATTTATGTCTAAAAAGGGGTGGTTTTTGGCTATTTTCGAGCTATTCTTGGCTATTTTTCAGCTATTTTTGAGCTAATTTTTGTTATTTTGAACAAAAAATGTCCCAAATTTTGAATATTTCATCTCTGAAATTGGTACTAATTTTTTTAAATAGTTATTAACTTCATCGCCTAATTTTGGCCTAAAACGCAAAAATAGCATAATGTTGCAATAAATTTAGCCGAGAAAAATTGTGATTGATAAAGAGCAATTTTTCAAAATTTCGAGGAGATAATCGGCTTCGGAGATCCGTGATTATTGCTCGAGCGGTTGAAAATTATTATCAGATTCTTCAGAACCAAGTGGAGATGCATTGAATTTTACAGTCTTCCGCTGGCAAAATTCGTGAAATTTTCAATAAAGATTGTAATTTTTGAAAAAAATTCGCCTGCAGCGCTATTTTTGACAGTTTCCGCATTAATTAATCAGTTGAAAATACGCGGAAAAAATAGCGTCGCAAGTAAAATTTTTTGAAAAATAACTCTGTTTGCCGAAAATTGACATTAAAATTTTGTATATTCTCGAAAATTATCAACAAAAATTTGCGAAATTTTCAATAAATATTCAAAAAATTCAGTGTTATAATTAATTTGAATGATAAATTTTAGTCAATTTTTAAAGAAACAGTCAATTTTTTCAAAAATTTTTGCCTGCGGCGCTTTTTTCGGCGTGGATTTTGCAGCATTTCTTGAAAAATACGCTAATATTCCCGGCCGAAATTTTTGGAAGAATATACAAAATTTTAATGTCAATTTTTGGCAAACAGAGTTATTTTCAAAAAATTTATTTTTTCCGCGAATTTTTTCATATTTCTGGGTAAGTAGACCAATAAACATATGGCAAAAAAAGCGCCGCAGGCGGAAATTTTATAAAAAATTGGAAAAAACGTCAAAAATTGACCAAAATTTATCATTGAAATAAATTTTAACATTGAAATTATTGAATATTTATTGAAAATTTAATAAATTTTCGGCCCAAGGTTGGCGATAAACAATGAGACATAATACAAAGTGGGAGAAAAAAATAGCGCCGCAGGCGAAAATTTTTTGAAATATTAAGCCTGTTTGCCAAAAATACCGCTTAAAATACATTGAAAATTTACAAAAATGTGTCCAAAATTCCAATTTTTTTCGGGCCGCGCCCTACCGGGCGCGGCCCAAAATTTCGAGTTTCGAGTCGAGTCGGCCGAAATTCTTCGAGTCGAGTTTCGAGTTGGCGAAAAAGTCGAGTTACGAGTTTCGAGTCACTCGGCACAACCCTGGTTGGAATAAGGCCTTTTTAATTTTCAAAGAGGTCATGATCAAAACCATTATCACGATGTGATGCCACTTTTTTTCGAATAACTGGTTCTTGTCTTCTATTTTTAAAAATTTTGCCACAAAATAGACAAGCAAAAATATATAAGGCTAATAAAATGAGTTTTATAGGTATGCCAGAGAAAACGGGTATCCGCATCTCAAGTGGTCGACGCTTCCTCGATTGGGTGCTGTGAGGACAATTCTGGAGGAGGTAGGACCACGAAAGGAGGAAAGCGAAGAACAAATACAAAAGTCTCGAAGTATATCCAAACTATTGAAGGACACGGTCGGAGCAATTCGGGAGAAGAAATATGTGAAAGGTATGTAAAAGTTGTTTGAGACATATTGCTAATGCAGAATTTCAGATACTCGACCGCCTATAAAGTACATTCTGGACGTTACTATCGCCTATCCAAATGGACAGCCTTTGAGTCTCGCTACTATGATTTTCGGTTACTTTTATTTTGTGTATTTAATATTGTTTAACATACTTCTTCAGGAGCCCGTGAGAAATGCGACATTGCTGTGAACTATAAAATTTACGACGCAACAGAAGTACCGTTCGAAGATGAAGAAAGTCTGCGCAAATGGATGTTCCATGTTTATGAGGAAAAAGATAAAATTTTGGGTAACTTAATTATAATTTTCATAAATTATATTCTATCAACCACCAAAATCTGTGGTTTTCATACCACATTTCAGTTAAATTGTTTACATATATCTTTATGGCAGTAATAGTGTAGCGTGACATTAGCGCGCCGGACGATTGCGCGCCAACTTTTGCACGCCAAACGTTTGCGCGCCAGTAAAAAAACGTAGAATCGATCATAACATAGCTTAAATTTAAGAATAAGCTTTGAATAATAGGCTCAAATAAGCCTCAGACTATGGCGTCACGCTTAAGCTTAGTTACCCCTTCCGGAGCTTAGGTTGTTCGGGCGCTTAGGCCTAACATGGCGCCACGCTTAAGCCTATTTCCTGGTTTCGCGCCCTAAATTTATTTGCCTAACGCCTAGGCTCATTTTAAGCTATTACTCAAAGCTTAAGCTTAAATCTGAGCTTAGTTATGAGTGAGTGTACGTTTTTTACTGCCGCGCAAATGTTGGAGCGCAATCGTCCGGCGCGCTAATGTCATGCACCCCAGCAATAGGCTAAACCGATCAAAGAAATTGAAACTTGAGTGAAGAAGTTCAATAAGGACAAGATGATGTGGCAATGTTGATGCCACGCTTATTTTTTCAAATTAAACTAAACCCAAAGCGAATTCGCTTATTCAAATTTGAATTTTGCACCAAATACAAGGGAAATACATCGCCATTGCCTTGTATTTGGTGCAAAATTCAAACTTGAATAATCGAATTCGCTTTGGGTTCAGTGCCCCGCGGTGAGAATTTTTGACCCCCTGGTAATTTTTTTCCAAGTGCATTCTTAGGGTGCTTTTTTTCAAATTTCAAATTTGGCGCTGAAACTACAGGGTGGGCCAAAAAAGGACATCAGTTCAGGCTATTGTATTTCACAAATATCGGCGATACATGATAGTGACTAACATCTTAAAAACTGCTACTAAGCTTGAAATTTTATATACAAAAAAGAATTTGTTAGTAGCCTACATATTTCGTCGATTTCTGACCCCCGGAAATATGCAAAAAATCAATTTTTCCCATACAAAAATAAATAAATAAATAAAATTCAACGGCAATTTTCGGCTGTTTTTGATGGGGAAATGTCCAAACCAAGGCCAGATTCAGATCCGGCGTGAAATTCTGCGAAGGATAGGCACTTTTGCAGCTGTCTATCGAAAAATTTATTTTTTTCGCCATTTTTTGGCCCAATTTTTACATATTTATGGCCGAAACTTGCCAAAAATCATCTCAGACGACTATGCCACTGACCACAAAGTTGCTCAGTGAGTCGAATATTACTCGAAAAACACATTTTCTCGATGATAAAAATTTTGACCAGAAATGCGATTTTTCGGGTCCATGTGGGGTGGCACATGGTATGGAAAAATAGGATAAAATTTTTATCATCGAGAAAATGTGTTTTTCGAGTAATATTCGGCTCACTGAATAACTTTGTGGTCAAGGTCACGGTCGTCTGAGACGATTTTCGCTGAGTTTGAGGCAAAATACGTCAAAAACGGGCCAAAAAATGGCGAAAAAAATAAAATTCACGATGGACAACTGCAAAAGAGCCTATCCTACGCAGAATTTCACGGCGGATCTGTATCTGACCTTGGTTTGGGCATTTTCTCTTTAAAAAATGACGTAAATGATCATTGAATTTTATTTTTGTATGGGAAAAGTTGATTTTTTCCATATTTGCGGGTGACAGAAAACGACGAAATATGTAGGTTATGAATAAATTCTTTTTGTATGCAAAATTTCAAGCTTAGTAGCAGTTTTTAAGATGTTAGTCACTATCATGCATCGCCGATATCTGTGAAATATAATAGCCTGAACTGATGTCCTTTTTTGGCCCACCCTGTATAATGCCAATATTTTTATTCTGCATGAATAGAGAAGTGAAAAGAAAATATAGCGCCGCAGGAGAAAATTTTTCAATTTTTGGCGATATTCTTAAAAATTTGAACTATTTTTTAAAATACTTTCAGGAGAAATGGGATCCAAATAGCGCGTAAATTTTCTAATTATGGAATGGATATTCACTAAAATTTTTGGCAAGCAGCGCAATTTAAAAAAATTTTGCCTTTGGCGCTATTTTAGGTTATTTGCACATTAATTATTAATAAATTAGTTTTAAATGGAAGGGAAAATAGCGCCTCAGGCGAAAATTTTTAAAAAATTACGCTGTATGCCAAAAAATTGGCCTAAAGTCACCCACCGATTAATTTTAGTTTGATCCCCCCCTTTTGCTTTTTTCACTCCACAAAAACCTTGACCCCCGGTAATTACCGCTTTTACCAACCTGACCGCGGGGCCCTGTTTGGGTTTAGTTTCTATGATTCTGAACAATATCATTAGCACCAAGAAAATAATTCATTTAAAATTTATACTCATTTATTTATTTGAGATAATTACTACAAAACTGGCGCTTTCCATTCGGGTGAAAACGGGAATCGCATTGTCTTTAAATGGTCGAGAATTATTGGAATGTATGCGTTTTGGATCACTGCAGGTAAAGAAATTTAACTAAAAAGTAATGTGTTAAATTTCAAAAATTTAGCTGTCGTTCAATTCAAATTATATCCTTGGCTGATCCACAAAGCCTTTTCTTTTCTCGTGTATGGATCGTTCTGAAGAATGCGGTCTTATGTATTATTATTGATGCAGTATCACAATTTTATCTGTATTTTGTTGATAAATACTCAAAAAGGAAATTCCAGAAAATACCTCTGAAATAAGCAAAATTTTGAATCAGCAATGTTCTAATATTGTTTCAACATAAGTCTGATTTGTAAATGTGAGTACTTTTATGATCTTTTCGATTAATTCTGGATATTCCTTTGTTTACACGCTTTGTATTTGGTGTAATTAGACCGAGTGAAGATCTTACCGAAGAATGCAATTTGTAGTTTTGTATAGCCGATTTTGTGTGAGCTTTAATCACTATTACTTTGTTGTTTATTTTGTTGCATAAAACTGTGTTTGCTTTAAAAACTTGTACATTACTGCCTCTAAGGAGATAGAAAGGCCGATTTCAAACGAATTCAAATTTCTAATTCGAGTTTAAAAAGCGGAAAAAGAAAGAGAGAAACGAGTCTGAGTTTGGCTCAGACTGAGTTTGGCTCAGTATGAGTTTGGCTCGCCCCTCCCGAAAAAAGCGGGACTGACACGAAAAATAGAGTATGCCAAAAGGCGGGAATGATTTTTGTTACAACTTTTTATTGCCATTCAAACCTTAAACGAACCGCGCGTGTTTTTGTTTTTGGCATTATGCTCCACTTTTCCAAAAATTTAGCCCTTGTAATATTGTTAGAAGATTTTCATATTTCAATTTAATGAACATTAATTATTTTTTTAATTTTAATCTACGTTAGACATCTACTGATGAGACTCAACTAACGTAGTTTCAGAATAGTTCTAACCGTCTAAAATTAGAGTCGAAACGGTTAGATAATCTTTAACATTTTACATCTTTCCTTCGTAACCCAAAATCCTATTTTGTATAATAACTTGTAAAATTTGTTATATTAGTCAAAAACTCTATTAAGAAAAATGATAATTCTAACTTTATGTTTCATGTAATTATGATTTGCTGTACCTATTTGAATTACTTTTAGTAGTTGATGTTTAATATTATAATCTTTAAGCTAGCTGCGGCGGCGGAGCCGCCCTGCAGCTAATCCTACTATATTGTCTTAGGCAGTAGCTTTATTTAGTTGCTTCAAATTCAATAATATTAAAATTCCGTTCTTTCAGACAATCTTGTATACAGCGTCCATTTTATAATCGACTAAAGAATGTAAGTTGAATTTTTGACTAATAATAATAACTTTACTTGTTTCAGGACTTTGACTGCTGAGGAATTGGAGGAAGTTTCGAAGATTTTTCGAGAGGAAGTTTCGAAGATAGTTCGAGAGGCGTTGGTTGAAAGCAACCAAAATCAGGTTAGTTTTTTATTTATAAATTTCCATAAACTTTGAACTTTAATAAATAAAAAATATCTTAACTTGGCGAAAGTTATCGTGATTAAATTGCAGAATTATTTACCTATTCACTCTCTCTACCCTATTACTGGCGTATTAACTGGTTGGTCAATGGGCTTGTTGATTAGCAGTTATTTATTCACAAATGGTGTTCGGCGTATTATTGATATTCAGGTAGCGGCACTCGTGGGTGCGGTTGCCTCTATTGCCTTGACTGTCGTCTACAGCTATTTTGCAACTCGTCGTTAAAGAATGTATGCGTTTTGGATCACTGCAGGTAAAGAAATTTAACTAAAAAGTAATGTGTTAAATTTCAAAAATTTAGCTGTCGTTCAATTCAAATTATATCCTTGGCTGATCCACAAAGCCTTTTCTTTTCTCGTGTATGGATCGTTCTGAAGAATGCGGTCTTATGTATTATTATTGATGCAGTATCACAATTTTATCTGTTTTTTGTTGATAAATACTCAAAAAGGAAATTCCAGAAAATACCTCTGAAATAAGCAAAATTTTGAATCAGCAATGTTCTAATATTGTTTCAACATAAGTCTGATTTGTAAATGTGAGTACTTTTATGATCTTTTCGATGAATTCTGGATATTCCTTTGTTTACACGCTTTGTATTTGGTGTAATTTGTGTGAGCTTTAATCACTATTACTTTGTTGCATAAAACTGCGTTTGCTTTAAAAACATTTGTATATTAAAACTAAAACAGCAAAATTGAGTTAAGTTATGGATTTTATCTTAGTCGAAAATGATAAAATCAATTTTATTCAAACAAATTTGGCAAAGTAATGAAATAAGCATTTTTATAACAGTATTTCAATATAAATCCAATATATGCTTATCACACTGAATTTATATATTTAATGTTTGATTTTCTATGCGAAAAAGATGAGTATTTTTAAGAAGAGATTTTTAATGAAGCATCGGACATCTATTGTACGTTTTTGAAATTGGTCTGGTTTTTGAATGAAATGAAGTCCAGATTTATAATTTTTGCGTAATACAATTCTCGATGTTTTGCATAAAATAAAATTGCAAGAATTATTTTATTAGGTTAAGTATAATCACATTTGCATAAATCATTTTGCATTTAATATATTACAAAGCGAAGCGTACTATAATTACAATATAATTCTTTTCCGATTTTTCGTAAAAGAAACTGCTGAATTTTTGTTTTTGGATTCGTGAAAATCTAATTTTGAGTAACATTTGTAAAGGAAAACAGCAAAATCACGTTTTGCGAATATACATAGAAATGTAAAATTTAGTAGTTTCAGAAGAACCATATAAATAGGGTTTAAGTAAAACGCACTATCCGTTATCATCTGTACTTACACGCAAATATAACTCCGCAATCAAGGCCATAGTACATAAAAAGAGGATGAAATTAGATTACTTTATGTATTAATAACATTAAAGTCACAACAATATAAAGGTATTTTACGCCAAATACGGTCTTCTTATTCCACTGCCGGATATATGCCATCCTCCGCTTCACTCCTTTTCGACGGCGGGATCAGATGTTTGGGCAGCTAAAGATGGGCTAAAGATGAGCTAAAGATGGGCGCCCACGTAAATTTAATCTGGCTACCATAAACTGAGAAAGAAGTTCGCATTTTGCGTTTAACATAAATGCGACTTCTGATTGCGGGTCAAAACTATTGACAAATTTGCTCAGAAGTAATATAAATGATCATGGATAGTCTACCCATCGTCATAGTTTTGATTAGAATATACTATCTAATATACAGTCTAAGTTTGTCTAAGTCTGAGTTTGGCTCAGTCTAGGTTTGGCTCAGTCTAAGTTTGGCTCAGTCTGAGTATGGCTCAGTCTAGGTTTGGCTCAGTCTAAGTTTGTCTAAGTCTGAGTTTGGCTCAGTCTGAGTTTGGCTCAGTCTAAGTTTGGCTCAGTCTGAGTTTGGCTCAGTCTAAATTTGGCTCAGTCTAAGTTTGGCTCAGTCTAAGTTTGGCTCAGTCTAAGTTTGGCTCAGTCTGAGTTTGGCTCAGTCTGGGTTTGGCTCAGTCTAAGTTTGGCTCAGTCTAAGTTTGGCTCAGTCTAAATTTGGCTCAGTCTAAGTTTGTCTCAGTCTAAGTTTGGCTCAGTCTGAGTTTGGCTCAGTCTAAGTTTGGCTCAGTCTGAGTTTGGCTCAGTCTAGGTTTGGCTCAGTCTAAGTTTGTCTCAGTCTGAGTTTGGCTCAGTCTAAGTTTGGCTCAGTCTAAGTTTGGCTCAGTCTGAGTTTGGCTCAGTCTAGAGTTTGGCTCAGTCTAAGTTTGGCTCAGTCTAAGTTTGGCTCAGTCTGAGTTTGGCTCAGTCTAAGTTTGGCTCAGTCTAAGTTTGGCTCAGTCTAAGTTTGGCTCAGTCTAAGTTTGGCTCAGTCTAAGTTTGGCTCAGTCTAGGTTTGGCTCAGTCTAAGTTTGGCTCAGTCTAAGTTTGGCTCAGTCTGAGTTTGGCTCAGTCTAGGTTTGGCTCAGTCTAAGTTTGGCTCAGTCTGAGTTTGGCTCAGTCTAGGTTTGGCTCAGTCTAAGTTTGGCTCAGTCTAAGTTTGTCTCAGTCTGAGTTTGGCTCAGTCTAAGTTTGGCTCAGTCTAAGTTTGTCTCAGTCTAAGTTTGGCTCAGTCTAAGTTTGGCTCAGTCTGAGTTTGGCTCAGTCTAAGTTTGGCTCAGTCTAAGTTTGGCTCAGTCTGAGTTTGGCTCAGTCTGAGTTTGGCTCAGTCTAAATTTGGCTCAGTCTAAGTTTGGCTCTGTCCCTAAAAAAGGGGGACTGACTGACAGAGAAATTGGCTCTGTCCCCAAAAAGGGGGGACTGACTGACAGAGAAATTGGCTCTGTCCCCAAAAAGGGGGGACTGACTGACAGAGAAATTGGCTCTGTCCCCAAAAAGGGGGGACTGACTGACAGAGAAATTGGCTCTGTCCCCAAAAAGGGGGGACTGACTGACAGAGAAATTGGCTCTGTCCCCAAAAAGGGGGGACTGACTGACAGAGAAATTGGCTCTGTCCCCAAAAAGGGGGGTCTGACTGACAGAGAAATTGGCTCTGTCCCCAAAAAGGGGGGACTGACTGACAGAGAAATTGGCTCTGTCCCCAAAAAGGGGGGACTGACTGACAGAGAAATTGGCTCTGTCCCCAAAAAGGGGGGACTGACTGACAGAGAAATTGGCTCTGTCCCCAAAAAGGGGGGGGGACTGACTGACAGAGAAATTGGCTCTGTCCCCAAAAGGGGGGGGGGACTGACTGACAGAGAAATTGGCTCTGTCCCCAAAAAGGGGGGGGGGACTGACTGACAGAGAAATTGGCTCTGTCCCCAAAAAGGGGGGACTGACTGACAGAGAAATTGGCTCTGTCCCCAAAAAGGGGGGACTGACTGACAGAGAAATTCGCTCTGTCCCCAAAAAGGGGGGACTGACTGACAGAGAAATTCGCTCTGTCCAAAAAAAGGGGGGACTGACTGACAGAGAAATTGGCTCTGTCCCCAAAAAGGGGGGACTGACTGACAGAGAAATTGGCTCTGTCCCCAAAAAGGGGGGACTGACTGACAGAGAAATTGGTAAAAGGGACAAAATAAGCACCCCTAAGAACCACATTTTGGGTGAAAAAAGACAGAATCTTCAAAAATAAGTGATCTTTGATCTCTTAAAAAGGTAGAAGTCTCAAAATAAGTGATCTTTGATCCCTTAAAAAGGTAGAAAAAAGACAGAAGGGACAAATAATTTCTCCGTGTGTCACGTGACACACGGAGAAATTGTGTCACTAACTTATTATAAGGATTGATAGTATAGTATATAGTAGATTGATAGTATAGTATATAAAACAAGAGAAACCCGCCGATTCTCGGCGGATTACCGCCTCGAATCGGCGGGTTTCTCTTGTTTTTTTTCCGCGGTTAGCGTGCATCCGCGGCGCTTCGCCATCAGTATGCAATTTTATATTTCACACGGCCCAATCCGAGCGGAGCGTGAAAAGTTGGCTTTCTGGGCCCCCTGGGGGGGTAAAAGGGGTCACAGGGGGTCGTGCCCCCTTGAAACCGGTACCAATCGTCTTGTCTTGCCGAGAGGAAGCGATTGACGTATCACACGCCCCAATCCGAGCGGAGCGTGAAAAGTTGGCTTTCTGGGCCCCCTGGGGGGGTAAAAGGGGGCACAGGGGGTCGTGCCCCCTATGAAACCGGTACCAATCGTCTTGTCTCGCCGAGAGGAAGCGATTGACGTATCACACGCCCCAATCCGAGCGGAGCGTGAAAAGTTGGCTTTCTGGGCCCCTGGGGGGGGGGGGTAAAAGGGGGCACAGGGGGTCGTGCCCCCTATGAAACCGGTACCAATCGTCTTGTCTCGCCGAGAGGAAGCGATTGACGTATCACACGCCCAAATCCGAGCGGAGCGTGAAAAGTTACCTTTTGTGGCCCCCTGGGGGGTAAAAGGGGGCACAGGGGGCCATAGGGGGTCGTGCCCCCCTTGAAACCGGTACCAATCGTCTTGTCTCGCCGAGAGGAAACGATTGACGTATCACACGCCCAAATCCGAGCGGAGCGTGAAAAGTTCCAAAAAGCGGCCCCCCCGACATCTATACTGCGAAATAGGTTAGAGTGGATACTATATATTCTAATCAAAACTGGGAGAAATAATAATCTTGGAGTTGAAATTATATATTTCTATTACTTGGAGTTACTTTACACTACTTGACAATTTTCGTGCCAGAATAATCCGCAGTTGACTACTTGATTCAATAATTACCAACCAGAAAGGGCTTCTATGCATCGTTTAAATTCGTCTGATATATCAAGTTTGTGCGCATCAAACAGCAGAATGATTCTGTCTACGCGTTCTGCAAACCATTCAAGAACACCAGAAAAGTCGTATCCTCGATCAATCCTGAAGTGTTCATACTGCAAACTATACAGATATTTCATGAGATTACGTTAGATCCTATAAGTTATTATTAAAGACCCCAAAAATATTTTTTTTGATTCCGGTTTTAATTAATTAAAATATTAAAAAAAATCGCAAAATATTTTAAAAAAATATTTTTTTAAATAGCTATTTTTTGCCGATTCTAGACTTTAATTCTGCTTTTTTAGCCTTCATTGTTACTTCAGACTAAATTAAAAGTAAAAATTGAACAAATATATACAAATTTTGGAAAAAAAACGGCAAAATAAAAAAAATTTTTTTTGAAAAATTTTGTAAAAAAATTTCATCATCTTACAGAAAAATTTTATATGAAAGGTATACCAATATCAGTTGCCAGCATGTTATCCACAACTTCCAAAAGTCTCGGCTTAATTGCGTTAAATTTCTGGAAGTCGGCATTTTGGAGGTGTTCCCGCATCTAAAGTAGAAAATCTTAATATAAAACCCAAAAGTAAAAATTTACCTTGTTAACATCAGGAAAGTCACCCGGGGAGATGTTATGCTCTTTCTGGAGTTGGTCAAATATTTTGTCTAATTTTTGAATCAACTCCTTCTTTTTCTTCTCCTTTCCGATCATCGAGGGCATTTGTTTTCTGAGTTCAGCAATAATATACGCATGGACTTTAGCCAGTCGAGCTCTTTTGATGAGGTCGTTGAGTTTGCGAAGTGCAGCATTCCTTGGTAGCGATTGAAGGTCACCGAAAAGATCATGTTTCTCATCCTGGAAAAGTCTTCTGTTGATGTCATAATGAAGTGGATTGTCCCAGAAGGTACTGATGTACACACGCGCAACTTCAGGCGTTTTGAAAACCTGTAACAAATTGTGTAAATAATGGAATTTTTGGTTAAGATGTACCTTTCCGAGCGACCACATCAAAGCACCGTAGACTCGCATAAGCTACAAATAAACATCATAATAATCTGGAACAGCATGATGGTTGATCAATGCATACCTGCTGATGATCCACCATATCCGACTTATTCAAAACGATTCGTATCTTGTCCTCGTTACCTAAACAAATAACATAGCGATATTAGGAATATGAATATTACGCATGTTGAGCTAAAGAAGGGCGCCCACGTAAATTTAATCTGGCTACCATAAACTGAGAAAGAAGTTCGCATTTTGCGTTTAAAATAAATGCGACTTCTGATTGCGGGTCAAAACTATTGACAAATTTGCTCAGAAGTAATATAAATGATCATGGATAGTCTACCCATCGTCATAGTTTTGATTAGAATATACTATCTATCCAGGATTGATAGTATAGTATATAGTAGATTGATAGTATAGTATATAGTAGATTGATAGTATAGTATATATACTATATATTCTAATCAAAACTGGGAGAAATAATAATCTTGGAGTTGAAATTATATATTTCTATTACTTGGAGTTACTTTACACTACTTGACAATTTTCGTGCCAGAATAATCCGCAGTTGACTACTTGATTCAATAATTACCAACCAGAAAGGGCTTCTATGCATCGTTTAAATTCGTCTGATATATCAAGTTTGTGCGCATCAAACAGCAGAATGATTCTGTCTACGCGTTCTGCAAACCATTCAAGAACACCAGAAAAGTCGTATCCTCGATCAATCCTGAAGTGTTCATACTGCAAACTATACAGATATTTCATGAGATTACGTTAGATCCTATAAGTTATTATTAAAGACCCCAAAAATATTTTTTTTGATTCCGGTTTTAATTAATTAAAATATTTAAAAAAAATCGCAAAATATTTTAAAAAAATATTTTTTTAAATAGCTATTTTTTGCCGATTCTAGACTTTAATTCTGCTTTTTTAGCCTTCATTGTTACTTCAGACTAAATTAAAAGTAAAAATTGAACAAATATATACAAATTTTGGAAAAAAAACGGCAAAATAAAAAAAAATTTTTTTTGAAAAATTTTGTAAAAAAATTTCATCATCTTACAGAAAAATTTTATATGAAAGGTATACCAATATCAGTTGCCAGCATGTTATCCACAACTTCCAAAAGTCTCGGCTTAATTGCGTTAAATTTCTGGAAGTCGGCATTTTGGAGGTGTTCCCGCATCTAAAGTAGAAAATCTTAATATAAAACCCAAAAGTAAAAATTTACCTTGTTAACATCAGGAAAGTCACCCGGGGAGATGTTATGCTCTTTCTGGAGTTGGTCAAATATTTTGTCTAATTTTTGAATCAACTCCTTCTTTTTCTTCTCCTTTCCGATCATCGAGGGCATTTGTTTTCTGAGTTCAGCAATAATATACGCATGGACTTTAGCCAGTCGAGCTCTTTTGATGAGGTCGTTGAGTTTGCGAAGTGCAGCATTCCTTGGTAGCGATTGAAGGTCACCGAAAAGATCATGTTTCTCATCCTGGAAAAGTCTTCTGTTGATGTCATAATGAAGTGGATTGTCCCAGAAGGTACTGATGTACACACGCGCAACTTCAGGCGTTTTGAAAACCTGTAACAAATTGTGTAAATAATGGAATTTTTGGTTAAGATGTACCTTTCCGAGCGACCACATCAAAGCACCGTAGACTCGCATAAGCTACAAATAAACATCATAATAATCTGGAACAGCATGATGGTTGATCAATGCATACCTGCTGATGATCCACCATATCCGACTTATTCAAAACGATTCGTATCTTGTCCTCGTTACCTAAACAAATAACATAGCGATATTAGGAATATGAATATTACGCATGTTGAGCTAAAGAAGGGCGCCCACGTAAATTTAATCTGGCTACCATAAACTGAGAAAGAAGTTCGCATTTTGCGTTTAAAATAAATGCGACTTCTGATTGCGGGTCAAAACTATTGACAAATTTGCTCAGAAGTAATATAAATGATCATGGATAGTCTACCCATCGTCATAGTTTTGATTAGAATATACTATCTATCCAGGATTGATAGTATAGTATATAGTAGATTGATAGTATAGTATAGTATAGTATATAGTAGATTGATAGTATAGTATATAGTAGATTGATAGTATAGTATATATACTATATATTCTAATCAAAACTGGGAGAAATAATAATCTTGGAGTTGAAATTATATATTTCTATTACTTGGAGTTACTTTACACTACTTGACAATTTTCGTGCCAGAATAATCCGCAGTTGACTACTTGATTCAATAATTACCAACCAGAAAGGGCTTCTATGCATCGTTTAAATTCGTCTGATATATCAAGTTTGTGCGCATCAAACAGCAGAATGATTCTGTCTACGCGTTCTGCAAACCATTCAAGAACACCAGAAAAGTCGTATCCTCGATCAATCCTAAAGTGTTCATACTGCAAACTATACAGATATTTCATGAGATTACGTTAGATCCTATAAGTTATTATGTTAAAGTAGGATACATTTTCTACCTCTTCTAGAATATGGTTATATGCATTGTGAATTTCAAATATAAAAACTGTAACAAAAAATCCCCCCCGTAAGCTAGCCCTGTGATTTCTCTGTCATTCCATAAGAAATGGCTTATATAAGCCAATTTTCCGTCCCTTCTGGCTTTTTTCACCCAAAATGTCATTCTTAGGGGTGCTTATTTTGTCCCTTCTGGCTTGACCATGACAATATGAATCTTACATCCTGATCCTTCTGCTTCGGATTGTTCCCATTCAACCACGAGAACATCGAGAAAATCGGTTGCGGTAGGTACTCGGCAAAGCTATAAGACAGACAATAATTATTCATAGGTAGCTGGTAGATACAAATTAGGTTTGAAATAAGATAACGAGAAGTGAATGACATTTGGCAAGATCGAAAAATTTTTAAATTCTAAAATTTTAATATCAAAAGATTTTACGATTTAAAAAAACGGTAAAAATGCGACAAATATGTGTTGAGCATATTTTTCTAAAATCTTTATCTCAGCGTCATTGTATCAAAACGGGTTCTGATTTTTTATTTATGCGGGGTTATATGTAATAGGTAATCGTAACATTTCACAGACTTGAGTCGAACACGCTATACCGTTCTTTAAAAATGTTTTTAGGAGGACAACACCTTTGTTCAATTCGATCTTTTACGTCAAAATGAATTCAACTCTTCTCTGTTCAAGTTGTAATGAGGGAGGAATTATAATGTGATGGATGTGGGAATAATGTCCATGTATTAAAATGCATATTGCCAAGAGTTATTTCAATTTAACATTGAAGTTTACAAATTAATTTTATTTTGAGAGAGAGAGAGAGAAGTTATCACGAAAGATAATAACAAAGTAATAAGGAAAAACATTACAGACAATATTTACAGAAATAAGCACCCCTAAGAATGCACTCCAAAAACGTCCTATGGAGGACGGACGTCACTAACTTACTATAAGGATGAAATTTTCTTAAATCTCACTAAGTATTTAAACTCAAAGTTCACTATTTACACAAAATACCAATATTAAAACATTCAAATGTCATATGTCTTACCACGGAAAATCTTTTCAATTCTTCTTCTTCAAAATCTATAATCGTGGTCTCAATTTCTTAATGTTATAAATCTGAACAAATGTATTCTAAATTAATTGTCTTACTTTTTTGTTTCTGTATTATGTATATTTCCTCAATACTTCCCCCTTAAGAATGCTCTTACTTCTAATCTGCGTAGGCACGATGACCCGACCTACGTAGAATCATCTTATTTCTAACCGTATAGACTGAGGGTCGAAACGGTTAGATAACCATTTACTTTTTACATCATTCTTTCGTACTCCTTATTATTTATAATTTCAATTGTAACTCATAAATTTATATTTACTCAAAATTCTATTACTATAAGGATGATTTTGTTACAACTTTTTATTGCCATTCAAACCTTAAACAAACCGCGCGTGTTTTTGGCTTTATGCTCCACTTTTCCAGAAAATTTTAGCCCTTGTTAATATTGTTAGAAGATATTTTCATATGTCAATTGAATGAACATTAAGAAAAATGATAATTCTAACTTTATGTTTCATGTAATTATGATTTGCTGTACCTATTTGAATTACTTTTAGTAGTTGATGTTTAATATTATAATCTTTAAGCTAGCTGCGGCGGCGGAGCCGCCCTGCAGCTAATCCTACTATATTGTCTTAGGCAGTAGCTTTATTTAGTTGCTTCAAATTCAATAATATTAAAATTCCGTTCTTTCAGACAATCTTGTATACAGCGTCCATTTTATAATCGACTAAAGAATGTAAGTTGAATTTTTGACTAATAATAATAACTTTACTTGTTTCAGGACTTTGACTGCTGAGGACTTGGAGGAAGTTTCGAAGATAGTTCGAAAGGCGTTGGATGAAAGCAACCAAAATCAGGTTAGTTTTTTTACTTACAAAACTTCCATAAACGTTGAACTTTAATAAATAAAAAACATCTTAACTCGGCGAAAGTTATCATGATTAAATTACAGAATTATTCACCACATATTATTGGTGCATTAACTGGTTGGCTAATGGGCTTGTTGATTGGCAATTATTTATTCACAGATGGTGTTCGGCGTATTAAGGTCAGATACTATTGCAGGCTATTAAACATTTTAGTGTTGATTTTATATCAGGTGCGGGCATAATTTTTGAGAAAGAGATCTAATCAGTGATTTTAAATTTTGAATATCTGCCGCCTCTCAGGCTAATGAAATGAAATGGGAAAGGGGCAGACAGTGGCCTGCCTCTGTGCAAAACATAAGAGCAGACTCTTTGTGCTCTAAGTAGAATGGAATCATTACCCAGTTTTCTGAAAATAAAACTGGGTAATGATTCCATTCTACTTAGAGCACAAAGAGTCTGCTCTTATGTTTTGCACAGAGGCAGGCCACTGTCTGCCCCTTTCCCATTTCATTTCATTAGCCTGAGAGGCGGCAGATATTCAAAATTTAAAATCACTGATTAGATCTCTTTCTCAAAAATTATGCCCGCGCCTGATATAAACTGAAACATTTATTTACAACTTTTCATAATTTAACTAATACACTAATTTTAGAGCGTGATTTCTTTTCAATCGGCACTCGTGGGTGCGGTTGCCTCTATTGCCTTGACTGTCGTCTACAGCTATTTTGCAACTCGTCGTTAAAGAATGTATGCGTTTTGGATCACTGCAGGTAAAGAAATTTAACTAAAAAGTAATGTGTTAAATTTCAAAAATTTAGCTGTCGTTCAATTCAAATTATATCCTTGGCTGATCCACAAAGCCTTTTCTTTTCTCGTGTATGGATCGTTCTGAAGAATGCGGTCTTATGTATTATTATTGATGCAGTATCACAATTTTATCTGTTTTTTGTTGATAAATACTCAAAAAGGAAATTCCAGAAAATACCTCTGAAATAAGCAAAATTTTGAATCAGCAATGTTCTAATATTGTTTCAACATAAGTCTGATTTGTAAATGTGAGTACTTTTATGATCTTTTCGATGAATTCTGGATATTCCTTTGTTTACACGCTTTGTATTTGGTGTAATTTGTGTGAGCTTTAATCACTATTACTTTGTTGCATAAAACTGCGTTTGCTTTAAAAACATTTGTATATTAAAACTAAAACAGCAAAATTGAGTTAAGTTATGGATTTTATCTTAGTCGAAAATGATAAAATCAATTTTATTCAAACAAATTTGGCAAAGTAATGAAATAAGCATTTTTATAACAGTATTTCAATATAAATCCAATATATGCTTATCACACTGAATTTATATATTTAATGTTTGATTTTCTATGCGAAAAAGATGAGTATTTTTAAGAAGAGATTTTTAATGAAGCATCGGACATCTATTGTACGTTTTTGAAATTGGTCTGGTTTTTGAATGAAATGAAGTCCAGATTTATAATTTTTGCGTAATACAATTCTCGATGTTTTGCATAAAATAAAATTGCAAGAATTATTTTATTAGGTTAAGTATAATCACATTTGCATAAATCATTTTGCATTTAATATATTACAAAGCGAAGCGTACTATAATTACAATATAATTCTTTTCCGATTTTTCGTAAAAGAAACTGCTGAATTTTTGTTTTTTTAGTAGTTTCAGAAGAACCATATATATAGGGTTTAAGTAAAACGCACTATCCGTTATCATCTGTACTTACACGCAAATATAACTCCGCAATCAAGGCCATAATACATAAAAAGAGGATGAAATTAGATTACTTTATGTATTAATAACATTAAAGTCACAACAATATAAAGGTATTTTACGCCAAATACGGTCTTCTTATTCCACTGCCGGATATATGCCATCCTCCGCTTCACTCCTTTTCGACGGCGGGATCAGATGTTTGGGCAACTCAATCGGGAGCTCGTGTCCTTCTAGTTTGAGATTTATCAAATAGCTGGCTAACGCGAATTCGTCCGAATCCAATTGTCCATCTTTGTCAACATCAGCAAGCTTCCAGATTTTACCTAAAAGATTATGGATTAAGCTCATACATAAATTTCTCACAAGAATAAACCAACCAAGCACTGAATTGGGCAACTTTGACTTCAACATATGCTCCTTTGCGATACGTCCTGCAAAATATTTTCATACATAACATCGAAAACAGTTTCTCAAAGTCTATAGAAAAGAAAAATACATTTTGCAAGCATTTTGGGTCAGTGTTATTTTTTTGTTTAGGATCAAGATGATTATTACTGAGCAGTATTATTACTTAAAATATCGTTAATGACCAGGTTACTGTGAGCAGGACGACGATTAAATTCATCTTTTCAAACTTAAACAAAAGGTTGTTATAGAATAAAAGCCAATATATTTCTAAAGGATAAAATCGCACCAGAAAGCTTTCCGTCAATAGGTTGCAATAAATTGAATTGACTATCGAATGCTTGGCGTTCTCGAGTAACGACCCATTCCGTTTCATCAGCACCCTTGTCGAAACCTTCGCCTTTGCGGAAGCCAAATGGTGTAGCGCCCTCGCTTTCAGCATCGAACGCTCCTCCACGAACACTCGGTTCAACTCCTTTTTCGCCTCCGTTCTCTTCTCTTGTCGCAGCAGAAATAGCAGCTTCTTCTTTCGGAATTTGAGCCATCAAACGAGCTAAATAAAATGTGTAAAAACTAATTCGATAGAATCTCAAGTTTTGAAGTATTAAATATAATGTAAAATTAATGTGTAACATATTTTTCGCGTAGGTATAATATAATTTTTTTATATCTAATACAATTAAGTTAATAAGAATGTGGATTTTGGAGAAAAGTTGCTACTAAACAAGGCTCCTCAGAATGAACCCAGTTTTTTGAATAAAATTAATTTCATCATCTTACAGAAAAATTTTATATGAAAGGTATACCAATATCAGTTGCCAGCATGTTATCCACAACTTCCAAAAGTCTCGGCTTAATTGCGTTAAATTTCTGGAAGTCGGCATTTTGGAGGTGTTCCCGCATCTAAAGTAGAAAATCTTAATATAAAACCCAAAAGTAAAAATTTACCTTGTTAACATCAGGAAAGTCACCCGGGGAGATGTTATGCTCTTTCTGGAGTTGGTCAAATATTTTGTCTAATTTTTGAATCAACTCCTTCTTTTTCTTCTCCTTTCCGATCATCGAGGGCATTTGTTTTCTGAGTTCAGCAATAATATACGCATGGACTTTAGCCAGTCGAGCTCTTTTGATGAGGTCGTTGAGTTTGCGAAGTGCAGCATTCCTTGGTAGCGATTGAAGGTCACCGAAAAGATCATGTTTCTCATCCTGGAAAAGTCTTCTGTTGATGTCATAATGAAGTGGATTGTCCCAGAAGGTACTGATGTACACACGCGCAACTTCAGGCGTTTTGAAAACCTGTAACAAATTGTGTAAATAATGGAATTTTTGGTTAAGATGTACCTTTCCGAGCGACCACATCAAAGCACCGTAGACTCGCATAAGCTACAAATAAACATCATAATAATCTGGAACAGCATGATGGTTGATCAATGCATACCTGCTGATGATCCACCATATCCGACTTATTCAAAACGATTCGTATCTTGTCCTCGTTACCTAAACAAATAACATAGCGATATTAGGAATATGAATATTACGCATGTTGAGCTAAAGAAGGGCGCCCACGTAAATTTAATCTGGCTACCATAAACTGAGAAAGAAGTTCGCATTTTGCGTTTAAAATAAATGCGACTTCTGATTGCGGGTCAAAACTATTGACAAATTTGCTCAGAAGTAATATAAATGATCATGGATAGTCTACCCATCGTCATAGTTTTGATTAGAATATACTATCTATCCAGGATTGATAGTATAGTATATAGTAGATTGATAGTATAGTATAGTATATAGTAGATTGATAGTATAGTATATAGTAGATTGATAGTATAGTATATATACTATATATTCTAATCAAAACTGGGAGAAATAATAATCTTGGAGTTGAAATTATATATTTCTATTACTTGGAGTTACTTTACACTACTTGACAATTTTCGTGCCAGAATAATCCGCAGTTGACTACTTGATTCAATAATTACCAACCAGAAAGGGCTTCTATGCATCGTTTAAATTCGTCTGATATATCAAGTTTGTGCGCATCAAACAGCAGAATGATTCTGTCTACGCGTTCTGCAAACCATTCAAGAACACCAGAAAAGTCGTATCCTCGATCAATCCTAAAGTGTTCATACTGCAAACTATACAGATATTTCATGAGATTACGTTAGATCCTATAAGTTATTATTAAAGACCCCAAAAATATTTTTTTTGATTCCGGTTTTAATTAATTAAAATATTTAAAAAAAATCGCAAAATATTTTAAAAAAATATTTTTTTAAATAGCTATTTTTTGCCGATTCTAGACTTTAATTCTGCTTTTTTAGCCTTCATTGTTACTTCAGACTAAATTAAAAGTAAAAATTGAACAAATATATACAAATTTTGGAAAAAAAACGGCAAAATAAAAAAAAAATTTTTTTGAAAAATTTTGTAAAAAAATTTCTCCGGCAAAAGTTTTTGGTAAAATTTCTCCGCCGAAAAAAATTTCGCCGCGAAAATTTTGCCAGAAAATCGCAAAATTTGTCCAAAAATGCCAAAATATTTACTAAAATATAAGTAAAATTCCCAAAATATGCAAAATATTTTTTAAATAAAAAAATATTTTAAAAATATTTTAGTTAAAAAAGGCCAAAATATTTTAAAAATATTTTTGGGGTCTTTAGTTATTATGTTTAAGCAGGATACATTTTCTACCTCTTCTAGAATATGGTTATATGCATTGTGAATTTCAAATATAAAAACTGTAACAAAAAATGATGATTATTATAACTACATTGAACTACTGCTGAATTTGCATTATTCTCGCCATTAAGGGATATTAGACTTTATTGAAAATATTTATCCTATTTTCTCGGCTGCTAAACTATCAAATGTACAAAATAGACAACTACAGTACAAACTAAAATATTCTTCGAGTCCGGTGTAAAATAGCAAACCTTTGTTTTTCTCCGCTTAAAATACCGGGAGTGTCAATAATTGTAACGCTGTTGAGAACCTCATTTTTCAGCGTAGAGCATTGGAACCGATTCAAGAAAGCATTGCCAAACCTGCAAAATTGTACTTTATTACACAAAATTAACAGAAAAATATACTTTGTCAAAGCGCGAAACTGTTTTGTTGAATCGACGACTAGAGCATTACCGGGTACGCAACCTTCTTCCCCATACATTACTGCTATAAATCGGTCTGTGGTCGGCTCAGGCCCAATTCTGATTCCCGGAAAATCTTGTTCCAAGAGATAGCGAATAAATGTTGTCTTGCCCGTAGAATATTGTCCAACGAGAAGGATCATCGGCTTCGCGTTGAAATCAGGATCATCTAAATCATACAAATAATCGTGATTCGCGAATCGTATAAAATAGTAGTCATAAATTTTATGGAATAAAGAAAAGTTGAAAAGTTTACGTCTTTACGAAATCGCACACGTCACGTACAGTCAAACCTCGATATACCGCACACATCGGGACTGGCGATTTTGTGCGGTATATCGAAAGTGCGGTTAATCGGGTGTGCGGTATATCGAGAGAATTTTGTATGCAAAAAATCCTTCCCTTGCAAAGTTGTGCGGATAAACGAATTTTCCTATATTTTTTGTCATTTTTTCAAAATAAAAAATAAAATTTGAATTCCCGCTCAAAATTTTTTTAATTTTTTTACTAAATTTTGACCGATTTTTGCAAAATTTTTACCTAATATGGCAAAAATTTTGAAAAATTTTCGAAAAATTTGATAGAAACAGGAAAATTTTGTATAAAAATTCAAATTTGCGCCAAAAACAGAACCATTTTTCTTTGTGCGGATAAACGAAAAATTTTACTTGGAAATTTCACTTTGGTTCCGTAAAAATCTGTGCGGTATATCGAGTTTAACCGCACAAAATGCGGTATATCGAGATAATTTTGTATGGAAAAAATCCGTTCCAGCCAGATTTGTGCGGTAAATCGAAAGTGCGGCTTATCGTGTGTGCGGTATATCGAGGTTCGACTGTATATTCAAAAGTCAATAAGCCTGTATTTTAATAGAATTCGCTAGGAATAATTATGTTTTGTTAATTCCTAAAATTCATTCGACTTAATAATTTATTTTTTGTTTACTCACAACAAAATAATAAAAACAAAACTACCATTTTAAACTCCTTCTCAATTTTAGACCAAAAAAATGGAATTTTCAATGAAATGAAGTTATGTATGAATAAAGAGTACTATTAACGAGGAAGGTAGCTTTGGGGGAGTTACAATAGGGGGGACAGTTGGGGGGGGGGGGTCACTTGGGGGAGTTAAACTTGGGGGCTTTTGGGTAACTCCCCCCAAGTGTAACTCGCCCCAAAGCTACTTTTCCCCTATTAACATACCAAGAGCTGGAGAGTGGAACTCATGGAATCTGTAATAATCCTCCAGTGGATAGAGTTTCTGTTTGTAGATTTTCTTGAGGCCATCGCTTACGGTTTCCAAAACCTAAAAAGTAATAAAATAAACTTTATCAAAAATTTAACCATGACAATATGAATCTTACATCCTGATCCTTCTGCTTCGGATTGTTCCCATTCAACCACGAGAACATCGAGAAAATCGGTTGCGGTAGGTACTCGGCAAAGCTATAAGACAGACAATAATTATTCATCGAACGAACAAAAACGAATAAAAAAGGTGCTATGTGGCCCACGCCTCGTAAATTAAGCAATCGATATTCAAGAGCCGGTTTGAACGTCAATACGAAATATCAACGTAACTAATAAATGGGCCGGGAAAGTTCACTATGGACGAATATCGCTGGAACTATTTGTACATAATGGACCATGAAACCAAAGAACGACATGGCAAAAAGTTCCCTGCCTCATTGACGTGTGAGTCATTTCCATAAAGAAATTCATAGGAAGGTTTCGAAACTTTTATCGATGCAAATGGCTCGTCAATGAAAAAGAGTAACCAATTAGTAAGATACTAATAAGATGGTAGCTGGTAGATACAAATTAGGTTTGAAATAAGATAACGAGAAGTGAATGACATTTGGCAAGATCGAAAAATTTTTAAATTCTAAAATTTTAATATCAAAAGATTTTACGATTTAAAAAAACGGTAAAAATGCGACAAATATGTGTTGAGCATATTTTTCTAAAATCTTTATCTCAGCGTCATTGTATCAAAACGGGTTCTGATTTTTTATTTATGCGGGGTTATATGTAATAGGTAATCGTAACATTTCACAGACTTGAGTCGAACACGCTATACCGTTCTTTAAAAATGTTTTTAGGAGGACAACACCTTTGTTCAATTCGATCTTTTACGTCAAAATGAATTCAACTCTTCTCTGTTCAAGTTGTAATGAGGGAGGAATTATAATGTGATGGATGTGGGAATAATGTCCATGTATTAAAATGCATATTGCCAAGAGTTATTTCAATTTAACATTGAAGTTTACAAATTAATTTTATTTTGAGAGAGAGAGAGAGAAGTTATCACGAAAGATAATAACAAAGTAATAAGGAAAAACATAAATACTCCCCAGTGAAATCAGAAAGCTTCAGCAATTTTAATGAGAACAAAAAACGTGTGATACCAAACCAATTAGGATTTAATTTTTGTCATGGAACAAATGCGAGGCGACGAATCTAAAAAGGGTCTTGATGATCTAATGAGGCCATTATATTTCCTTGTTATAACTGTCACCCAAATCGCGATTGCCGGGAAGTAATAAAAATAGCACATTTGTCATCTTTAAAGATTTAGGTCTTCTAAAAACCAAAAGGCAACTTGTCAACGGACTTATTTGAATCGCATTACATCCTTAGCAGTTCACAAATATAAATGTCCCAGCAGCTTTGTTATGCTGGTCGTGGGACCTTTTTGCTTATAGAAACACACACTCATCTGTGTTTTCGCTGTCGGCCGTCGCTGAAGTCACCACAAACCAAACACTGCTCTGTTGCTGAGGTATGTGTGTGGTTGGGCGATTGTATGTCTAAACAAGTGATAGTCTGCGGAGTGCACGACTCCCTAGAACGCGAGGGGTATAGCAGCAGGAACGCATAAAGAGAGGACGCACATCAGCTGAGACTGAAGAAAAATAGTTCGTGTCTCCGCTACTTACGTTCTTCATCGATTCCCGGTGGGGTAACAAACCAGCCCCCCTATGCACTGGTCTTTATCCTCTTCAGACCTCCTCCCATTGAAAGCTTTGCGCCCCCGTTTCCAGAAAAAATGGAGAGGTGAGGAAAAACTGAATGGTAAAATTGGTTGACGCATTCTTCCTGGACACAAATCAAAATCTGGAAGGAGCGCGTTTCGCAAAAAGCGTATTTTCGCGAGAACACATTCTGACACATATATCCACCGCTAGGATGGGTCCGGATTTGTGTGGAAAAGTGACCTTTGTGGATCTCCAGCAGAGCTGACACCGATTAGAATATCGTTGGTCAAAAATTGCTCAATAGTATAAGTTTATTACATTGGCGTTTTAGGATGCAATGCGGATCGAGAAAATTTAGAGTACCAAAGATAAAAAATCAAGAAAATTACAGTAAAATTGTAGTTTCATCTTATCCTATTAAGGATGAACCCTTAGCAAAAATTTGGTACTAACCGTCTAGGACTAGAGTCGAAACGGATAGATAGGAACAAAAGTTTAGTGGCAAGTTTTATATCAAAAATTAGCATTATACAAAACATGTCATTTTTCTCTATCTTCCCTTTTTACAATAGTAGAGTATAGAATTAACATTAGCCAATGCACTAAACTAATTTTTTTGCGTAAGCCAAGAGACCAATGTCCAATTGTGATAAAATAATGTAAAGTTTCACATACCTTATTCTACAGCACATCTCTCCTTATTTCTCAATCATCCGTAAAAGTGTGAATAGGGTAATACGACCAAATTTGATTCTTAAACGTGAAGACGGCTGATTAATCAAAATACTGCATTTTACGTATTGGACACTTAAAGGCATAGTAGTTTTATTGGATTCATTTCATTAGAACATGATGAATCATTTAGGCGCAAATTCAGTGGAATGAAAAGTAGGAGACAAGTAAAAATCAAATATGAACCTTATATTTGTATTTGGTAGAACAAAATTTAAGGTATATAAACTTTCATTTGTGCACATTAGACTCGGCCATCTAAAAAATTCATCGGCATCATTATTTTCAAAAACTAACAACGCTTACGCAAAGCAAATTGCATGTCTCTCATAACAAAAATGTCTTATATTAGTCAAATACTCTATTAACATGAATGTGAAATTCGGCACATTGTAGCGAACTATCCAACAAATAAGATCATCAATGTTTGGATTCGCAATGGAAAATCAGATCATTGAATAGAAGTTTTTTGTAAACTCTTTGTTCTCATGCTAGGTCGTGAAAACCCTCGTTGATAAGTAATAACGGTACTCTAGGCTTATCGAGGGAGGGGAATGGTTATCCGGGGAGTGAGGGCAAATTTCTATATGAAAATCTCTATATAAAATCAATCTCTATAGAACCGTAATATCTAATTTTATTGGCATTCAGACTTTTTATTTTTATTCTGTAAAAGATAAGGTAAGATCACATTTATCAATAAAATATTCACAACCGTATTTTAAGTGAATATGCCAACTATACGAAAACTAAACAAAAAAGCAGAAAATTTGGGTTTAAATTTACAGCAAGTACACTAATTTTTTGTCCAACATGAGCCATCCAGTCGAATGGCCTCAATCCAATCGTCACATAGCGATTCATTGTCCTAAAATAAGACAAGGCCTTAATATAAATGTTACAATAGAATATTGTAATATCTGGTCATGAATTATATTTTAACTTTGCTTGGGCGGCTAAAAATATCGCTTTGCACCATATCATTGCTGGTCATTAAAATTAAAAGTTAACGTGCCGAAAAAACATGGCTCCTCCAATCATGGTTTTGGTACGATTTTACTTTTCAAGCTGGAAAGAAAGGAGAAATACGCTGATGGGGGGGGGTGCAGATTGGGGGTACTAGGTTGGGGGTACAAACTTGGGGGTGTACCAGGATGGGGGGGTTTGTGCATTCAAGTAATCAAAAATCATGTTGTGTGGACCTGGATTGTGTTCTCTACCCTGCTACAGCAGAGAATTACACAGCCTAAGCCTAACCTCTATCCCCAACTTGGTACCTCCCCAAATTGGTACCCCCAACTTGGTACCTTAAAAGCGTCATGTACCAATTTGGGGGGGGGGGTTGGTTTCGAGATCTCCCTTATATGGGCTGGTCGCGCGGGGGTCTCAAAGGCAAAGTTTCTTATAAGGTCATTCCAAGCAACTTTGCCTTTGGAACCCCCCGCGCGACCAGCCCATATAGGGGAGATCTCGAAACCAACCCCCCCCCCAAATTGGTACATGACGCTTTTAAGGTACCAAGTTGGGGGGTACCAATTTGGGGAGGTACCAAGTTGGGGATACTCTCGCGCAACCCAAATATGGCGCCTAAGGGGCCACAGCGCCTAATGGGCCTGTTCGCCTAACGGGGGGCCTAATCCTAAGTCCGATTGGTGCGTGCACAGCGCCTAACGTAAGGGTTGTTCGCCTAACGTAAGTAGTAGTATGCCCTTGTAAGGGTACAGCTGGGTGAGAGAGTGTTAGAGAAAAATACAATTTCGTAGAGCAAATTTCCTGCGTACCACACCACATTAGCATTTGCATGTTGCACTCAATTTGCACCCCCCCATCCTGGTACACCCCCAAGTTTGTACCCCCAACCTAGTACCCCCAATCTGCACCCCCCCCCCCAACTTAGCATTCTCCCGAAAGAAAGTGGTAAATAAATAGTGCGTGAATTGTCCAAATTTACTGTTACACATTTGCAAATACGTTTGAACAGCAGATGTTTTTTAATATGTCCCTTCTATTTAAATAGTTTCCGGTAGATTAAAAATTGCATTTGAGAAAAAAGAATTCGTATTTTGTGAAACAGAAATGTAAAACTTTAAATTCTTACCTTATCCACCACAATCCCGCTGCATACGAGAATAGCCTTGTCTTCTTTCACTACAAAACCGTTTCCAAGGTATGCATCTATTCTGGCCGCAACTTGATAAAAATCGCCAGACCGGTGGAATCTCTGTAGTCTTCCGGTTTTATCCATGACCACTATGTCGTCCTCGTACCTATATGTCGCACTAAAGTAACTATTGTCAGTTAAAATATCCTTTACCGTTGCATACACCGCGGAAAGTAAATTTCCCCATCTCCTTTCCCTGCTTTGGAGAAAGTGCCGGTGATGTCGCCAGAAGTAGTGTCTATCCATTTGATGGACTGTCTAGAAATTACTTAAGGAAAACTATTTTTGTGTACAATCATGGACGTACTTTGAGCATATATTAATAGGGAGCGAGGTTGTGGCGACAGCGATTGTATTATCGTCATAGACGCAAATTGCTTGAAAGGCAAAATCGAAAGAAGAACACAGTTCGTCCAAGCCCAACGGACAATCTATTGAGGACCTGAAACTTGCAACATTTACCGAGAGAAATTGTGTGAAAACATTTTGTATGAGAAATTGGCCTTTCTGGACACACAATAAACTGGCCGGATTTTAAGGTTCCTGGCTGAAGTATATTTGAATACCCAAACAAAGGCGGAACTTTCCAGGATAGAGAACTTGGGTGTAATGATTATTGTAAAGTTTATAGTTGGGTATTGACTGAGAAGAGATTCCCAGTTACTATTTCTAGCAAGTTAAAAAATTATACACAAGGTATGTTCAAAAGTTATTTTTTAATACCATAAAGTGCCATAAATCACAATGCTTACTTGTAAACTATGGATTCGTCTTGGCCAGCCATTGGCTGCTTTGTCATAAAAATATCACCTTCAGCGTTTATAGCCAAACTCTGAATTTTTCCGTCTATGAATTGTTCATGTTCCATGTTGCCATTTAAGTCATGAATGCGAAATTGTGTCAGCGCTGCCTTATCATCGGTGAACACATAAATTATCTTTAAAAGGGAGAAAGATAAACATTTATCCAATTTCAGTTTTTTGAAGCATACCTTCCCGTTGTGGTGAAGCACTTGAGTATATGGGGCAATCTTTTTAGGAAACTCATTTTTGGACTCAAAAAGCACTTTTGAAGCGTAGTTGTCCAATTTGAAGAGACCACCCTTGGATGCGACCCACAGCTCATCGTTTGAGTCATAGCATATGTTATATGGGATTACGGCTCCTTTTGGTGTCAAATGGCACATCATTTCCTTCAGCCGTTGGTGATTTGTCGTATTCGATGGTTTCTCGGTCATGGCGCCGGTAATAAAGTCTACAAAAAGATAATTATTTAAAAATCGCTGAAGCGATCATATCAGAAGTTGAGTCACAAAGCTGATCCAAAAATGCTTGCGAGAACAGATTTTATAATAACTCAATTTTAATTAGAAGCTTAGTTGCATCAAAGTTGGAATATTTTTTGAAAACCTTTAAGTTTGACATTTAACATAATTTAGTACAAATTTATGCTTGAAACCTCAGGAAATTGCAGTTATTGAGAAAAATTAAAAATCAAACGTGATCAGAAACGAGGAGTCAGGAAATTCCAGTGAAGACTAGCTACAATTCAAATTCATAAACCTGAATTTCTATCATTCAGTTTGTGTGTTATGTACTTTCCAGACATCATGGTACAAATTTTTTCTCCATATTTATGATTCATTATTACGGTTGACGATATTGTGATAGTTGCCGATATGTCGATTATTGGAGAAGAGTCAGCATTTTCTGACAGCAACAATGAAAATGAGCCTTGCAGTTCGAATTCCGAAGAATCATCCGAGCAAAGTAAGAGCGATCAGATGTTTTTAGTCATTAATAACGTTAATATTAGTTCTAAATTAAAATCGATATTTTTGTACGAAATGCCGTTGAGTCCAAAAAGATATATTTACATAAATATTACTTAATATTATTCACGTAAGTGTTCACCAAAATACATGCTCGGTCTAACAAATTGCTTTCCACGTTAAAGATGAAAATATTCAGAGCCTAATAAGCATAGCGTTGAGGAAGATGTCCGCAAGCAAGCAGATAATGGCGATGATGACTTCGACGATTTTGGAGATTTCGAGGAGGCAAACGATACCTGTCAGGCAGAGGCTAGCACAAGCGTTATGTCTCCATTACCTTCAGTTTCCGCCGATTCCGAATGTTTGGTAAACATTTAATAAACGAAATAATTTTACAACATTATATTTTGCAGCAAGGTCTAGAAGATATTAGTACAGGCTCGGATTTATGGACGTT
The DNA here is from genome assembly GCA_022814885.1 of Ditylenchus destructor. NCBI lineage: Eukaryota > Metazoa > Nematoda > Chromadorea > Rhabditida > Anguinidae > Ditylenchus > Ditylenchus destructor. The sequence goes on from JAKKPZ010000005.1 coordinate 1,437,750, forward strand.
TGATTTGCCATGTTTATCACAAGATACTTCGTTAACGGACAGTCCTTCAGAACAGCTGTCTAATTCATTGTCCGATCCAGGAAATCCAGAAATGTGTGATTTATTTGCACGATTTGACTTATGTGACGAAGAAATAAAGGATTTCGAGTTTAAGGATTTTGAAACTCAGTAAGTTTTGTTCGTTGTCATCAAGGAGTCATTGTTAGGGATGACTTTTTGCAAAATATCAGTTTTAATTCATAATTATGTTTAATTTCAGGAGCCTTAGACTATGGACGTTATTGTGTTATGTCGAAGAAACGGTAGCATTAAAGTTTTTGTGGAACAAATCTATCGCATACTCCGAATTCTTGAATGCTCTTCATATAAGAAGCGTAGGTTTACTTCAATATTATACAAAGTGCTTATTTGTCCATTACGTTATGCTTCATTTGTCTTACAGTTGGTCAATGTTTTAGAATGCAATGTGTGGCCAAATTAATACCGCATCTCTCACATCTAAATTGCCTAGCTTCTCTGCTTTGGATGATGCCTCAACATTAAACGCCAGGTTGACGAGTCCTATTTGGAGCAAGTTGCAAATTGCTTTTTAGGGACAGTACTAACACTATCACTCATTCCAATAACCCAGCTCCGGTCACATCAGACTGGTCGACTGTGGATTCGCTGTCAGTTGCTCCTGTGGAATTCGACTGGCGGAATTCGGGTCTCGAAAACCCATTTACTAGCTCATGTAAGCGCTCTCGAATGTTAAAGAGGAGGGAAGATAAGAAAGTGATATCGAGCAAAATTTATTAACGAAGATGTCTTCCTTTCTGAATTTAGAAAAGATATATAAAAATTTGTAAGCACCGCAAAAGCAGCAACATTTACTAAGACCCTACAATGGTTCTACGCACACCATTTTTTGCCAGCTAGCCTGAATAACATCTAATAATGCAGATAATTTTTAGCCACAACCGCTATCTCAGCCTGCGTGCTAGAATGCGACAACTTTTTCTCTGCAGACGGCAACGGCAATCATTACAATGGCGCTTCCATTTTGGAGCAAGAATTGGAACGGATGGGTTTATCCAATGGGCATGCTGCTCTGCCGAATACAAGCAATAATTTATCGTAAGTTTCTTGCAAAATGTTAATTTCTAAATCGCTAAAATTCGCAATTTTAGTGTTGATTTAAATGAACTGATTCGAAAGAATATTTCGAATTCCACAACCAAACTCGCAACACTAAATGGCTCTCAAGCGAAACAGTACAAAGATGTGAATGAACTATCACTTGAAGCCAGGGCCCTACATGATCGTCTGCCCGACCACACTTATATGCTAGCCGACAGGCTTATGTTCCCACTTAGCAGTGAATGCGAGCACTTTCCCGGAAATAATATGTGAACCAATCTTAAACCAATTCCAATTCGCGTTGTGAATATCTTATTTGTACAAATAGTTCAAATCATCCAACAATATTGTGATATGAAAAGAAAAATGGGTAAATAAATTTGAGCAAATCATAGTTGTTCAATAGGCAACTAGACAAACAAAATGGCAAATCACATATAGGACTAAGGAGCCACGCTTGAGGAATTCGAGAAACAAAATATAGCACGAGATTCGTTAGTCCTCAAAATCAACAAAATGATAAATATCAAATACTGTCCAACAAATTGTCTTAAACTAAACAAAAAGTTTCTGAAATTAGGGAATTCCAAACTTGTTCCAAAATTATTGCATAGATTTCGCATGTTTTTTATATTCTTAAAGGAAAGCGAAAAATTCCCATGAAGCTGAAACTTTATAGCCCAAAAATACATTTTTTTGTATTTTTTTGCATCTTTCGCTACCATATTCAACTTATATCATCGCAAGCGACAATTTGTCAAAGACTTACCTAGTAACAAAAGTAATGTACAATCAATGTTTTGAGATGATCAAAATACATGAGCAGAGTTGTGACAGAAATGAAATAAATTACGAGAAAACAAGAAAGTAGTTCTGGCATAATTGTGACTAATAATCTCGCTCCTCGGTGTCATCGTCCTCATCATCGAGTTCGATATTTCTGCACGCACACTTCTTCACTCTCATCACTGAAATTGTGAAAAATAGTTGATAATTACGATTTTTAATTTAATATGTTTAATAGTATGTATAATTTAATTTAGTATGTTTTCCCATTTCGGACAAGCTTCCGAGAATTTGAGAGCAAAATATAATATGTGTTCCTTTCATATAGCTAAAAAATTACTGAACAATTTATAAAATATTCAAATCATAAGTACGCGTTTGCTTTCATAAATAAGATTATTTTTATAATTACCTGTACGATATATCTCCTTCTCTTCTCTTTCAGGACAATTTAGCTTCACCTAAATACATTAATACACATAATTGATACTATTCATTATGAAAGGTAATCTTCATACCTGAATAAGATCGGTCTCTGACGGTACACAAGCGGCGCAACTTCGGAAGGTTGCTTTTAGCTTTTTTGAGCGAAGTTTTGGGATATAGAAAGAGGCACAACTGCCGTGACAGAACCTAAACAACAACAAAAATAAATGAGTTATTCAAAACGTTTAACAACCTGTTAATGATGATTTTTGGCTCACAACCCGCCATTCGCACTTTGTGCTTGAAAAGGTCCCCAGTGCATGTTTGGTTGCGGTTAAAGAAGTCGACAGTAGTCAGCGTCAATACTCGTTTCCGACCTGGTATTTCTTCCTTCCTACCTTAAAGTTTTATTGAGAACCTTTTTAGTTTTGATAATTCTTTTAATTTATTTCCTCTATTAATAATATCTATATTTGATATTCGCCCATTCCTGTCAGTCACGTCATTTGGTTTGAGAACTTTAAGTTCAGACAAACCCAAAACCTTTGTTAGTATTTATCTCTTATCTGTTCATGTAATGTTTTTGGCCCCCAATTTGTTTCCTTCTGTTAGCTAACATGCACAATTTCTCTCGGTTCTACACGCCAATTGTTGTCTTTTTGGAGAAGGAAGCGCGTTAATCGTTTAAGGTAGTATCAAAGTGGTTTCCTGCAAAGCAGAGATCGATTGACAGTTGACTGACTGGCGCCTAGATTCTTTGCTTGCCAGATAAAAATATTCACAAACAACAGACAGCACCACCCTTCGTCTTCCAAATGTTTCGTGGTAAGAGTGCCAATAATTACCGATAAATATAATTTTCGCATAGACACAAATATTGTCTCTTTTCAAATAAAATAATGGAGATTAAAAATTCGTACGCGGGAAATATGATGATTGAAAGATAAAAGTTGTCATGAGAAATTTTGTAAGATAATTTTAAAAACTATTGCTGAGCGAAAATTTTCAGAGAATATATTTTGTGGAATGCACGAGAAAGACGACAAACAACTGTTAGCTTTAAACATTCCCTGAGGGTAATTCTTAAATTTCATCGGGAAGGAATTTCGTCCGAAATATAAGGCGACTTTCCGTTTTTAAACTCCGCAATGCGGTTTTCTGTTCATATGTTTCAATGAACCGGTATCTCCCAAAACCTATTATACTATATATTGAGTGCTTTCTACAAAAAACAAAAATTTTCGACAACACATACCTTCTTTTTTCTCCATTCTATGTTGATGTTTGTGACGATGCCGTTCCAACCATATTTGTCGACGTTCCTCGTCTGGCAAAAGCGGAGGTTCAATGTAGGGCTTAGAATCCAATCTCAGAAACGCATCTCGAGATTTTGAGTGAAATTCTGTTCTTTGGTGGTCGTTGTTTGCGGAAGATAATACGTTATAATTAACTATTCCATTGCTGCTTTGAGTTGTGAGCGTCCTGACGTCCTCAGGAGACGGAGAAATAGAGCTTGTTTGCTCCAATATGGCTTCACCAGAAAGAGAAGTGTGTTCGCGGGAACCTGATTCCATAGCCAAACTTGATGTATCATGGATGGGAATTGCCCAAGCAACTGGCAAGGACACAATAGGTAACAAGTTCACAGCGCTGGCGGAAATTAGAAAGATGAATATTAAAAATAGCCGGAATCGCCATAGAGAATAAAGTGAGATGACGAGTAGGGAATGGCAAGAAGTTTTGGCTGGCAATTTTTTAATACTCATGCCACTTTTTTGATTAGCGATTCTGTTTACTCCACAAAATTGGTTGAATAGGGCATTTGTAAGTTGATCTTCTTTTATTTGACGAACCAGTCCGATAAACTTTCAACGGAATACGGGTCAATGGCGGCGTTTGGTGACAGTTTCGTAGCCATACAGTAGCAATCATGGGGCTTTTGCGTAAATGAATGATTCCAATGTGATTAATATCCTGTCCAGTTTAGAAGACAGACCTTACTCCGTCGTAACATTTAGCATGCCTTAAAGATATAAAAGCATTGCAATCTTAAGTTATAATTCGGGTGACAATATGGAGATAATCTTGATTTTCTGTTTAATAAAATAATTATATACAAAATGTTATCACGTTTTGCACAAATATAAAGACAAGAGATGCGGCAAGAAGCTTATTATTTGTGAAAGGTACAGCAAAGATGTATAAGGTTCATGGTTTTTTCTAATTTGCTTGTAAAATAACAGAGCCATGCCTAAGGCATTATAGAAGAGGAATTAACGCAACAGTTACATTTTTCAGTTTTCTGCATTTTTGCTTTGATCAAATCCCATATGAAATACTCAGGAAAAGTACCCACAGGAAAATCGTATCGGACCAAAAAATTCAAAATGATGCCATGCGCGTCACGTCACTGACGCGGTGATTCGCAAGATCTCGATTCATACTTTTGACCAGATATAATTTGAAGATACTTTGTTGATTCAATTCTTAGTTATTAAAAAAATAACTCAAGGGTCAAATGTTATATACTACCGTTATTGGAGATGCTTTCATATTCCACTAAGAATTTTTTGATATATAAGGCTAAGAGAGATTGGCTCAGGTCCATGGAAGTATAACCATCAGTCAAACTAATTTTACTCCCGATGAGTTCAACCATCGTTTCAGAAAAGCACAATGGCGCCTCTCAGCAAAGAGACGGGGGTGGTTGGTCCAAGCGAGGCGGGTGTTGTCAGATGATAACACAAAAGTTCGTTGTTTTCAGTCAAACAGATTTTCCATCACAGATGAAAGAAAATTTTTGTCAAATTGCACTACATTCTGTGCCAGGTTTTTGGGATGTGCCAAAATTAGTTTTATTCATATCCCCGTTTGACCCAAATTCAAAATGTATACTTTTTACCCAAAAGTTTCCTCAAGGATGGTAATACATATTTTTAAGCGCTAATTTGATCATAAGTTGGTATTTGTAGTAAAGAATTCTTTATTCGATGTAATAACGTTCGCCCGCAGGGTGGATCAGCTGCGTCCCGTGTAAAAAATTTGGCTGTTATCAGAAAGCATTCGTCTGAACACTGCTTTGCGTTCAGCTCCATTAATCCTAAGGCTACAGGCGAAAATGGCCGCTTTTTCGTTTCATTCGAAGGCGCGGGTGTTTGCCCTATACGTTTTATACTACAGCTGAAGGCTTACGTATGCCTTGCTTTCGTAAGCGTAATCCTAAGCCTAATCAGTAAACAACTATAAAGGTTGTTTACAGCTTTTATATAGCCCTTATACATAGCCAGGATTGTTTTCCATTCATTACTCTTAGCTTATACATGGCCTTTTTAGACATAGCATTCTGTAAGTGATACCCCCTTCAAAAAGGTCCATTTGGAAATTCAATAATTCTAAATGTCGTCAAATGCCAACTGACCAAAATTCCAAAAATGCTCCGTCATGTTTTTGAATTACAAAAAATGGCAAGATAGATCAACAAAACAAAAACTTGAATTCCACAACAAAATAACCACTAGAAAGTACCATTAGATCACTGAAAATCTTCATTTTTAGAAAAACAATTTTTGTGCAAAAATTAATAATAATGTGAACTTCCTATAAAATAATTACATGAGGACGATTTTGGTATAAAAATAATACTTTTCCGACTTGGCCCAATAATAAATAAATTTAAAAAAATAGAACTAATTAGGTCATTTCAAACTTTTGGACAAAATTATTTCACATTATGCGCTATTATTTTTATTATTATATATATATCCATTTTATATCATAGTAAAACTTAACAAAATTTTTATAACAATAAATTGTATATATGAACTATCGTTTTTAATCGACGATATTTACGTGCTCCTTTCCCGTTATTTTATTGTTGAAGGATTGACACTTCTCTTTTATGGCTTGATTATGGTGCATAATTCCCTGAACTTTCGGAAAAGCCTTTAGAAAATCAATCGGCTGAATATCCACGACTTTTCGATCATTCTCAAAAATTGGACCATCAATATTGCCTAGTCGCTCCCTAAATACGATATAATGAAACCCTGCATCTAATATAAGCAAACAACTTACTTTAGCTCATCGTCACATTTCTTAGATTTTCTTAAGGACGATGTAAATTCCATCCAATAATGCAGCTCAACAATATCGTTGCCTTTGACTCCCAGTGACGTGTATATTTCGCTCTCGTCTCGTGGCCCGAATAATACCGGATAGAGGCAGTCGCTGTGTATACCTGCCTGTAATAAAATAGTTCAATGCTATTAAAGGTTAATGCAGAGTACCCGTGATTACGCAGTGAAACAAAAACTCACGTAAGAGACCCACAAAAAACATCAACGCTATATTTCGGTATCGTGGAAATAATTGCGAACTCGCATCAATGCAAAAATACGCTACCTATAGTTACCGTAAACTCTCTAATTTAACTCCGGGGTATAATTATTCAATCGACCTCTAGAGGGGGCAAAATTAAAGGAGGGTAAAAATAGAGGGGGTGGTAAAATTAAACCGATCGATTTTTCGCGCCCCGCATGCGGCGCGGCGCGAAAAATTTTTGGGAATTTGGGGGTGAATTTTTGGAGGGGGCAAAATTAGGGGGGAGGGTGATTAAATTAGAGGTTTTATGGTATTTTGCACTATAGCAAATTTTTAGCCTGCCGCGTAAAAATTCTCTCGTATATCAAAATGCAACAAGAAATGCCGCAAAATGTTTCGTAAAACTGACCACAAATTATTTTTCTAGGTCCCTGAAAACTTAAAAATATTTAAATTTTAAATTGGTCGAAAAGGTGCACTTTTAGAAGAAAACATCATGATATTTTTGCCGATTAAGCCGATCTGGTATTCGTGAGGATGTCAGAATTAAGAAAGCACTTTTCATCTTTGAAAATTTATGTAAAGATTCGACTCAAAACAAACGACTGACATACCTCTTCCAACTTTTTCTTGGCAGCTTTTTCTTTGTCCTCCAGTAACGGCTCAAAATGGTCGAAGGGGTATCCTTTTTGATCATCAGGCTCTGTTAATATTTCCACATTAAAGACCTTGTTGAACATAAATGAGAAATGCTTCTGAGCAGGTGTGCAAAGGCCCAGGTCCGAAAATTTAGTTTCTCCTCCACAAAGCAATCTTGCATAGGCTCTAAAAGTTATCGGATATAAGAAAGAAATAAATTAAGATCGACAAACTCGGAATGGAGGAAAGTTAGCATCGAGAATTTCGACAATCTATAAACAGATTGAATATCTTTGAAATTGTTATAAGCCAGGTAGCCAATCCATTGATTGTACAATGACTGAAGAAGCGAATTTTGTGTTATAGCAGTTGGTAAGGTGCCAATGAGGAGAGTTTCTGAAACATGTTATGTTAATAGTCATTAAATTAGTTATCCCTGGCGACAAAATATCACTTTATGAAAGGTAAAAGTGCGATGTTATATCATAAAACTTTATACAAAATCTTCGAGCAATTTCAAGTATAACATTCTTTTACCTGGTCTTTTCACTCGGTATTCATTAGTGTTATTCTCTGATTGATTTTTTTCCGCCTGCCTTCTTGATTTTGGTGTCTTATAGGGAAGCGAGAACATTTTCTTCAGAAAGTTCTCATTGAAGGGCTTCGATTTTGAGGGCATCAGTAGCGTTTTGGCATTAGCGTTGAATGCGAGTAGCTTGACAGCCGAAGTGCTCGGCTGTGACTCATCCTGACCAGGTTGCCTCAATTGTTGCAGATATTGGGAGGCAAATTGCTGAAGAAAGGAAGATAAATAAAAAGGAATAATTATTCAAATGTTCCGAATAAACAAAAATTTTCTTTACGCTTATTTGTAATTGCTATAGGAAATATACTGCTAGAGCATTATATGCCTTTTGTGCAAGAAAGTTATTATTAGATTATTATTTATTTGAAATAATTTTTGAGGAAGTTTATTTTAAAAGAATGCTTCAGAAATTATACGAAAAGATGATGTCATCGATCATCGAAACATTTCCTCCAATTCGACGGATGTAATTTCTGGATGAGATATTTTAGTCATTTTTCTCCTATTTCCCAAGAATATAAAAGCACTCAGATAATTAATGGCTTATAAATTAAGTCCTAAAATGGAACGAAAATCATTATGGACGAGCGAAAGTTGAAACTTTGCCTGAGGTCATGGCATCATAAAATGGACAGAATAGCATAATCCTCAAATTTAATCCGTTTTAAGTTCCCAAAGGGAAATCACATTAGGGCGCGGGTCTCGTAAATCCCGCCGCTTCGTCCAAAGGAAATGGATCTTCAAAAGCATTTCAAGCAAATCACACTCAAAACGTTCCCACACTTTCGGCCTTCTTCAAGACAACTTCCACTGTTTTTGAACAAAACTTCTGCAGGTGTTGCGGGAAGTCCACAAACAAAAATGAGTAAATAAACGATTGGCATTCGATTGGGGATAATTTTCGTTATTAATCCGCCTTTATTTGATGAGCGCAATACTCATTTGGACTGTTCTAATGGTATCAATTTCTATGGCACATATGCTACAACATGGAAAATCTTTTTACTTGTATCCACATAGCGGTAGTCAAGAAGGTATAGAGCATATTCATAAAAGGAATTCATCAGAGTTCCTTCTGAAGTGCCCGAAAGCGTCTCATGCTCAATGGAAAGCAAAGGTGAGTATATATTCTTGAGGCAGTTACTAATGAAGAGTAGCAATACTTATTTAGAACTGGTAAAGATTGAAAAATGAGGAAGGAGTAGGAACATAATATATATTTTTTAACAAAAGAGAGGGGGTAGTAGGGCTTAGAGAGATGGAGAAGAAATCAAAATGATGAGAGTATTGCGGATATGAAAATACACATATATGTACAAGTATTGTCCGCTTGCTAAATTATCGACAGTCACAGATTTTGAGATATCACTATTTGCTTAAGAAGTAACTGTAAAATATTTCTAAGCGCATCTGAAAACATGATGGAAAAACCCACCTTAAAAGTTAGTTTTGGCATTTTGAAAACACAAATTGTTTTAATAAAAGCTTTACAAATTGCGAAAATCGTTTTTTGTCCCGAAATAGGTATGATACGATTTCAGTACAAAAATTGTTTAGTATGGTCGGTTTTGTAGGAAAATAAACAAATTTTGAAAAGTCCATTGAATCTAACTTTTCGAAATTTTCTTTTTGGTTGATTCATCTATCGGTTTTGATGCTCTCTTTTCGAACCTCTTCTTTTTTCCAAACTTCCATTTAAAATACTGGATTTTCGAATTTCAATGATTTTTAAGTTTTATAATAAAAATGACGTCAAATGATAGTATTTTGCAATTTGTTATTTTTTCTAAAAACAATGAAAATAAAAAGCAGGTATACGGTATATTATCTATAACGACTTGTAAAGCTCCACTATTATTATCAAGTATATCCATGTGTTTCAGGCAAGGTACTCAATCACGTGGTCCAGAAATGGCGAAGAGTATTTCTCTATCCAGAAACCAGAAGCAAACAATATGGAACTGGAAACTAAGTCTAAACTAAACATTTCTCTAAATCAGTGGCAAAGCCTCAGAGATAATTCAAGTGGAATTATTGCGAATGCCGACGGAAACCGATATAAATTCGAATTAGAAGAAAGAAGACAGTGGGCTGCGTTCAGGATAAGAACGGTGAATAAGACTCAGGATTATGGGCAGTGGACATGTCACCTTACGTTGTTTTATCAGAATTCCACAGCGGCTCATTTTGAGAGTAGAAAATCGCTCGGCAAGAAATATAGTGTTCACACATACACAAAGAGACATGTAAGTCTATAACGGATAGTTACGGTTATTGTACGTCATCTCATATCTTATTTTAGAAGAGCCGTCGAAAAATTAGAAACCACTTGGACCAAAAATATGATGTTATTGAAGATGTACACGTGAACAATAATGTCGGTCCAGCGAACGCGGATGTTCAGGAAGGCGTAATGTAAATCATACATTGACATAAAATCCAAGCAAATGATATAAGTTTAGATTCACAAAAGGTCGAGATGCTGACACCGTTTTTCAACGAATGGAGGACATGGGAGAAGTTCAGTACATTCGAAAAGGTAACACTGTCGAATATACAAGAGTCCAATCGGCAGAGAAGAAAGACTTCAGTTGGTCTACATACAATGTGGATCAGGCCATTGTAGACAACATTCACGATAGTATTACGTACGACAACTATGACGAAACAGGCAGTGGTCATAAACTTACCACTGAATGGAAATTGCTAACAGTTATATTAGTGTTCATAGTATGCTTTAGTTAAATAATTCTTAATAAGATTTTCGCACTAAAAACAAACTAATGCTATTTTTAATTTCGTTAGCAAATAAAGATTTACCTTTTGAACATTTGCACTATCTTGAGCAGATTCCAGCAACATAAGTGAAGTGGTTCCATGATCCTTCAAGAACCTCGAAGCCATGTCTTTTGACTGCGAGTCAAATAAAACTAAGTGTGCTTGGTCCCATGAAGTTATATTCTTCGATTTAAAATGTTGTTTTGTCCAGTTGCATGTTTTATCTGGAAAATTAAGACAATAACACATTATTCTCTGTTAACTATGCAATTTTACCGATAAGCCCTGAGTCCTTGATAGAAAGTCCTCCTGAAATTGCTTTCTTAGTGGCTGCTCGAACAGGGTTAGTAATCGCCATGACTGACGCAGCCATAATATCTAGCGAAAAATATTGTACTAGCTACAAACATTAATGTAGAAAGCGAAAATTTATTAATAAGCGAAAATATCATATGATTATTCATTTGTATTTATGGAGCAGTTACTTCCAAAGAATACTTTTATTCATCACAAATATAAACAAACAAGTTGTGTGGTTTACATCAAAATATGTTCAATTTTTTATTCATAAATATCATCCAGTCAAACAACCAAGTCTTAAATTTGCCGGTATATGAGCTTAAAATTTCAATTCAAATAATGGCCCGCTGAATTAAAACAAAGTAAATTTCTTTCAAAAGCCAAGCCTTTGAAAATAATTGGTTTTCTTCAAATTTTATGTTGCAATTACAATATAAAGTGCATTCCTGCTCTCAAATACTAATGTCTCCTTCCACTGATACTGATTCTATCCAAAATATTGGAGCTTCTTTGTATTGGCCTCACATTTTGGCGAATTGTTCGTTGGACGGGCGTGACTCTCGCTAATATACTAGAACCTGTCATAGATTTCTGAACTTGTCGCGCTGGGTTCCGAGCAGTGAAGACGTTTCGGCGAACTGGAATATTTGGCTGATTTTGGAATACAACTCGAGGAGCAATTGACTGTCGTGGATTCACATTAAGCCGAACCTTAGGTACTACGGTTTGTTGAGGTCCCATATCTAGCCGAACTCGAAAGTCCGGATGAGATGTCGAAGAAACTGTCCTCTCACGATGGGTCGGAATATTTCTAAAATAAACAGTGTAATTAAGATTTTCATAATGTAGTGTGTTTGTTTTCGAAAATATACATAGTGAGTTGTGCACTGTATAAGAATGACCTTATTTTATCAATAGCAACAACTTTCGCTTGTTTCTTACGAGGCGATTCTGCAACAATGATGGTTTTTGATGAAATTGCATCACTTCTCATTGAGCCAATACTTGGCATAGATGAGGATGAAGAAATATCCTAAAAATATTGTCATTACGTATTGCCTGTGCGCTTTTCCCAATGGCGCGACATTCTCTGACTCTGTGACTGCGTGGATGCCTGATTTTAGTACGGCCTATAGTTCAGGGATGGTCAAAATCGATAGGGCTCCCTGGCCTTCCGAGAGGAAACATGCGTTTCGTTTTTGCGAGATTGGGGTATTTCAAAGTTATGAATCATCCATGCACCGCCTCGGAGTGGTGGAGTAGGGTGCAAGCCGCCGAAAGCAGCTTGCAACCTACCCCGCCCTTATAACAAAAAGATGAAATTAACTACGTAATAGTCACATATTTGCTTGTCGTATAAGTATTGTACTTTTGTCCGTAGGAAATTCGTTACCTGAATCATGACTGCTTTTTTCCGTATCGTCTTCGAAGCATTTGATAGCTTTGTGAGTGCTGAAGAACCCCTTGATATTTCCGTTCCAGAAACACGAACCCCGGATGTTCCGCGTTTGATTACGCCTATATAAAATCTCAAATTAAAAATTTTTGATCAATGTTAGGTTGTCTCTATTCAGATTTATATAGAAAATTACTATTTTCATTCAGCATATTTGATAGGATGTTACCTGCAAATGTCTGCTACTTTCAGTCAGGGATGGTTGGTCTGTCTTATATCATCAGCAAACAACTATCTGTCTACATAGCTAATTTAAATGCGTATGTAACTCACCTTTATTTCGAAGTATTGATTGCCTTTCCAGGATGCTCTTGGTTTTTGGAGTGATTCCTGCAGGCATTTTGATATGGTAAATCTCGTCTCTATCTGGTGCAAGGAATTTGCCTGCTGGTTCGCTTTCCATCAGTTCATCTATAAAGCGTTTAGGTGAACAATAATGTTTATGTAAAATCCAAATTCAGTACCTTCATCGCTCGAATGCTTTTCCTCTTCTTCGGCGCTAGTTCGGAATTCTTTGGGAATGGCGCTGCCATACTTCTTGATATAGCGCAGCACAGACAATTGATCTCCGATCGTATCGATCCCGAGTTCTAAAACATAAAATCGTCTTTAATTTTTATACCAAAAATTTTATGAAAATAAAGTCATAAGCCTAAAATTTACTGAAATACAAACGATTACCTTTCATTCAGAATACAAATTTAAAATTTTCCAATGCCGTCATATTGACAGTATATTAATATTCACTTACCTTTTAGTTCCTCTTTCCCCAACTCATTCAAGATTGATGGCTGCATCCTTTCTTTTACAAATCGCTGTGCGTAGCGTTTAGAAACGCTCGTAGGAAGATCGCAAGCCAAGAAGAAATTTTCCCAGACTTCTATAATAATGTTATATGCAAAATTTCCAGGATTTCGTTACTATTACTTACCAAGTGGTGACGGCATCGTTAAAAATCTCCTTTGTTAAAGAATTTACCAAGTATATGACTGAAAATGAAATAATATAGAGTAAGAAGAATATCAAGTTCAAAATTTAAGAAGGCAGAATGCCAAATTTCCTTATAAACAAAAATTGAACCGTATTGTTCATATTAGGTTATGTTACGTGATATGTTATGTTTTACATATCTATAAACAAATACTTAACACGAATAAGCAGGGCCGTTAAAACGCATTGGCTTTTTGCTAGTTTTTTCTTTATTCAAATTGATCTGAATATATAATTTGATAAGCAAAATGACACAAAATTTCCAGCATGTCTCAATAATTGAAAGTAAAGAAAACGTTTCTATAACATTAGTCAGGAAATTCTGAAATTTGGCGAGCGTCAATCTTGGAGCAAAGACTTGTTCAAAAATATGCTTGAGCAATTATTTTCGGAAAATTGGGAGATGACAAAAGCATGGAACCTCTGTAAAACCATTTTCGGTATTGCGCAAGTGTGCCCGTAAAATTTGGGGTAATCATCAATATTATTACGGTTCCACAGTTACTAGCCAAGTAGAAAAAATCGAAACCGCTGAATGTCTAAAGCATGTTTATGGATTATGCCGTGTTTTGCGTTTGTTTGACAAAGTTTATATATTTTTATTCATATCCGTGCTATTATAATAACTATAACCTGCAATGTACACACATGACGATATACACAACATATCACTATTAACGAATCACGAGAAATTATGTCAATATCTAAAGAAGATCGCAAAAGGCTAAAAAATTTGCAGCTTTAAAACCTAAAAATGTATGCCATTCTTTTTTATGATATATATAGATTTGTTGAGTTAAAAATTTCAAGAATACATTAATTTCCTGTTCCTAAATAAAGGTTTTTCTACTATTGACATAATTTGTCGGACTCCTTGCTATAAATAATCTAAGGAAGTATAACATCTCTTTCGACTTTTCCTACAATTATAATACGGAACTAATTAAAATATAGAATGATTAATGCGACTAATTAAAATATACAATGAATTTACTAATGGGCGACTTTTCGCTAAAGCTTCTCCACAGAGCTATGGCACGACTGAAATGGTGACATATTTTGGCATACACGCTGAATTCGTATTTACACGGTTTCATTATCGTTAATAAATAAATCGCGGAAACTGGAAATTGGTTCAATGGCTTGGTCAACATCAACGCCATTTTCGGATTCCTAAAATCAAGATGATTAACCGAGAATAAAAGTACAAAAAGTACATTTTGTTGCCGAAGGCGTTTTAACTTCATATAGGCGGATATTGCATAGTATATGAACCGGTATTGAGCCTAAAAGTGTTATTAATTATATGAAAGTTTTTCAAATGTGATTACCTCTGTTTGGACCATTGTGGCACGCTGCTCTCTCAGCATCCGAACCGTCTTTGGGATATCGATAGCACAATGGGGTCCTGAAACAGAAACCTATGCTATTTTAAGGGTACACTATATCTCAAATGCATTGTATCCTTCACTTTTCAGTGATAATTATGCACTTTCAGTGATAATTATTCACTTTCGATCAATTTAGAAAACTAAGATATAACATAACCGCAACATTATTCTCCAGAGAAGGCTTTAGAATATATTGATTTGAGGAAATATTTAATCGTAATTCAGTAAAGGTTTACTGTCGTTTCGTAATACTATTATAAATATTGAATAAATTCGTCTTTCACTATTAATAGGCCAATAGTGATGCGATGCAGCCTTCGCCGCGAAATGCACCACGGCTCTCGATCATCATGCGCGGCGCGTGCACGAGGTGCACGCGCTATCGAACCATACGCCGGTGTGGGATTCAGCGCGAAAACTTACTATTAGAAAATGGCCCGCGGTAAAAAGCAAAGATGTCCGGAATGGCCCCAGAAAACGATTGGGAACATAAAAACAACTACTTTGTACGCTTAAAAACACGTTTTGGTGCGAATTCAATTTTTGAATTTGAAAGAACAGCCTAGGGGCTTTTCAACGACACCCCCACTTGTCCCGATATGACGACGGGAAGGGAGACAAAAGCATGAGACTTAATTAGACTAGAAATTGCTGTGGGACATTTTAGAAAAACATAGAATTTTTGCTCTATAAGTAGACTTACCAATTCTCTTAATCCTGTTCATGAGTATGTCTAGCACAATAAACGTGCCTGTCCTACCAATACCAGCACTAAAATACGAATTATTCCATACAATTCACATTAATAATTTTTCAATAAAATTACCTGCAATGAACAACTACAGGACCCGTTGTAGATGAGCATTTCTCATTGGTCTCCACACACCGATCCACCTCTTCCAGAAAATGCAAAATCGAATTCGAAGGGCATCCATTGTCTTCCCATCCCAAAAACTGGAAATGAATGACTTGTCGGCCAACAGGATCCCTCGTTTTATGCCTCAAATTGAAAGTTCTGAGCGTGTAATCATCTCCATGGAGTTCCTTAAATTTCATTATAAATGAAATTCTCCAAGATTTCTCTAAAGAAAAAATTGTCGTAATAGTACAGAATGACGTTTAGCGTACACATTCAAAGAGGCCTACAGAGATGACAAAATGTTAACTATTTCGGTATATTATGCTGCGTAAATAGAATTAATGCATTGTGCGCCTAACTCTAGTGATCGGCTAAGATCGATCGTACATTTCGATATAGGGTCATGATTCCAGAGGTAAGAAAAACTGTTTTCTTTTACACAAGAAAATAATTAACGAACCTTTATCATTTTCACCTGGAATTCTTCGCCACAGGAGCTAAAACATTGTTCCTCATTCATTTCTGGCCAATATCGAAAACATTTCACCTATAAGCCAAGATTTAGAAAAAATAACTGCTGAAAATAAGAACTCACGCGTCCTCGTTCCACCTCTTTGGTAATCATTACAATAGTACTACAGTTTTCCTGCCACACCATGTGCCTAAAACAGCGTTTATCTATATAAAAGTAATCAACGGAAACCTAACCAAAAATCTCCCACGGTTTCCTGCAAACACCCCTGCGTAGAAATGTATCGCCTTTTGAAACTGCCAAATTCGGCATATTTTGCATTCTCAGATAGAATCTAAAGGAATGATTGTTAATGGATATATAAAAATGCCTACCTCAATTCTATTGGCGTTGATATAGTCACTTTCATCGCCGCAGCATTTTAGTTTTATTCGCGTATGATCATACGGAACAACATTTCGGTAACGATTTTTTCGAACATTTTCCGGCTTCCGCCCTTCTTTGCAGCTAATGAATAGATGAGAATCTTGTTCGCGATGCAATTTCTAAAAGATTTTGATGGTAAAACTGAATTCAAAGTTCAAACGGAAACTCATTGTTCTTTAATATTAATTTCTAGTCTTCTTTTTAGTAAGTAACATAGGAATAAAAATACCTCGAATTCCTCAATAAACCCGTCTTTGGCATTTGTTTTGCGTCCTCCTTTGAGCAAACAATCGATGCGGTCATCTATGGCGGCTGCAGTGAACCGTGTAGACAAAAGCGCCTTAAATGAAAGAACATTATTATTTCATTAAACAAAAGAGCATAGAATTTGACAAAATCTTTGAAGAGAAACCAAACCGTTTTCAGTCGAACAGCGTTGCCACCATTTTGAACCATCGGCAATCGGATATAATTATCCAACAGGTCTAAACAGACATTAGTAAATATATAAAAATTAATTCATTAAAATCATACGCTTTGTTTTAGAGTGGGTTTCATAACGTGAGGCTTTTGGCTTTATAACACGAATTTTTGTTGAAGCTTTTCGTGTTTTATATTAAGCGTCAGGCATGTTTTGGTATAAAATTACAATGGTAATTTTGAAAACAATTTAACATTATTGAATCAGTCGCAATCTAATATGTAATTAATATTTTTAAAGGACTTGAAAGAATATGAAATAGTAAAGCAAACCTGTAATTGAGCGAAAATTGTCCTTCGGTACCACACGAAATCGCCCATCCTTTAATAGTAAAGTGTAAAATATTAAAAATCAGAATTTATCTACTTTATTTTTAAATTACTAATTAAAATCCTACATTGTGATAAATGCGAATGTGCAAAATTGCATCATCGTTTTTCGCGCTGAGAGCGTATTCACCGGGATTGCTTGTGCTTTCTCGAACCAAATACGTCCCGTTTGGTTCATCCCTTAAGCATATTTTATTTGCAAACTAAAAACGCAACTTTTATACCTTAACATATCCTCAGCATCTGCGCCTAAATAAAAATATTACTGATTACATTTTACTGCACTGCTTTTGTAATGTGCATACCCGATATGTTAATGTGGAAAAATCTATCATAACCTGGAACGAAACAAAATCATATAAATACAAAATAGTAAACCAACCAGAATTAAGAATGCACTCTGAAGATGGGATATACACCGGCCTAAAACATATTGTAATCATTGTATATTACCGTCTTACTTCGATTGCAATAATTATATCAAATATGTGCAACAAAAAGTTGTTGTCAGTGAGTAATGTGAAAATGATATGTTTTAAATAATATATTGTAATCATTGTACCATTACCGTATTACATTAGACACATCTTTTGAATTGGAATTATTTTCAGATAATAAAATTTTCGTATACAAAACTTCTTCTTAAGGGTATGAAAACCATTCCAAATATAGTTCGGGAGCCATTTCTTATTGTACATATTACCCAAATGATAACTCAGAATAAATTCATAGTGCTACCACGACATTGAATTTTGTATAATAAAATGAGCAACACTTAATAGAGGTGCACCCAGTTTCACAAAAAAGTGAATGAAAAACTCTCGTGTAGAGTCCCTGAAAAATTGTACATAATTTTTGTGAGTATTTAATGATCAGCTTTTTAATTAATTAAAATTTCAATCTAACATTTTATGTCTCTTGTAACAGACCTAACATGGATTCAATCCTTAGGCCAAACCTACTAATTAAAGTGGCAATATTAACATGCCTTGTGAGATCGATAAAAGTACCATCCTTCTCGGACAGCAAGTTGGGTATCCTAACAATATAGTCGACGATGCCTTCAATAGTGGAGAATTCTTGCCCATTTGGCAGTCGATGGGCCCCATTTATGAACGGAATTTTTACGTGTGTAACACGGATGCCTCGACTTAATCAAATGCAAGATTACTTCAGTACATGACTGCAAACATAAACGTACTGCACGGAAAGGGTGTGATCAGCTGGATTTGATTCACCTGGAATATAAAGATATTAATAATAATGTCAGGGAAATAAGTAACAAATCACATACTTGGCCGCACTAAGAATTCTCCCTTACTGCCGTAAAGAAAGAGCAACTCTCTGGCTCTCTCGCCAGTTACATTGTGAAAATATGAAGATCTAAAAAAGTATAATTATGTTCAGCTCAATTAAAATTTGGTTTAAATTTTTGCATGTACTGAGCTAAGAGAGACAGATAGCAAAATAGCCAACCGTTATTCAGAATTTCAGAGTTATCTATTGAAGAAATTAATAATAATTTTGCCTTTTTTTAAATAGAACCAAAGTATAATTGTGCAAATATGCCTTTTAAAAATTCACTTAAAATTTTTTTGTGCAATTTTGCTCAAGTTCAGGATCAACATTAAGCTAAGGAGAATTTCATTGCACTTTATTTAAAATATTTTAAACAGTACTAAAGTACCTTCTTGCCATTCCTGTGCAACATTCAATACATTATTTTCGCAGGGAAAGAATGCTCAGAAATACATCAAAGTTGTCAGCGCCGACAGATGACGACACCACCATTATTAATGGTGGTAGGGCTTTATCGTTGTGCCTAGGAATGGAAATAGCAATTGAAAAGGGAAATTAATACCGCCAAAAAAGATTGTCACATTTAAGAGAGAGAGCATTCAATGGCAGAGTTTTAATTATTCGCTGCGGGACCACACCACGAAATTAGTTATTCAAATGACAATTTGCTTGGCGTTCTTCTAGCTTGATATAAGCTTTTTGTTTAGATTTTTTGACAGTTATATTAAAAGAAACCTTATTCAGGATAATGGAAAAGTGCGTATTTTGTGGCAACACGCGAAAGTCAGCGCCAACTGTTCGTTTCTTTGCAGTGCCTCGAGAGCCTGGTCTGAAGCGAATTAGATGGTTGTATGTGCTCGACGGCAAAGAAATTGGACCAAAGGATCGTGTAAGTGCATTTTAGAAACTTACCGGCTTTATAATCGTTCATTATCTTAGACTATGTACCTTATGATTAACATTAACAAAATATTCCTAGCCTTATACTATAAGGAATTTTTGACGTAGTGAATTCCAAATTTGTTACGCAACATTTTCTTCGGCTCGGATGTAATATTATTGCTTGAACTTGAGAACGTATACAACTATGGAGCATTATACTCTATTACTTCGTGTTAATAAAATTAAAAAATTAAGGTTTGTGGAATTCACTTCCGTGGAGGTAGACCATCAAGCGACCCAAGTCATGAGGATTTTGTGCCACATCTCTATTTAAACAGGGAACCGCCAGAAGAAATTCTAAGCTATTTGGAGTCCTTGACAGATGATTCAGCTGCTACTTCGGGGCTATCGATTTCTAGCGCTTCCGCGTCGTCACGAGCAATTAAACAAGAAGTTGTCCAAGATATGTTAAAACCGGCTAAACCGTCCATACTCCAACGAAAACGTAAACAAAAGGTTGACGAAATTGAAGAAAATCCACGTTTACTTCAGGTTCGATATTACGTGATTTTGTCTAAAAATATAAAATTCTCGAATTTATTTTTCGCTTTATACGTTGCTAGAGACAGCTTTTGTTTAGCACTTTCTAGCCATACTACAGAAGTTATTTCGGGAACAGATTTCAAGGTCAGACTAAGAATACTGTTGCCGATTTATTTTTATTCTTTGTCAAACATCCAAGCTCGGTGAACTCAATGCCTACGTTTCGAGCAATTTTGCTAATGTTCTATACTTACATTTGTTAAGTCTAGTTGGACGTCTAACGGCAATAATGATTCCTACAATGTTTTCCCTTTCGAATCATTGATAATTTTAATCCAATGCAATAGTGACAAACGTCTTCTATACAACGACCTTCTGACCTGTATAGCAATAGCCTTAAATTTCAGAAACACTGGGACCCAATCAACGATTGTCCGAGCAATACGAAAGTTCACATTCTTCACAAATCAATCGCCGAGGCAGTTGGAGCGAAGCATGGACAGATGGTTATTATCAAAAGGCTTCTGCCAGCAAAACGCAATGGAAACCATGCAAAGGACCAACAAATAGCTGACGAGGAGCCACCGCGGGTGCAAACCGGCACAAATCTTGACCAAATTTGGGGTTGAACCTCATTTTCTTGTAATGCATTTTATTTTGCATGTCATCTTAAAGTACTACCGTCGTTGAACTAAATAATGATCCACGTGACGTGTTCCACACAATTCTATAGCCTATTGCTCTCTGTGGGGAAATTTTTTTGCTAGAAGTCTCTTATGCACCCATTGGCCATAACAGAATTCGAATATGTCACGATTTTATTCCAATGCCAACTTTGGCGTTCGAAAATTTTTTTCACTTGATTCATTATTTAGTTCAATGGCGGTAAGTGCTTAGTTGAGATATTAATTGCATTCTACATGTAACATTTATGTCTCTTATTTTACCTTTGGAATGAATAAGGTTATGTAAATATTATTTTGAAAGTACTTGGAATAGATTGAAAATTGTTTAAATATTCAGTGGGTTGGGGAAATAAGAAGTAATATACATTGAATAAAATCGATTAAGGTTCCTAAACTCCCACTCATGGGTCTTTTTTTATGTACACTTTCTGTTCTCGTTCTAATCTCAGATACACATGTGAATATTATTGGAATAAACAATGGCTTTATTTCAAAATTAATTCAATATTCCAGTTACTAAGGAATTTATTTACTGCCTCTTTTTATTAACATCGCTACAATAAATATCATTACCAAATACTTGAGATTCCAATACATGTCTTGAGATTACTTTGCGAGGTTTTCTGATGGCATTTTTTTCTGAAATTTCTTTTGATTGCGTGTCTGAACTAAACTTCTGGGCATATAGAGCGGTGAGCAGGAGGTAAATTACTGAAATTCAGTCACTTTGTACTTTTTGTAGCGAAATGAAAATCATACTGCTGGCTGAGATCTGCATTACGCTTGCGGACGATAACTCAAAAATTTTGAAGTAGAATATTTGCAGACATAAATATATTAAGTACAGCAATTCGAAAATAAAATTAATAGTATGCAGAGTAAAATTGTCGAAAGAGTAGAGCAACAATCCCTTTAGTGCTACATTCTGAGCACAGTTCAAAAGAAGAAGTTGTGTGAACGAAGTTGATATTTTATCTATAATTTACGCTTCCGGAAACAGTGACTGTGTTTTACAACAAAACCTACATCCTTTTACAAAAATGGCATTTTCCACGACTTTCGGATTTTTAATGGCATGAAAAGCCGTACCACTTAATTGGAGCACCTCAAAGACGATCCAGCCACGGAAAAAGGTCTTCAACTCCATTCAGGTTTCATAATCTAAAATATGATGCACTGCCACTTTTCTTATTTCACCAGAAAATACAATAGGTGAATAAACCTCATTTTCATATTAGCAAGATCGTAAGTTCAACTTTGATAATTTATTGTTTTAATATAAAACAGCCGGCAGAGTGATATAATGAAGAAAAAGATACATCACTAGGTGTATTAGAGGGAACAGGTACAGGTATTTTACCTAAACGATTATTATTACGACCAGGGCCAGCTTACAACTTGAAAGAAAGAGGAAATATACATGCATTATACTGCAACTCACTAGCTGATTAGAAATTATCGTAATCATTGAACAAAACTTAGTACGAATTTAAATGGTACATGTATGAAGTCGTGTTAAAAATTGTGTCTCTTGGACGTATCCCAGTGATCTATGGAGCTAAACTTGTTTTGATGATATGTTGAAACGGTAATAAAAAGTGAGAAAATATTCCGGGGGTTATCAATTTTTTCTATTTACTGATTCAACATACATTCATGTTTCTACTCCAAAAAGACGTTTTGGTTGTCGCCTAAAATCTTGACATATGTATCATTAACTCATATACCATTTTTACAAAACAAATCACTAACTCATTTTATACATCATTGGTTCAGAGAGGCAATAAATAAAAAATGGTGCATTACAAACACATTATTTGAATTATTCTTTGATTACGTAATTCCTTAACAGCTGCTTTTTTGGTTATAACGGTTCAGACATAGTAGTTCGGTGAAACCAACAAATCGGTGAGAGCGCAAAGTTGTTCTTCGGTGAATTCTTGTTTGTGCTCATGCCACGAATCTTGATGAGTCCGTTTGAACTCGCTTAAAGCCTTTTTCACAACACCCTAAATGGGCACATTGAATAAATTTTCAATGGATTTGAAGTCTTAGAAGTAAATAATTAAAAGTTTTTTAGATTATAACTTTTTGTTTTGTAATTTATTAACATTTCTTCGTGTTTACAAATCAATTTTTCACTGAGAATAGTTTTGAAAATGCTAAACATCTGAGAATCACATACGTAGTTTGGCTCACGGTCATGCGCATGCTTGCATAGAGCCATGAGAAGACTCGGCAAGAAAGAAGGCACCGAATATGGAAATGCTTGAATAATGGCAGACAACGCCAAAACACCAGAATGCTGCTCCTCGGATTGCTTTGAGCTTGCCATATTCACGACTCGCTCCTTAAAAAGGCCCTTATATAATATACGGAAACTATTAACAGTCTTCCTATTGGTCGCTTTCCCTTGATATTTTAATTTTATACCTATATATTTTTTACCAATAAATTATTTGTGTAGCAAACTTACAATTAAATTGGTATCTGCGGAAAAATATCCACAGTGAATAAAACCACTAAGCGTTTGGGCAGCCGAAATTCGGACATCCAGGCGAGGATCGCTCATTAGACTCAGCACCAAGTCCTAAAGATGTCAAATTTTATTCATATTTGTAAATAAAATTAAGTATATACCTGCACACGTTGTTTGCATTTACGCATAATAAAGATGTTTGACAGGATATGTACTTGAAGAAAACGAAGTAAGAGCTGAAAAATCAGAAAATAAAATCATCAAAAATCAGTAAAATAATACCATTTTGGTTTTCCACCAACTGCATCTAGCTACGGTCTAAAATAATTGAAAATACAAAATATAAAATTCGCAAAAATTACCTGCTCACAAACATCTAGAAGCACCAAAATGTTTTCGTCCGATAAATCGGCCGGTGCCATGGAGCGTATCAATTGCGTTTGACATGAAGATTTCAATTCTTCCTCGCTAAACTCCACAAATAAAGTAAAATCTCAAAAGCTGAGCTATAAAGATCACTTTGTCTCATTCGAAAAATGTGCCAACAGTGGAATTAGTCTCAAAGTTGTGGCATTGTTCAATGGTGCAAGGGAAACAGATGCCAGGGAGTAGATGGTATTGACCATTGTGATCATAATTAAACGACCTCGTTTTAGATCCGCTTCTGAAAGCACCACGCCAATAGGCACCGAAGTTGTGGCGGTCTTCTGATCAGATGTATTTGCATCGCCATCATCTTCGCGAAACACCATTTTCCATAGTCCGGTTGCCTGAAAATACATATTAACTAACATACATTTCCAATAATGTTAATTCGCGGTAGGCGAGATTCGATAAAGCGAATTAGAGACAAAAAAGGAAGATAAAGAAAGAGAAATAAATGGTATGTTTTGCACAAAAAATTTTGAAGAAACTTTTACTTTTATCTAGCCGTTTCGACCCTAGTTATAGACGGCTAGTACCAGATTTTGTTAACGGGTACATTGGTAAACTATACCTTCACATTACCAGTATTTTCATAATTGAGAATCTGTGTATTAAGACTGTAATTTTGTCTCGATTTTTCCAACACTTTGGAACATTCCAAATTTATAACACACCTTCAACTGTGAATCCATGATTCCAATGATTTGTTTCTCAGTGACCAAATTCAGGGAAGACTGCAGTTCCGGATCAACATATATTCCAGGCAATTCGGAAAACGCAGAAGAGGCCAAGCAACTAAAATAATATAATCAATATCGGAGTCTAAGTCATTTTAAATAACAAACAACCTTCCAACTCTGAATCGCATATTCTGATACGTGTGACCGACTAGCTGGGAGCAGTGGCAGAACAACTGGTACCAAAGTGATGGTATTCTCCACTCGAACTAAAGGAAAACGCGACAGTTATGATTCGTCCAAAAATACAATACCTGATTTAAAGCGCAATGTAGGAGGTACAGGCGACTAAAGCAAATTTGTAAATATTTAAAAGCCACATTGAAAAATATTAACAGTAGAAAATGTGGCATGGATACTCGACTTTAAAATTTCGAAATAGCTATCAAATTTTCAAGTATGTAAAAAAGCTTATTTATTCGGTTGGATAACTACTTGCGAGGTTCAAAAACATTATGTAAAAAAAGGTAGGTTGAAACATATAAATGTTCGTTTTAATTATTAGTCAGGAATACTGATTAAACAATGAATTACGTTGTCATATGGAAGGTATTTTCAGTAGGTTTACGGACCAATGCGAAAAGAAGATCCAATAGCCAGCCAATCATACGAGGCTCACAGGTACCGCAAATAGTAGCAAGGCACGTCCCCTGAAACAGAGAATTGCATATGCTCATTGATTAATTTCGTGATTTAAGTGCACGCAACAATTACCCAGTTTCGCTCAGACTCATTTGATATCGTTTCTTCCCACGCGCTGCTTAGTCGCGGTCTGAGCCAAGCCCATATTTTCTCCAACTTTTCAAATGTCCACAGTTTAGATCCATTTATCAAGCCGGCCACGATTTCAGAGGCCAGCCGTTGTGCGCCTTCCTAAAATGAAATGCTAAAATTGTTGCTTCAAATTAAAAGGTAAGATTTTACCCGTTTGTCCTTGAGCAATTTATCCAATTGCTTGGAAATGGAAGGGAATAGCTGATCGTTATAATTTCGGAATAAACGCTGTAAAAATTTGAATATAAATCATGATATGGTACTCCAAGTAGAGATCGGCCAAACCGTTTTACCGATACCGATATATCGGTCGAACCGATATTTTCAGAAAATTGAAGAACCGATACCGAGACCGATACCGATACCGATATATCGGTTTTTACCGATATTTTCAAATTTTACCCAAAATGAGTCAAATTTGTCAAAAAATTTGCATTTTTGCCCTTATTTTGTCATTTTTTCGGGTTTTAGTTCATTCTTTTGCACTTTTTGGTTATTTTTTCATGTTTTTGTTCATTTTTTAGAATTTAGTCATGTTTCTGTTCATTTTTTCGCAATTTTGATCAATTTTTACTGTTTCTGTTGGGCCGGGGTTTCTAACCGGAAAATCGAGAATCCGGAAATTTGCCGATTTCACCTATATAGGGGTTTTTTGATGTGGGGAACCCAAATTTGAGGTCAGATTTTAGGTGGTCCCGCCACGAAAATTGGGAAAACCGCTATTTTCTTCAAAAAATGGCCATTTTTGGTCAAAAATGGCCCAAAAATGCCCATTTTTGGGCCCAAAACCAATTGCAGATTCGGGATCAGCGCATCAAAATATCCCTAAAAGCATGTTTTCCGAAAAATCCGAAAAAATTTGATTTTTTGACCATAGGGGACCACATGGTTTTCCGAAAAAGTCGATTTTTTGAAAATGTGGAACAATTTTTGAACAATGGCTTGTATGTATTTTTCTCTTATAAAATTCGGTCTCGGTTTCGGACTATTCCGCGTCTAAGTGTTTTTGGGGTTACTTCGATGCACTAATCACAAATCTGCAATTGGTGAAATGGTGAAAAATGAAAAATTTGACCAAAATTTCACAAAATATTGACCAAAATATTAACCAAAATAGCGCCGCAGGCGAAATTTTTGTAAAAAATATGGCTAGTTTGGTAGAAATTTCAATGAAAATTCTGACTATTTTCCGATATTCTCGTAAAATTTTCGAACCGATACCGATATATCGGTCGAACCGATATTTTCGAAAAATTGAAAAACCGATACCGATACCGATATAACCGATATTATCGGCGATATATCGGTATCGGCCGATCTCTAACTCCAAGTAAAAACTACTTACATAAAAGAGCGAATAAGTGATCGCATTGAATTCATCTTGTCCCTTCTTTTCCTTAAATCAGTCAATATCAGTAACAGAAAATAAAATTTCAGTTCCTTTAGATTTTTTTACAGATAATTGGTCTCGGTCTTAACAGAACTTGCTGTTGAACTTCATCAAGGGGCATCTATTATGTCAAATTAGCTAATTGTGTCAAAGCTAGACAGCATGAAAATTAGCTTTTTAGCCTTTTATGTTCGTCTCTTGTAAATAAATTTTTAGTGTATTTGATTCATATTTTTTCGAGCTTCATATTTTTATCTAAGAAAATATACCTCCAACGAAAGAAAATTGATCAACTTTTCCGCTATTGCTTCATCGTCAAACATGGAAACAATGGATTTTTCCAATGCTGTAAATTCATTCCGATTTATCTAAAAAATTCCAAATTTGTTTACTGCGAGTTTGAGATGAAAACTGACCTCAACTTGTTCCGTGGCAGGAGCATAACTTTTGAACTCTTTGGGCCAGGTATAAAATCCGTAATGAATTTTGAAAAAGAATCTCGTAGAATTCCACTCGGATGCTGTTTTTGGCTGCTTTGCCTGGTCGTATAAGAGCAATGCATTATCTTTCCGGAAACCATATTTAATCGGCCATTTTGCGTTGGGTCCGTTATTATGACCCTAAAAGTAGTGGTTTAAAACTGTTCCATTTTTGTTTCACATACAGTATTTTCGATCGGATGTGCCCTTTTAACAGACTTTGGCTTGTTGATCTTTAGCCATGACGATAAAAATGCAATCGCCATTTTGCGAGTCTTGATAGTGTCCGACACCAACAGTTTAAAATAAAGTTGAACTGCATCAGCCGGAAATTCCTAAAAAATTCAAATAAAATACTGTGAAAACTTTTTGTTGAACCCTTTCAGATAAGAAACGTTACTGTTCCAATTTAGAGAGCGAGAAGGAGCAAAGTTCACAAATTTTCAGTTTGGCTGTTTTATTAACCTTTTTTCGAGAACCGTGCTTCTATCAAAATCTGAGCTACAATGATCAGAACGAAGAAAAATGAAGGTGGGTTTGAGTGAAGTTAAAAGTATCTTTATTTAAACCATAAAATGATTTCATAGACAGTTCGTTTTCCCTTATAACTAGGGATGGGATTTTTAGGTCCCAAAAATCGCATTTTAGGTACCTAAAAAGGTCCCAAAAAAAGGCCATTTTAGGTCCCTTTTAGGTCCCACCAAAATGGTCATTTCAGGATGAAATTTCCCCAAAATTCCCCAAAAAGGTCATTTTAGGACCGTATTTGTGGGAGATTTTGATCAAAATTTGCCAAATTCTTAAAAATTTTTATAAAAATTCAAATATTTTTCGAGAAATTTTTCCAAAATTTTTTCAAAATTAAAAAAAAAATTTTGAAATTTTTTACAACAAAATTTTTTTCGGCGCCGCCTTCGGCGGCGCCGGAAAAAAAATTCCAAAGGGTGGACCCTATTGATTTTGGGACCTAAAATTTCCCAAAAAAGGCCAAAATAGGTCTTTTTAGGTTTTTTTAGGTTCGGACCTAAGAATCCCATCCCTACTTATAACCATATATATAACCATAATATATAAACAAAAATATAAAAACGATTACTTGCACATTTTTATAGATAGCAAATTTTTACCATGTCTTTACGAAGCATCAGCGATAGAAAAGATTGGGCCATATCGACGTGTCGCCAATGAAGTTTGCTATCGACACTCAATTTTAGCAATTCATCGCACAATTGGTAATAGAGCCTAAAACTTTAGAGGTGAATAATAACATATAATCGATTAAAGCTTACTTAATGTTCTTTTCATTTCTTTCAGTCTCAGTTGCCTGTGCTTCCTTCAGTTGCTTTTCTGTGAGGTCTGGCCAAACTGGGTCATGAACACAACCGTTGTACTTCTCTATTACCTTTTTAGCTATTGGCATGATGGATTCAGAAAACTAAATTAATACCATTACTTTTTCATATCAATCCTACTGAAAATCACAATAATTAACTCACCTTGAAAGAGATTTGAAACGAAGAAAACTGAAAAGTTAACATAAATTCTAATCCAGAGATAATTTGAAAATGCTCACATTATTCACGATTATGTCGTGTGCAGTGTCAAATAAGGCGATAATTGAGGGTTTTTCTGAATGCTGTGCTTTGACCATACAAGGCCACACATTGTTGAGGGTCTCCCAATCTTGGCGAACACAAATCGACAGCTCTTTACCATTTAGCAACATGTACAGAGCGCCCTAAAATATTAGATTTTTAAAGAAGTAATGCATGCTTTAAATTCACTTTGAATTGCTTGTGAGCATATTCCGACGGACAACAAATGATCTTGAGGATTTCATCCAGAACTGTTTTGTAGGAGTAAGTCCAAGATGAGAAAGAGGAGTCTAGTATTTTCTGCGACTCAATTCTCACACCTGAAATAATGGGGAACTTACAGGAAGTTTGCCGTATTTTTCCAGGAAGTTTAGTCGGTTCGCATCATTTTAAATTTTGGAATTTTAATAGCCGTAATTTGGCTTTCGATTAAATTAATATTATAGACACCGTATATTCTAATAAAGTCTATCTTCAATAAACCCTGTCAATAGAACCCCTTGTTTGGTTGGTACCTTTGAAACGCTATTTTGGTTCAGAAATTGGTTTTGTCATAAAAATGTATACAGTTTCGAGAAACAAATCTCTTAAAACTTAGTATAGACTTGTTTTTTGATACTTTCCCAAGAAAAGATTTGTTTTTTAGTTTTATACAGTCGAACTTCGTTTATCGGAAACGATTTATTTTGCCGATTTGTTTCCGAAAACTGATTTTCCGATAAGTGAATTTCCGATAACTAAGGAAAATTGAGCAAAGACGGTATTGTTCCGATAAACGAAGTTCGACTGTATTGCAATTATCAATAGAGTTTCATCCAATACACATCAATGTTTGGATAACAAAAATTCGGCGTTCTACGATCTCATAGTTCTCATGGCACGTCAATGTTTCAAATTAGTTATCTTTATTAAATATATAAGTGAAACGGACCGCTATACGACGACGTTCCAAAACGTATCTAAAGAAAAATAATATTTCAGGCTGATAAATTAGTAATGAATCCAACCAGAAGTTTGAAGGCTTCTATGTGTGTAGTGGTCAATGCGATTAGTGGTTTTGTGAGTTGACGTTTCTGAAATTTTGGTGGTTTATATACATGGCTATATTGATAGATTAAACATACAGCGTGAATGAAAGCTAGATCCCCTTCCATAACTGACTCAATAATCGCTTTGCTACCTTTGAGTGGGTCAGATAAAACTTTCTTAGTCATTTGAAAAGTCGTGTGTTGCATTTGATACGAACTCTGAAAATATGATTAAAGAATATCAGCAGTAATACTATCAATGAATCAAACACACATATAATGGAATATTTTTAATGTTCAAAACAAGTGAGCAATTCAGAAATCTTAATCGTCATAGGGATAAACGAAATTCTAGTTATGGTACGGCTAATAACGTAGATATAGGAATGTTAAAGACCTTTTCATAATAAAAAGGAAAACCTGAAAATTATTATTAACTTATTCCATAATTTAAAAAATTATGTTTTCATATTTCGCAAAGTGTCTTCGATTTATAAAAAGGGTTGTACCTTTCGATAGTAATAATAATAAACATACCGGACATATTCCCTTCACATGGAGCAAAATTCGCATGATTCCCACCAATTCCATCATACTTTTTGTGTCGTTTTCTCGTTTGGTCATCATGTAATCTGAGATTTTTTTGATTTCATGAAAAACAACGTGACGAAAATTTTCTCCATTGGGCGCAGTTATCACTAAAAGTAATAATATAATTAAAGAAAGCAGAAACTATGCTCAGTAATGAGTAAATAACTACACAAATAACACACTCTTTACAGATAATGGCAGGACAGTGGTGAGAAACTGAATGTTTGGCGTGGAAGTCGGCACTATTGGAATAATCTCTCCGTCGAAATACGGGCATAGGTTGGAACAACCTTCCAGACAGCATCGAACTATTGAAAGACATCTCAAGATTTCGGCACTGAAAGTATCTCATGTTAATCATTACCACATTAAAAACTACTTACTCTGTCATTTTCTCGGCGTTGGATAATGTTTCTAGATTATCGAAGACTAATTTCTTTGTAATATCAGTAGCGTACGCCACTTCATCGGCTGATGGAATGTGCCAGTCGATTTTCCATGTCTTTTTGTTGATCGTGTGCGCCCAATGCTAAAAGTATTCAAATCAGTATCGCTAGGTAATCTTGGCTGGTAGTCTTACTCGAATCGGCAGATATTTATCGAACGGCTTGTCCAGAGTTTCATATGCACCTTTTGTTCTTGGATAGAGCGAGCAAAGAGAACTGAGGACGTTTTGTGCGAAGCCTGCTGCTAGCTGGAATTTGCAGAATTATTGATCTCAAATATTACGTGCCAACATAGATTATGTTGATGTTAATATTAACTTTAATTGTTAGTGATGAGTTTATTATTATTTTTACTGAAACATCCGAATCCCGACATTTTCCGAATCTGAGTTTGAAGGTGAAACAAATTTCGTCCTTATTGTAAAAGTAAATGACATTAAAAAGATAAAATATTTACGAAAATAATTAAATATAAAGATTAAATATATCATTACTCGGTTACATAACACTTACATATGTCGCATCCTTGCATTTAAATCGAGTAAACAAACTCAATAACTGATCGACTTTTTCTCGATTTTCCAACAGAACGTCTCCGGGCGATCCACGGATAATTTCCGCAGACAATGTCATGCACCAAATAGCCGTTGTATCCACTTCTTCATCATCGAAAATTTCTTCTGGAAATACAGAGCAAAATTATACAGCACATTACTATAAAATTACTGTGCTCAGCAATGTGTGCGAAGAATTTGTCCGACACAAAATTGAAGAATATTGGAAAAGCGTAGCGTGGCTTGATCTAAAATTTATTTTGTGGACAATTTACAAAGCTAAACCAAAATTTCAGGAAAACATCACTGAAAGGAAAACCATTTTTCCACCACTTAACCCCCTTTCGCCACTAAAGTTTAGGAGAGTAACCCGGAGATTCATAAAAGCACATACCGCAACAACGCTGGTTGTCATTCGTGTGAGTAAATCCATAGCAGGCTTTGACTCATACATATTCCCCTTCAAGAAAGAGAAGAACTCATCCGTTAATCTCTGAAAATAATGACAATGACAAACATTCTGTAAGTGCATAACTCACTTCGTAGATGGCACTATTGCAATTGCGAATCAATGCCTTGAAAACTGTCAGCACTCCTTTTTCGATAACAACTTCTTCCATGCTTTTAGCCTTAAGCTTGGTCAGGTTGTGTCGACCCCCGTGATGTGGCAGTTGTGACGAATTACCCAGCATTTCGATCATCGAAAATATCCTTAAAACTCATATATTTAAATTAGGATAGTTAAAACAAGCAATTTCATACTTGTTAACAAGCTGCTCGACAAATGTGTCAAACACGGCCGTCGCACTGCAGAGTTCTTTTTCCTCTTCCGTGAGGTCATCACGAACTAACGGTGCTTCAGAACAGTCGGCAACAGCTGAAGAAATATAAGAATATAAATATTTGTAATACACAAACTTTGTGTATATTAAAATACTAGCGTGCTGAAAGCAGTGAAACTTACAAATGTAAAGTTTAAATTTAACCCTTCATTGCCGGAGCCATAGAAAAAAGACAGAATGTCTGCATTACCATTAGCTTTCCTTTTGGTGAACTGTCTTTATCAAAATCATGATGGTCACCATTGTTTATTTCTCTTTTCTATGTGATCTATTTACAGACACACTCTTTGTATGAATAATGAACACTCATTCGTTTCTTTCTTTTTGTGAAGTCTTTAGCGAATCAAAATCGTATCCGATCGGATACACTCGGCAAAGAAGGGTTAAACGTTTAAATTTTGCATCTGTTTCCGAAAGATAGATATCAAAAGATTTCAGAAAATTATTGCATCGTATTGGATATTGATAATTACAACTGCTTGATTGTAATTAGGGCTCACTCAAAAACTTACGGATAAGAAGTAATAGAATGCCAATAATCTGAAATTTTCAAATAAATAGGTAAATTTTATAATTATAGGTGTTACTGATTTTCAGTCATTACTGATAATGTCTGAAAATCCGCCAATACTGATCTAAGCCGATTCTCTTTTATCGTAGTAGTATTTTCTATGCAATTTTAGTCGAATATGTGATTGATAGGATTTCCTCTAAAAATATCAGTTTATTCAATTTGTTCTATCAATTCATCAGTTTAATGAATATTCCAAGCAGGCATTATCAGTTCTAATAGGATAATAGTGATCGTCAGCAACATATATTTATCATGTAAAGCTACAAAATTGTATACCTGGAACGTAAGAGTACTCTTTCCAATGTCATTAACGTCAATTCCTGGTAGAATATTGACGAGAATGTTCAGAGCATGTCTTTTGTATGATCTCGTATGGTCAAATGTTTCTTCGGTGAACTCGATTGGCAATCTGAAGTACATAATATAATAACGTTTTATAGTATTTGTAATGTATAACAATAAGTATATCAAGCGCTAGAAAGATAAAAATACTCATCTAACTTGTGCTCAAATTTCCTAACTGTCTAGCTTTCTACGTCCTTACTTCCAGACTACGTTTTTTAATATCTTATGCGTGGTATTACATGTAAGTTCCTCACGTATGTTTTTGTGATTAAAAGTCAGTCCTCCTCAGTAGTCATAATCCTATCTGTGTAAAATATTTTCCAGAAAGCTTTGGATACTCAGCACCTAAAGTACTGTAAAAATAAAAACATCTCACCTTTCTCCATTAGAGGCAGCCGGATTATCTCTCACGAGAGAGACACAAATGCACGACAAAATATGCAGCGATTGAAAGAGTCGATGCGGTTCCGTTACGGTTTCCAAACTGGGGTATACCCTAAACAATATTGTCAGTTGTGAAAATTACGCTAAATGAAATCGCACATGTCCAAAACTGTAGGAATAAGAAGCCCAGGTGATAAAAACGACAAAATTCGCATAATTGAAGGAACAAGTTCTTGTTTTTGCGTCTTCGAGAAAGCTGCATATTTCAGGCATGGCAGTATGCTTTTCGTTAATTTATCAATTTGAGCATCTAAAATTAGCAAATTTGGAGTTTGCGAAATCTTCGTAAATCAATTATTGCTAAAAGATAGTTTCAAGTGTTTTCACTCTTTTGTAAACCATGTCATTTTCATCATCATCTCTTTAGCATGATGACGAAAATAAATAATCCCCAACCTTTTTTACTTTTATAATACAAATAATCTACCTGTTAATCGAATACTATCTGGCACCTGTAAAAATGCTATATATTACGTGAGACGGTTTCACTAATATCCTACCTTATTCATGTGCCTTTCTGGGTGATAGCGTTCTCTGGAGACTCTGTAGGCAACATTCGTCACAAGCTTCAAACAAAATGTCAGAAGATTTGTTGTATAGGCACCGATATTAGAAGGGTAAAAATAGCTCTCGAGTGTGAGGAAAAGTTGGTCCAAGTAAGGTTGCACTCTAAATCGGTAGATTTTAAAACATTTCACGAGAAAAAAGCGGGTACCCGTCATTTGGCCCACCAAGAGTGTACGCTATCATAAAACTAACGGAGCCGAAAATTCGTGATCCAGATGAAAGAGTAACGCGATCAGTTCCAACTTCGAGTCTGAAACAATTTCAGGTGAGAATTCTTAGGAAAAGAAATTTCGCAAACAAACTTGAAGGCACGGATAAGCTTCGAGAAAATCAGTTCGAATTTGTCGCTCCAGTCAATATAACCTGGACAGTCTTTTGCCAATCTGAAAAGTTTAACATCATAATTCAAAATTCATAATCAGAAACGTTATTGTAAGATGCTCATTATTTATCCTATCGATTCTACCTTGCAAATATGGATAATATTTTTTCATCAACTGTCGAATTGCATTCATTGCATGCGAACCAGTGCCACAATTCGTCGAACCATAAATTGGCGCCAAATTTTTTGTGCTCCTCCGGTTTAAGCGTAGTCGGCAAAAAGAGACACATAATGCCTAAATACAAATTATATGAAACACATGTATTAGGAATAAGAGCTAGCTCATACTGAGTGCTTTGTTCATGCTGTCGTCCCAGGGGCAAATCATTGGCCGCACTTCGTCCAAAATTTCTTGGGTTGCAGATTCAGAAAAGTAATTATTCATTTCTAATATAACGCCACCAAGAGTCTAAACCATAATGGTAGTAGAGTATGCAACTTAGAGTAAAGCAAAATATAAACAAACTTTTTTCAAATTTTCTGGTAGTAAAAATACGCCATCCTGAAAACCAATTTTAGGAATAATTAAAAACCGGAAATATATTCAAACCTCTTCCAAGTTTCTATAGGAAATTTCTACGTAGAGATCAAACAAAGGTTTCCAATAGAATTGAACATCTTGACGACTGAGCAAATTCTTTCGACTGAAAATCAGTTCAGTGCTATTCCCTGATGAAAACCCATTTGCTAAAACAAACTTACGATAATAGTGTGCTGAGAACGCTTGAGACCACTTTCACGACTCTGAAATCGAGCTTATCGATAGTCAGAGCGCTGGCCAACAGTTGCACGATATTTATATGATCAGTTTTCGTGAAGCGTCGAGAATACAGTTGCATGAATCTGAATTGTTAAGCATAGCAAGCTAATCCTAGATTCTGAGCAAGAACATACCGATCCAACTCACAGACCTGTAAGAAAATTTTTAATAATAGATATGACCGGGAAATGTAACTATTAAGCAATTCACAATTCTAGCGAAGCAATTCTAAGGCAAAACCAGAATTTTTAAATCACTGTAACTGAAAGACCAGTCTATTTAAAAGACTTACCCAATATATAAAGCCCGGTCGTGCGTCCCGGTAAAGCACCGAATGGGCCAAACCCGTTTTTATGTGTGAGAAATAGGAGTCGGCATCTCGTTTAAGCTCTGAATTTACAAACTCCTATGTAACAATTTTTATGACTAGAATTTACCTTCGTTATAGGGCAACAGCCGAAGCTGCCATATTTCTAAAACCACATGGTACTTTACTAATACACTAGCCTGAGTATTGTAGTATCAAGTTTGGAGCCGCTTACGCATCTCCAAAACTTGATTTCCATTTGGTATTTTAGTAAGAACAAATTTCTTAAAATTGTCCTCGCTGTCACAATAACAGATCAAAATAAAACAACATAGATTATTAATGCATAATTTTAAAAGGAAATACCTTTTTGGAAACGAGACGTTTCTTCAACAGGGATTTCCATATCGAGAGTTGCTAAACTAGGAGTATAAACAATGCCTTATATTTTTCATCTTACTTTCCTCCATATCAGATTCATTGATACTACTCATGTTTTCCATAGAATCCATATATGTATCTTCTGGATCGATGATCCCAGTTTCTAATTCTAGTTCTTGGTTGCTATCTTCGTCAAGTTCTTCTTCAAATTCGGAAGACCAATCGGAGTCAGAGCTGCTCATACAACGAAAATTACTGTTCTAAAAAATTGTTCAATTCATTTTTCAACACGTAATGATTAATTACCGAAATTTTTTAAAATACTAATTAAAATTATTTTAATATGTTCACATATATCGCTCAAATTCGGCTAGAAGTTGAAAAACACCATAGACTTTAGAGTATTGAATTATGGATAATCACGTACAATAATGGGGAATTAGATGGAAAAGAAATAATATTTTCGGGAAAATTTTGGTTAGCAATGACCCTCCGGTCGTGTAAGCCTGATGAGGATCAGCTGAAGTTTTGTCCTGGGGCCTATATTACTGACATGAAAATGTGGAAAAATTTTCATGGTAAGATAGGCCCCTGGACACCATTAAGTAACCTCAGGAATGTGTGGTAATTTGTTCTAAGGAACTTTTAGACACCATATCTCACGATATTATTAGTAAATAAAATTATGAATAGGGTCCCTAAGCGGACCCGATTAAAAAGCTATAGTATCAAACGTATGAGGCAGTCAGTGTTATACTAACAGTCAATAAGAGAAGCAGTGCAAATCTTTGATATTTAATTTCAAACCAGTGAATGGCATTGTTTCAGATTTTTCAAAAAGAGCAACAACATTTATCCCTTCGAAAGCGACAACAACCATGACATAAGTGAAAGCACTAAAATAATCATTTTTCAAAATCTTTGTAAGCAAACGTTTTGCCAACGAACATTTGCAGACAGTAATACTTTAAAAAGCACTGTTATTTTTTGACATAGTGACGAGCAATTAAGCAGTGACAAGCAACTATCATACAAGGAAAGCATCACTTCTACGCTCAACAGAAGAGAGGTAAAATGGTTCATCCCGAAATTTCCAAACGAAAAGACGGGATTTATATCCACTCCCATCATCGGCAATTTAATTTATTTATTTTGATTGGTCCTAAATTTGATACATAACATTGCAACCTCACCCGTTTGTGATCTGAACCGCAATTATTCCATGTCAACAACATCAATTCACCGTCTGTCTAAAATTAGACAAACGCACTTATAAAAGCATTACTCATGTTAACAGAATTTAATAATTAATTCGAAAAGAAGTCGTGATTTGTAAATTTTGTGAGAGATGTCCTATAATTTGGTGTGCATGTCCTATAATTTTTTCGCAAGCTACTATGTTACCAAATTTTCAATTGTAGCAATATTTTATACCAGTCTCTGCAATAACTTTATTATATTTATTTAAACAATATTTGAATTAATAGTGAGCATCAAATTATTTTTGGCAATTTACTAGTGCAAGTACAACAGATCTATTAGTACAAAATATTGACAAGATCTCAAATTATGAAATTATAAAACGAAAAATTCACATGGAATCATTTGGCAATATATTTGGAAATTTGCAAAAATGACTTTAAGCTTTGTTGAAATGAGATTCGACGCGGTTGAGGCCGAGTTCT
Source organism: Ditylenchus destructor (assembly GCA_022814885.1). Taxonomy (NCBI): domain Eukaryota; kingdom Metazoa; phylum Nematoda; class Chromadorea; order Rhabditida; family Anguinidae; genus Ditylenchus; species Ditylenchus destructor. Next base: position 1,475,304 of record JAKKPZ010000005.1, read on the forward strand.
TGTTTTGTGATCTCGCGCATCTCGTATTTCTTGATCTTCCCGGTAACTGTCATGGGGAATTCGACAGTCTCTTTGAAAAGGATGTACTTTGGAATCTTGTAGTGAGCGATCTAAATGTAGAAATACAAATAAATTTCTATGATTTTAGTATAAAAACCAAATTTTATGGAACATCTTACGATAAAAATAACATTTCAGATATATGTTTATTAATTTGGCATTCGAAGTATTACAAAACGTTTCTAGTTGGTGAAAATCTTTTGTCCGTATATTTCGGTCAATTCCTTTATTGCCTTTGATTTTTTCCTTCACTTTTTCTATCCTCTATTAGAAATTCTGACCAAAGAACAACAGTCCAAATGTAAAATATTACTAAACTGATTTTAATATTTTTGAACATACTAAATAAGATTTATTACATACCTTTCCTCGGCAATATTCTCGGATTTCTTCCTCGGTGGCTCGAGCACCTGGCTTTAAGCGGATCCAAGCACAGACTACTTCCCCGAATCGGTCGTCGGGAACCCCGATCACCTGCACATCATCGACTGCGGGATGTCGATCAAGGAACTGCTCGACTTCCGTGGGATATATGTTTTCACCGCCGCGCACGATCATATCCTTGGATCGCCCCACAATAGAGACTGTGCCACGTTCGTGCATTACTCCGATGTCACCGGTATGGTACCATCGGTCTTTAGTGATCTCAGCCCGGGTCTGATCCTCATTATCCCAATATCCGTGCATGACTGAATATCCGCGCACAAGCACATCTCCTCTCTCACCTCGTGGAACAATTCTTCCCTCTTTGTCCACAATGGCTGCCTAAATTATTTAATGTAAACTTAAAGATGTTAATAACTCATTTTTTACAAGCTTGTTCCTAACAAAACTCTAACAAATCTCTTCTGAGTTCCACTAAAAGATTTCAGTCTATTTCTTTCAAGTCACGCATCAATTACCTCAAGGTGATCCATAATATGCCCCACATTGCGGATTCTTTCAAGCGGTGGGTCGTCCCGAACTGACATGAAGCTGACAGGCGAGGTTTCTGTTGTCCCGTAGCACACCTGAATATAAACAATAGTTCGTAAAACGGGCGGTGCAAATTTTTAAGGAGCTTACCTGCAGGTCTTTCATGCCTAGATCATTGACCAAACGTGCACACAGCGTTACTAAAATAAAACAATACAATACAAAAAGCGAGTATTGTTACCCTATTCCCTGTAATTACTACCCGGGGATTTAATTCCGTTCGGCGAAATCTATCTTTTTACCCACTTTTTTGGTTACCTAGCTCAAACCTGTTTCAGACGAGATAATATCAATTTTTCAATCAATAATTACAGGGAATACGGTATGTAAGGTATGTTCACTGATGACAAATGCTGTATTAAAATGTGAAGTTTCAGAGAATTGAAACGAGTGAACAAATTCTTTCGTCGGTTAAAAAAGTTAAGCAAACATTTGGACCAGAATTAGATTAGAGAATCAAGGATTCTAATACTAGAAAAAGAAAATTCATTTGAATTAAACTAAAAATTCACCAGGGCAAGGAGCACCGGCAACAATCCCCGATCTGATTGAGCTGTAGTTGTAATCGTTGAATTCCGGATGATTGAACATGTCGATATACCTAAAAGCATCCATAATTATTTATAGAAACGGAAAAAGCCACAAACATTGTTGGAGTACCATAGACAGCGGTACATCTGAAAATAAATAAACGTTGCTTGATTTTACGTAAAAAGGTGTTTTATTTTCAGATTCGAGGAAAAGCAGCGGAACATTTCATCAGATTCACAAAAAATTCATTTTTCAATTGCTTCAAAACGTGTGTCATCTGCCTTCGTAATTTTTACTGTCCTAACACAAAATATTGTCAGGTTTTATTTGTGAGATACAATAATAAGCATATCTTTAAATGTTTTATATTTCTCTTTCTTCCGATAATAATTTTCTGTACAAAATTTTCTAACCTTTCTTCGTGGATAGCCTTCAGAGCTGCGAGAGGTTCAAAAGATGGCGCTGGGAATACACAGGTCTGAAAATGGACCAAAGCGCTAAGCGAGCCCATAACACATCCGAAACAGTGATAGAGGGGGTTGGGAATGCAAACAATCGTACGCTAAACCAATAGTTATGCAAGTGTCGCATACGAATATGTCAATTACTTTTTCATGATATCCGGCGCGCAAGCCCACAAAATAGGCGTTGTTCACGATATTGTGATGGGTCAGGGTGGCACCTTTTGGCTTGCCGGTTGTTCCCTGAAAAAAAAAGATTAGACTTTAAATTGTGTTGATCGCAAAACAGAAATCTTCAATGATTTTCGAGAAACTATGGTTTTAATTTTGAACTTGTGTTTAAAAATTTAAATAAAGCTGCATAAATAATATCTGCCGTATAATTTGCTGGTATATAGTATAAATAATTAGCAAGCCTACTCACACTTGTATATTGGATATTCGCTGGACAATCTGGTTGCACACTTAAATTAAAAAATGTAAGACACGTTAATGTAAGAATATTTTACCTGTGCTCGATTTGTGCCAATTTTCTCTTGTCTTCCACGGTGCCCAGTTGTAAAATTTGACTGTAACGCCAGGCCCCGCTATAATTTGGCTTTTGGTTAATTAAACATATTAATTTGGAATATTAATAAAGGTGTTAGCCTGACGAAAAATAAAGCTGACTGAGTCGAAAAAATACATACATGGCTTTTCATAGTTTTCGCCCAAAAGTCATATTTCAGTCAGTACAAAGAAAGATGCAAATTTTTATTCAGTGTAATATCCGTATTAAATTTGGTTAACGTATGAAATTATGTTTAGTGTGTAAAATTCACAATTTATAAAGCGATATTCGAATTACATTAGACAATGTATAAGGTATAGCCAGAAAAATAGAGCTATATGATATGAATATTTGTATCTCTCATTTTTAGGTTGAATAGTTCTATTTTTAACCAAAGGATTTACTGTCAACATAAAGCAATGTACGTAAAGATTTCGTTTCATTTTGAGTTGTCTTTGATTATTTTAGTTTATTTCATTGAAATTCCAAAACTTACTTGTAAGCTTTATCGTCATCAGAGTCAAAGATGATCAAATGTCTCAGCTTCGGAAATGTGTCTGTGTCAATTTTTCCCTTGCCTTTGGGATATTTGACTAGCTCGGGAATTAGTTCGTTGAGGGTGTTGTAGTATTTCGATCGCTTGAATTCCACCGGCGCTAAAAGTGCTTTGATTCCCACCTGAAATATAACCAGCTATGAAATAGAATCATAAATTATATTATTAGGCCAAATATGATTATTTTACGTTTCGGAATTCGATTTCAGCGAGACATTCAAAATTTCATAAACCTAATAAAAATCATGATGGAAATCATTGCTGTTTTTAATTGCGCAATTGTCTCACAATGAATATTAAACAAAATTGAGCAGCTATTTTTCTATCCCAAATTGATGTTACGTCATGATTTATGTCTAAAGTAAAAGATAATTATTAAATCTTACCTTTTCGACAGCATACGACAGGTCTTCGGATTGGTACATGGGATTCACATTTACCAAAACAAGTCCCGCTAAGGAAGAACCAAATTGCGTGACTATCCACTCGTATCGATTTGGCGACCAGATTCCTGAATGAAATTATTAGTTTACCCCAACTCTTATTTTGAAAATAGCAGAAATAAAAATAACGTAAAAATTAAAATTGCTTACCAATTCTATCGCCCTTTACAAGTCCCAAATGGATCAGACCAAGAGCAAGCTTCTCACTCTGAATTTATTTCTAATAAGACTGTGTTTTGGTGAGTTAAAAATTTGCATACATCTTCCAGAACTTCCTTATACGTCTTGCGAACTCCATCCTTCTTGAAAATCACAAATTCTCGATCAGGATACTGAATAGCAGTTTAATTAGTTTGCACTAGTATTACTTATAGGATTTACATTTTTCGCCGCCATTCGAAGCCTCTCGCCGACAGTGTCGAAGAGCAGAGACACGGTAGAGCATCCATGGACGTAGCTGCTTTTGTTCTCGCCGCCACCCCTCGCCAGAGAATGGATCTCCATGAGCTTGTCGCTTAGAACTAAAAAATTGCCATTATTAGCACATTTGAAACACAAAACTGAACATTTGACCATAATTATTTGTATCTGAAAGAAATTTCAATCAATATTTGGGAACAGAAAGCTATCAACTCCAGAAAGTGCCCATTAGTAGTATAAAATATCCTAACTATATAAGTAAATACTTTACGAGTTAATTATAAGTAAAGCGTAAGAAATAAATTCAATCCATCCTAGTGTAGTTTTTACCTAAAAGGAACGGACCCTATCGATAAGTTCGAAAACCCCAAGAAAGATAAGAAAACTTAGATTTCATTATATAGTCTTTGAGGGCGATCATCGCGGCCGATTTTGACGATTTCAAATGTGTTCATAGAAAATATCACGTCACATTTACGTAGCAATTTTAGCAACGAAACTTTGGAAATTCACTTTTGGGCAATTTCATTAGCCGAAAGAGGTGTTCGCTGCGTGGGCTCACAATTCTTTGGAGAACGCAAACAAATCTGGCCCACCATTTAATTAAAGCCTTGCGGCCTAATTTGTATCACCCCTGGGAATGGAGCAAACTTAAAATCGGGAGCGTCGAAAACAAAAACTGAGTATGTAAAAGCCGAAAGCTGTCGAATTCCGTCTCGCCACCATTTCTTTGATTAATTCGTGGAATTTTAAAAACACAGAAAAACACATGATTTTCACCAAAATATTACAACGAGCCGTGAACTTTGAGCCGTCAAACTTACTAAGGCTTTTAAAATGAAAGTCTGAGAAAACATTCTGCAGGCGAAGGGATACGGGATTCCGATTTCGAATCTATAGAAAGGAAAATTTTGAAAAGGGAAAGGATCGTTCTTCTTTTCTTTTTCTGATAAATGGCTAGAGAAATGAAAAACATGCTGGAATTCTTGGCGATTGCCAGCTTTTTGGAGTCAGATAAAAATTAAGTGGCACAACTCAATATCAGATCACGTGAACTTGAAAACAGTTTCAAACAATTATCATAAAAAGTTAAAGCTAAAGATAAGGGAAAGGTAAAGTAAAGGGAATCCAGAAAGCATAACTGTAACAAAAACTACTTTTGTTTTTTGTTGTAGTTTCTTATACAAAATTTCTGGTCACATTCAGTAAAAATGTTAGAGCGCTAAAAGTGTCCATGATGTACTTTGATGCAGAAAGACGTGAAATTCGACACATTTTCTGTTTTAAGGAAGTTTTAAAAGTTAAAGGATACTTTCAGTAAAACCTGGAAAACGAAATCTTCTTCCGGGGCCATATATCCCTAGAACTTCAAATGGACCACTGCCCTCGTTGTCATAAAAATTACACTTCGCATTCGTAAGAAAGTCATAATAACAGTCATATAGTGAGTACTAACACACCTTACTTCCTGGGTTCACCTGGCGGTTCTCGTTAGGGCCTCAGGAAAGAGTGGCTTCGCGCCTTTCGCGAAAAACACGGGTGACGGTTGTTTGTTCATGAACAATGGGGAATGGGGATGATCGGGGTTACAAGATGGCGCAACAAGATAATATCCCCTTTCTCAACGCCCTTAAGTCAACGGGTTATGGAAGTGGGGGCGGAAAGGGATTGCGTCGACGATCATTGAGTGGCGACTGGTTCTCTACGTCTTTCGCACTGAATGCTCACTGCATTTTTCGGTGTGAAATTGTGCCCCATTTCGGAATGGCCTTTTGCTTATTATTTTTTACGCTTAGAAATCGTTGCTTATTTGGATGCGAAAAAAATTTTAAGATAGGAACGAATCAAACAGAACTTAGGCCGAAAAGCTAGCTCGAACCATTTGCTTTATTAACCGAAAATATTATTGGGTCATTGATTTCAAAACTGGCCTCGCGATTTCAAATGGTGGTTGTCTAACTCATTTAATGGAGAGTCGATTAAACAAAAGCGATTGTTTACACCAAAGCGAGTTGTAAATCAAAATTAGGCAGTGTGATAGAGATTTAGAGATGTCCGGAAAATCCACACCCTATTAATAAGCATTATTTGGACCGTGAGGAGTTGGAGAGGACAAGACCTGTGCAAATCGATTCATGAGTTGGAAATTAACTTTGACTGGGAGTAGAAGAGGTCCTTAATCTCTTCTTTTCACGTTTAGAGGTTATGTGCAATCTGCGACTTGAATGGAAAGGTGCGTATTATAAATACCTCAAAGGAGGTCATTTGCAAGGACACAGTTAGATTTAACCTTAGTTTAAAGTCAATACACTGAATTATGGCTATATATAATATTTCGTGTTCCATATGTGTGAGAATTAAACTAATTACCAAAAGAGCAAAAATGTTTTACCGAACTTTTTGCCATAAATTTACCTGCTTGGGTCGAATAGCCCAAATGTGTTTGCGTCCATCCGAAAATTTTTTGAGCTATTGGTCTAATTCGTCTTATAGGAATCATTAGAGCTTCGTGAATTTTGTTTCCAAAGAATATGGCGAATAATATTATTTTCACGTGTGTTTACTGACAATAATAAAAGGGAAATTTTTGGTCTAGGCCCAAATATCTACAAATTGGTCGTGTTAATTTAAAGTTCATCGGGTAATTCGGAAGTTTTAGTAAACATTTAAGTCGATCAGATGCTTTTCTTTTGTTCTTAATTCGTCCATTTTTGGTTTGAGACGACGAAAACAAGGAATTAGGGGGGCAAGGAGGAACCGAACTGCGCGATTTCCTGTTCAACGACTTCCTCCTTACAAATTGCATCGAGAAAAAGAATAATAGCACTTTAAGAACAAATTGCATAAAGGAGCTTAATTAAAAGTAAATTAAAAATTGCTTACTTTTGCCACTAAGAAATGGCGAGGAGATCCCGAGGTTGTGAAATATCGATGATTCATGCATTTCCGGCATCTTTGTGGTAGCAATAGTTGAGACCAATGTCACAAAATGAATCAGGGATTCAAAATGGGCTAGACAAAATAAAGAGGGACAAAAAGTTAACTCGGAAAATAATTTAGATTTATGGCGTGATAGAAAGGGAAAGCTGTGGTGTAAATTCTAGTAGGCCACGGTCAAGGGAGACGTCCTTTTGTGCTCACAGCTTTTCTGAAGAACTCTCGCCACTTCCAGCGTTCCTTTCTTATCCAAATTTACAACAATTTGTTTTCATTATCAGTGGAAGTTTGCTGCTGTGACACCGTTAGCATCGCCACTACCCAGCTTGCAATAAACCCCTTAGCTCTTGCTCGCTTCTTGGTAAGAGCATTGACCACAATACTTGTACTTTGGGCAATTTTACTCCTTCCGCGTATGTGAACAAAAAATTTATGACCTTCCTTAAAGCGCATGAGCTATCAGTTTTTGAGACCCTTGAAAACGACAAAAAGCCATATGTATTCTCCAAAATAAAGCAATAAAAAATGTATACTAATAATCTTACCTTGAGTCCGTAATTTTTTAGGGAAATTTTTGTCAAATACTCTTTTTTCGATTTCTGCATGATTTTTGGAGCTTGAGGTATATCAGGGACAGTCTCTCGTGGCATATTAATAAAGTCAGATTAATTTCAGTTCCCCAGTTTAAATGTAATGAATTTGTGGGGACATTGTTATTTTGTACCAATCTGCTCTCAATGAAATGTATCGTCATTTTTTGAAATTTAGGACACAATTCCCGAAATTATGCAGAAAAGATGTCAGTAAAATGTGTTCAGCATTCGTCCTTATGAATTTGAAACTCTTCGAAAGTCATGAAAACCAAATTTCGTTAAAAGCGACCGATGAGTTGAATACAATTTGGAATGTGCGCCATTCAATTTGAAGTTCGTTGGCGTTCTGTCCTTAAATTTTGAGATGGATGCAACGTATCTTTCCTCGCGTTTATCCTAGGAATCCATTGCAAATTCCGTGAACGATGGGTCTCTGCAAATGTCCAAAGAGGAAAGTCACGAATCTGTTTTGCTTCGAACATAGGGTAGAATATTTTTTTATTTATAACTAAATGGAAATAAACAAATTCCACTAATGAAGGAATCTATAATTTTCCTCATTTTCAGGTTAATGTGTGCGAATATTGCCTCGTAGCCAATCATGAATCAGTGAGTATTTTTCCTTAAAAGACGAGTAATGAATGTCTGTTACAGTGTGTGGTCCAAACTTACCTGTCATGGCTAACAGACAGTGATTATGATCCAAGGTAAGTACCTTAATCACACAAATTTCGGGGCGTCCAGGTTTTGGCTCTCTCATTTCGTTATTCGCTTACAGGAATGTGAAAAGCGTTAGCTAACTATGCAAAAGCTCTGAGTGATAATTAACTGTAGCGACCATTTCACACTGTTTTCCGGGATATTTTGTAACAAAACGCAGAGCTAACGATTAAAATGAGAGGGAAGTCTATATGACATCAAGAGGGAAGTAGTAATAGTAAGTAAGTAATTATAAGATTCCTGTCTGAATAGGACCATCTCTAGCCGGTATAACAGCTGAGCGCCTATAGGTTGTTGGGGAGTTTTTCGAGTGAATAGTTAGTATAGTGGTCATACTGTCAGAAAGTTGGGTTCTGAGAGATCCAGGTGTAACTATGCTTTAGAATAGAGGGTTGCTATTGGGAAATGTCGCAATGTAACTATTTTATATTGCCTTGATTTTTAGTTGTCTTCTATGTTCTGATCTCTTGCCTTCTCGAGAACCGATCCGATTGAAGTGTTTCCGTAAGTTCTTTTTCCACAACTCTTGTCTTTAAATTAAATAATAATGCTCGGGCAGTAAGAAAGTTTCGCGATCCATTTATAATCAGGCATCTTTTTTGCTTGATTTATCCATCCAAAAACGAACACACATTTTCACAGACTTAGTTTAATCAGTGCTGAGTGAAATTGTTTCAAACAATGTATTTTTTCAAGCGGATATGCTTCAAAGGACAGAATATTATTTTAGATGTGTTTCACTGGGATTGCCTTAACGCTCGCTTCGCGCAATTACCAAATACGACAGCGCCTGCCGGCTACAAATGCCCCAGTTGTCTAGATGTGGTTTTCCCGACGGCCAATCAGTCATCTCCTGTCGTGGATTTGTTACGCTCAAAATTGGAAACAGTAAATTGGGCCAGAAATGGTTTAGGACTGCAAATTGTTTGTTACATTATTTGTTCACTAATAGTTTTTAATCCAAATAAATTCAGCTTCCTGAACTGGAGTCCAATTCTATGACAAATTCCAACCTTCGGCCAAATGCTTCAAATTTCAAACCACCACACGCAGAATTTCCCAAAACAGAGAGATCTAATAGGGGCTCATTTTCTGTAAATATTGAAGGTAATGTGGAAACGTCAGTTAGTGACCCATTCGAGGGCAACACTTACGGTAATTTAAGTTTGATTATTAAATATTGGAAAATTATTACAGCTTTCTTTTAGCACGCTCTAAAGTTGCTAATGAGCAGAATTCACTGAAGCATAACCATCGCGCGCCTTCAATGGAACGACTATTGCAAAGCGATGAACTTGGCGACTCAAAATATGCTAAGCGGACTGAGCGTGGTTTACGGTAAAAATTAACAATCAACTTCCTTAATTTTTGATGGTAATTGATAAGCTAAGCTAATATATTTCCTTATGCTAGTTTTTTAACGTTAAATTAATAGTGGCATATCCAACGCTCCATTACACATACACTTCCCGATGTTTGTTGTCCGAATAACAAATCATACCTTCACATGTGTATATTTTAAACATTTTTGAACATTTATACAAAGAATAGTAGTATCTTTGTAAAAAGGTGTTGTGTCAAGTATAGCTCCATAACCACAACAAATTAAATAATTTATTTATCTCAGATTAGTTGATGAAAATGTCTACTAATCAACACCAATAGACTACTTTTGATTGCTAATTTTCTAAAAGATCGTTGAAAAATTCATTTAATTACGCATCATTCAATTATCAATTTCAAACGTAAATATATGTTTGCGTTAAGATACTTATTCAACATATCCCTTTACTCATTGTTAAAATTTCATGCATTATTATTTTAGACACAAATTCGCTCGTTTGCCACGAAGTGTAAAGCGTATCCTATTAGCGTTACTGGTGCTAGCCTTCATATATTTAATTATCTCGCGAATGGGCAGCAGCAATTCGAGTATCCCTACAGGTAAAAATTTTAAACACAAATGGGTGTGACTGTATTGGTCCATTACAGATCCCATGTTTGATCCACACGCAAATCCGCATATCCGAGTCGAATCAAATGGAGAATGATGTTCTCGCAGTTATTGGAATTTTCTTTTTCCTAAAGCTCCATTATTTATTAATTCCTGTGAAAACGAACACATGAACTGTGATATATTTTCATTCCTTACATTTTTGCACGATTTTGGAAGACGACACATAGATTTGCGCTTTATATTATTTACTTTGATAAAAATTTCATTTATAAAAAATTAAAATTTTTCAGTGATGGTGAATGTCCTTATAAATATTAATGTTAAGGTTATTTGTGGTAATGTAAGACTCTTCTCTATTACCTGAACCGTTTTCTTGTACAATACTATTTTCGCCGTAAATATGATAAATTATTCAACAAAAAATGGGTACAAAATCAGATTTCCAGTTTGTCCTAATAACTTTTTTGTCTCCAGAAACATTAGCAATTTTCACGCTCAAAAATTTGAATTCAAAGTAAAAGCCTGAAAAAATTTGGGGTATCAAAATAAATATTTTGATTCAAAAAATCAGTCCGTTCTTAACCCTTTTAAAATTATTAACGAGTTCTGGATTGAGAAAGCGTGCTTAGTAAATTTACGATATGACAACAAACAATCGTATTTAAAAATTTATTATTAAAATACGAATACAAACAATGCATAAAAAGGCTAAAGTATCGTTTCATACGTTCGCTTTATATGAAAAGTCATGGATTTTGGCTCAGTCGTTTCATTGCGGCCATGTTCGTGAAAAGGCGTTATTCGATCGAACCGTGATTCCTGCATAGCTTAAAGCAGTGTGGAACAGTGTCAGTTTAGATTATTATAATAGAAACAGACCTTCATTCTTAGGTAAACTAATTTGTTGTCTTATTTCAATTTCCGTTGATGCAGAATCTACAAAGGCGTGGTTATCTGGTTTTAGCTGTTCTAGGCACTTTTGAGCGTTCCTGCAAATCAGCAGCTCGGTATTTGGCATATCTCCACGGAAAACCTCCGTTATAGCGTCTAAAAAATAAAAATAAGAATGATCTATATTTTTGGTAATAGTAACAGTGCAAAGAAATGATCTGAGAAGGGCTTAAGGAAGATAATGAATTATGAAGCTTCCAGAGAAATTGGGTTTTAGACCATCGTACACACATACGAAGTCGATGCTTTACTCTAGAATTCGTCGCACCAATTCTTGTATGGCGCCTCTTTTAAAAATTAGCGTTTCTCGAGTATCAAAGTTGATGGAACCATAAAAATGATACTTACCATCCAATTCCTCGTCATACGGCGAGTTTGCTAAGCTGTTCTCTTGCAGCCGGGAAGGGCGTATAAATATTCTTTCATCTATTTCCAACGAGTTTAACATGTGCTTTTCGTATAACAAATCGAAGCTCTGCCTAAAAACGCTGATACCATCGCAAAGCTAACAGAGAAGGATTGTGGTAGCAAAATATATCATCCTACGGAACAAGGAAAAAACGGATTCAATGATGATTGAAGGATCAAAATGGAGTACATTTGCAAAAGGTGAACGATAATTCACTTTTTATTAACCATAGAAATACAGTCAATTACCTAAAATATCGAGAATGATTTTTGGCAAAATTTCATACATATTATTTTACGAATTATACATATTATTATTGCAAAATCCTATATGTTTGAATTGGCGTCATAAAATTGGCTGCGCCTTTGGCTATGTCCTTGGCTAAGCCAATCAGGGATTGTCAAAAGTGGCGCAATTTCAAACACTATATCGGATTTTCGTAATAACAATAGTAATTTTAGTTTTTAATTATTTTGTGTCTTAGACGATTTTGCAAAAACGAGTTATATAGAAAATATAAAGTCAGCTGTCTTGGATTTTAAGTTAATGGCAAGTCTAACCTGATAATGTCGAATTGAAGCAACATGTCGTTGTAGCTGCAACCAGGCGCACTTCTATTTTCGGAACTCACATCTTTTAATATGGGCGAAAATGAATAGATTTGGAACCGCTTCACTTCCATGAAGAGATATTCACGTGACTCTCCGATGATTTTCCCAAATAGTGTGCATAAGGCCAGCAGAAATTTGTTTTCCCCTAATCTTTCTTCTATCGCATTGACTAAATGACTTTTCTAAGGTTCAGTGTAAGGATTATAAGTCTCACAATGTTCCCAAATATTTATTAGCTTTTTCTATAAACGTAAATGCAACATACCGAATTCGCTATTGAAAAAATCCGTTGCGTGGGCTGTTATCAAATTCTTTATCAAAACTTCAAAAACTCGCAATAGGACCCAAATCGAGGTGAGTAGATCGCTCGCAGATATTTCTAAATTACAATTAATACATTTGTCGGAAATTAAACTTTGAAATTTGGAATTAAGGAGGAACCAAATGTATTGCGCTGGATCGTCAGAAATCCTAACTGTATTTCTGCTAATGCTTTGATCCTAATTTGCTTATTAGAATTCTTATAATTCCTTTGAAACCTGAAATTTCTTATTCTAAATAATGTCTGATAATTTAAATAATTAAATTGTTCAAATATTGTACTTAATAACTTTGTAAACTCACTCCTCAAAGCTATGAGTGCGGTCCATATAAATCCAAAAAGTTCATCCGAGTTAAAAGTGCAAATGTTTCCATCGACCACCAGTAGAGCACCGTTAGACAAAATTTCAAGAGCAAACACTTGTCGGAATATCTGTCGACACCTTCTGTAGAGTGTAGTAGCAATCCCTAGAGTTGACTGCACCCGATTTATGTGCTCGGATAATCGAGGCTTGGCTTGAATTATTTCGGCCCATCGATTCAGTTTTTCGAAAAATTCTGTGACGCTAAATTTTCGATATTAGTTGATATAATCCGTTGCGTAGATTATCAAAACAGTACAAATTTAAACCTTATTTTGCATGCTTCCAAAACTGCTGATAGTGAACATTGGCACTCCGTTTTTTCTTCATTCAACGCTCTGGTGTTTGAAATGGTTGTGAATATTGCGCAAGCAGTCCAGGATTGTCGATTTCCCTAACAAGATACAATAAATTCACAACAATTAAATTGAATCCAGATAAATTATATACTTACCTCGAGTAAGATGGAATTTTGCGTTTGATCGAGCAACTTACAGGTCGTATTGAGCAGGTCTTCGTCCAATGATACTCCTGCTTCACTCAATATTTTTTGGACGACCGTTTTCACATCAGCCAAATATGTCATCCTAAAACATAATCAGATTGCTGCAAAATTCTTCCATAAATTCAACCATATACTTATCCATGGTGTACAGTCTACCCTCGATTTACCGCACACACGATTTACCGCACTTATTACGATTAACCGCACATATTTGGCTGGAACGGATTTTTCCATACAAAATTCCCTCGATTATCCGCATTTTGTGCGGATAAATTCGATTATTCGCACAGGTTTTTGCTGAACCAAAGTGTAATTTCCAAGTAAAATTTTTCGTTTATCCGCGCAAAGACAAATATTTCTGTTTTTGGCGCAAATTTGAATTTTTATACAAAATTTTCCAGGTTTTGACCAAATTTTTCGAAAATTTTGCAAAATTTTTGCCATATTGGGCAAAAATTTTGCAAAATCCGGGCAAAATTTAGTAAAAAATTCAAAATTTTTTGGGCGGGAATTCAAATTTTATTTTTTATTTTGAAAAAATTACAAAAATATAGGAAATTTCGTTTATCCGCACAACTTTGCAATGGAAGGATTTTTCCATACAAAATTCTCTCGATTTACCGCACACCCGATTATCCGCACAAAATCGCCATTCCCGACGTGTGCGGTAAATCGAGGGTAGACTGTATATGTCATTGGAAAACTAATTTTCCCGAAATTTAGGAAACCTAAGTTTGTAAGACAGTAATTAACGACAATTTTGGTAAAATGGCTCGCTCTTTCTCCTCTTAGAAATACAAAAGCTTCTCACATATAAAACAATGAGAAAAACTGAGAAGTTAGAGGGATCAAAAGAGAAACAAAGCAGTCAAAAAATTTTCTGCTTTATAGATGCTCTAGACAGTGCAGTTTTTTTACTTTGCAAGCCTTCTACATCATTCCGGAATATTCATCTAATGTTGTACAAAGAAAGAGTAAGACAATGGCTATGAATGACTCATTCCGAAATATTAACGCTTACTGAAAATACGTCACTGTTTCTTTATATTTCACCATGGAAGGAGACTCCACACCATGGAAGAAGGGATGTGTCAGCCTAAAATGTGTCAAATCGTTTTTAGGCACAAATTTGTTTCAATTTTTTAAGTCTCGCACCAAATTTTCACAAAATTTTATAAATGACAACGGAGGTGCTTTGATAAATACGCAAAATGTTTAATTAAATGCTTACACACTCAGAGCTTCATATTCGACGTGGCGTCATATGTGACACATCCTTTATGCCATTTCGACTCGTGGCTCCCAAAATAGAGTTCGCTCTCGAAGATTTGATTTTCTTCCTTATTCCCTTGACCAAATATTATAGCTCATAATATAATTTTAGCAGCAGAACATTTTTCGTTAAAAACTTTTTAACCAAATTGTGTCTATGTCTTTTGTATATCAAAATTAGCAGGAACTAAATTAGCAGGAACTAACCGATCTTGACGTATGCATTATTTTTACATTGCAGACTCCGTTGCTCAAATTTTGAGGAAAAACGATATGGATTTTGAGGCGATATTTGTTGTTGACATATACTTTTATTAGCATAGTGGGTCGCCAATTTACGCTTTGGTAGTTTGAAAATGTTAGCGTGGGTCGAATTGAACTCGGATGAATGAATTTTCCTTTTAACCTTTCCCTTTGTGGGTTGATTGGAAAGCATAATAACCTATAAAATTCTCATCATTTTTGCTTTACATCTAATGAATTACTTTCCACCTGTTGTATTTTATTTATGTTTTCACTTTTCAGCTCATTGTTGCATAAAACATGATGCGCAATTATATGGCCATTTTCCTTCCGCCATGGATGCTGCTTCGCCGCAGGCTCCGCCCACTGTCTCCTTCAAAAAAGTCATGACGTGATCCTTGCCTTAACAGATAAAACAGCGCAATTGCCAAAAAGCAATGAGGAATTCTGCGACTTTTCCGGCTTTTTGTCAAAATCCCGGATTAGTACCAGTCAGTAAATGTGTTTGTGATTGTATGAATGACAAATGCTTTGTTGCCAATTTCGACCTCTTCTAAATATATCTCTATTGTTATCCCAGTTGAACTTTTTGTGGACAAATGTGTTCTTTGACTATTTGTGGGAACAAACAAAAATAAAGCTGTTGTAATATAAATCCCGAGAATGAAAATTATTCAAACAAAGACCGTTGGCTTTATGAAATGCTGTGTTGCAAATTTAACTTGCAGAATGTTCATTACCGTAATAAAATCTAACTTAATTTATTGGTTCGTGGGAAACTTTTTGAGAAGTGTTAAGCGTATTCAAGGAAATGTGATTTGCTTTGCTTTGTGGAAGTCTAGTATATTAACCAAAGTTATCGAAAATTTACCGATTTCATAGTAAAACGAAATTAAATAAAAAACTACTCTGCTCGTTGGATTCACAAATGTTTCGTAATATGAATTTGGATACGGTAGTAAAAATTTGTCAAGAAAACTGTAATTAAAGTAACTACCAATCAATTTAGCTTTTCGATATAAGTACTACACCGATATTCTACCGTAACATTCTTTGGTAAACTTGATCAGAACCAATGTTGTCACTTTTTAAAAGTCGCATCCGCCTCCGGGCAATTTTCGAGCGTCGCCTCAATTCCGATTCCGAAGTTCGGATTCCGAACTTAATTCACTTTCCGGCACATTCCACGAATACAAATCTGCTCTAAAAGGTGCCTGGTTACCGTACTTTGAGCTCTATTTTGAGTGGCAACTTATATATCCCGCTTACGCATTCCGCTCATTCATGCAGACGGACGCGTTACTTTTTGACCAAAAATGAACAATATTTAATGTCAATGTGTGGAATAACGTTTGCAGAGGACCGACAAACATTTTGGAAGTTTGGGACCACCACTTAAGAAAATCGCATGAATTTTTAACGCCGACGACCAGACCCGAAAGTCGCCCCCTTCAGCCAAACATGGCACCTTCTTCGAAACCAAACAACCTGTCTCACCTTGGTATGCTGAATGCGTGGTTCAGTGTCACTTTTAATCCTAAATGGCCCGCCAAGACGTCAGTGCATTCTCGCTTGAAGAAGTTTGACATCAATACTTTGTTTCCTATCACGGCTGAACCAACAAATTTCGTGTCTATTGTGATGAAAAGGGCATTCTGTTTTCTACAATTGTTTTTTCAGTTAGTAGTAATATTGTTTTTAAGCTTGATGACTACAAGCTGTCAAAGTACGAGTTTTGTGAATGATTAAGCTTTTAAACGACCTTATATGGAAATGTTATAATTTATATTTTATGAAAGGATCTAACTCCTTATACCGTAAATTCTCTAGTTTCACCCATGAGTTTAATAGCCATTCATTTAAATGGGTTGTTCAACCTCTTTGAAACTGACACCGATTTTCTGTTATTTTTGAACATTTTTATCCTACCTGGGCGATTTAACCCCTAAATTGTTATATTGTGCAAAACAAAATTGTCTACAACATTACGATAAATATTTGTCCAAAAATTTTTGAATTTTTAAAATATACTAATTTTTGTCCAATTTTCCAAGGAAAAAATCGGTGTCAGTTTCAAAGGGGTGGAACAGCACCTCCAAGAATCCGGATTAAATGTATGGAAATTGGTGTTTGGTTAAATTCGAGATTTTAGGGTGTCTAACTCGATATCAGATAGTTACAGTTAATCAGATACATACAGTTAATTCTTCTCACTAAATTTCGAGAAATCTATCGCATCTGGACTTGTCTAGCGTATTTCTGCACCTGTACTTGTTTGAAACCTTCTTAATCTTGATATTTTTGCTTTATTCATTTTAACTTAAGCCACTCATTTCATAGCACAAACTTGGTTTACTTTTGATTTACCGTTAATTGGTATTAGACATTTAACCTTCCGTGAATCTCAACACTCTCCAATTCCAACGAACCGTCGACGTTATCGCATTTGACTTTATTCGCTGCTTGGATATGTTAATTAAATTCATTCCTCAAAAGAGGATTCTCCTTAATTTTTTGCGTTCTTTTGTTCTTCAGTTATGCTCTTCATAATATTAATATCAAGTGGCGTGGGGATAACCAGGATTAATTCTTCCACTACGTGTCATTGCGACATTGAATTTATGGTTTCAATTAAGTGAAACAATTCTTGTACTGAAATGTGTGGGAGCAAGGGAAAATTTTCAACAGTTCCACTTTCATTGCATGTGGAAATTGCCGCGCGATATTCCAAATATACATTCTTGACGGAACAAACGTACGTTTCGGGGCGTTTTAGATCTTCGTACTTGGTACCAAGGTTTTAGCTTCCTTAACCGTATCGTACAAAGAAAGATAACTGTATTAATTTTTAAAACATAGAGTGTTTTAAGGTTTATTTCAATAGATATGCCTTTGAGCTGAAAAATTTTCCCTCTTCTGTTCGTCATTTTAATTCTGAGTCAGAATATGTTCCGAAACTAAGTCAAAATCTCATGCATTATGCAAATAAGATGCCGTGCATTAAATCGTGTCAAGGTAACCAGGTCACAGGTAAACTAATTTGGACAAAAATAACGATATTTTTGGAAAACTAGCAAAATTATAAAAATAGAATGTCCCAAAATTAGAATGCTTCTTGCATTTCGGTGCTAACTACCATTCAATTTGCAATTTTTATAACCTTATAAAGAGACTATATATATTATTTGATAACCCAAACTTTCTTAACCTTTCTTCCGTAATTTGACACATACCAGAACTTGCAGACTTTTACGTCGACCTCCGTATATTTATCGCACGTCGCGTAAATCGAATCTCTTTTTCCGTCATCATTGGTCCGTTGGGTCTAAAAAATCCCTGCACGTTATAAAACAAATTAATAAGAAGTAGAGCGGAGCCTAGAAACGCGAATAACTCAATTATATCAGCCATCTCAAGAATGGGTGGGCGGAGGAGTCAACTCCTTTCAGGTCTCACTTGGACTCAATTCTGTCAAGATTTTGCCCTATAAGTCTACTTGAGCGCTCTTGAAATCCCAAAATGTTTGAAACACAAGTGGTAATCAATTCACTGCTTTTGGTGTTTCTGGAATTTGATCAAATATGTTTGCACTTTAAAAATTGCCTATCTGAATGCCTATATTTAAGTCCAATGACATGTGAATTCAAAACTCAGAGATCGATTTTTTGTGAAATACGTACTTTTATTGCTGCGGTTTGTTTGGGCGATTAGCGAGAATAAGCTCAAGAAGGGATAATTGAGCCGATTCCTACCCAAAGAGGGCATTCCGCTCCTAACTAACGGCAGTTTACTTTTGATGTCAGCCAAATTAATTCCCACACCAGTGTTCAGCTCAATTCCAATTCATGCCTTCGGAGGCAATTTCGTCATTTCGTTCCGTTTTTCTTTTATTTTAATTTTGCTAAACTTGCAAGGTTATATATTTCAATACGTTAATTTTATATTCCATTTATCCGTAAATTGAGCTCTGAATCGTTAAGAGATTTGTATTCCTGACAAGTACAGTACCCACAATTGTTTTTCTGTATATGAATTGTTTTAGGTGCATTTGTAAATTTAGCTTTAATATTTTTAGGAAATGTTTAGGATTAATATTTAGGAAATTTAAAAATGGCAATAAAATACCGATATTCTTAGGATAAAAAACTTCCTGAAAGCCATATTTTCCCTAATTTTATCGGGTCTCCGCTCGATTAGTTGAACAGTTAATGTGGCACAAATATGCACTCGATTGTTTTTCCGTTCATCATATTAAAAATTAAACTGACTTTTTGTATAAAACTTTGCGCTCTAACGCCTACTTGGTTGACCAAAACTATCGTGTTCGGAGAACTCGTTATGGTATAAAAGGAGCGTACAATCTCACTTCTATTTACAAAATTGTATGCATTCTTTCTTATGACGCGTATTTTCCCGTTATTTAACCTTTTCTGAATATTTTCCCACGAGGCAGGATTGTGGCCCAACGAACCTGCAAATTTACTGTGCTATACTATCGCCGTTATTTAGACATGAGGGGAACACAAACTGCACATCGATCCGAATGGCTATCCAGATTTCTATTACTAATGGGTGTCGACTTGGGCGCATATCGGACGATTCTGACAACAGTCATAGTTATTTTTTCTATTAAATTTGCTCTTGTTGATGCCTTTTCCATCCGTGATGTTATTACAGTCAAAAGCAGCGGCAAAAGGACAGCGGCTACAGAAAATGAAATAGGTATCGTTTATTTTCGCTATTTTTATGATATACGATTTGGTCAAAATTTTTATTGAGCTAAGGGATTTCCACCGAAATTTATGGAAAATTGAACAAACATTCCTACGAATCCAAAAAATAAACTCCTTAAATCCTCAAAATTTTACTGACTACACAACTGTGTGTTGTCGATTATCTGTATATTTTTGACCGAACTTCTCTTACTAGAATATAACTTTTGGAAACACATATATGTCAAGAGTATTAAAAAAATACGTAAGAACAGGCACAAGTTAGAGGTAATGGTAGGACTACAAACTTTTTCCTTTATTAAACATTGCCATATATTTGGAAAAATTAAGCAATTTGTACAAACAATTTTACATTCTCTTCTGCTTCAGTTTTGGATTGATCTATTTAAATCTAAATCTATTCCCCGAAGGGATATGAAAAATAGAGTAGGATAACTTTTCTCGTTTATTCGAACTGTGAATATATGAAATTTCAGTGATATGTCCCACTTGGCATCCGTTTCAATGCCCTAATGGAGATTGTATTCCCATAAAATACCTATGCGACGGTTCACCTGACTGTACAGATGAGTATGACGAGAATAAATCCATGTGCACAGCAGGTAAGGTTGTAAGATAAGCTATTGCAAAGACGCAAAAATTGAAAAAACTTGTGATTAGTTAAATAATTTTGTTGGACGGTTATTTTAAAAGAATAAAAATTTTTCCAATATCAATGTTCATTTGCTTTTTGAATAAAAATTTTGAATGCATTTCATTCACTGTAGAAACTTAAAAACAGGCAAATGTTACTTTTATAAGGTTGTTTTAAGTCATATACGTTAGTAAAAATCAAAACAAATTATGGCTATTTTTACCAAAATAATTTGTGTTATGTAAGATGACCTGATTAAGTTCCTCTTAATGTGACTTTTCCTGGAAATTGTTACTGTCTTATTGACGATGAGAGCGGATTAATGATTTATTCATGTTCAGCAGTTCGGCCGCCAGTTGAAGAGACGGTGTCTTTTATCCGCGCCTTGTTGCACGCCCATGGAAACGATTTTCTCGTCAAAGTATTTGGGCCAAAGGCGCAAAACCAGCTCGAAGGCTTGGGAGGCATTGAGAAAGTTGCTGTCGCCATTTCACGTGGGTCTTATTTTATTTCCGAGAATGACGTATCGAAATGTATTCAAATTGAAAACCTTTCCTGTACCACATAGTTTATGAGAAGAAGCCTTTTCGTTCGTTTGAATAATGGATTATTTTCACACGTTTTCAGAATATTGGAAAACCTAAAGTATAATAAGTGAATGAATAATTTGTACTTTATGATGACAATAGGATTTTAACTGAGCATTATGGGAATGTGTAAAACCAACAAAATATTTTACATTAAAATTTTTATGGTGAGAAAATATGTTTCTACAATATAAAACAAAATAAATTTTATCCTATATTGATTTATTAATAAAGCAGATGATTTCGAGTCGCAACTTGCTTGATCTAAGTGCAACAACTTTGCAAAACAGTTATACCGTAAACTCTCTAATTCTGATCCCCCTAGAGCTCGATTGAATAATTATATCCTCAGGGTCAAAATTAGAGAGTTTACGGTATGTATAGCCAACGTGAACATAAAAATATCATTAATATCAGTCGAATTTTCAAACCAAAAACAGCAATGTTTTTTAGTAATACCGTAAAAATTCATGGCGACCAGAGTGTGAGCCAATTTTGTGAGGGAAAAATAATATTGGCTCTCTACATATTGTGCAACTCCCTATTGTGCCACTCCCTATTGTGCCACCGGACAGTTGTGCCACCATTGAAATATCGCGGAAATTGAGGGAAACATGCCGAGATTTTTTGCACCCGGGTGTTTTCGACCACTCTGAGTCCGAATTTGAGGTCAATTTCGACCGCGCGCGCGCTGCATGCACGCGCTGCGAGCGCCAGAGGCGATTTGGCCAATTTTGTGTGTATCTATGGCAATCTATACCTGGCTGTCTATACCTACTCCCCTAAATCGACCCCGGGGAGTTCAAATTCGGGATCAGATTTTGCCTGGTCCCAGCATGAAAATCGGGAAATGGCATATTTTTTGCTCTTTTTGCCTGAAAATACCGATTTTTGAGACGATATGAAAAACCAACTGCAGATTCGGGATCAGCGCATTGAAAAACCCCTAAAAACAATTTTTCCCATTTTCAAAAAAAATTCGATTTTTGCCGATTTTCGGACCATAGGGGGGGATCACATGGATTTTGAAAAAGTCGAATTTTTTGGAAATGTGGAGAATTTTTCTGCAATATTCCGGGGTTTTTTGATGCGCTGATCACGAATATGCAATTATTTTTAACGTATCGCGTCAAAAATGGCCATTTTCGGCAATTCGGTCAATTGTGCCACCGGTTTATTGTGCCACCGGACAGTTGTGTCACCATTGAAATATCGCGGAAATTGAGGGAAACAGACCGAGATTTTTTGCGCCCGGGGGTTTTCGACCTCGCTGAGTCCGAATTTGAGGTCAGTTTCGACCGCGCGCGCGCTGCGAGCGCCTGATGCGATTCTATATGCGTGGGGTGGGTGCCGAGCGCATGCAGTGCGCGCCACGCGCATGTAGTGCGCGCGCGGTCGAATCTGACTTCAGATTCGGACTCAGCGGGGTCGAAAACCCCCGGGCGCAAAAAATCTCGGCATGTTTCCCTCAATTTCCGCGATATTTCAATGGTGGCACAACTGTCCGGTGGCACAATTGTCCAGTAGCACAATAGGGAGTGGCACAATATGTATAGTGGCACAATAGGGCGTGGCACAATATGTAGAGAGCCATAATATTATAGGAGCGGGCCAATTCTAATTTGGGGCGGTGGTCTTTGCTATGTCTGTGCGTTTACCCATCAGTTCTTAAAACTAAATCAAATTCTGGCATTGAATTTCATACGCAAAAATGTTCAGATAATTCATGTCAGTTTTTACCTAATTTTTTGCCAATAGGGTTCTAAATAAAACGCAAGTCAAGTCTAATTTACAAGATGAATTAATTTTAATATGTTAATTCAAACATATCCACACACTAACTTAAATATTTTTAGAATCCCCAACGATTGATGCATTTGGTGCAGAGGTGAGGTTAACGCCGGAAGAAATTCAAAGAATGGCCGATGTTCTCGAGGCAATAATGTCTGGACTCAGCTCAGAACTATCACCAGACGAGGCCTCTGATTTCAGATTTTTCGTACAGAAGCTCCAGGAGACCGGTTTCTTCTGAATTTCCAAACGGGATCGATGAATATTGATATTTTGTGTTTGTTCCAAGAGTGTATTTTGCTTTGTGAATAAATCAGGCCGCCCTAATTATATGACTGTGGAATGCATTTTAGTTACCATATTCTCAGCTGCGCTTGAGCTAAGTAGCTGATTATTTGCTTTAACGGTCTAAAATAAATCGTTCTGTTATTGCCTGCAGATTTCTATAGTATAAT
The DNA here is from genome assembly GCA_022814885.1 of Ditylenchus destructor. NCBI lineage: Eukaryota > Metazoa > Nematoda > Chromadorea > Rhabditida > Anguinidae > Ditylenchus > Ditylenchus destructor. Next base: position 1,498,381 of record JAKKPZ010000005.1, read on the forward strand.
AAAGTTTATTCGATTATTTCAGTAGAAAATAAAATTAGGAATGTTTCATAACAACGCGAATAATGTCAAATGAGCGAGATATATCACAGTGTCGTTGGCTACGAAATAGGAAACATTTACATCTACAGTATACCTAAAAATGTCCGGTAAATCCCGTATGTGGATAACGATTCCAATCCTATTTGTTTGGTTTTATATGCCCATATTGGATCATTTTATGACTTAATTTCTTACCACATTTTCTCTATACATCATTTTTACCAGGAAAACAAACAATTCAAAATTATGAAACTATTTTCGTTCATATTTTTGAACATTCATAAAGCAACCCATAAAAGTCTCAAGTATACAATTCTAATATAAAAAGGATCACAACGCATAATGGCACACGGAATGACACACATATATATTGGCTATTTTGAAATTTCTTGAGCATTCTCTCTGCCCTGTCGAGCAACAACAGTGGCTTGTAGCGACGTGGATACCACCTGGAAAGAAGCCCCAGGTTCACAGGCCTCTCCATCCAGAGCAACATAGCCTCCAGCGCCTGCAGCGGGTTCTACTCGACAGGCTAGGACAGGGATTGTCTGAAAGTGATTAAACTAACATTGGAGGGATTTATTTTGAGTAATTATTACCTGCAAACAGGCATGGGCCAAATGGGCGCATCTATCAATTGTTATGAGAAGGTGCGCCATGTGAAATCTCGTTTTGAGTGTTCTCCAATCCACGAAACTTAAATAGAAGACCTCTTCTTCTAGTCGAGCACAAGGAGTATAAGGCAGGTCACTTCCTGAAAAATGTACATATCCATATGAGTAAATTTCTGTTAATGTATTGTTATCCTGTCATCTTTCATACAATCTTTTATGTGAAACCACAACGGCGCCGGGCGCCTCAAATTGCGTGAAAACGTCTCCCCGGATTTCCCTGTCGTTACCTACCCCCCTAAATCGACCCCGGGGAGTTCAAATCCGGGCTCAGATTTTGCCTGGTCCCGCCACGAAAATTGGGAAAATCGCATTTTTGGTAAAAAATGGCCCAAAAATGACCATTTTTGATGCGTTACGTTAAAAGTAATTGCAGATTCGGACTCAGCGCATCAAAATACCCCTAAAAACACATTTTGCTGACATTCCGAAAAAATTTCATTTTTTGACCACATGGATTTTGAAAAAAATCGATTTTTTGAAAATGTGAAAATTTTTTCTGCAATGAGTGTTTTTAGGGGTAATTCGATGCCCTGATTCCGAATCTGCAATTATTTTTTTTCATATCACGTCAAAAATGGCCATTTTTGAACGATCTGTTGGGGGTTTTTCGTCTCAAGTTCGAACCCCAGGTCCGTCAATCATTTTTTTGCTCGCGAAAATACCGAATTTTCTTAAAAATAACCACAAATTCGTGTTTACCGGACCACAATTGATTAAAAATTTGGAAGTGTAAAATGAAATACCATCAATACTAATTTTCTGACACCATTTTGTGCTAATTTTCGCTCAAAAACGTCAAAAACCGCAATTTTCCCAACTTTCGTGGCGGGACCACCCCCGATTTGAGGTCAAATTCGGATTCGCCGTATCGAAAAACAGTATACCCCCAAAAATCCCAGTCCATTTCCTACGTAATAATTCACTTTTTCTCGAAAATACACGAAAATGGCCATTTTTGAGCAAAAAAATCAAAAAAATTGAAAAAAATGAAAAATTCCCATGATATGCCAAATTTTTTATGAAAAAGTAAAATTTGAGGTGTTACTCGACCATTCTGTACAAGTGAAATAATCATCCGTTCGATTATTATTTCTAAATCGGGTCTCAAAGTTGACCCATTTAACACTGAAAAACGCAAAGTGTACCAACTTTGAAGCCCAAAATATAAATAATAATCGAACGGACGAAAATTTCAACCACCAGGTATGATAGAGCAACACCTGAACTTGCGTCCTGGCAAAAAAATCTTCGATATCATGGATTTTGATTTTTGCCTGTATTTCTGGTTTTACACTTTTTGAGCCGCTTATAAGGGAGTGGCGCCGTCGTGAAACGTAATCCTGAAACATCTTATACAACTCTCCTTCTGGCACCGTATCATATGTTGCTCAGTGTAGAAATAAAAGAACTCACCAATATGCGACATGGATGTAAGCGATACAAACACTAAAAACATCAAATTATTTTTCTAATATCCTATTCCTTGGCAAAATTCGACTGACCGAACTCACTGTCAATGACTTCCCAGTTGCTAGGCAATGGATCCGTCAAATTGGGTACCTGATATTCAGTAGAGTATAATATTATTCAATGATCACAATTATGACTGCTAACCTTCTCTTTGAGTATATGCGTCCCTGTGAATGCCTCTTCAACAGTTATTGTTCCGGTTTCTTGGCTGGAGTCAAATTCTTCTAGACTCATTTCTTTCACATCGGTGCATTCGAAATGCTTATTTCCGAACAATTCCCTATTGGCGTTCGCTTTGAGCATAGTCTTGCGGAGTAGCGTTTTGTCGGTCACAGGCAAGTACGATATACGTCCCTTGTACCGGGACACCGTTGGTAACCCTTAACTGGAGTTATTAATGCTAAAATCTACAGATGGTATTTCGCAAAATTCAGAGAAAAATAAAATTTTACTCTCAGAATATAGTGCACTCTATACAAAAAGACTCACTAGCAATTCGGATAAAAGCCTCGATGTGATACCGGATCATGCCTGCCCATCGAAACCTTTCGCTTCCCAAATCTAAACGGTTTGATATATGTAAAACTTGGATGTAGAATTGGTAAAAATGTTCAAACTAGGCGAAATTATCGATTTTGACGTATTTTTCTTACAAATGCATATTTTTCAAAAAGTAAAAAAATTGGTATCTAAATCGACCCTCAAACACAAGAATGGTCAAAAAATAATAAAAATAGATGAAAATTCTCAAAATGCAGAATACCAAAACGTTCATTACGCCTTCAATAGATAAATAGAATTGTTACCAATGTCGGCAATAAGACCCCATGTGACACTCATAAACATTGGCTGATGAGCTATTTTTCCGCCGTCTGTCATCTCTGTGTGATACAATCTTAGCGGTCGATACCTTGGCTTAGTCATCATCAGTGCCATTTGTTTACAGAAAACACCTCGAGGAGGAAATGGTTCGCTAAAGAAGAATGTAAAGTTGATTAAAAATGATGACCAACGCAAAGCTACTTACTTTGACTGGAAAGCAACGGACGCTGCTAAACCATTGCCAGTTCCGCCAGGAATATGCAAAATTGGCACTTTTAGTGCTCTTTGTTTGTCCTTTCTTGTCAGTAATCCGAGAATGACCTCAGCAACCAAACCATCGCCGCTGGCCTCAAATTATAAATACAATTAAGAATACAAAATAAATACCAAAGCGTAGCAATGCTAAAGTATTGAAGAAATAAGTTTCAAAATTTATCATAAAAGCTCACAAAAGGTTGAAATTCCTTTTGTGAGTTATAGGCTACAATATACTATTTGGGAAAGAATTGTTTATCGTCGGCCAAGGAGAGTAGAACAAAATCTTTAAAAAACGTTTAAATTCTTGGCTCAACTCTTAGCTTCCATACAGGGTTTTGCTTTGTGGAAGGGAAGAGTTGATCCAAAAATTGAAACAATTTGTGAAGATTCTGCTCAACTCTCCGTGACCGACGATAATAAAGTCCCTGAAACGGATCGTGTTCTTTGGATTGAGGATGGCCCATCAGTGGGAATTTTGATGATATGTTGAGAAAACATTTGTAATATTGGGATCACGTGGCAGAGGCACTAAAACCTCATTTCTTACGTTGAGCAAAACGTCATTAAAAAGTTTGTTAAGTAATAGCTATAGGAAAATCGAAGAAAATAAACGTACAATAGCAATCGCTTGGACATCATCCAAATTGATTTCATGAGCAATTTTTGTTGCGTGGCTGCGTGCAGCTAAATGGGATAATATAATTAGGTCGGTATGCAGTTGTACGATAGATCTTGCAACAATCAAGCTAAGTAATTTTAGACAACAGATTTTGGCATTGAGAAAATAAGTGCAAATTAACTAAACATAATTCAGATAACCATACTCGTTGTTCCTGTCTCATAGAGAATGTTGGCTTGCTTAAAAATTGGTTCTGCGTGCTCCAACCAAAAATCCAAAGCTTTCTGCTGGCCACTGAACGGATTTATGATCACAATCACTTTGGGCGTGGCGTTTCTAGGCTTATGGGCTAAAAAGAAATCATTATTCTGAGTAAAATTGTGAAACCAACGTGGTGCTGCAGGTTGTATCCTTTGGCAGAACTCGTGCTTGAAGTTGGAAAAATCCTTCACTGTGATTTCAAAAAGTTTAACTTGCCGTTCGCCAGCATTGATAACATATGTTATCAATGTCATTTTGTTTTCTAAAATGTTGTGTCAGCGAAACATTGTTTCAGTTTGAAGTTTCGGGAAACATGTTACCCAAAGGTTTCAAAGGAAAAAGATCAATCTTACGTCTAATCGATTTTCGTTATAACCTACGGATTCTGCAAAAAACGAATTCGCACCACAAAAGACCAGAAACAATTTTATTCACAAATTAAGAGATAGGTATTTTGAAAAGTCGTCAGATTAATTGGCAAAATTCGACGGCATGAAAACTGGGGAAAATATACATACTTCCACTTAAGGGATTTTGAGAGCCATTCTACATTGAATAAAATACCTGGCCCCAATTGTTTGGCCGATACAATTTCGTCCAAATAAATTCGGAATGGTTTCGGTACAGAAGTTACATGTAGAAAGTTGTGTTTGGTGTTCCACGACACGCAGCAATCGGCTTCTTTAGAGAATTTGTCAATAGGATCGACTTCCGCGATAAATCCTTCATAAATACGACTTGCAGTTCCATTCATTTTAAGTCTGTGGAAACGAAAAATTATATATCTACTTTGTTATGGATCATTAAATATATTCTTGTATAAGAATGAGCATTCACATAAAGTACACATATCCCATAGCAAAAATATACGCAATAACAAAATAACTAATTATTATTTACCCGAAAAACAAATCAATCAAGTATCATGTGGGGACCACATGATACTTGGAAAATGGTAAAAAAATTTTTCGCTGCAATCGTGTTTTTCAGGCAGTATTCGATTTACTGAACAATTCTTTCTTCAGCAGTATGGTCATCTAAGGCGTTTTTTAATCATTTACTAACTCTATCAAAAACGGGCCAAAAAATGCTGAGAAATAATAATTTTGGGAGATCGCCGTAGAAGTTACGCAGAATTCATACGCAGAATTTCACGGCGGATCCAAATCTGAGATTGTTCTGGTCATTTACACTGTGCAACGTGGTCAAAAAACCCGGTCAAAGTTTCAATTTGTATGGGAAAAAGTGCAAAGTGATGTCTATTCAGAGTGCTCAATAGGCACTGACTTGGTACTTCCTGAAAAGTTCTTTTGCGCGTATAAGAGATCTCAGATAGCGGCAATTTTTAAGATATCACTCACTTTTGGCTCGCATTCAAATCGTAAAAATATAGTGGCATACTTTTCTGCCATTTTTTATACCACCCTGTATAAAATTCAAAGAGATCATGCTGCAAATAAATTGGATCCGTATGCTATCAGTGCTACCACAGAAGAGTAAGTAATACCCCTAGAATGCCGGAAATTTGTTCCGGAAATATAAGCTCACAAATGAATGCGTGAGAAAAAGTTCAAATCCCTTAAATGTTACGATTTTGACATATATAGGCATTGACGAAAACATTTGTTGTCTTAATAAAACATTAATTAATTTAACGACAAATAAAACATAAAATTATCTGTTTTTTCATTATTTAGTAACATATTTTCATTCATCTTCAGTAGCAAACATAAAAAGTAAATATTTTTTCTTCTTAAGCCGACATATAGCAACCTTCGACTATTCCTAAAAAGTCTGAAAGTTCCGTTTGTCAAATACTTCCATTTCGCGCCTTAAATGGCCTGATATAATCCATATTTACAAAATAAAAGTAAAACAGTTTCCCAGCAGGTACAATTCTTGATTTAATGAAAAGACTGGGGCATAACGGTCGTCAGTCTGTTGTGGGGACATCAGAGATTATTTATTCAACTGTGCTTGTGCAATGCATCTGTTCGCCTATCGCTTCGCACTCTTTTCTTCTCTCCTTTTCTCTACGCTCCTTATTTTTGTCCAAGGAGAGTGTGTGAACTACGAAAAGAGAGAAAGAAAGAGTTTTAACCTCTCCTTTCTTCTTTCTAATTAAACAGCAAATGCAAAATTGCAATAAAATTCCGGAAACTGCTAAAGGTTGTGTTCCGTTAGCCTTGTTTATTGAAACATGAAATGAGTCGGTTCTAGAGAGGTTTCTCAAAGAACTTTCCTTTTCAAGCCGAACTGGAGGGAAGACCTTTTCCGAGATGGATGACGCCATTTAACCTTGCAAATTGCAAAACATCTGCTGAATTTGCAACATTAGGATCGAAAATTAAGAGTGTTCCGTTTATATGGCAACAGTGAAATATTGCCTAAGGCTATATTTTCAAAAAACATAATGCACTTTACTGAACGGTGTTTAAGTAAAGTGCATTATTGAGATTAAGATTAAAAAGTAGAGCCTGGTGCTACATTTCTTTATTACGTGGCTCGTGTTGACTAGAGGTGAGATATTGTGAAGCACTGCGAGAATGAATTATTACTTAAAAAATTTATACGACAAGTAAACCTAATTTCACAGTTATAATAAAAGTCATCACATTGGAGCTTGACAATTTAAAAAATCTCTTTGTGAAGGTGAATTCGAATTTGGTTAACAGCAAATTCGTTGTAGAAAATGCCAAGAAGAAAAATAATGAGTATAGATGAAGACACAATGCGTCAATTTTATTTAATTTATCGTTCAAACAATGATTCAGTACGATTTATGCAATTGTATCCTGGTCACACGACTAAAACATAATTGTGTTTGCTCCTATGCCAATGGTTGTTAGTTAGTATAGTTCATACAGTTATATACAGTAATATACGATAAACTCCCTAATTTTACGAACGCGCGTATAATTATTCAATCGACCGCTAGGGGATATATAGAGGGGTGTAAATTAAAGCAATCTATTTTTGGGACATTTTGGAAAATTTCTCGGATTTTTGTCTTTTTTCTCAAAATTTTTGATGATTTAAACCTATTTTGAATTAGCAACCAATATATTTTGCCAATATTTGAATGTTGAAAATTCTCGATCAGGTTTTTGGCAGTTTTGGTAAATTTTTGCAAAATTTTGTAAAAATAGTATAATTCTTAATAAAAATTCAAATTCGCGTCAATAATATGAAACTTGGACCAAAAAATTTGCTTTTGGTGGGCGTATAATTAGAGCGGGCGTATAATTACAGAGAGGAGGGAGTAAAATTATATAGTTTACGTCAAATTATTTGCAAACTAAATTTGTGTACTTTCTATATTTTTCTAATAATATACACTACCGTAACCCTGTAATTGCTCCCCCCTAAAATTACTTCCCCCTATATTTATTCCCCCCTCGGGGGTAGTTGAAAAATTACTCCCCCGGGTGAGTAATTACAGGTATTACGGTATTTATTTGTTCTTGTATTCCTCGAAGGCTTTGCGCAACTTTTTGAATTCAGCGTAACCACTTCTTCCGTCCAATTCTTAATTTGATAAAATACTATAAGAACATAGCATTTACTAATACCCAGCAATGGTGCCTCACATTTTTTCCAAAATGAAACGGTTGGGCGATGGTTGTTGCGGGTTTACTCTTGGCACGTTCCAATTTTTCACGGAATTTTTCATGAAGTTTGCTAAATTAAATATTTTAATGTGAATATAGGACCGGAATGAATACCTGAAATCGGGCATACTTTTACTTCGTATGTGACGTTTTGTCGTTAGTGCGCCATTTTTTGGCTGAAAACATCTAGGAACATGTCTGATTCTGTGCCTTACATGCCAACGAATTGAGTGATCCTGAAACATCGGAATGCAAATTTAGAATATGGCAAAGTTTGAAACAACTTTATCCGAGTTTGTTATATTATGAAACAGTGCTAACAATAAATAATAATTTACTTCGAGTCCGAACGGCTCAGATGCACTTGTAAGGAGCTCAATGGCCCTTTGATGTCTGTACAATTTTCGTAGATCGTCTGCGCTGGTAGAGGGCCTGATGAACGTTGAGAGCGGGATTGGAGTTGAATGAAACTTCTTCTTTTCAGAAGTTTCTTTTGCTATTCCATTTTTCCTGGTTCCCGTTACTTTAGCCACCTGTGTCGTTTTTCGTTTTAATTTCTGAATTATTTCATAGGAACAAATCAGAATATTTTCAAAAATTACCCCAACGTAATAGTTTGTCTCTGGCACATAGGTTGTCAAAGGCACAGGATGAGCCTTGAATCTGAATACAAAATATACGCTTGAAACTCATGGAAAGTTAATACCTTTTCCTTCGCTCTTTTCTCTCTTGCTCCTCTTTTTGTAGTTTTTCCTCCAGCATTTTATAGATAAATTTTTCGGAATAAGTCAACCGTCGAGGCTCAGAAGCTTCTCTGGAAAAACACCATTATTGATGATTAATTGTTTAGAAAACCCACCGGATGGTCATCTGAAAAGGTTCCGGAACAGTGGTCTGCGGAACCCATGGTTTCCGCCTTTTTTGCACCGTTCCTACAGTTGACGAGGTGCTTATCGAGGAATAATCGGTGCTCGAAGCTCTAGATGATGAAGGTCGAGGTTGAGCTCTTCGGCGTGATAGTAATGGGCTTGGCGCGGTGCAAATTCGCCTAAATCGCCGGCTTGCTGGACGGACATATTTGGGCGTCTTTTTGTATACGTTTCCATCTAAAGAGACCCTTTTAGCTACCTTTGAGTTCAAAAGCAAATAGTGCCAAAAAAACACTTACTAAAAACAATCGTCGTTTCTGATGGGTCTTTCCTTCTAACGGTGTATTTCTTGCAAATTCCACCAGTGAGGAGACTATTCTCCACAGTATTATGCAACAGCGCGCAATCGATCCTCAACAAGCGCAGCTTCTTCAACAACTCATTCAATGAACAGTTGTTGTTATTTTTCTAAACATAAAACGTATAAAAATACGCGGCAATAGAATTCATAAACCTGTTGCTTCTTTTCGATCCGAACTAAAGGATTATTATCCTCTGACCATTCCGTTTGGGTCATGGGGACTGTCTTCCATTTTCAAAGGGATCCATACTCAATTAGTTTCTCGAAGTGAAATTTTTTGAAAAATACTGCAGCAATTTGGCCAGCCGATTTCTACGCATTCCTTATATAGCAGCGGCAAAAACGGATGGCCGCAACTGTTGCTATGACAATTCTTTACAATTTCTTTCCTTACAACGCGCCCCTCAATAAAGCTTCCGGCCATTCTCCATTTAGTTGAAATAGGAAACTGGCCTTTTAGTGCGCAAACATTGACCAAAATAAATCCAATAGAAAAATGAGGGCCAAGTTTAGTATAAAAATTCAGTAATAAGAGCCTTGAACAATACATTTTCAAGTCTCAGATAGTGAGCAGAAAAGAACGTACGAAAAGAAGAATGTTCATTTATTGAAATGCATTAATTAAAACAGCAGTGTGTACAAATAATTTGGTTATGCAGATATATCAGGAAAGAATTCGCGCAGTAGTTCAGTGTCGTAGTCATCATCTATGCCGATACTATCATGAATGGCAAAGCTGGATATTACATCTCCCGGCTTGGCGTTGGCCAGCTCTTTGCTCAGCTAAAATAATGGATAGATTTCTACGTTTTATGACATTTTTTGTCTAAAGTTCATAATTACTTTATAATAATCATTTTTTTGTATTACATATTTTAATAGGCGTGTATCGAATGCATACGTTTTGATAAGTATAAAGTTGCTTAAATGATTATACAGATATAATTTTGTGAACATTTCATTTAAACCGCATACCTCGTTAACGAGATTGTCGGCCAGGTGTATTTCTGCCTGAGTTGGTTGTGGGGCATCCGTAAGCGTTACATTTGGTTGTGACCCTAGCCTGTCATAGTTCATGTTTGCCAAATCGTTGATCATAATTGCGGTTTTGTGAAGATACTGATCCGTTGATGGCTTCCTCGACGCCATTCCCAGGTCTACTTTGAGGTCGGTGACAAATGACAAATCCAGTCCAATATTCTCCAATGACTGCACTTCGTCTAATAATTCATTCAGTGGGATCTTCTGCAAACAATCCAATCAAGTTACCGAATAAAGGTGGATTATCTTATTAGCTGAAACTTCTTGTGTTTTTTTATAAGGGACGATGCTCACTTGATTTTTTTCATTGCGCGATTCTTAGGTGTCTCATTTTAACCCCCTTTGATCGACGTACACGAAATATAATGAAGGGTAAGAAACGAGAGAATAAAAAAAAGGGAAAATAAGGAAAACTGGGCTTGTCTAATAAAAATGAATTGTCGGAAAATGGGTTATTACTCCGTATTATCCTTATAGTAAGCTGAAGCAATAATTCCTCCGTCCGTGGATCCACGGACGGAGGAATTTTTTGTCCCTTCTGTCTTTTTAAGGGATCAAAGATCACTTATTTTGAGACTTTTACCTTTTTAAGGGATCAAAGATCACTTTTTTGAGACTTTTACCTTTTTAAGGGATCAAAGATCACTGAGACTTTTACCTTTTTTCAGCCAGAATGTCATTCTTAGGGGTGCATATTTTGAGACTTTTACCTTTTTTGAGACTTTTACCTTTTTAAGGGATCAAAGATCACTTTTTTGAGACTTTTACCTTTTTAAGGGATCAAAGATCACTGAGACTTTTACCTTTTTTCAGCCAGAATGTCATTCTTAGGGGTGCATATTTTGAGACTTTTACCTTTTTTGAGACTTTTACCTTTTTAAGGGTTCAAAGATCACTTTTTTGAGACTTTTACCTTTTTAAGGGATCAAAGATCACAGAGACGTTTACCTTTTTTCAGCCAGAATGTCATTCTTAGGGGTGCATATTTTGAGACTTTTACCTTTTTTGAGACTTTTACCTTTTTAAGGGATCAAAGATCACTTTTTTGAGACTTTTACCTTTTTAAGGGATCAAAGATCACTGAGACTTTTACCTTTTTTCAGCCAGAATGTCATTCTTAGGGGTGCATATTTTGAGACTTTTACCTTTTTTGAGACTTTTACCTTTTTAAGGGATCAAAGATCACTTTTTTGAGACTTTTACCTTTTTAAGGGATCAAAGATCACAGAGACTTTTACCTTTTTTCAGCCAGAATGTCATTCTTAGGGGTGCATATTTTGAGACTTTTACCTTTTTTGAGACTTTTACCTTTTTAAGGGATCAAAGATCACTTTTTTGAGACTTTTACCTTTTTAAGGGATCAAAGATCACTGAGACTTTTACCTTTTTTCAGCCAGAATGTCATTCTTAGGGGTGCATATTTTGAGACTTTTACCTTTTTTGAGACTTTTACCTTTTTAAGGGATCAAAGATCACTTTTTTGAGACTTTTACCTTTTTAAGGGATCAAAGATCACAGAGACTTTTACCTTTTTTCAGCCAGAATGTCATTCTTAGGGGTGCATATTTTCTTATATACCTTCTGGCTTTTTTAGTCAGAGACACAAGCCAGTCAGAGACACAAGTCAGTCAGAGACACAAATTAGTCAGAGACATAAATTAGTCAGACGCACATCAGTCAGAAGGAGCGGCCGAAGGCCGGGACTGTCGACCTCACTCTGACCATATCTTGCCCCATAAATATTGCGAGGCGCCGGAGGCGACGAGCCAGTCCTGTGGTCGGGCGCGGAGCGCCCGACCCTCTTCCTTGGAATGTGAGGGAACTTAGAACATATACTCCCGAACAACCCTTACTCCCGAACAACCCAGTCTGACCGCTGATGGCGGTGGGCATACTGATACAGACGAGGGCATACTGATGGCGGTGCGCGAAGCGATGACGAACCCAATCTCCCGCTGTGCACGCTAACCGCTTCCTAGCGAAGTGAGGGCCGCGAAGCGGCCCCACTTCGCTAGTTACTTTGTATTACATGGAAATTTCAGCGATCTAATCTAAAATAACCTGTTGTTGTTCCTTTCTCAATGGATCACTCTCCAGCGCATTCATAGTCCTGTAATAATAGTATAGCTTAATATATATTTTATCTTTTAATGGAAATATATTTCATTTGATTAATTTATTGTACTAATGCAGTCAGAGTAATGTAATTACCGGGTATGCTCTCCGTCCGTGAGTTTGTCCAAGAACATATCCACTATACCGATGGCGCTCTCTCCAGAGTCAGAGACCATCTGGCGTAGGGAAAGCGCTTCAATAGCATTAGCCTTATCCCCATAGCACATGGTCAGTAAATCGGAGTCACGTTTTGATAATGTCGCCCAAGTCGAGTCAAATTGGGGAGCAAACGAAGAAAATGGACCGGAACTGGTGTACTGTATTGGATAATCCACACATAGCCGCGGTTCAGTAGGAGTGCAAAGTCCAGGATTTCCTGTAAATTCCAAACAAATTTTATAATGTTTAAAAGCAAATTTCAAACCTTTCTCGAGCTTTTTTACGAAATCGCCCAATGTCACTTTAGACTTTTCGGCTCCTAAAAAATTAACCTATTTATAATTAGAATTTCAATCACCATTTTACCTGTGAGTATATTGAGGGCCAGGGCGCCTTCATTGTTATCCAAGTAACCAAGATGGCAATTGGGCAATCGACTGGTCAGACGATTCTGAAGCAGTACATTTAAATTCATACAAATGTATTACTACTTGCTCACTGTTTTTTCGACGACATATATGGAAATTTTACTTGAATTATAGAAATTGGGCGAATTTTATCAAAACTATTAGATCTACCAAAAAATACGCACATTTTGAAGGTTCTCAGGAATACAAATTAATTCATTGTCTGATATATCATATATACTTATAGCCCAGAAAATTATGACCATTTTTGACCAAAAATATTTATAAATTATTCCTAGCGAACATAAGTTTGTCGAAAGTGGTTTTATGGTAGCTGAGATAAAAATTTTCAATATATATACCTTTAGATTTTTTTCGACAGACTTGATGAGATCTTTAGCCTAAAATAATCATTTATATAGTAAACGCAATTTATTAGAAAGAAAACCTCTAGATTATCCGAGATTGCGGCCAATGCTTTTGAATTTTTCTTAGCTGCTGTTGAGTTAATGGCGCTGGTTGATGTCTGAGTTTTTGATGTCGTGGCGCCATTTTTATCCAAGCCGATCAAATCGAGCGGAATATCTCTACCGAAAGGCAGTGAGTATCGTAGATAATTCAAATATTGTTCCGACAGATAATATTTTGCCTGAATATTAGTGGTTATTATGTAAAAGTTAACATTTCCGGTCCAGATATATTGCCATTTTTGAGTATACAAATACAAAAAATATAATGCTCTCTTGGAAAAAAAATCTTTCAAAAGCTATAAGGAAAAGTTAAAGCAAAAATTTACCACATTGGACAACTTTCCGGCAGCCAGATAATAAACAGTCGTGGGTTCATTGTAAGTCATTGCATTTTGCGCAATTAAATTCACATCTGTTTTAAATTCGTCCTAAAAGTATTTAAGCATATGGAAATGTTATACAAAACATTTACGATGACAAAATACTAAATTTGGGTTATCTGAGTCAAAACCATATCTCATAACTTTAACTACGTTCAATCCAACTTTCTTCCTCAGAGAAAACGGAATCAAATTGTTTCTGTGAAACTTTTGAATAATTTTTCTTAATACCGAAAATAGGAGACAAATGCGTATTGGTATTCTTTTCATACATTGTTAAACAAAACATTGTATATTAACAACAAGTTATGTTTTTGAAACTAATTTTTCCCGCTACTAATAATCGCTTAGTAAAATACTAGCCGCTATCGCGGCGTCCGTCCCTCTGTGTATTGAAACTCGCCTTACCTGCAACTCCCTACCTGCACAAAAAAGACCAAAAACAGCATTTTCGACCGTGTCGAACATTTTTCGACCCCTAGGGTATACCTGGGGTAAAAATAAATGTCGGAATCATGTTCCCCGACCCCGAAAACCCTATATTTCATGTATTACACGCCTAAATCGGGCAAAAATGCCATTTACGACCCATTCGACCTATGTCGACCCCAAATCTGAGTCGATTTTTGCGGATTTATGGGGAGTAATTACTATAAGGGTGACATTATCTGGGTCGAAAACGGCCTAAAAACGGCAGTCCGCGCACGCAGCCAGGGACGCACACTGGCTTCTTAGTAAAGTAACATTTAAATTTACATCTCGTTCCTAATTCCAAGCTTAATCTGTTAAAACAGTTCTTAACTAACGCAACATCAACGAAACATACCAAGTGCGTATACTCGTTATCCTCAATTTTACGACGCATCGTTGAAAAGTCCATCGGTATGTCGATAATTTTTGAATAATCCGGTGCTGTTGATCTTGAAATGAAAGATTTATTATTCAAAGTAACAGTTTAAAAAATAACGAGAATAAAGTGCCTCGGCTTCGCCGCGAAATCGGGGTTGACTTCTATTATGCTTAAAAACTCAAGATTTTGTCAGGCCACAACTCTGGTTCCGCCGTGAGGATCCGAGCAAGTGTGATACTGTTAGCCAACAATCGCAGAGAGCTATCCAACTACACCCCACTCGACAGGATTCTTACGGCGATGAAAAATTTCCCCCTTTAAATCCTGGATTTCTGGAAGAAAATCTATGATAACTTTGGCCCTAGGCCAAGGATTCGGACGGAACCTATTAGTTACCCACCATTAGACCTGAGGCTATCCAACGGTACCTCACTCGACCTGATCCGAGCGGCGCAATGGGCTGGGTGCTATGGACAGAGGGACACAGAACAGCGACTTAGGTAGAATGGACTTACGGTTCTACCGGGTGTGCAAAAAATTCCTCTGGATCCTTGCTTATTAATTTTCTGAGTATGTGATCACACAATAATTGGAACGTCGTATAGCTGCTCAAAGGTGGTGTCTTTCGTGGAGGAGGTGGCGGCGACTCTTCAATTACATCTTTTTTGTTTGGCGTATCACCACCTTCCGGATTTTCACCATCACCCTAAAATTGTTACTTTGCGATTATTATTATTTTATAGTTGCTTAAAATGTGTTTCTTATTTAGGCTGGAAGACTAATGTTAGCTTATTATGCCTCGTGTTAATGTGTTGAGCATATACCATTTTTATACCTATACTATGAACTAATTGAAGAATTCAGACATCAACGTAACTTCACATAACATTATGCCCTTCTCCGATTAGCATTAATAGCCATCTCATAATGTGTAAAACTACCCTTTTAGATTTATGGAAACTGTGTTTTTTCCTACAACTTATATTTTATTCCAAAAGGGAATGCGCAGGTAAATATTATGAAGAAATATATAGTATCTAAGAGAAAAGCAGGCGTAGAAATCAGGGAGTATTTTACTAAAACTGTTCAATTCATTGCATACCCATGCTGGTGATATTTTTAGCATTGCAATTGCATGTTTCGTTTGCCCGTTATCTTCGTTTAAATTGGAGAGGATGGAATTTTAAATTTGGTATAAAATATGCGGATGGTCAAAATAACCTCTTTTTTCTCTGCCACCGGTTGCTTCTCTTTTCGCTCCGCTCGCTTTTTCGCTTTATTTCCTTCCGTTAATCGAAGTCGGCGTTTCCTTCGCTTTTTCTTGGCAGGCTGGTCGGTCGCGCCATCCGCATCCCCTGGCTTGGATTCGTCCTTCGTCTCGTTTGGCTTCGGTGACTGCGTATCCATGTCGTCATCTGCGACGGACTCTTCCCCGGATTTACTGTCCGAATCGTCATCATCTGCAATTGTTTGCGGCGGCGGCTTCTCTGCAGCACGTTTTTCTTTTTTGCCTGCATTTGATTTGGTTGGGCCCTTAGAATCTGAACTATTCTTTATAACATTATTACAAACTCTTCAAACTTTGTTCTTTTGTAACTCCAATCTATCATAAAAATTTATTAAAATGTATCCAGCTTTGATAAGGAAATTTTATTTCAGATTCTATGTCTAAAATGATAAAAAAAGGCACGCTGCAATAACATTTTAAAACTAGAAGGAAGATAGAATAACCGAAACACCTACTTGAGCCAAACGAACCGGGTGGCGCACCCACCATTGATGGTCGTGACCGAGCATTTTTGCCTGAAGCCGCAGAAGACCTTGGCGGAGCCCCAACCATACTTCTTCTGGCTGATTCGTTTAAGTTATCAGCCATTTTTCGAGTTTCGAAGTGGGACAATTAGTAAAGCCTTGTAACTAAATCCAACAGCTTCAAAAACAGTGCTGTTGGCGTTCCGTCCATTTTGTAAAATTCGACGCCATTTTGAACAAGAAATATAGTGGTTCTGTTTTCCGAGGATTGTGTCATTGCTATGCACTTTCAGTCAAGTAACATCTACATCAGTGCATTTCATTAAGCGTCTTTCATCAAACTTATAAATCAAGTATGTATAAATCAATCATATAGAGGCGACGTTGCTTGTTGTCTATGAAATTTCACAGAATAACAGATGATTAAGCATGTCGAAAATAGTAACTGTATTAACTCACATGTGAAGTAAAAAACGGATAGAAGAAACTAAACTGACATTATAAGGTCTCAAAATTTGGCATTTCACTATTACCGAATTCCTGGACTTTCTCCAATTTATTTTTTAGGTCAAAATAGAAATAAAATGCTCTGATAATTTTTGTATTTGCGTTTGTTTCTTTTCACCTCACGAAAATGTGACAACTAACCGCAATTGATGGGATTATGATTTTGTTTCATATGGAATTGGATGCTGTGGGTGGAGAAGAACAACCTGCGGCGGTGTTTCAGCTCTTCGGTTGCAGGGTTGTGGTTGTCGCCAAAAAGAATTTATCTTTCCTTGTTGCAAAGACAATCATAAATCTGGGCTCTCGCCACCGCATGCCCGCGGGAGGTGTCAAAGACAACGACTGGAGGGGATGACTTTTCTGATCACGGCCTGGCTCTGATGTCTATATGTATGATTGTGGAATCACTCAGATTTGGAATGTTTCATCCGTTGAAATTCCTATCCTTCCGCTGCACTTAGCAGACAAGAAAATCAAAATTTCGCAGTATATTCGATGATTATTATCCTAAGCACAGAATTATTATTTATTAGATCTCGAGGTCGTTACTACGCAGCAATTATTTGCTTGGAGCTATTGATTAATCTTTGTTTGATCAATATTGCAGCGAAAAGAACACACCTCATGAATGGGGGCATAAACGTTAATGTTTTGGATAATGATAATGGCAACATGTCCGATTTTTCAAAACTTACGAATTGTGCCGATATTCTTTGCTATTTAATTTTACCGATGTTTGAGAATTTGGTGTACCTACAGGCGATCTCGAAAGATATGTAAAGCGTATATATCAGGGCTGCATCCGGGATTTCGAAAAGGCGGACCGGATACCGGATAGTAAAAAAAAGCCGGACCGGATACCGGATAGTGCAAAAACACCGGATATTGACCGGATACCGGATAGTGCAAAAACACCGGATATTGACCGGATACCGGATATCCGGATAACCGGATATTTCAATTTTTGGCGCCAAATTTGAAAATTTTTTCCAATTTTGACGTTAATGTGCAAAAAGTTTACCTAAATGGGTGCTTTTTGTTTCCTTTTTATTATAAATGTGCAAGATTAGGATAAATGTTGTAAAAATTCAAGTATTTGAACAACTTTTAGCTACTTTTTGGCTATTTTATTGCAATATACCGTAAATCCTCCAATAAGTCCCCCTGGGGACTTATTGTTTCGTAAGGGTTTTCAAAAAAATTTTCAAACTTCGAACTCAATTTTCTCCGATATTTTCAATGACAATGTTTTGGCATTGGGGTTTTTCTTACGTAACTCGACGAGATCTACACGAATATGCACTTAGTTTTTTTCGGGCGAGACCGCAAGTACGTTTGGCATTCTGTTTGAGGGGGGACTTATTTGAGGGAGGGGACTTAATTGAGGGGGGGGACTTATTGGAGGATTTACGGTATGAGCAATTTTAATCAATTTTACCACTATTTTTTTGACAATTAAACGTTTTCACACTTTTTGCCCGTTAACTTAACGACTTCATTGGAGTTCCAATATAAGAACTATATTGAATATATAAATTTTTCAATAAATATTGAGAAATTTCAATCTAAAAATTTATTTCAATGATTTGCTATAGTCAATTTTTAAGGAGAGAGCCAATTTTTTCCAAAAAAATTTGCGCTTTTTTTCTGCGACTTTTCCCATATATCTAGGATTTGACTACTTTTTGAAAATAAGCACCCCTAAAAATGCACTGGAAAATGGGTAACGGACACCCCAACAGCAGCGAAATACTAGTATAGAATTGTGCCTACATTAGTGTATTTTGCCAGAAATATAGAGAAATTAAAAAAAGCGCCAAATTTTTTGCAAAAATTGGCTTTCTCTTTAAAAATTGACTAAAATTTCTCATTGAACTAAGTTATAAGATTGAAATTTTTGAATATTTATTGAAAAGTTCATAAATTTTCAGCACAAAATTTTGAAAAAACAATGAGGCAAACTACAAAGCTAAGCAGAAAACAGCGCTGCAGGCGTAAATTTGTTGAAATATTAAACTTGTTTGCCAAAAATTGACTTTGAAAAATGTTGTAAATCTTTCGAATTAATATCTGAAGTATAAATGCATCAAATTCTAAAATGCTAAAACTGTATTACTGAAAAAGATAGAAAAGAATAAGTTTTAACGAAATAAAATTAGTTTAATTGGGTAAAATAGTGAAATAGAATGGAAAAGTTAGAAGAAAAAATAGCGCCGCAGGCGAAAATTTTTTGAAAAATTACGCTGTATGCCAAAAATTAACATTGAAAATTTTGAATATTCTACGAAATTTTCAAAAATTTTCGCCTGCGGCGCTGACTGCATTCTTAGGGGTGCTTGTTAATATCCGGTGCATCCGGCGGACCCCCTAAAATCCGGAAACCGGATACCGGATGCAGCCCTGGTATATATGTACTATATTATCCATTTTATACATGTTACCATAAATCAGGGATGGTATAGACTCGGCTCCAAAAATAAGAACATTTGCCCCAAAAAGTAAGATTTCGGGGTCAAAAATAAGAACATTTTTATAATTTTTTCAAACCATAGGGTCCCCCCTATGGTTTTTTAGCAAAAATTTTTTTCAAGTGCATTCTTAGGGGTGCATTTTTTCAAATTTTTAAAATTCGCGCCGAAACTATAATGCCAATATTTTATTCTGCATGAATGAAAAAATAGCGCCGCAGGCGAAAATTTTTCAATTTTAGGCGATATTCATAAAAATTTGCACTATTTTTAAATACTTGGAGAAAAAATGGCATCCAAACAGCGCCGCAGGCGAAAATTTTTAGGGAAAGTTGCTTTTATTTCAAAAATTCCCATTTGAAATTGGATATTGCGTGAAATAAGAACAAAATAAGAACATTGGCCAAAAATAAGAACAAATCTTACAAATAAGAACATTTTAAATTTGTAAGATTGGGACCCTAAAAATAAGAACAAATCTTACAAATAAGAACATATCCCATCCCTGCCATAAATCATATGTACTGCCTATTCCCTATGCTGAGGGCCGATTCTTCAGCTATTTGAAATTTCGAATTCGAGTTTAAACATAAAGGAATTGCCGCCGAATTGGCATTGTGTTCTATAAAATCGAAAAGGGTTTGGTTACTTTGGAAGTCGGGTAATTAAACCGAAGACGTTGGCTGAGGACAGCGCTTTGTGTTGGTTGTGGGTCGATTTGGTGCTATTGTGCGGCGCACAGAAAAGACTGCAGGGACAGGCAGAGCGCAGAGAAGCTGGTTATTTCCCACTGCCTTTCCTTTTCTCTCTTCAGAGCATAGGCGACAAAATAGTGTGTGGCAGACGGTTAGATTTTGACTCTAATGTTGGCGTTTTGAAAAAATGGCGCGAAAGCTAGCAATGGGAAAATCAGCCCTCAGCATAGGGAATAGGCAGTATGACCCATATAGAAAAAAATTCAAACTGTTTAATTTCGATTTCGTTTCGCATTTTGGGTTTATTTACAATTATATTTGTTCCGAATGTAATTTTCGGGCCAACTATCTGGCAAATTTTTGCGAAATTCTTTCTAACTCTACCTGTGCTTTTGCTAAAACTCGACGCTTGTCGCTTTCAAAGGGCCCTCTGCGTTGATCTTTCTTCTCGAAGATTATTCTTAACGTCAATAGATTCTATGACTCACAATACTATGCTCCCAGATTAATTATAAGTATCTGTGCCTCAGATTTCAAGCGCCCTACGTTAAGTAAAAATAAATAATGTTTCTCCAAGAAAAATTATGCCCAATTCAAGATTGTTCCAACTTCGAATTATTGATTAATCGCACCTCATTAACTCAATCATGCTCTTTAATGTTTGTTCATTGTGTGTTTAAGTTTCTTGATTTTTATTTGATATTTACATTAATTTTGCTAGAATTGTCACACCTCCGTATCAGTGGCACCCAATGTCTGACACACAAATCAGACTTTTGATATATTGGGCGCCCTTGTTTTGTTTTGATAAAATACCTTTTTCTTCCCACAAAATCCAAAAAAAAATTCCTCCACGCATGATGGATCTTTATGGTGCGTATGACCTTGTTGTGGCTGAATATAATTCTTCTAAGGTTTTCTCGTATGATCTTCGCATAATACTTCAATTTTTAGCTAAAATTAAAATACCGTAAATTCTATAATTTTAACCCCTTCTAATTTTGACCCCGCATAGCTCGATTTAATAATTATTTCCCCGGGGTCAAAATTACGGTATTTCCATAGTACTTTCGTAAACTTCATTCAGTTCAGCAATCAACTGCGTGGCAACAACTTTAACTGTTTTTTAATCAAAAGTTTGAAGAGAAATATTTTTTCTCTCAAATATTTACATTTTTGGTTATGGGAGTTTAAAATAAATCCATGTTTCTTTCGAGTATGTTGCGAAAATGTTGCTTTCTATCCCTTTTCCTCTAAATCTGTCATGTCTAAACATTTTTATTGATTCTTTCCAAGTACATTTTGCGAACATAAATAAGCCATATCACTATTACCATTTAAACGCGACCGTTATTCTATGCAAAAATACCGATGTGAGGTAAAAAAGCTAAAAAGCCCTTTTGATCGGGTAAGTGTTAGAACCGCAACCTGTGCACTAGTTAATAGCCTCATAAGAGGC
Source organism: Ditylenchus destructor (assembly GCA_022814885.1). Classification (NCBI taxonomy): domain Eukaryota; kingdom Metazoa; phylum Nematoda; class Chromadorea; order Rhabditida; family Anguinidae; genus Ditylenchus; species Ditylenchus destructor. The sequence continues at coordinate 1,519,668 of JAKKPZ010000005.1, forward strand.
GTGAATCAGCAATGACAGTGTTCAAGTTCTTATTTTTGGCAAATGCTTCTTCCGCTTTGATGATGTTTGTATATCCATTCCTCGGCGATATATTTACAAATGGCGAGAAGAAAGCCCTGAAGAGTGTGGAAGTGGTGGGGAGAGAAGTTGGGACCAAGGCCGCGTCTGCCTGCCGGTCCCATTCGGCAGCGCAATCGTACTCTGTTCTTCTATCCGTTCACCGCAAAAGTCATATGTGCCCCTAAAGACCTTTATTTTTGTGCGTGTGCGATCATAATTTCGTAGTAATAACTGAAATGATGAATTCATTTTGTCCCTTTCTGTATTTCAAGGTTTCGCCTTCCCAAAATGTCGCTAAACTTTCAGTCTATTCAATCCAATCGAAACTGTTTCTGTAATTGTTACATCGATTGACGCTTTTAGAGAGGCACTGATCTTACCAGCAAGAAGATATTCGAGCATTTATCTGACTCATTCCCTTATCTCTTTCATCTTGACGCAATCCGCCAAAACTAGGAACTATTATCAGTGCCGAAAGACCGACATTGAAAGTATTTGGCCATGCACCGATTACGCAACAATGGCTATAGCAACCGAAATGATTACTGTGAATTGGTCAAATGCGTCCTGGTAGGAGAAGCTTGTGTTGGTATGTTTTTTTGGATATCAATACAAAACGTTAATCGACAAAAATGTTCTTTCAATTATTTGGCTCTTTAGAATAACAAGGTGAAAATAACAAAATATACAATTTGAGGAATTCTAAATACGGCTACAAGATCAAAATAGGATAGACAGTACAGAAATTCAAGTTACACACGTTCCGTGTAACATTAATATTACGTGGAAAATTGTAAAAGTACTTTTACTGTCAATAGGCTCTGTGTTGAAACGGCATTTATCAATTCCGGAAACTCTTCTGATACAAAGCCTGATTTTTTGAACATTGTATGACCGAGCACTTTATAAAAATACTAGTTATTTATAATTTTTTTCTTATACTTTCTCATGGGAAATTTTTTAAATTATTTTGAATCGATTTTGTTCACAAAAGATTTATGAAAACTTTATTCACAAATTCCTTTGCATAAAATATGGTTATTAAGGTAAAACATCACTTATTGTGGCTTACACGACAAATGGATTCTCTGATCGTTACATTCCAACTGCTTTTGATAATTACTCAGGTAGACACTTAAATTTTTGTGAAAAAAGGTGAAATGCTTGCTTTATTGTTTTTTAGTAACAGTCAACGTGGACGATAATCCACTCAAATTAGAGGTAAATTTAATATCAATTTTCACTATTAAATAGAAAAATTTGTCCTATTTTAGTTATGTGACACAGCAGGCCGGGTTAGTTTGAATACTCATTACCTTATTATTTGAAGACTTTTCTATTCCAGTCAGAATTCGACTCCATCCGGCCATTGAGCTACGCCGACGCTAACGTATTTGTTTTGTGCTTTTCCGTAGCAAAGCCCGAAACATTGAGGGCGATCACAGACAGGTGGTTGCCTGAACTACAGGCCGCTTCTCCTTCAACGCCAGGTAATTATTAATAACCTGACGGTTTGTGGTCACGAGGAAATGTTTGATTACAGAAACTTTACGTGATTTATAATTTAAACGAAATGTTTTTGGGATGTTTTTTTGTCTGTAGGGTTACAATTTGTCTTTTGGGGAAGGGCAGTATGATATATTTTGATTACGGAAGTGAAATTTATTTTGGCACTAAACACCGAAAGTAATAACTAATTTTTATGTTCAATAATAAATTGAGATTGAGTATTAATAGAAGAGATCACTGTAAGAATTAAATATAACAGCTAAAAAACTTGTATTGATCGAAATTGTTGCTCTTACATAAAAACAAACTTGCTTTATAAGATTTGATGTATTACCAAGGAATTACCTATTAATAATACTTTTCCAGTGATACTTGTTGGAACCCAAAGTGATCTCCGCCTAAATAGAGGCCGAATGCGGAAGGGTCTTCCAAGAAGTGGGGAGAATGACTTGGTCGAGTGGAGGACAGTTTCGAGGATAGCCAATGAGTTCGGCGTAGAATATATCGAATGTTCTTCAATCACCCACCACAATCTGAAAGAAGTGTTCGACTTGGCTATACTTTACGGCCTTAATCGGCGTAGGAGGCCAGCACCCACTAATAACGGAACCAAAGAGAAGAATAATAAACCTGCAAACAAATGGATTCTTTTTCCGGAGAAGACAATAATTCAGGAGAAAGCGAAGAAACCCGCGCAGACAACGACTTTAAAAGATCCGTTGAAAGAAGGTTTCCGTAGGCTAATGTCCATGACCAGGCGCTTTGTTTAGTCACATTTTTATTTGTTTATTCGAAAATTTACCATACATAAATAGCTATTGCACACTCAAATCATATTCTAACGTAACATTTACGTAAATTGTATTTATGTGATGAATAAAGTGAACTTAAATTTGAAAACAAACGATCTTCTATATATTTACTCGTAATATACCATTAAAATCGTAGTTTCTAAGGATTAATGGATGGTTTTCATGTGTGAATCTATGATTGAATGTCAAATAGTTAGCTATCGGTTTATCAGTTGGTTCGGAGCAATATACTTCAAAAAGAATATCGAATAGAAATAAGGAATGTGGAATAAAAACTCAACAAATTCATTAGAAATTCATTGGAAATTATTGTGAAGTTTATGTGATATTTGGAATTTATTTGTGAAAATTTTTTCGAATGGAAATTTAGTGTAAAAATACTATTTGTTCAATGTATAATCAATATAATATTTAATTTCAATTTTACACATATATAATATTTTGTATTGGTAAAACCGAATAAAACCACACATCCATATATGGTATGATTAAAAACGTTCAGTCCATCACAATATTTTTCGGTTTCACAACTTTTGAATTGAAAATAAAAGAAACCCTGTTCATCGGATACTCGTTTCAATATAAAATAGACTTAAATTACATTTGTCCCACAGCGAAACGTCTGGGATATAATCGAGAAACTTCGAAACAGCCAGAAAGTTCTGAAACTGGTAATTTCTTTGCGAATTTATTTTCCGTAATCATAACTTAGTTCAGTTGACACTTTTTCAGGTGATACATACAAACTCTGCGCAAAATGTCCAACGAGGTATATTTTTAGTTATTTGATATTTTCATTTATTTCATTCACTTATTTTAGGCTGTAAAGGAGAAAAATCTTGGAAATGAAGCGTACAAGAAGAAGGACTTCGTAACTGCACACGCGCATTACGACAAAGCCATCGAAGCGGATCCGACCAATATGACTTTCTACAACAACAAAGCTGGTATGTTTGATTTTTAAGAGCTATGTGGGTGATAGCCAGGCTATTTACTCGGTTTTCAATAGTTCTCGAAAGGTTGAGGAAACTAGTTGTACTTGATAATGAATATATTTTGGGAATGACCTCATTTTCCATATTACTGTTTTTGTTTATTTACCGAATATTCAATTCAGTGTTATACACTTTGAGTAACTTCACTGTTTTTGAAAATGTAGCTTATACTTAAAGATATTACTTGTTCGGCAATTTTAACGAAAAAAGGCGAAAATATGTAGTTATGGTATAAATCGAATGGTAACAATATGGAGAGATACTCTAATTTATTAATAATAGCTTCATGAATTTGTAATTTCCTAAAAGGAATAGAAACATGAGTTTGCCCAAGCTTTTAATTACAATATTTTTTGTACTCTACTAAATCAAATATTACAGCTGCATTCTTCGAAGAGGGAAAGTACGAGGAATGCATCGCACAGTGCAAGAAGGCTGTTGATGTAGGACGAGAGCATCGCGCGGATTTTGGAACCATAGCAAAGTATGTTTCTTTTCTACTTACATTAATTTTTGATTTTATTTTTAGGGCTTATGCTCGCATGGCGAACGCTCACGTCAAATTAGGTCAGGTCAAAGAAGCATTACTTAGCTATGAAAAATCTTTGTCCGAGCACCGCGATCCGGAAGTTGTTAAGAAGCACAAACAACTCGAGAAGGAAGTTAAAGAAAAGGAGAAAATGGCCTATATTAACCCGGAGATTTCCAACGAAGAGAAGAATAAGGGCAACGAACTCTTCAAGAAAGGTGATTTTTTGTATGATTATAATAAAAGTTATATTATTATAATAATATAACAAGATTTCAAGAATTTTTGACATTTTTTATTAAGCAACGTTGACATTTTGGTATTCAAACAAAAATAAAGTCGGAATACTAATTTTTGCAAAATAAATATTTATTTCAGGAGACTATCCCAACGCCATGAAACATTACAACGAGGCTATAAAGCGAAATCCGGATAACGCAGTGCTATATTCCAATAGAGCCGCTTGCTACACGAAACTCATGGAATTCCAGCGTGCTGTGGAAGACTGTGACACTTGCCTGAAGAAGTAGGTTTCGCGAAATACACTGATTTAATTAAACGAACGCATATTTAGGGATCCCAATTTCAGTAAGTTTGTTCTTCTGTTTTCTTGTTGATGCGTGTTGTACGATACTTTTCAAGAACTGGGATTCACGCAATACAAATCTATCTTTGATTCTTCGATCTAGACTATGAATGAACTCAAATAATTGTAATATTATTTGTAATCACTAGTAGAAAAGATGTTCAACTGATGGTGGTCTTAAAGTTTCAGCATCATTGGGAAATATTTCTACTTTCTGCGAGTCCTTGAAGAACTTTCGAATAATGACCCAATTAAATGTTTCCAAAAAGTAGCGACGCGGTAATAATTATGTTTTGTCCGAATATTAAGGCTTCACTTTTATCACTGATAATTTCAAACGAGTCATTTTCTCATATAATAAAATCTATTTGTAGTCAAAGCTTATATCCGGAAAGGCGCCGCTTTGCAAGCCATGCGTGAGTTCTCGCGTGCCCAGAGATGCTACGAAGATGCCTTGAAAGTTGATGCGTCAAATACCGAAGCTTTGGAAGGGCTTCGCACCTGCTATCGCTCCAACGATGAAGATCCTGAAAAGGCTCGTGAGCGTGCCCTTCAAGATCCAGAAGTTCAAGAAATTCTACGAGACCCTACAATGCGCTTAATATTGGAGCAGGTAAGCGTTTGACAGCTTTAAAAAAGGTTCATGTCTCTGGTAGTATTTATTGGTAAAAGGCTTTCTTTGAATTTATTGTATGGCAGGAAAATTATTTTTTCATTGTATCGCACAGTAAAACCCTAATATAGTACAATCTTGTTCTAAACTCAGAGTTGCACACAGTCCTAAAAGTTCCAAAAAGCAAACTATTTTGATGTAAAATTATACGGTACAAAATATGATTCTATATTTTAAAAATATTTGCTGTTATTTTAGATGAGCCAAGACCCGAGCGCCGCGCGAGAACATATTAAAAACCCGGAAATCTTCGAAAAACTCATGAAGGTATTTTTCTGTAATAAATTATTTCTAAAGGTATCTGCTTTTTAGCTTCGTGACGCTGGAATTGTGCAGATGCGCTGAAACTTTTTTTTTCAAATTTATTCCATCCATTGATACATCGTTGACTTTTTGTGTTCATTTCCTGTGGCTGTGACATGAATAAATATTTTATTATCATACATACATTACTTTGCATTTTGCTTTTATTGATCTGGTTTACTTTGGCATAGACTCTATCACTTTTATAGCAAGATGCGCTTTCGAAATGGACATTAAATTGAAATCCACAGAAAACTCAAATGTGATCTTAAATTACTTGTAGTTGTCAGAATAATTTTTACTCCACGAGAAAACATACAAATCTGCTAGAATCTTTTATTACTAATTCACTCCGAATAAAGTTATAGTCACATAATATCTAGTCAAAACTCGAGCAAGATGACCAGATTTGCTCCATTTCTGTTCTTTTGCCAACATTGTTTGTGTTTTTGGCTAAGAGGAGACATCTTGAACACTTGAGATATTATGGCCGTGTTGTCTTCTTCCTAACTGCGCCCTCCATTATTGTTTGGATTGGAAAAGGTAATTGAGAGGCCACTCCTTTCGCCCCATTTTTCAGCTTCTTAGATCCCTTAATGAATAGGGCCACCAAACCAGCTGAGGGCTGGTTATAAGTGGATATAGGGTTTGGGTGTGCCAAGTGAGCACTAAGTCCTCGCGAACGGTCATTGCAACTTATGCTGGTGTGTGCCGGGATGCTTCATTCTGCTTAATTGGTCACTCATCCAGGCGCCGACTAATCACCCGAATTTCCGTAATTGGGCAATCTGCGCTCTCAATATTCCCTGTCTTCTCTCATTTTTCGGGAATGTTTTGTTTAAGAGTGTCCACTTATCAACTGGCAAATCTTATTGTAGGGGGAAACCTGTCGAGAAAATTGTCACTTTAAATATTCGCATGTGACGTTGCAGGTTGCTCTGAAAAGGACTTTTTCATGATTTAACAGATTTTTTACTTTCCGTGTTTCAAAATGTGCCTCTGGAAATGCTCAACAGACACGTCACCAAGAATTTAATTTTCATTTTCCACCTCGCGTTTTTTATCATTTAAAATTTCTAGTCTTTTATATTAAAATTCTCAATTCCACTGAGTAAGTAGAGATTTAATCAGCGCTCATGAGCTCCATAGTTGCAATGAATCTAAGAAGAAGAAAACAGGAAATTGTGCCGTAAAACTAATTTTATGACCCGACATTCGACTGATCCTGCGGAATTATAATGAAATGCATGCCTTCCGCTCATCACTATAAAAATGGTCTTTCAATCAATCCGAAAGACTCCGATTTGTACTTTAGGCGAGACGTACAACAGTCATTCCTTATATTTGATTTTTTGTTGAAGGAGAAATAATTAGCTCAATTTTTGAGTCACTGACGCATCCTGGAGAGCGAGAGAGCAATTCTCTCAAATCTGTGCAGAACGCTTTCTTCGAGCATTTTCATGATATACTCTGGCCAAGATCTCATTTATGCTTCCCTTCCGGATGGGTCCTCACGTGCACTTATATCATTTGTTTCGTTTTATGGGATTCACCTGTATGTATACAAATATCGGTCTGGGTGGTCAATGAAATTATTGGTGAAATTGAATCTGCCGCACCCGCCGACCTGTCCCGCACCCCACCCTCTATTTAGTGGTCAGCAAGAGGCGGTTTCAAACAGGATTACACCAAGGTGGGCGAATTATGCGCCTAGCGATCATCATTTCCAAGGTGAGACTAAATGCGCCGATTTTCCCGCTTGACTTTGATGGGATTCGGAAAACGATTATGGTCTTGCTTCAGCTTTTAGTCAGAGAAAAATTCATTACTTTCTGCCAGAAGTTATTTAGCTTTGACATTGGACGATTTTTTATGTCAAGTTTTGCACTGTAGACATTTTCGTATTTTATACACAGCAGTGGCCAATACAGTCTCGTAATGATTGGTTATGATCAAATGCTAATAATTTTCGTTAGTTTCTTTTGTCTATGACAACACATCAGTCTCGGAAAAATGAATTTTATCCGCTCTAATGTGTTTTTTACAATTCCCACAACTCATAATCGTTTCTCTTTCCTCGTCGGCAGCTTTTATTTTCCTACCAAAATATAAAGGCATATCGATGTTGATTCATAGCCGATTTAATATTGTGTTCGGTTACTATACAGCTTCATTCTCGCGAATGACATCTCAAAGGTTGTCCTGCATTATTGGTTTTCCGGTCAATTTCCCTCGTCGAGCTTGAATGGTTAAACCTTGTTAACTTTGCACTATGGCAATAAATAGGCAATTTTGAAATGAACCTTTTATGATTTTGTATGAAATCTTCTGCATATTTGTATTGTAGATTGTATTTACCAAAAATGCAAAAACGTAAAGAATTATGATTGTACTGCCTCTGACCTAACACAAAGGCAGATTTGAATATGTCGATTTGAATTGGCGCCAGAGGCGCCAATTCAATTTAGGAGGGGGCTTGCGTAAATCTGATATTGCTAACCCCCTCTAAAACCTTATTTTAAAGGGGGTTAGCAATATCAGATTTACGCTAGCCCCCTTCTAAATTGAATTGGCGCCACTGGCGCCAATTCAAATCGACATATTCAAATCTGCCTTTGTGTTAGGTCAGAGGCAGTAATTCGTTTAAAGATAAAATAAAGGCTACATTTTGAAAAAGAGGCTTAAAGGAATTTCTATTTACCGCACCTTTGGACGCTTTAGCATAAGGACCCACTCTTGAATAAAGAACATCAAAAGTTTCACGAGGACATAAGTCTAAGGGTTTTGTTTCGCATTCATACCTCACTTTATTAATAATAAAAAGCATGCGCAAATCCGTTAGCCATTGTCCAGTTGTTTGTCAATGGCATGAAAAAAGTTGCCTCTTCCAGAGGGATTCATATTCCTTTCCCGTTAGTAGTTTGTCCTTGGTGGGTGTGAGAGAGGGACTCCCAGCCAGCGGGAAACAAAATCTGTTCTTCTCCAGTCCGTGAGACGAATTTGTCCAGGCGGAGGGCGGGCCTTTGCACCTCAAAAGGATCATTTTCCTCCGCCTCGAAAAAGGTCAGATCCCTTTGGGTGCTCCTTTTTGGATGACGGCGGTTCCCAAGGGTGGCCCACTGTACATGATTTGAATAATCCGATAAGCCGCAATGTCCGTAGTCGGCGAACACCTCTAAAATTCCAGTGTTATGATGCTCTGATCACACTTTGTGTGGCAAGAAGGTCTTTCTGTGACCTTTGTCTACATTTCCACACTTCCCGCAAGACTTTGCCTAATTTTTTATGCAAATTTCGCGTTCTTCTCTCTGGACATTAGGACCGTTTAGCTGGCGAAACTCGAGTTAAATGACTTCCTCTCCTGGCAACAGTGACCGCTGGTGGTGGGGTCACTGCTGTCATTCTCTCAAATTTCACAGGGTATTACTAATTGCGCCCCCCCCCCCCGCATTATTAATCCTCATGCAGCGGAAACAATTGTCCCTCAATCCTATTATCACAACCCTAGGGTGTGTTGCCCTCCCAAATCGGCTAATCACCCCTCCGACCCCAAATAGTAACTTTTAGTGGGCTAAAGGCACTTGTTGCATGCAAATTCCGCCATAAAATATGAGTGCTTTGGCTCGCGGCGACAACAGCGGTCGATTAATTTCCGGATTGCATTTCCTGCGGGCCGCCGCATAAGAAAATCGTTGAGGCATTGCAAACCCCTCAAAATTGCTTCGATTTTTGCCCTTGTTGAACATGTGCCAAAGCGTTGTATGTTTTACCCTATCAATTCTGAAGTGATTTAGCTAAAGCTTTTCCCAACAGCTTTATGAGAGCATCCCTATTTTGTGTAAATATGAAAATAAAATTCTTGATAATAATTATATCGTAATCAGTGAATAAACGTCATAAGCAGAAAAGAATAATTTAAGCAAAGTTTCAGTAAATTTTGTTACCTTGAAGGTATCATATTTTGAGTGGAAAAACCATTATTTTGTCCAGCTAATGGTTATTTTTCTTTTCAATCTCGGATGAATTAGCCATATTGCTCGCTTTTTTGTGCTAATTACAAAATTAGATTATGATAAAATGCGGTTAGTATTGTGGAAGCCATTTTTGCTAATGGATTTTTATTTAGGTTATACCAGCAAACAAATTGTTCTATTCCCATGGTTGAAGCGGATGCTCAACAGCCTAGTTCGTCGACTTGGGAAGCTCAGCCAGGTCGAGATCAAATTGTGCGGAATAGGGAAGTTTGCAGCTTCACAGCTCCTGCAAGACATGTTCATGGCAAAGGCACAGCGACAACATCTTCGGCGTCTTCAGAAGTGCCTAATTTCAGCAATTTCCGGAAATCCTCAAAAGATTGCATACAAAATCGAAAGTGTGACAGTCAGGGGATTCTGCTGGATGACCTAGTTGACCAGTGTCCTAATTGTACGAATATGGTCAAGCCAATGGATTCGTTATATTTTCTTACCTGTCTGCTATATCCAAGGAGGAATTCTGTGCGGTGGCCTGTCATTTTCTTTTTTTTGTTGGCAATCATTGCGCAACTTCCGCACAGGAGTGTGTCCGCCTCGGAGGAGACAAATCGAGAAATTGTGAGTGCATGGATTGCAGTGCCGGAACGAAACAGAGCCGGTAAGCGGATATTTTCCTGTAAAACACACCGTTAATAACAAGTCCCATCATTTAATAACATGAAACCCATCAGGTTCTCTTTCCGTCCTTCGGATTACGAGCCTATTCATTACATTTTTTGCTGCCAGGATGATTCGGTTATTGCGCGACTATTAGCCATGTTCTCTCCTTTGTTTGATTTCCTTTCACTGCCGCCACACCGAAAATATATATTATACCAATAAATCCTCCGTTTATTGGCAAGGTTCCCATTATTACCAAACACCGTTTCATTACTAGTGCAGGAAAAAAGCCACATTACAGTCAAATAAAACACAAATAGCGGAAATTTTTGAAGCCTAGTGAATCACGCATTCAACATAATTTTTTTTCTCGCAATAATAAATAAAAATTACTGGAAATATAATGATTGAACAACAATGAATTGAGTTTTAATTTTAGTAAAGTAAAGTAACTCGCTCAACTTATTATATCACACAACTTATTCTACTTCTTTGTATTTCTTAAACATTGTTGAAATTTTAAGCACCAAAAAATGCAATTTTGTTATTTATCTGACAATTCTGGAAAATTTAAATTGTTTAGAATCTTAATCGCAACATTTATAATCAAATAGCAATTTAAGTTCGGAGTCTTTTTCGACCGGTGAATGATGAAGTGATCTTTTCGTCACCAAAGCAGCAATTTTCATTCGATGAATGGGTCAATCGGACACAACAAAATGGAGGTTTGTTTTCAAGAAAATCAATTCCTTCTAAATAATATGCTTTAAGGTGACTTCCTCAACCACAGTGCCTATGCCGAAGGCGAAGTTTTGCTTTTTCGAACCAAAAAGAACCGCCATCGAGCAATCGCCGTAATGAGCACACATACGTCATCCAAATTCTCCGACTCTCTCACCTTTAAGGAGTGGCTTCGCAAAGTTTATTCGCAAGATCGTGGTGAGTATCTCTTTTGGTTTTCTGAGGCAATTCAAAAATAACTCAGCCGTCCTCCTGGAATTTATTCCTGTCATTTCTCTTATTTTGACAAATGCTGCAACCGTTGGCTCACTTTTTTGACTGTTAGATTGAGGATGTAGCGAAATGAGGCATTGCAATCCAATCGCATCCCCACCCAATGTGTCACCTTAATTTAAAATTATTAGCTGAGGCGGGAAATTTCCAGTGGTGTTTTGGGGATTTTTCCTAATCGCATCAAATCATGCATGAGTTCCGGTATTTCCAATCGAATTTCTGAAATTGTAAGAAAATTGCAATATGCCGTAAACGAATAAAAATTTACCAAAAATTAAAAATCATAGAAAAAATTCAAAATCCAACTAAACTAATACCAAAAATTGAGTTCGCTGTTTGGGTAAAATTGTGACTATTTTCAAGACACAATGTTAGCAACACTAAACTGGCTTTACTTTTATCATTTTGTAATTATAAAGATTTTGTACCTGTCATTTATGACAAGTCTTATAGTGCAAAAATTTGCAACAATTCGAGACAATATCACCACCAATTTGTACCATATGCATGGTTGAATCTTGCACAAATTTTGGATGCCTATCAAAAGTGATACCCATTATATAGTACATGTACTGTAAATGAATCACCTACAAATTGGGACGATCTCTGTCCATCACAGTGCATTAATGCATTGCGGACGGAGTTGACACCTGTAAATTAGTCGCAGCCAACCTGGTGGAAATAATTGACATCCTCACCAAATTTTCGTGACATGATAACTCGCCCTTAGCTCACCAGCCATCTGCAACAAATTTGTTTGAGGTAAAATAAACACTGGGCTTTTCTAGCGCTCGAAAAAACGGAATGACCTCAAAATTGGGTTGCTCGCCTGAGATTTTGTTTGTTGTTGTTCAGGAAAGCGGAATGCCGAGCACAAACTTGTTCATAATTAATCACATTATTGTTTGGGGGGATACACATGGAATCATAACAGAAATGAGGAAAATGCAATAACAATTGGTATTATATATGATGGCAATCTGAACCAATTTTGGATAAAATGGCCAATTTCTGGCTAGCAAATTTTTAGTTTCGGAATCGATAGAGAATTGCTAAAATGCCGGGTCGAAATAAGACTTTTTGTACAAAATTTGAGGCAAAATGTTTGAGGAAGGCCAAAAATGAGATAACGATTTTTAATAGCGCAACTTTTATCTTCGAACCAAAAAGACATCTTGTTATCTTTTAACGGTAGCTACATAAGTGGGACCATGCTGATCACGGTCCCCTATAGGACGAAAATCTGTATGGTAAAATCCAAAAATACGTTATTGCTTTTGTGAAACGAACTGTTCTGATTAAATATCACCCATAAATATATGGAAAACCAAAAATTCCGTTAGTGTTTATGCCGAATGTACTAATGCAAGGCATTATAAGTAATTTGTACAAACGATTTGTTACTAATTTTCCCTCGATGATGACATTCCTCCCACAAGAAGATCAATTGCATTGTTAGACACTCGTTGGATTTATTGCCCGCACGACACCGCTCAATTTTCCTATTAATCATAGTGACCATTGGCACTATTGAACCTGGTTGACCTTCGCGTGCCCATACACCTAAACAAATTCCATGGGACTTTATTGCGGGGTTTATTTTATTTGTTTGTGCGATGTTGCGGAAATGCCATTGCGCTGGTCATTCTCCCGGAACAAACAAAATCACCTTGACTTAAGACCCTATTAAGCCATAAATTTGGGTTTATTCATTGCTGCCAAAAATAAAGGTTGCAACGTTAAAATTAAAACGAACAGTCAAATTTCAGCCTTGAAAGTGAGCGTTCGGACGACAGAAGTGGTTCGCCAAGTGCTTCAGCATCTTTATGCGTCCAAAGACGGATTTCGGGCGCCCATTATCATTCATGCGAATGTTTTCGACAGTGGACGTCATAGTTTGGAGGTATGTTCATAGGACGCTGCTGCATAGGAGAGCGTCATACAGATAATACTTATATTGAAGTAGCAAGTTATTACATTTCATAATATTATCTTGTGAAATTAAGGAATATCTTTTGAAAAATACGACCTATATCCTTTGGACATGAAAGAATACTATACAGGAATTTAAAATCTAAGTTAAAAATAAAAAATTTCCAGAAAACTGTCGACCCCGTTGTCTTCATTAGAACAGTTCATCAACTTTTGCCCGAGGCAGTCGTTTCGCTGGGGTGGACGCCGTCTGCTGATTACTCCGTTGTAAGTGTATCCAATTTTAGCTAAACTACACTTTAACGCAAATAAATAATTCAGGTCAATCGACTAGACTGGGCTTCAACTTTTCGTCTGGTGGAATATGTATACGACTTGGATCAACCGGTCATTATCAACATGAAACTGAATGATGTAATCGTTTTATGAAATGTATAAAACCGTTTAATTGGATTAAAAATTTTGAGCAGGCCAAATTTTTCATGGCATGAGAATTTTTTTCAACACGAATCACTGCAACTATAAATTATAAATATACTCCTAAAAGTAACAATTAGTCGTTTCGGAACAAATATAAATAGATTTATGCGGATTCAATTGCAATAGTTTACTATTTAGGCTGTTCATTCTGTGGACCAATTGGAATGGTTGTTGGGCACGGACCGACCTTCCATTTACCTTTTGCTCAAAGGTGAAATCACCGATTTTATTGACAGCGATTCGGCGTTGCAAAAGTTGCGAAGCATTGGGTCCTCTTCCGGAACAGGATCACACAAAATATTGTATGATGTGGATGAATCTTGGAAGGCGCGACTGGATAGAGTCACACCTGCGGTCTCTATCAAAAAAGTTTGTAATTTCACAGTAAAATTTCCGTTTTTATTAATGGCTAATTCATTACATTTAGAAGCGCAGTGTGGAGCCTGAACGATGGCAGAATGTGGTATTTCCAAGTTTCTATGCGATGCTGTCCACGTCAGTCGTTTCTTCTAACGGAGTGGCATTCCTAGGTTATTTTTACTGATTTTAGCAAAATTAATTGCCATTTTTGTTTTAGGATGGCCAAGTTCCTTATTTGTTTCTACAAAAGAAGCTAATGATTATCCGGCAAAGCAAAAAATTTCAGGAAAGGTAATATTATTTTTATTATTGACTAATTTTTTATTATTTTTAATTATAGGTGATGTTTCTAAGAAAGCGACAGGTCCGTGAAATCTCCCCGTCTCGAAAGAGCGGAATGGTCATCCAATTATTTGACACCAACCCAGATTCGATCGATTCTCCAATTGTCGATGATGCAATAGAAGTAAGAATTTATTATAAAAAATCGAGCCTACATACCATACCTGGTATATATTCGGTTGGTGACTCACCATCTTTTTCATTTAAAAATTTATCACAATGTAAACATGAGTCCCAGAAATAGGAGTCTGTATGGGAACATAGCTAAGATCCTATCCAATATTATAAAAAATTCTCAATTTTTTTCTTACCTAAGGCTTTCTTTTAGGTATTTGTTGGACACAATGGTCGAGTATCTATAGAAAACCAGCAGGCGAACACAAAAGATGGTTATCACCGAAGCAGCAGCGCTAAACTGCCAGCATGGCCATGTTATGCTTTCGAAGTTTTTGATAAAGGCTGGCGCGTAGAAATGGACATATGGTCGGAGGAATGCCCAGAGGGAGATCTAAAAGACTCGACGGTTAAGAAAGTGAAAGGGGAGGGAGCCAACTATAGAACGTTCGTACAACTGGACACACCGGTGGCGCGCTCAAGGAAAACTCGAAACGTTGCAATTGGAAAGCTCGGAGATGGTACTATCGATTTTTTGGCTCAAATAGAACACAGCTGGGCTTACAGGTCGACATTCAGGATATCCCTAATGTTATTTAGTGTTTTATTGTCTTTCAATGTGATAGATTTTTCAACTAGGTCAGTTTTGTAAATACTATAATTGCTTTGTTTTACGTACGCATCCAATGATCTCCTTTATTCCCATACGCAAATTATATATTATCGTACAATAATGAAATAAAAAATGTCTTTGATCATGTTTAAGTAAAAATAATCACCTATTTAGTTAGCTGTTCAATCACATTATCGTTGGGACACAAAAGATAAAATAGGCCGGTGAAAATTATTTAGAGAACGGCAAATTTTTAAGGTTCGATTAATTTATAACTTGGGAAAATTAGTTTTGATATAATTTCTGCTATAAAAATTTCAATTTGGACATAAAATGGATGAAAATCGATTTGCCAATCCCTAAAATTATGCACAAATACTAGCTGCAATTACTACACATCAACGCTTATAATAAAAGATTCATTAATGGCACTTGGCTTAAGCAAACCTCCTTCCAGAATGTTTGATTCCACATATCGTTTGAAAGAAATCAAACATTCGAACGGAGAAATTACCCGTTTAAGAGATGTTCACAAGTACGGGCAGGAAGAAAATGAAAGAGCAACATTTTAACTAACATAAATGAAAGTGTTAATGTCATCATTGTGACGCTTCATGTAATGGTGTTCGATGAGCCATTCTATTTGTTCCTTGATAAGCTTTTTCGAAGGCAAAAACTGAAATTGGAAGGATAAAGGCGATTAATGCAAAGAAAGCTACCATATGTTTGAGTACTTCGACCAGCTCTGTTTGAAGTTGAGCTTGGGTGATTTGCTTTCTCATTTTCAGGATTTTCACAATGGCTTCTTGGATCTGCAATTATTGTTTTGGATTAATTTAGATCAGGAACTGTCTTGTCAAATTTAAGCGCATTTTAAAATTTCAAAAGCACACTTCTAATGTTTCATTTCATTCCGTTACATTTTTGAGAAACGTCGAAACACGTATTATATCGTATTTATGTGCCATTGCTTGACACGACATAGAGATGTCACCGAAATTTGGAAATTTCCGGATATACTCCAAAATTACAATCTCATTAAAGTTAAGGTAAAAAAAAAGTTTTAACCCTTCATTGCCGAGTGTATCCGTTCGGATACGATGTTGATTTGCTAAAGACTTCACAAAAAGAAAGAAACGAATGAGTGTTCATTATTCATACAAAGAGTGTGTCTGTAAATAGATCACATAGAAAAGAGAAATAAACAATGGCGGCCATCATGATTTTGATAAAGACAGCTCACCAAAAGGAAAGCTAATGGTAACGCAGACATTCTGCCTTTTGTCTATGGCTCCGGCAATGAAGGGTTAATGCCAACAAAGCCTTACTCGGAAAACTCTTAGCTGCAAGATTTCACTATGTTCTTCTTCGGTGCCAGGGTCTTGATTCAGCTGCAAACGACCAACCAGATTTAGCTTGCCACGAGGTTGGGGCCGGTCGTTCTAAAATTCACTTATAATTAGCATGATTGACTATAAATTTTACCTTAACCACAGCGAATTCTTGGTTTATCCAAAATAGTGTAGATGGGCTGAACGTTCTTGATGTTAGTGGTATAGGGCTGTCCGTTAACAAAACCTGATATTTGGTTTTAGGGAAGCTCACCAGTGACTAAAGTAATGCAATGTAAAAAATCATAATACTTTACAGCACTAACCAAAAGTGTCCTGGTCAGCTCTGCGTCGGAGAGGTCAGTGGATAGCCGAAGATCGTTAAACGAGAGCTTGTCGTGTGGTCGGTCATTCCATGCAAATAATACAGATATTTGAAAAGTTGTTACTTCGAGGTCATATTTGCCAACATTATTTGAGAAAGTAATCTAAATAGATAATATAAAACAATAGCTTGCAAAAGAAAGGAAAAAGTTACCGTGCCAGTAGACCAATGATGAGCCCAATTCTGAAAAATTTCATTGAATAAGTTCTATTTGAAAGATTATAGTTTCGAAATTATGTAAGGCTAGGTTATGCAAAACAATTTATAAATAGCGAAATTTTTCGATTACGATGAAAATGCAATTTTCTTAGTTATCATATTTAGTGAAAAGTTCTACAGGGTGATGTTTATAAGAAAAGGCAGTGGATGGTGCTGATGCGTCTCTTTCATAAGAAATTGGATAATATATCACTATGGAATTGCGTCAAGAAATTAGTTCAAAATTGAAATTTTTGCTATGAGCGAGCAAAATCTATATGTCACCGATTATTACGCAAATATATTTTGCATAAACGGAATAAAATGTGACTAAATATGAAGTATTTAAAATGCTCCAAAGTACAAACCAATTTTCGTCCGGAATGCTGTTTCCGATAAAAGTCCTCCACTTCAGGAATAAATTCATCTAGCTCATGAGGCAAAGACAAATGCGAGCGATCACGGCCTCTTGACCATGCCCCTCCATTTAGGATCTTTATAGCAATGGCGTCTAAATATGAGCGATGTAAATTATTTTAGACATATTGGTTTGGTAAGAAAGTCTTTTCGGTTTTGTTTTATCTAAATTTTTTCTCACATAGCACAAGAGTGCAATGAGTGTTATATACCATATGTTAGCCAAGACTTTTGTCTGTCCAACTATGCTAAGGTTTTATTTTTGTTCCGAAGAAAATGAATGAATATTTATGATTATATGAGACGAATCGAAACCACAGATTTTTGAGATACTTTTATAAGCTTTATTTATAAAAAACTATGTTATTTTATATTCTATTGTGCAATATTGTAGAAATTTCAGCTCTAATACTTGCTTTTTACAGAACATTTTTTCATTTGGTGGTTGCTGAGATATGACAATTTGAGTGAATGACACCACCAGAAAAACGGAAAATTTCGATTTTTGCGAATTTTTCGGTTTATGTCCCAACTTTGAGCGATCATATCTCGCAGAATTTCAAAGCAAAAGTTATTCTGTAAAAAGTATGTTGTAGAGCTAGACCTTGCCTACAAATGCCACAATGTCATTTGTTTGTGCAGGGGCCTGTGTCACTAACGTGAAATCTTGACATATTTCATGAAATCTTGACATTTCTGTCTAGATTTCAATATGTCATGATTTCAACAACAAATGTCAAAATGTCAAAATTTCATAAAATATTTCAAGATTTCAAGACGTGAAATTTTGACATTGAAATGTTGACATTTTGACATTTGTTGCTGAAATCTTGACATATTGACATTTTGAAATCTTGAAATATTATCAAATTCGTCTTTTCACATTTTCACGACACGAAAGATGCGTTATTTAGATCATTTTTGAGACATTTCAACTAAGATTGGCCCAAATTTGATGTTACTAACTCTATATCAACATTTTGTCTGGATTAAGAAAAATATTTCAGATTTTCATAAACTCTAATTTTTTTACTCAAAAATGAACTTTTTCAAACACACTCAATTTCATTAGATTTTGAGCTGTTTGTCCGTTTTTGAAACAGTTTTTTCTATGTTTGCTATAAATATGATGTTGCGCTGTCTATGTCAAATTTTTGTCCGGATTCAAATACAATTTTCTGAGTTTTAAAACAGTTGGGTCTTCTTACTGAAAAGTGCATTTATGAAAACACACTCATTTTCCGCCTTCAAAGTGTATTTTTGCTGGGTGCCCCCTCTGGAAAATCTGGAAAAACACGATTTTCCAGAGGGGGTTGGACTTTTCAGGGTGTTAAATGGGAGATAAAAATTTTTTTCTTGGATTTTTAGAAACTAGACACTTGCCGCTACATTTTTGCAAAAACACCTACTACCCCTAGTATGAAAATAAAAAAGTTATGGCCAATCCCTCTGGAATCCCCGGCAAATCCCCACGTGCGTGGCCCAAGCATAAGGACATGGATCAAAAATGCACACATAAACAAGTTGCCAATATAGAGAAAATGGACAGACAAAAATGGACAGATAGCTCGAAAAATGCAAAATCTGATGAAAGGTGCCATAGGCGTCAAAATGAAAATTTTGAAAACTTTGTGTTTTCCTTTATTGTTTTCAATACAAAAACTATAATTTTGTTCATTCAATGAAAAATGGAAATAATCACACGAGACTAAAGATATTTGTGGACTTTGCAGTTTCCTTTAACTTTTACAGTACAATTTTTTTAGAACTAACCATCCCTTTTTTAAACTAGTATGTTTTCAAAAAGTGCACTTTTCTGTACAAAAATCGAAAAGTTTTAAAATTCTAGAAAATATATCGCAATCTAGACAAAAAGTTGATATAGGGTGAGTAAGATCAGATTTATGGCGAACATATCGAAAATGATTAATAAGGTGTTCGGAGAACCAAACAAGACACAAAAGTCAAATTTGGCTATTTTCAGTACAGAGAAATCTTTCACACAATGCACCAAAAACCCATGGTTCCTTAGTAAAAGTTGCTCGGGGGATCATAAGGGACCCTAAAACACGTTTTCAGCGCAAAAAATTTTCTGACCATTTTCTGACCAAAGGGTTTTGTCCAAAACGGCCAACTTTGACCCTCAAAAAAGTCGACTTTTTTCAAAGTCGGAGTGGAAAATAATATTTTTTTCGGATTCTGCACCAAAAAGTACCCCCAAAAACAGTCTTTCCAAAGAAAAATCGAGGTTGACATTTTTCTTGACATTTTGACGCCCGACGCCTCGGCTATCAAAATTTCATGACATTTTGATAGAAATGTCAATGTCAAGATTTCAATATGTCAATCTATCAAAAATTTATGAAATCTTGACATTGGTAACTGAAATTTTGACAGAATGAAATCTTGACTTCTTGAAATCTTGACATTGAAATCTTGACATTGACATTTTGATAGAAATGTCAAGATGTCAATGTCAAGATTTCAAAATTTCAATGTCAAGATGTCAATGTCAAGATTTCATGTTAGTGACACAGGCCCCAGTGCCAAAATTGCAGATATTTTATCGATGAAAATTGCTCAAAATAACCAAAAATCAATATTTTGGGTGTATTTCATTTGGGCCGTTGTAATTAAATATTTTTTCTATATTTGAAAAAAAAAGTTAGCGACAGTCTAACAGAGAAATGAATGGGCTATCCAACGGTATATAACACTCAAGAAAAACGTTGCTATAGATTAATAAAAATTGGCTTTCAAAAACCGAAAAGACTTTCTTACCAAACCCATAACAATTTAAAATAAACCTGATATATTTCGGTAATTATTGTTGGATCCAATCGACTTTTTGAAAGAAGAGTTCAAATCTTTGTTCACTTCAATATCTTGGAGCATTCGGAATAGCTTATTTACATAATCAGCTGGCATACCCGCTTCCTAAACAAGAGACTATTTTATTGAAAATCGAACAAAAGCGAGAGTATTACTCTAAATTTGTTGACTAGACT
Source organism: Ditylenchus destructor (assembly GCA_022814885.1). Lineage (NCBI taxonomy): Eukaryota > Metazoa > Nematoda > Chromadorea > Rhabditida > Anguinidae > Ditylenchus > Ditylenchus destructor. The sequence goes on from JAKKPZ010000005.1 coordinate 1,539,963, forward strand.
CTCTTCCTTTTCTTGATCTGCCACAAGCTCAAGGATTAAACGACGGCTAAGGTGAGTTTTGTGATAACGCATGAAGACGTCTTTGTTCGTCACGTATTTCAACACAAGTAGCTAAATAGGTCGTATTTAGCTACTATTTCATTACTTTATTCATATTCGTTATAAGGGAAGAAATCAATACTTCATTTGTTACGTATAGACATTAAACAACCTTATTTGCAGTCAATCCCATAGGACTTATTGATACTCAAGAGTACCACTGTAAACGCAAAATCTAATGAATTATGCACAGGGAACGGTCAAGGTCTCTCATCTCCTACTTTTCTGCAAAGCTTATACACCAATTTTTCTCATAAGTACTATGTGAAGCCCGGTTTTGCTGTCACGAATATCAAAAATACTTACAACATTATTTAGTTTCTCATCGATCTCTTCGCTTGTGAACTTTTTCGTCAACGCTGTCTTCCTTAGTAGTAAATCACAGTAGTTTGCTAACAATTCAGGGCACTTTGATTCAGAAATAGGTTTAACACTAAATTTCAATAATTGAAATATAAAATGAAGTCTTAAATTATTTCTTACCCTTTATTTTTATTTGGTACAGAGTTCATTTCTAATCGAAATACGTCAGTATTATTTACAACTTCTTGAAAAGCCTAGGATTTGTCAATAATGTTGTTAGTTTGAAGTAAAGGACAAATATCTCACCTGATCCCGCACTGTTAAAAACCGTGGATCGTTAAAGAAGGCCTCTTTGACGAGTTGCGAAAATACAACATACATATTCAGCAACTGATCAACGAACTTTTCACAGTCCTAAATTAGAAAATTGAAATTTTAATTATATATGCCAGATACAAACCGCTAGAATGGCCTCCGCATTGGCTTTCATGGCATCCAACCCCTCGGCTTTTATGTATTTGGCAAGAATATTCAGCAAAGTTGTAATGCCATTCGGAGTCCGGTTTATTAGCCTGTACATCATTTTCAACCCTGCAAGTTAATGAGTTTAAATATTGGAAAAATATACATTGAAATCGTTTGGCAAGATTGGCCAAAAAGTTAAAACCCAGCAGAGCATACACGCTGCGGTATTCTAGCATTACGCGTTATGTCTGTTCCTGTGATGAGGTGCTATATACAGGAGTGAAAAAGGAGACCGTCCATGTCCTAACTAATCAAAAACAAAAGTAGGGAACAAATGTAGAAAATAATATTGCAAAATATGTCTAATGGGTATTTTGGTTGACCTTTTATAAATGACTTACTATCAGTTTCGCTGGCTTTGATAAGGGCCGGAGCCTCAGCCAAGAATTGGTCTTGATACTCAATGACTAGCACGTCGACGCACTTCTCTATTAGCTGAAACATACGATTGATAGAAAAACGAAATAATGATATTTTATGTACAGATTAGTGTCATAATATTATGTAATACAGCCGAACCCCCGATAACACCCCTTCGGATAACGCTGACTCCCCGATAACGCTGACTTTGTCCGGTCCATCCCGTGAATGGATTTGTATGGGTTTGGCCCCCCGGATAGCGCTGATTTTTGTTTGAATCTCCGGATAACGCTGGTTATGGCTGGCCCGTGTGAAAAATGACAATAGGGTTCCGCTTTTGTTTTGGTTTAGGCGCCGTCAAAATCGGCGCCGGAGAAAATTTTGGAGAAATATTCCCACTTTTAGCCAAAATATTGCTAAAAGTAGCTAAATTTTAGCTAATTTCGATATGTAAGGCTAATTTATTGTCTAAAAAAGTTAAAAGTACAAAAACACCATTTTAAGCACCACTTTTACTCTTGAAAATGGCGGACCCCGGATAACGCTGATTTTGTCTAGCCCGAGACCGGCGTTATCGGGGGTTCGACTGTAGTAGTAAATATAAAATCCAACCTTTACTGCGGATTCCTCTACTGAAGAGTCGAGATAAAGTTTAGCCCGATGTTCTTCCTCAGCCAACTTTTCGTCAGCATAAGCCATGTACGCAAGTATTCCATTATCGTTGAGCAGCTATAAATCAAAATAATGTAAAGTGCATTCTTTAAAAAACTTTCTATAACACACCTGTGCCGTCCTGCTTTTATAGAAAACTTCGGTTGCCTCCAAGTAGCTCTTCTCAAAATGTTTCGTATACTTTTCCAACGGATCAGCACACTCAACACACAAGTCGACTAAATTATAAACAACTTGGACTTAACGGAGTAGTGATTAAAACAAAACTTACCAAAAGACTCTCTCACTCCGACGATTAATTTGGATTCGACTGGTTCTCCGTTCCTTTCTTTCTCGATTAACTTCATGGAAGCATGCAATAAACGTTCGGCAATCTTGTCGAATACGACTCGACTCCAGCACTCAAGCATTAACTGAAAGTGAAAAATGCATTTTGGTCAAACCTGTGCAATAAAAATAATTTAGATTTTACAAATTGAGTAAAATTACAGCGATATTATCCATACATTTGTTTTCACCCTTCAAGCAAAAATTGTCTGTTCAAGCAAAAATTTTTTGTCACACGAAAGCAATTTTTCGCCAGAAATTTGCTCTGCACTTTTGTGTATTACAAGCTAAACTATTACGAATCGGTCGAACTGTGCGGTAATATCGCTAATCGAGCGAAATTTTTTTATTACAATATCTCAAGTATATTTTGAAAAAAATATAGTCAAACGTTTTCAATTTCTTTCATAAAATCCATTTCCTAAAATTTAGTCGCCCTTGATTCGCTAAAATGACAAAATCAGATCGAAAAAATCGACAACATATTTTATGCATTATTTTGATAATTTTATACATCGCTTACATTTCTAACAAGCTCTTTGGACGCGCTGTACTTCGGCTTTGCACTGTTTTGTTCGATGAACTTGAAAGGTAGGGGCAATATTGTTGAGAGTTCGGCGAAACTAAAGCCAAAGGTTGAACGGTGATGAATAAACTCAGTATAAATGCAAAATACCTTTGCCATTCCGTTATGTAGGCGGTTAACAATGAATTCTCATCTGTGTTAATGTGGATGTTCTGTAAATGTAAGTTACACGACATAGAAAGAAATTCAAGTTGAAAGTATACTCTGTCTGCATTCTCCACATGTTTTTGGATCTCCTTCTTCAATTCAATGAGAAGCAAATCTCCGCCGTCCGTGACCCAGGAAGTGATTTGACTGTTGATTGTAAACAGGTCGTGCCATTCCCCTTTGGAGACATTCTGAAAATATTTTCTTTAGAAATATTTACTTTAAAAATTGCCGTCAATATTATAATTTAACCACTGGAGCGATGCAATTATTCAACCAATATTCGAGAGGTAATATCAGATGAAGGTGAAGGTAAAATTAGATGGTTTACGATAACTTTGGTATGAACAAGATATTTTTAAAGCTTTATAATTTGCCCATTTTGTGGGAAAAGTGAGGCAGTATATAATCAATAATTTCAATTACAGGAATTTCAAAACTATTTATACGACTAACCTTGCGATTGAGCAAATTTAGAACAACGCGCAACCCCTTCTGCCATTCCGTCTCGAATTTGATATTGTTGTTTTCGTGCTGCAATAGAAATTGTAGACGATGAAAAACCGAGACTTACTTACTTGTTTGAGCAGAGATGCCATAAATGAACCAAATATAGCAAACAAAGTTTATGAAGTAAATTTCATGAAATTCGGTTAAAAGCACCGAAACTCATAATATCTGCTTTGTGTAGTGGAACAAGTGAACAGGTGTATGGCAGTTGGCCAAAAGATCAGTGCTTTCGTTATGAGACATTTGTCTTTTTGAAATTTTTTATAGCTAGCTTAACAATTAAGAAATTTTGGTTTGATGAAATTACCTTATTGGAGTATTTTTAACTATACTGGTCATTAATTTAACATTACAGTCAACCCTGGGTTAAGTCGCCCCCCACGGGGCGGACCTCGGGGGCGACTTAAATCAGGTGTATGGCATATACATGGTATATTTTTAACTATACTGGTCATTAATTTAACACTAGTTTTCGGTGGGCCGCGGGCGAAGCCCGCGGCATACCTTTCGATACCTTTTCAAGACTCACAGTTATTAACATTTTAATATTCTTTTTATCTTCCACAATATCTCAACTTCACAGCCAATTAGAAGTTCTACTTCTGACAAAAAATACGGCAGCGGGAATACATTATTTACTCATACTTAAAAAAACCTACACTCACTCCATAGTATTTGTTTAATTCAAAGCTGGGGCCGATCTATATCAAGTGCTCAGATGCTCAGATCTGAGCATTCCCTAAGCGAAAAATGTCTGGCTTTTCACAATTGCACAACGCGTCACTATTTTCTCTCTCACATCTCTCTTCTTATTTTGTGTTAGACACAGAATGCTCAGAAAATGAAAATGCTTTGTTAATTTCCTCAGACGTATTTTCGTCTGAGCATATGCTCAGACGATTTTCCAAAATTTATAAGAGAAACATTTAAGTTCCTCACGTTGGGTAATTAAACCGAACACTCGTTGCTAGTCGTCCGCCCTTTATGTTGTTTGTGGGTCGATTTGGTGCTATTGTGCGGCGCACCAAAAAGACTATTGCAGAACGAGTGCGCAGAGAAGATATGTGTCTGCCCGGTTATTTCCCACTGCCGCTTCCTTTCTTTTCCTTTCTAATCAGACAGACAAACACTTTGAGAGAGAGCACGCTATTTATGAGAGAGCCAGACATTTTTTGGTTAGAGATTCTGAGCATCTGAGCACTTGATATAGATCGGCCCCTGTTCAGAAATTCTGGTATTGATAAATGCATAGAGTTACAAAGCTTTCTAATATCTGATGACAAATTAACATTAAATAGTAAATAATTTATCAAACAATAACATCAACAGTATCACGAAAAAAAGATTCCTTCTCTTGTTCTATTCAAACAGGCGGATATTCGAGTTCGTCGATATCGAATTCTTCTGACATCTTTTGATCTTCGAAAACCTCAACGTTATCAGGTTCGTTAACGATAATGCACAACAGATCGCCTGAGAAGGAATGGAATAAATATAGGTTATTCTTTACAAATAAGGTTATAGGAGCTGTTGTTGGAAAATCAAATTACCTTTAACCTTGACTACAGAGAGCTTAACGACAAACTCGTCTCCAATATCCATGTCTGAGTCGAAACCGAATTGTATGAGAGCCTTGAATTGTCCGTCAGTTGCAATGACGTTACATTTCCCGGCTGCTGATGAAGCAGGAAGCGTTAAAGCTTTGAGTCGAAAATCCGCTAAAATAAAAGCCTATTCGGAGAGAAAAATATTTTTAGTGTCGTAAACCATTTCAAAATTTGTGCCTACTGAATTTGTAATTTTGTAAGGTAAACTTACACTTAACATTACCGCAACCAAACTCGGCAAACTGACGAAGCGATTTTGAAACCTTGATTTCTTCAGATTTGATGAGTTTAAACTTTGAGCGCATCGTATATGTGACTTTTCGCAATTTGTCGTCGACGACAACATTCTGCAATTGAACTGCGAAGCCCTGAAAGTGAATTAATGAAATGATAATATTATTTCACACCTACCTCAGAGCCTTGCAAAATGGAGTGGAAAAGGCCGGCAAATCCGTTCCAAAACGTGACATTCACATTGTGTTTACCAAACACACATGCGACATCAAGACTGCATTGTGCATAGCCCTCCTTCTTGTAGTTGTAGACGTAACCTACAGTTTGAATAATCCCTTCGAGATCGCTGAAAAATTATATTATATTTTAACATGCACATAAAATAGGAACCGTCACAATGTTATGCCTTATTTTATGAAACAAAATGCGATTAACAGAAAAACAAAACACTATTGGCTCGGTTTGATAACAGAATAAAAACAAAATTTGTCAGCTAAATATGCTCAACTAACTGACTGCTTTTAAGTAATTTACGCAAAAAGAAAATCCTGTAGTGCCAATATTATGATAAAAAAATTCAAAAATCGAAATAATCTGCTGCGTAATTGTGCTCAAGCAACTCACATGAGATCATTACCAGAAGCGTCATCCCATTTTCGCGGCTTAAATACAGTGGCGTTAATCACGAATTTATTGATGACGGCCTCATAAAAACGTTTCTGCATGCTTGAAAAAGGATCCTCGTTGATGTGTTTCATGCAAGCCGAGGCCTTGAAAGCCAACTGATATGGTACGTTTCCCAAATTGTACTCCTCTTCCTGCTTTTCAGCAACCAAGTTCTCGAAACGGTAGAATTTACCCTAAATTTCGCCAGTAAATTTAAGTGGCTCAAAAAAGTTTTTCAGCAACCAAGTTCTCAAAACTGAATAATTTACCCTAAATTTGGCCAGTAAATTGAAGTGGCTCAATAAAAAAATTAAGCAACAGAAAACTAATTCACTATAACAGCAAAGAGCGAGACATAATAGTACTATTTCCCACCTTTTTCATCTGTCCGTTCTCTAACAGCCGTTCACTATTATCAGCCCACGCAAAGACTGTTGCGAAGTTTCCATCCAGGTCCGCGCCAACAATTTTCGAAATCCATTGGTTAGATTTCTTCGGTTTGCTGAGGTCAATATAGACGCATTGCAACTCCACAGCACTAAAATTAGAGTTAAATGTGTACGAAATAATTACAGAGAATACGGTATCTGTCTAAAATTTTAGTTTGTGCTAAAATCGCCTTACACTATACATTCTTTTGATAATTTCTCCAGTATTTTTTGCATAGTACATTCCAGGGTGTGATAGACTCATGTCCAAAAATAAGAACATTTGCCCCAAAAAGTAAGATTTCGGGGTCAAAAATGAGAACATTTTTGACGGCTGTTCTATGCTCTACGGCTGTTCTATACTCAAAACATCAAATCGAAGGGTAAAACGCATATGAAAAGAATACATCTTTTTGTGCAAAATCATGAAATTGTTATAGATAAATCCAAATATACCAAAAGCAGAAATTCAAATTTTCGCGAATTCAAATTTTCAAATTTCAAATCTGATTTCAAATTCGGATTCAGCATATCCGAAAACCCCTGTATACAAATTTTCAGCAACTTTTACGGTCAGAACCAAAAAACCAATTTTTTTACCAAAAAATTCATAAAAATTTGTACAAAAACCGAAACCCAAAAATTCCAAAAGCTGAACTACTCTAAATAACCTATGTTTACGATCTAAAACAAAAATTAACAAACATTCAGTCAAAAAACCCCTAAAAACACGTTTTTACATTTTGGCGCGAATTCAAATTTTCAAATTTCAAATCTGATTTCAAATTCGGATTCAGCATATCCGAAAACCCCTGTATACAAATTTTCAGCAACTTTTACGGTCAGAACCAAAAAACTTTTTTTTTACCAAAAAATTCATAAAAATTTGTACAAAAACCGAAACCCAAAAATTCCAAAAGCAGAAATACTCTAAATAACCTAAATTTACGATCTAAACAAAAAAGAACAAACATTCAGTCAAAAAACCCTTAAAAACACGTTTTTACGTTTTGGCGCGAATTCAAATTTTCAAATTTCAAATCTGATTTCAAAATAGGATTCAGCATATCCGAAAACCCCTGTATGCAAATTTTCAGCAACTTTTACCGTCAGAACCAAAAAACCCATTTTTTTACCAAAAAATGACCAAAAAATTCATAAAAATTTGTACAAAAACCAAAATCCAAAAATTCCAAAAGCAGAAATACTCTAAATAACCTAGACTTACGATATAAAACAAAAAAACACAAACATTCAATCAAAAAAACGCTTAAAAACACGTTTTTCAATTTTGGCGCGAATTCAAATTTTCAAATTTCCGATCTGACAATTTTATGCCACCTACCAGACCATTACCTACAAAATGAGCTATTACTCATCAAAATCTAACGACAGGATCGCGAGATCCTAGCGTTGCAGACAGACAAGCAAAATTCTGCAAAATAATATAGTAAAATTACAGTCAACCCTGGGTTAAGTCGCCCCCCACGGGGCGGACCTCGGGGGCGGGGGGGGGACTTAAATCAGGGAGCGACATAACTCAGGGTGGGCCAAAAATGGGCAAAAATCGACCAGAAAGTCCACATTTTAGCTGTTTTCTGCTATTTATAGACAATCTCTACCGTTATAGACTAAATATTAACATGTTAGCTATATTTTAGATTACAAAATCTAGAAATTTGTACAATTTTTGATAAAAAATGACATTTTTCAAACAAAAATGTCATATTTTCAACAAAAAATTGATACTGAGAGAAAAAGTAGCGGGATTCCACGCAAAAAATAAGCCATAGAGGATACTTTATACCTTTTTCGAAAAATGCCACTTTTTTGGTCAAAAAATCAAATTTTTCAGGAAAAATTGGAGAAAATCTAGAAAATTCTCCAAAATATAAGGCAGGTGGCAACTAAACTAAGGGGCAAAAAAATCTCCTGGGGACCGGATCAAGGAGCGACATAAAAAAGCAACAAGGAGCAACTTAAAAAGGGCGACATAACCGAGGTTTTTTTATAAGGGTTTCCATACATTTCTGGCCGTTCCAAATAAAAGAGCGACTTAAACCAGGGAGCGACATAAGTGGGGGGGGGGGCGACTTAACGCAGAGTTGACTGTACCAGCACTGCGTCAACTTTATGTCTAGTTTGAACGCTTTTCCATATTTTTGAATTCGCACCAAATAATCAAAATATAATAAAAATAGAATTAACACTACTCGGTGCGTATTGGAAAAAGCATTGTAATTTAGACAAAAAGACTGTAATATCATATCATATCAGTGACCAATTTTGTGAAAACTGCGCTAAAAAGGCAAAATAAGCCTGTGCTTCATCAAAAATTGCTATCTGACTTTTGCTCGACAAAGACCATAACTCAGCTCAAGCTTTGATTTAAGACTCGATTAATGGCGTAAAATGGAGTTAGTTTAGACTACCAAATCAGTATAGCATAAGACCAAAGCTTGTCTAAAATTGAGTTTAGTAATAGCTTAGCGCTCAAATATTATATAAAGAAATCCCAAGCTTTTAATTATGCAATTGAGCTCTTCAAGAACGGCAAATTTATCTGTGTGTCGTTTCGATAAAGTCTATGTTTATTGAATGTTCAATAATTATGCTTCAAAATTTTGTTATTAGTAGAGTTCACCCTGATGCTATGCTCAACATTTATGCGTTAGTTATCCAAAATTTATACCAGTCAAAACGGACTTCGTTTAATTAACCTTGTTGGGATCTCCAAATTTAATGGCTCTTTTTGGTCAGGGAGAGGCTTTTGTAAATCAATGTCGCTCTAGGGAGGCCGTTATTAGAGGGCCTTTATTGGAGGGGCCCTTATTGGAGGGGGCCTTATTGGAGGAAGGCCCTTATTAGGAGGAAATACGGTAATAGCTTTATTTTACGCCAATTAATTGTTCATCAAGAGTCAGTCCGTCGAAAGTTTTATTTCTCAGGAATATGACTTTTTATTAAAATAATTGAAAATGAGCCATGTTTTATTTCACCTAAATGAAATGTAAATAATAAATTTATTTTCCAAATAGCAATAAATGAAAGACTCAAGTCATATAAACAAAGGCGTAGAATGTGAGGGAGCATTGTACAATACAGAATGATAAATGTTTGCAACTGGAATACTTTAGAACTATTATATTTCCGTAAAAGACATTAAGTTATTCATATTTAAAACTATTGATGATTTAAGTTATAAAATCATTTGGCAGTGGCTTGTTCACATTCAGCTAAATATCTTTAAAATATTTAATAATTACTCTCATTTAAATATTATATTTGTGAGTTATCCAAGATTGTTTGTGGAACTGGCGGTGACCGGATAGCACAAGTTGCCAGCACCACAGGCATAACCAGCAGGACATTGTCCGTTAATGCAAGGCCCTAGAACTGAACCAGAGCCTAATGAGCAGCAAAAGTTGTTGGTGTTGCACGCATAGCCCGGAGGACATAGATTGTTCACACATGGTCCTTAAGTACAAATTGATATAATGACTTGTTTGTAAAGTAAACTTGTTTGTACCTGGCGATGTTCCCGACTGACACCTGCAACAGAAGTTCCTTGAGTTACAGAAGTAACCCTGTCCACAGAGACCGTTTAAGCAGGCAGCCACAGCCGCGTCACCGTCGCAGGCAGCTTAAAATAATTTCACATTTTTTTGAAATTCCATCATATATCCATTCTACAGACTTTCCATATAATTACGATGAATTTAATACAAAATTATGTGCATTTGCACTTTTTACCCATATGTTGTGAATTTATTAGTAGGCATTTATCCAGCAAATATTATAAATCTCATTTAACAATAATTTTACTGTTTAATTATCTCAAAATATACAAAGCACTGCAGAAAAACTAACTACCTACTTAGCTTACTGAAACTTAGATAGCCACTTAAAAAGTTCAAACGCACATTTCTAAATGTTTGTATATTTCGATGTCTCTTTAGAAACGTAATATAAAAAATAAGTAATGTGGGAACTCCTGACGCCATTGCCAGCTGAAATTTTGCTAACTAAAGCACGAAAGAATTGATATATAATTTTCATAGTTTTCCTACGTAAGAACGCTCGGAAAGCTTAAGAAATCATTAATATGACCGGAGTATTTTTGATAACCATTGTTATGAGAAATAATTTAGTTATCAGAAGTTCTCCTGATCAGCATTGACAACTTACATGACAGATTTGCGGCTAGCGTTGTGGAGGGACAGCAGCACCCTAATACACACACAGTAGCCAGCTGATAACGCTGACATTGTGCGGAATTCATGCAAGATGAGAAGCATCCATTTGGGCATCCCCATTGCCGCTTATTACGAATTACTAACGTATTGTTGTGGCCATCATCTTCGTCATCGTGTAGCTTGCTCAATTCTGGGCTATCCGGGTTATCAGGATCGTCCTGCGCCCTTGATGACGTGCACAAAAATATGAATAGTATTGAGAATAGTGTTGCACTGAAAAGGATAGAGGCCCTGTGATAATGCCTTTCGCTATGCTCGACTCTCATGTTGGGTCTTCTGAAAATGACTTTTGGAGACATGAAAAAATATTTCAAATAATCGTGTTTCTCATCCGTAAAAGAAGAAATAGCATTGATCAATTTATGAAGTCTATTTTACATATACGAAATTGAGGGAATATAAAAAGAAGAAAGAATATGTATTACATACGGAACGGATAATGCGTTTAGGAGAAAAGACGACAGGAAAGGAGAAGACTAAAATTTCGCAGTACCTGTATATATAAAGTTCCCTAAGGAGTTATTATGGAATTCTTGCGGATTCTATATTTACTCACATGCAAAGGGATTCATCGACGTAAGGAGACAACAGAGGAATACTTATAAAATTTGTAAAAAGCAACGAAAATTCAAAACTCTTAATCTCAAGAGCTTAAAACTCTGAAACAAAATTGCTGAATCAAGTCAACGAACTATCATATAAAATGTGAGTTACGGTTATTAATTACAAAATATGTTACTCATGTTGTATTTACAAATTAATCTTAATAAATCAGATTTGGCACTAAACATGGCCGTCGTTATCGTCAAAAGTACTTGCATCAATTTAGGAATTGATTTTCTGGCTATGGATTAATATGCGCAACCGATGTGAGGTGGGTGCTTGATCGTATTCTTTTTTGTTTCCTCACGAAGTGGATGGTCATTTGTTGCGGGACTGGCCACCGCGACCGCGTGGGTCTGCGCAAGAAAGTAAGTGTATTTACTTGAGGGACCGAAAGAGATAACTCATTTGATTCCTCACTTTCAGGTATTATTTGTGAATGTAATCGAGAATTATGAAGAACGAGCAGTCAAACGTAAAACAGACGGATCTAAGCAAGCGCTAAGCAAAAATCAATCTACATTAGGCATGAGCAATCATGGACAATTTCACGTATTGCGCTACAAAATTTGACAGAATCCAAAAAATGATACGCTATAAATATCATTGCGGCTCTACTTTTTTATTGTGAAGCAAAGTATTCTTTTTCTGGTCTCCTCTTCTCTTCAGACTTCCACATATAGAAATAGAGTACAAAATAGAATTTGTAAATGCTATCTTTCGGTGAGGTAAAATAATTTCTATCAATATTTGTTTATTGTACTTGAGAACAACAAATATACTCGCGAAAATTGTGAGTGCAACGCATGCGCTCACCAATTGTTTTTGCACTTGAATTGGTCCAAGAATGTTATGGTCAACAATTCTGGAACAGTTAGAAAACCAACTATTGTAGTTTGATTTCGCAGAAATAGGCATTTTGTGGTTTCTCTCATTAACTTTTAAACTTTAACTTCCATATCCAAAATAGCTCCATTTTTCCATAGCAAAATTCTTTTGACACTTTACAAATGACCATAGCTCATTTATATCCTTTCTAATGCTTCAGATGTATGATTCCAAACTTCTGGGGATGAATAACTTTTGCAATACACAGTAGTCTCATAGTACTATTATACAGATTCAGTAGATGGAAGGAAGGGTAATCAGTCTAAAACAACGTGCAAGGTCACGCGATGGGATAGTACAACATAATAACGGCACAAGTGATAAATTTCGCAGATTGTTGTTAAAAACAATCTAGTTTTTACTATTTACCATCGGGCAATTTCTGTACTAAAAAGTTTTAAACTAAGATCCTGCTGTGAGAGAATTGTCTTAATATCCGGACTGGCTTCCTAGATCCTTCCTTAGCCACACTCGGTGATTTTGACGTTTCGAATCTCAAAAATTTTTCTCCATCTCGAATATCGAAAATCTCAATCTCGCCCAGCCCTGTTGTAGAGCTTCATCATGCCAAGCTTTATAAAATCAATGAAATGAAAAGCCACCATAGTATAAAAAGTTTTCCGATGAACAAAATTTTGGTGACTAACAAACGGGTTAGCTGAAACTGGTCCTTGATGCAGCGCTGCGGACAAAGAGTGGTCCTGATCATTAACGGTGACCCCGGAGGAGGGAATTGGCCCGATGGGGACAGACAAGAAAATCAAATCCCTCGCATCCTCGACCTCTCCGATGTGCGAAACGGCCACCCAACCGTTCTCCACAAATATGCGCCCGGCTGCCTCGCGCATTTGACCGTTTCTCTTTTATTATTTAGAAAGTCGGGATGATTCTAAAACAGGGACTGTGAGGGTTAGCTGTGCGTTCTCGCGCAATTCCAAGCTATGGCCAAGTGAATACCGGATCTTACACTGACCATGAGCTAGGAACTGACTATCGGGACAAGCCTTGGCTTTTGCATCGAGACAGATGTTTAAATTTCGCTATAGTCTCAAAACGTTACATGATAGGGAACAAATAACAGTTTCATAGCACATAAACCAAGCAAGGGTTAAAAGAGCCTCGTAACATTAAAACTCACCAACCTAAAAAAGCATTTGCCGTATTCATTGTAAATTAACGCCCTTGAAATTTAATAACTTTGGCGTATGCAGCATGAAAAGAATAACGCCGGTTGCTATTTTAGGTAAGACGAAGGTTTGCATTAGTGATCGGTTTACTCTCTAACCGATATTTTGACTCATTTTGCTAATTTTTCCAAAATTTTGAAACACTTTTGGAAATCTAAAGAAACGTTAACCTAGATAATTTAATGCTATTAAAGATATCATAAATTAAAAAAAATTTTTCTGACTTTAAGTGGGCAAAAAAATCATTCCCATTTTATATCGGTTGCCAGACAGTCAGAGAAAAACGACCGATATAAATTTTAAGAAGCTGTAACTCGCACATTTTCTGGACAACTAAATATCTGTAAAAAGCAAAGTTGTGTGTCGGGAGAGCCTCTACTATACTGCCCAAAAAAATTTCCGATTTCATGAAAAAAAGGTCAAGTATCGGTCGACCGATATTTGACCGATACTTTGACCGATACTTGACCTTTTTTTCATGAAATCGGAAATTTTTTTGGGCAGTATAGTAGAGGCTCTCCCGACACACAACTTTGCTTTTTACAGATATTTAGTTGTCCAGAAAATGTGCGAGTTACAGCTTCTTAAAATTTATATCGGTCGTTTTTCTCTGACTGTCTGGCAACCGATATAAAATGGGAATGATTTTTTTGCCCACTTAAAGTCAGAAAAATTTTTTTTAATTTATGATATCTTTAATAGCATTAAATTATCTAGGTTAACGTTTCTTTAGATTTCCAAAAGTGTTTCAAAAATTTGGAAAAATTAGCAAAATGAGTCAAAATATCGGTTAGAGAGTAAACCGATCACTAGTTTGCATCATTGTTTGACCTTCCAGATCTTAGGGGTAGGTTTAGGAACAACCCTTATAAGGGCACGAACAAGCATTTAGCTCCTGTTGTTTTCCCATATGCCTTGAGATATGTTAAATTGCGTTTTTATATTGCGATTGTTAAATCTAGAAAAATCATTGAATGTCATTTTATTTAATGAATCAAAAATACCAAATAAATGCAAATAGTAAAAGAAATATTGTGGACGCATTTAGCCAAATGATTTTTCAGAACACATAAAAATGAACATTCTTTGCTCTTTTAACCTCAAGCAATGTTGAGGTAAGTATTGGCGCTATATTAGAGCTGATATTGGAATAAATTTGGAGTAAATGTTCAGGATTTAATAATCTCCTGTTCATTCCACGCTACAATCCGCAACCACAAAATTAAAGGAGAATTAGCATAAAATAACAGGAAGCGGAAAATTTGTTTTTGGTAATAAATATAAACTGTTGCAAAAGATTCCAAAATTGTTGAAAGAAAATCTAATTGTAAATTTCTCCAAAATACCATTTGCCTTCAAGCCCGAAAATAAATAGCAAAATACGTATACGATATTCTGATGTTATTCTATCGTTTGCTTTTCGGTCGATCCAACTTCTTCTCAGCGGTCATTTTGAACGTTGACGGATTCGGGGTTGCCGATCGCATTTTCTCGGAATTCTGCTTTTCTTTGTCCTTTTCGATAGCCGAGGACTTCATGAGTTTATCAATCCTTTCTCCGACGTAGTCATTGTATTCCGTCTGAAATAGATCAAACATTACAACCACCAAACATCACAAACACTCAATTCTTATGAAATCTTTTCAAATGAAAGAATTTAATTACCTGAAAGAAGTTTCCAGCCGCCACACTTCTTACCATGTACTTTGCCATGAAGTCTAAATTGCTTCGATTGAAAAACGGTTTGCAATTGAAAATTTCTTCAATTAAGGAATGCTTTCTTATTTTAGTCAACATAACAAACGTGCTTTGTTATGCAAAAAACACATTTTTACCTAAAAATATTATGAATCCAATAACTTGACAATTCCAAGAGACTTAAATAAATTTCTCGGATAAAGCGCCCCCTTTTTATGTTATTCATAACGAAACAAAAATTAACAATTATTAAAGTGCTTGCAACGAACCTTTGGTGGAGAATTTTGTTCGCTGAAACACTTGCGCCGCAGCTTTTGCATCGCTAGTCTTAGGGCGGACTTTCGGTGTTGCGTCAAGATACATGCCAGAGCTTTGCTTTGTAGATATTTCCGTTGACATCTGTACATCGTCTACCTTCAGTGATTTTCCATCTTTCTGTGAGTCCTTTCGTACAACAGTTCCTGAATCTTTCCCCGATTGTTCCATAGCCTTTGTTGTTCCCAAGCTGCCCACCTTTGGTCTAAACGGTAATGTAGCAGCCGACGCATTTCCAGCGGGCTTCGCTGGATCATGAGATTCAGATTTTTTCAGACTGCGTTCATCTATGCGATTTTCTTCACTCTGAACATAGTTCTTTTTGGAGCTGCCTCCATTAAGCAATGCCTTAGAATTCGCAGGAGGCGAAGTTGGTCCTCCGTTGTTGAACATATTTGGATTAGAGCCAATAGGCGGAGAATTCGATGGAGAATTCGACGTCGATTTGAGCATAAAATTTTTTTCAAATTCAGACTTAGGCGCTGATTTTAGTTCACCACAGTCGCGAGTAGTGCGTTGTACGGCGGGGTTAGCAGTAGGTTCACGGTCCCGTGAAGCTGAGCGTCGGCGAGAATCGGGAGTGGACACGCCAAGCTGGTTTCCGCTCCCTACGCGGTTCTGTGAGTCTTGTTCACCGTCAGAGATTGAAGAGGAGTCCATAGATTTGATCATAAATTTCATTCTTATAACGTCACTACTCAACTCATTGTTATCAAAGACAATTGGCTTCGATTGCTCCAGCAAAATGAACACGTATCGATGCAGCCCTGACCCCTTTTTGGGTAGAGGTGCCTCATATGACACGATTTCGTCGCCCTTTTCCAGAGAGTTCCCAGTGACTGAAAATAATTGACTATTAATCCGAATAAGTATGCATATTTGTTTTTGATTTTGTATACATTTTAGATCACCGCAGCACCTAAAATTTAATCTAGAAATAAGAAGTAATTCCATTCAAATCGAGCTAACTTTTCTCAAATATGGGGTACTTGTTCTCATATTTTGCAGAACGTATTCGAGCATAACTGAACAAGTGTATGAGAACCTTTTTCACGTGTTCAAACAACTCACTGTTTGTAATCATCCAATGCAAGTACTCCCTATCTGATGGCATCGCTCGGTTCGGCACGTCCGGATCTACAAAAAATCACAATGTTACAAATATGTAGCATAAATTTGTACTACCAGTCATGATAAGTGTGTAGTATTTTCGCTCATTAAATGTCTCCAGTGATATTATTGGGCGAAAGTCGACCTGTAATTAAACATTAGCAGCGTCAGGTTGCACATGGCACAATATGGTCAAAAGTCAGAAAGTTCATAATATTTGGTAAAACCTATAAAATATTTGCTTTTCTCTTTTTCTATTTTGTGACAACTTTTACTTCATTAATATTGACACCAAACCTATTTGAATGAAACTTATAGCTTACATATTCCGGCATAACCAGATTTCCCAGCTCGATGGAAACATGGTCACTGTAGCTAACGAACAACTTCGCATTCGGCAATTTGCTGAGAACATCAGGAAGGACCAAATGTGCTGTGAAAGCCTCTCTGAGAGCGTCACTTTCAGGCAGCATCAGAGATTGATCAGCTGCGAAATCCATAGCGAATTCTGTATAAGGAGATGTTGTTTTAGAAGAAATTTATCTGAGTTTTGCTTTCAATGATACCTGAAAACAATTCTAATAAAACTTAGCAAATAACTAAGACAAATTTCGCCATAGATGACACTAAATGGCATTTCTGTGCTCAGTAAGTGCCTATGCTTGTGAACCAAGCAAAGGTTATTAGTGGAAAATGAGGAAAGCAAAACTGAATCCAGTTTTCGCAAAAGATACTCGGCACTCGTTAATTTGCTCATGAAACACATTTCACGCTCGAACAGTCCGGCTCGAGACTCCAACTTATGATCCCAGCCATAATACTTTGGCGAATATTCGAGAAAACGTCCAATTAGCAGGAAATTGTAGGTAAATAGCGGACGACTGTTTCCTAGGACAGCCGGTCCATTTCTCAGACTTTGCCATTTTACTAGAAAAATCACCGGACTTTGGAGCATAAAAATATTTTCATAACTAATTTCTTTTCCCTAAAAGTAGCTGAGAAATTAAATTGGCGCACAAATAACCAAAAGCCAATCGCGCGACAGAAGTCTGTCACGTAACGCAGTGCTATAAATTATTTCGAAGATCACATTGAAAGTCTAAGAATGGAAGTATAAAAAGAAAGCGGTGAATTGTGTGAACGTGTTGTATAACTGTAAATTTTACATTGCTTTAATAAAATTATCTGGTGAAAAGCTTTAGAGCTAAGACAATGCGTTGTAAGAATGAAAGTAAAATTTATTATTTATATTGCAAAGAAAATATGTCTGTTCAAATCCATTTGTACTCAATGAAGTTTCCATATGAATGAATTTACTCAATGAAAGTTAGCCCACAGACAAAACGTTGACAAAATGTTTTGTAGAAATTTAGTGTTGTCAGCAAGCAAACATAACTTGTTTGTAATCACATAAACGGAAATGGTTAAATTGTTCTCTACATTGTTCTTTACATTCAATTTGGAATAATGACTTTCCTACTTTTGGATGCCAATACTCTAGCTGGAAATCTTTCTCTGCACTTTGCTCTTTAAATTTTTGTAACTTTAGTTATTTGCTTGTCGGCTAGTGACCTTCTCCAACCCGTATCGGATATCTAAAATTAGCTCCTTCACTTGATTAATTGAATAAACAATATCATGAAGAAGAACGAGCCGACTTCCAGCGATTCATTGGGACTACCATTGGAATGTGCATGGAATACCACAAGGGCTTTCGTGAGCAATGAAAATTGCTGGATTGGCCCTGGAATAGGGGCGTTAATCTGATTATTTGCAGAAATTGAGAACCCCACTCATCGGAGCAGACAGAGGCGATAAGATCAAGCGAGACCGAGCAAGATCGCTAGCCGGGACTTTGCTATATTGCCTGTAATTATGACTCGACTTTCTTTTGATATTCGAAATGTATCCAACAAAATGGAGTGCGATAATATTTTTTATTTTCTGTCGATGATTTAATTATATTTTGCAAAATTTGAGCAAAAGTGACATATGAACGCCCCATTTGGTTTATTGGAGTTAGAGCTTAGGCACTTTGTTTTAGAGCAATTAGACTAAATATTCTGAATATTCATTAGGACACGCATCGGAAATTATATTGAGGTGGTCTTTTTATAGTCCTTTAACATAACACATGACATTCATATTTTTTTCTCATGCTTGAGGTATATTCTCGGTGTTAATCAGCCCATATGAGCTTGGTTCAAAAACAAAAGTTGCTGATTTCAGAATACATATGACAAGTCGTCCTGCATACGTTATTTGCCTGTTTCTTCGTCATTATAAATGTACTTAGCCTACAATTTTTTTCGTAGGTTTTTAGAATCGAAGAATTTGTTTTTATTTCAGTTTATGAAGGAGATTCCACATAAAGTTAGACGAAACATGTAAAAACAAAGGTGTTTTCAAAAAATATTCTAATTTTCATAACGCTACTATTCTAATAATAAACAAATTATATTTTCTGAACAAATTTTTCCTAAAGAGAGCAGATATGTTTAAGCTGGCTTTCTGGACACTTTAAACAAAAGACGCTGATATATACATAAGTGGTTGCATAACAGTCAATGAGACCGACGAGAATAGACATTGGTCATTCTTTCCTCAACATTTTGCATGTTTACTATCAACGCTTTTTTATATCCGGATATTGTTTTCGCGGGGAATTGTCTACCTTTTTCGAATTTGCACTTTTATGAAATCATGATAAACTATTACAGTGTTTCGAAATTAATCTTAAGTTTGCTATTATCTTGGACCAAGTATAAAGGCGTATTATTTTCTTCCAAGGTCCTTTCACTCTTTAACGAAGGGCACGAGCCGTTCAAATGAAACTCAAATTTGGCGCATTCGGTCTGTCAAGGATATTCCGGATGGTTGCTTTTATCGGCACTGCTTCTCGCATCGTATTATGCGCAGAAATAACCACAGAAATTAGGCCTCATGTTTACGCTAACGAGTCATCAACCGCAGAATCCTCAATAACAGAAGTGATTCGAAGAACGAAGAGACAGTATGGAGGAGGCGGATTTGGATTTTGCCCTCCTAATTGTTTTCAGGTTCGTTTCTACTTTCTTAAAGAAACAAAAATTTACTGTAATTTACTCAAGTATGTATTGCAATAGCTTTTGGATAATTAAAATTTGCACATCAAAAGGCTAAAAGTTAAAAATTGACGAGGGTTAACAATATGATGTTATATATTTCACAACAAGTTTATTACTATAAAATCCTCACTAATGATCACATTTTTAAGTAATGCGACTTTTACTTTTACAAGGTTTAGTTTTCCTAATAAACTTTTCGGCTCTTCCCATAACTGAACGTTTAACAAAACTACGAATTATATCCAAAAGTGACTATATTGCAGAGAAATTAAAAAATTTTGAAACGTACATAGGGCCGAAATCTTTAGCTGATGACAATTATGCCTTGGGCAAAAATTGCTTGGAAAAATGCGCACTACGCTTGCAATTTCAGACATTATATGAAGAAAAGCTTCACTGTCGCAAATCCTTATTTTGCTAAAAACCTGAAAGTTTGGCCGTGAATCTTTTTGCGTAATATTTAGATTCTCCGTTGCTAATTTTGGATACTTTGCTACTTGATAAAACAATAATAAAAACTTGAACAAAGCATTTGTGCCGACAGGTACATGAAAGTTGTTAATTTTACTGTAATTTCAAACTATTTTCAGTGTAACCATAATCAATGTCAAATGTATCAGCCAAGATGTATGCCTCTCATTGTAAATTGCTGCTGTCCAAATGTTCAGAAATTTGACATAAACAGTGAGTAAATTAAGTTTTATATTTATAGTAGAGCGATAGTTTTTTTGCTCCATAAATTCTGGTTACTTATTTTTTGAGAGAAACCAAATGCATAAATCGCATGGGAACACAAGAAAAGTTTACAGAGCAACAAAAAGGTCATACATGGCAAAAAATATTGTTAAAAGCAAAACATGTTACCCCGTAATTTAATAATCATTCTGACGATATGTTTTGATAATTTTTTCGCGCGAGAAAGTGCCAGTTATGAGACAAATCCATGACACGTTTTTGATAACCGTTTGTTTTATACTGATTTTAGTGTCTAAAAATTTTAAGCACTATAAAAACAGCTGAATCAATATCGCAGCCTTGATTACATTTATTACAGACCCTCTAATTGACGTTTCGCGAAGGTATAGAGCCAATTTTGTAAAAATTCACTTTTAATAATTTAAAGGCAAAAAATTTTAGTGGCTTTTACATTCCAATATTTCAGCTGCATGCGACGGCGAAGAGGCCGTTGCTGGCTGCATGAATGGACTCTGTGGACAAGGATATTATTGCACAAGACGGCAGTTCTGTTGCAGATGCTCCAGTGGAAAATCTATTGGTCTGTTTATCCATCATAAGCTTTACTGTGAAATTCAAATCGCCAATTTCGGTATTTTTCACAAACAGGAATTGCGTATGACAATTACACTTGAGAACAATTTTGCTTGTGTCGTTTTAAAACGGCTCAAAACGCGATTTTAGGCCAAACTTATATAAAAGAGATGTTTCCGATGGTGGAAATCTTAAATATTCACTAGTCTAGTCTTTTTTGATAAAAATTCGTAAATTTGCAGGCCAATGCATAAATGGAAATTGTCCGGCCGGATACGCTTGCAATGCGAATAATTATTGCTGCGCAGTCGGGTTTGATTTTAATTTAAAAGTTATTTTTTCTCTAACCAATACAATTTAGAGCAGGCGCAGTTCTTGGCAAGTGTGTCAACGGACTTTGTCCCGCTGGATTTGCATGCGGTGCTGGTGATCTTTGTTACGCAAAATCTACAGGCATAGTTCCTGCTACGCAGGCCCCACCGCGAAGTGCTCCTATGCCAAATGTGGCAACCCGCAACAGACTTAAATCGAAGTCAACGGCTGGAAATCGCCGAGTGCCAAACTCAAAATCCACAGCTCCAAAAGCTGGCCTACTGCGATCAAAGAACACTAAAGGCGGTATTCGGCGAAATCCCTCTAATTTATTTGAAAGCAAAAATGGCGCACTTCTCAACGCTCACACAAACAATCAACGCTACACGTACGATTACACTTCCTCCAAAAACAATGTACCAAACCGTTATTGGAACGCTGAAAGCGGAAATCAGGACATTTTATATGATGACTACGATGGCTCAAACCCCTTTATGAGCGAAGAATTAAATTTGATCAATTCATTTAATACCGAACAACGGTTTTGATAAAAGAAAATGTGGTATTGCCATAATTGATCAAATTTTCAATGGTTTGAATCTAAATTTAATTAATGTTTGTAACATTGGTGATATATCGTCGCCCTACGAGGCAAGGTGGACAATATTACTCCAGCTATGCTTTCCGTTGATTTCGAACACCATACCTGCTTTTTTAGCCCCCAAAAGCGCGATTAAACTGCTTTCCCTTTTCTTAGCTCGAAAGATGCTTTATGCTTGACAAAAATCCACTCCATGCAAAAAATAAAGCCTTGAAAATTTCCAAGCTTTTTGGAGAGGGCCAACCTGCTTCCTTATCCTTTGCCATGTGCGATCGCCGTTTTATTATCTCTTTAGAACAGTTTAGAGAGTAATTTACAACTTCGCTCATCGAAATTCTTACGAATATATTTATTATATTGTTTGTAGTCTTTAAATTATATGTGGATACATTTACCGATGGATCTAAAATTCCTGCAAGTTTCGCGCAAAGATTATAATCGTTTATCTTTAGAAAACTTTGAGTACCAATAATGATTTATTAGGTTGTTCACTAAGTTTTGACAATAGGGCAGGGTTTTTACCGAAAAATTGAGGGTCCGAAAATTTTGCCGATTTCACCTATATAGGAGTTTTTCGATGCGGGGAATCCTAATTTGATGTCAGATTTTAGGTGGTCCCGCCACGAAAATTGGGAAAACCGCTATGTTCTTCAAAAAATGGCCATTTTTGTTCACGATTGGCCCAAAAATGCCCATTTCTGGCGCCATACGAAAAAATCAATTGCAGATTCGGACTCAGCGAATCAAAATACCCCTAAAAACACATTTTGCGAGAAATCCGAAAAATTTGATTTTTTTTACCATAGGGGGGACCACATGGTTCTCGAAAAAAAGCGATTTTGAAAATGTGGAAATTTTTTTATGCAAAATGTGTTTTTAGGGGTATTTTGATTCCGAATCTGCAATTGGTTTTTTCGTATCGCGCCAAAAATGGCAATTTTTGGCCAAAAATGGCCGCAATTCCCCGCATCGAAAAACCCCTATATAGGTGAAACCAGCAAAATTTCCGGACCCTCAAATTTAACTTAGTGAACAACCTAATATAACCAAAACATAAGGACCCAATTTCGGAAAATAGCAATATTCAAATGCAAAAAATCCACCCACAAAAGTGAGACGTGAAAAATGATTAGGTAATCGAACGTTATTGCGGAGAATTTTGAACTATCAAAAATTAATGCACAACCTAATATAATTATTTCTCAGTCGTAACAATATCACTCTTTGTTTGAAAGTTGCCAAACTATCATATAGTCAGGAGTTTTAGTCCATCTAATATTTAGATGCGATTATCTTAACATTTACGATATATGATGTCATTTAGAATTTGATAAAAAATTTTCCACCCCAATCCAATAAGTGACTTTACATAGCATTAATCCCCGTTTTTACAACACATTTAAGTGCCCAATGTACAGCTAGCAGAAATATTCGATTCTCGTGAATGTCCCCACATGAGTTGCCCCCATTTGCCACGGCCATCTCACGCATCTCAGCCCGCCATTTCCACTTGTATGTGGTTCAGCTCCCACTTCCTGCTCCTTCCATCCTCCTTGGGGTCAATTTGAGCGCATTTTTTCAAACCATGCAGTCTGTCTCAGTCGGCATCCCCAAAGTTGAGACTAATCAGGGTGGCTGAGGCAGCGTCAAACTTAGTTAGCACAAATTTTGTTTGCTCTTTCCGTTATTTTGGAAAAGAGTCTAAATATTCTTTAGAAATTTGGGTAATTGTTTTTATTTCCAATCCATTATTTACATATCGATGTTTATTGTTTATTGCCCGCGTTATTGATTGTTTTTGTTAATGGCTCCCGCTGCAAACATCATCTAACGGTATCCATAAACAAAGCAATAATTGGTGTTAGACGTCTCTCTCGCGCAGAAATATGGGTTTTTGAGTATTTGCATTGTGGATTTTGTGTACTTTTCTTCTTGAAGCCGCCCGGCTTTGCATTTAATTTCCTCGTTCGCTATGGTTGTCGGCCATCGTCATCGCGATTGTGGTTGGTCCCCAGCCGGTCTGTTCGCTGGCTCTCTACACACAGAGCAAGGAATACAAGGACAGGGAAACTGGAAATGAGAGCCCCTTACACAGCAAAAACATTATTACTATTATTAAGCGACAACGGTGTGGGAGAAGTGTATTGAAATGCGACGGGGAGTGGAGTGATGGCCGCTGCCTGACTGGCTTGAGGGAACAAAGGTAGAAGTGCGGTGCTGTAGCACCAACTGACGACGATTGCGGGTGGAAAACCGAGCGGTAGGGGAGCCGAAATGAACAGAGCGAGGTGCCTTGCCAACTCAGTCGAGCTACTACTCATGTCTCGGCTGGCCGCAATGCCGGACATAATCTCACTAACTAGGCCCCTGCAGTTGAAGTGGGGGATTCCCATCGATTGGCGCCGCGAGACAGCAGAGACAGACACAACAAATAACCAATCGAAGCGCACCCTCACCTTTTGGGCACTAAAAGTAGGCTATGGCGAACTGGACTCACTGTATGTCTCTCCCGTTCCCAAACTATTTTCTTCAAGACGAGTGTCTTCCCTTACAAGACTCCCAACGACTTTCCCAGCCATTTAGCGCGCATGTCTCTGTTTGTCTGCTGCTCTCTCAGCACAATCCACTCTCACATTCAACAGTTGGGGTTTCCTCCAAGGCCGCTGCCGGAGTGAGCTGTTTCTCTGCTCTCTTTCCATTCCACTTTCCTCTTATAGAAAAGGGAAACCCCGATGACGAGAGGAGGGCGACGCACGCCGAGCACGGCCCAATGTTGGGTTGTCTAGCACTAATTCACTCTATTCTTGCTCATATTCATAGGCGATGCCTCAAAGTTTGTGGGTCGCGCCGCTTTTCAATGGCGAAGGAATTGTTTTCCGCGCGTATTGTTTTATTGTAGACAAAACACTAGTACTAGTGTTGCCGCAAGTCTTCCTCTTCCATAATTAAGCAGTGCGACGGACCCAGCTGCGTCCATCCTTACTTCGCCTTTCCTGGGATGTTAACTGGTGCGAAAAGGATTGGGAGAGAAGTAGTGCCACTCCATGTTCCAGTCCTTTTTCGGAAACTGCGGGAAAATTGAGTTTTAACCCGAATTAGTACGGGAGGAGGTACGTGGGAGGCCCAAAGTTGGAAGTCAAAAACAAAATTGTAAAGCATACATCAGCTGCTGGTCTTTGCCCGGCTGCCGATAGGCCGCATTCCTCCATTGATTTACTTTATCGATTTATGGAAATTAGTTTCCTTTGTGATTTTTAGTTAGAAAGTCAAAAGCACATTCCACCAATTGTTTTATAATGTGTGAATTGTAGTAGGGAGAGTGGCGCTGACGACACTGACCGCTGGGACCTCACAAGCCGATTATTGGCCCAGTTAATATGGTCTTGCAGAAAATCATAAAAGAAACACTTAGATGATAAGACACACGGGCGTCCTAACATTTTTGGTTGGAGACAGTAACAAAAGTTTAATCGATTTTGACCTTATTTTAATTTCTGCTACTTTAGATTTTTGGCGGTTATAAATTCATTTAAAAAATTTAGCCCCTCACTGAACGAAATTAGGCCATGTTATGCGCAAAAATCTATATTTCAGTACTCACAACACCTGTTATTTTTTTCCATCTCAAAAATATTCTAAAATAGCTGAAGAAAATTTAACACATAATGCTTTTCACTTTCTTAGTTTTCGTGATGGGACTAAAAACCCCCAACACAATATTGAACTCTATTGGAATCTTTGAAATGCTTTCAAAATCCCATCTGCGCCAAAATTCGGCTTCCCCAGACTTCCCCTTTATTCAGTCGCAGTCTTTCATTTATGTTTACTCAAAAATCAACTTGACCGCATTGTGATTCAATTCAGACACTCACACTTGTTTGTATTGAAAGATAGACCTATGCGTTCTGCAGTGGCGAACATATGACTAAAAACAACTTGCACTGTGGCGAGCAATCCAAAAAATTATGACCTGTTATTTTTATATGTCTATTGATTCTTGCCGAGACAGTTCTCGAATTTCATAAAATAGGAAACCCCATTGCCTCTCTTGATATTATTAATATAAGCAGACAGTGTTTTGAAATCCTTATGCAAAATTTTATTGGCCATCTTCCAATATTTCCATGTTTGTCAGTTTAGAAATGGAAAATGTTAATTTTTACAATGGAATAGACTTCTCTAAATGATAACGCTTTGATAAATACATAACCAGAAATTTCTCATTCTGAAGAAAGTGAAACATATTCGTTACTAACATACTTTTACCTAATCTTTTATCTACGAACTGTAAATATGCACCTGTATAAGTGGATTCAATAGTACCAATCATTCTTACATCCTCTCATTATTTGCTTTGCATTAACTGTCACATTGTTATCATTTTTGGTGAACTCACAATCATATAATGTTAGCTATGCGTTGAGTTTTATAAGCTTTAATAAAACTGTCATATTGCTTTAGCTTAATGACTAAATTAAATAAATTAATGAAAACTGAAATGTTAAATCTGAAAAATATTGTGACGGGTTGTTTATGATTGGCATTAGGTTAGATAAATATAATTTGCTCCCAAACATTGCATTTAGTTATAATTAATGTTGTTGTAATGGACCAAAAACACAATATAAATTCCTATATGTTATTTACTTATTTTTAAATAAAATAATTGTGCCTGCTATTATCATTCCCACAGCTTTCAAATAAAACTTCCTGTTTGTGGGATAGCCCGTTTAGGCCAGCCGTTTGGGTTTGCGTGTACCCAAAATCGATTCAGCTGACTCACGTTCACTTATCGAATAGCGTTCGTTTTCGTCCGTCTGACGATCGACCATTTCTCTATCTCTGAGCTTTTTGTAAGGCAAAGAATAACAAGCACAGCCGTTTCCCAACCTCGTCGACGGCCAATCAGTCAGGCCAGCCCCGGCCAAGTGCAGCCTCCCCCTTTCCACCGCCCTTGCCCGGTTTTCATTTTCTCAATACAATTCAATTCACTGATTCATCATCGACAACAACGCCGTTTTCACAGAATATTTGATTTTGATAGTGACGTACGCTATCTCTCAAACCCAAACACTTTTACATTTATAGTATGCAAAGAATTCTCTCGCTGCGTTAATTATTTTCACTCTTTGACCTCACAAACCTACAATTGTCGTGCCATTTCACATTTTATTACCTTCAACTCATAGCTTGCATATAATAAATATGCCTTCCTACACATACTTTCATCCGAATAATTACTTACCGTTAAATTTCGCGATTGTAAAAGTTCTAAGCAACGATTAAAAACTCAAATTTTTTATTTGCATTTAAAATGTTTTTTGAAAGTCTTAAGACTTATGCATTCGTTTTGGCGGCAAAAATGCTCAAATACATGGTCATTGCGATCCTAGCCAAAAGGCGTTTTCCTTTACGAAAACGTTTACCTGGCGGAGCATTGTACAACTGCTCGACAAATGCGATTAATTTAATGGAGTGGGACCCACTTTGAGGTGACATCGCCTTTTGAATTTAGGAAGCCCGCAAAGTTCGCGGTCTAATCAATGGAAAGGGGCGAAAAAGGTGACAGCCGAGTTTAGTCGGGAGGGAACCAGGCGGTGGTGGGTAATGCTGTTGACAATAAGGAATGGACCACATAACTGACACAAGTGCCACCTTCGCGGGAAACCCAAAATTAGATGCCAATATTGGCTCTGCCATTCCCATAGCCCTTCCAATGCCTTTTTAATTCCGAACCGCTTTGCATCACACCAATCCATAAATAATATTGCACTGAACCGAGACGGCGCTCCGTTTTAGACAGGCGTCAGTTCGGGAGTAGATCCAAAAAGGGCGAGTTGAGCCTTTTTTCGTCACCTCTATCAAACGGGTAATCCATTGAGTTTGGGTAAACCGAAAAACCAACCAAAAGTGGTACCATGCGAATGACTCCCGCCGCTGGCCAATCCATTCATATTTGCCACTCTACTAAGACCAAGGAACAAAAGGGGTTGGGTCCGTGTTGTTGGCCTGCTCGACCAACTTATGCATGTGTGTAATATGCTCTTTTCCCGTGCAAAATCGATTGGTAGTTCGTCGTCGGCCTTTTTCGGCGTTTGCCCGCATTTTGTTGTATTTCCCAGCCTAACCCCCTTTCAGCCCAGCAGTCCCCTTCTCATTGTCCCAAACCGACAGCTGCACTTTGGAAGAAGAACAACGAGACTAGGGCTGGCCCCGTCGTGTGTCCGTTGTCTGTTAAGTCAAAAGAGCACTTCTATCACAACCACGAATTTGTAATAGGGGACAAAATCAGCAGCAGCACTTCTTCTCCTGCTGATTCTCTAATTGGGTAGCGGCGGATTGCGTGGTATTTTACTGCACACTGAGCCTTCCCCTTTCCCGCCGATCTCGCCGCCGGACGAGAGTTTTTATATTGCAGAAGAGAAACTAACAGAGCGGAAATCAAGCACTGGATGATAAGAGAGACTAAATGGAGAGAGTTTTCACGTCGATCAATATAAGAGTTGTCTCTCCTTTGTCTTCAATTTGAACTTTATCATATATGCGTTATGCATTTCTGTGAACTGTTCTAACCTGGTTCGTGCATGGGTCTATTTTAAACGGTTTTATTTAGGATACTTGTGTAATACTCGTTTTGTGAAACTTTAATTTGAACGGTTAATTTTTGTCTTTGAAAATTTATTTTACTATCTATCCAATGTAATCTGGTTAGGGAAGCATTTTAAGGGGTCCCTGAGTGCAAAAATCATGTGGTAAAATCTCAAAAATGCACGCAGATAGTTTTCTTAGCAATTAATCCTTCTGCGAGCTAAACACGAATAGGAAGTCGTGGCCTGTAGTTCGTAAAAAGCAGAATTGTGAATATCCTACAGATTCGGAATCGAAGCCAAGCTGAATAATGTTCTCATCACATACAATTTTTATTGTGGAACTAATAGTGTCTACCAACACTGTAGTTCTGGACTAACTTTTCGGGACAGTAACTGTAGTTTTTAGTATTGAAATTGACTATAGAAAGCAAAAACGATTACTAAATAATGTCCGTTTCAGAATGTTTTATACTAGAATGATTATCACACGAGTTTGAACCCATTTAATATCCCAGCCTGCAACATTTGTTACATTCACCACCTCACTGACTCACTCTTGCCTTATTGACGATACACCTGCGCAATTTCTCTTCAACAATTCCCTCCAACGCTATTAAATCGATTTCTCGCATTTGTTTGAATAAAATATCATATAATGTGGCATAGTGCCAATCCTATTGATATATGCGTGAATTTGAATTACCATATTCATTTGCAAACTGTCTGTGTTTTATTAGTGACAACATTTTCTTTATAGCAACACGACGGCGTCCTCTCATCAACCCCAGCCGCCGGCTCACCCGGCGGATCCGGCATTTACTCAACCGGCTCCACCCCCGTCCGGCCGGATCAACTTTGCTCCACCCGCAGGAGAAGCGCCGCCAGCAATGCCCCACCCAAGCAGGTACAATGATTTTTGTTCTTTTCTCGATTTAAGTTCCGCGATCTAATAGGATTATCTTAAAATTAGTCAGAGCGCAGTGATGGGATTAAGTATAAGCAAAAAGTCGATCAGCTGGGGAGGAAGAGTATTATGGTAGTCAAACACAATAATTATCTTTGAACTTTATTTTTATAGCTTTTTTCTGCATGAAAATTAAGAGTTAAATCGTGCGAGAGTTCATAAAATAGCAATATACGAAAGTAAGCTGCAAAATTGCGAGTAGTCGATAAATATGAAATGTGGTGTTTTATATTATGCAGTTTTAGCTCCGCATCTCAACACCCCCATCCTCAGCAATCCCATAGTCATCACAGCAGCGGTCATCGGGCACATGGCTCTTCAAGTGGCCATCGTTCTGCCGGAATGTCCACATCAACCTCATCGGCCAGAATGCAACAAGGGCGGTCACGCGCAGGCGAGGATCCGCACATAGGCAAATACAAACTCTTGAAAACTATAGGAAAAGGAAATTTCGCTAAGGTAATTTCTAATTTACAACTTTACATAGAAAAGTGAATACTTGTTTTTAGGTAAAATTGGCGAAACATATTCCCACGGGTATCGAAGTAGCTATCAAGGTGATTTTAATATTCAGCACGAAGTTTGTTGATAATTAATTTATTTCCTTTAGATTATTGACAAGACAGCGTTAAATCACAGCAGTTTACAAAAGGTTCGTGTTTAATTATTTTAAAGTGAGTCTTCTGCAGAAATATGTTTTGATAGTCACAAATTTTAGATATATTACTTTTGTTACCCTTTTTGACATATCCTCGTTCCAAATTTTTATAATCCAGTCTTTATGTGTAAAAAAGTTTGGGTAATATTCCTTCAAAACATTCGGATTCCTAGGTATTACCAAGCATATATAATCAAAAAATAGTAATCGTCAATAATTACAAAGCATCTTTTGGACATAATTTAAATTATGAAATGTAGACTTTATTCCTTCTTTCACATAAACGTTTACACAAACATATTTTAGTTGTTCCGCGAAGTGAAAATTATGAAACAGCTGGATCATCCGAACATCGTGAAGCTTTATCAAGTTATGGAGACAGAGCAGACGCTCTACCTGGTTATGGAATATGCAAGTGGAGGAGAGGTGTTCGACTATTTGGTCGCTCACGGTCGCATGAAAGAGAAAGAAGCCAGAGCCAAATTTCGGCAGATTGTCTCCGCAGTGCAATACCTGCATTCTAAAAATGTTATACACAGGTACATTTTCCACTTATTAGGGACAGTCACCTGATGTAAATTTTCATTTGCGACAAGATCTAAAAATTTTCTCCAGTGAATTGCGCTGGCTGTTCAAAAATTATTTCACTTTCAATTGACAACCGCATACGGACCACTTTTTGGTAAAAGCCTCGTATGGAATAACAGTTTGCATCTTATGACTGTCTTTTGTTAAGGTGTGCTACTTTTTTATCCTAAAATCTCTTTTCAGGGACCTAAAAGCGGAGAATCTACTTCTTGATGGAGACATGAACATAAAAATTGCAGATTTCGGCTTCTCAAACCAATTTTCTGCAGGTACAAATTTCTCATTCATTTAACTATTTTCGCATAATCATTTTATTGCGTTTTAGGAAACAAATTGGACACATTTTGTGGTTCTCCGCCGTATGCCGCACCCGAATTGTTTCAGGGAAAGAAATACGATGGCCCTGAAGTTGATGTGTGGTCTTTGGGAGTGATTTTATACACACTCGTCTCCGGTAGCCTCCCGTTTGATGGACAGAATCTCAAAGTAATTATTTTTATGTTAAAAATTTGAGAAGAAGGTCCCAATATACTGGTCGTGGCACAAAACACCGTACTTTTTACCACTCTAGAGTTACCATATTCAAAGACAATATGAATTGTCTTATTCTTCCGTTTACTATTATTACCACTTACAGGAATTACGTGAACGGGTATTGCGCGGGAAGTATCGAATTCCCTTCTACATGTCAACCGACTGCGAAAATCTTCTCAAGAAATTTTTGGTTCTAAATCCCGTAAGGCTTTCTGTTTAAATAATTTATATCCAACATATTTCAATAAATTTTAGGCAAGGCGTGGCACTCTTGAGCAGATAATGAAGGATAGGTAATAATTTTTAAGAAATTTGTTACTCATTGAAGCTTATAAAAATGGTACATCCAGTGACAAGCACTTCTAAATATTTTTATTCAAGGTGGATGAACATGGGTTATGAAGACGATGATCTAAAACCTTTTGTGGAACCACCGAAAGATGCGCGCGACGAAAGGCGCATACTGAAATTGCAAGCTCTCGGATACAACCTGCAGCAAGTTCATGAGGCTTTGGACAAAGAGCGCTTCGAGGAAATCCATGCGACGTATTTGTTGTTAAAAGAGAAGAAACCCGACACAGATATCAATGGAAGCACCATTCAAGAAGGAAATAAAGGAGCTGGAGGAGATTCGGGCGCAGGACAGGCCACAAATGCGTCGACAACAGGGTCCGGAGCTTCGAGTCAGGTAAGAACAACTTTGTAAAACGTTTTTTATGGGCATAAATTTTAGGGTTTTATCAACAAAATGGAAACTTGTGTTGAATAAAATCAATATTGGCACATTTTTCAAGTCCGAGGAAAAATATAATTTACCCATGAATATAGTATTTGTTGCATCGATATACATCCTACTTTGGTTATCTCATACGAGATCCAGAAATCATGCGTGAAAGCATTTGTAACTTTACTGAATAATGGCAAACTTTTTGACCTATATTGTATATTTTTCTCCCATAATTCTTTCGTGTTGTCTTTCAGAATGATTCCATAATATTCTAGGATTTTTTATCGAATGACCTAGAAATTTCAATAGCGTTCTATAACGTTTTAAAATTTTCTAGAATTTCGAAAATTTTTATATTATTAACGTTAAACATTTTATTGAACATACTTAAAAATATATTAGGAGAGCCAAGGGAAACTAAAATTGTCATCCAGAAATCACCGCACCCTAAATTAAATTTAAAAAAATTTAAGCTTTTTGACCATAGTAATAATTTTTTATTTTAGTACCCACGGTCGCTCTCTGCCCAAGTTGCCACAACGAAGACGCCTCGGCGCTCTTCTCATGAACAAACTCAACCTCCTTCGCAACAACAGGCTCAGGCCCAACCGTTAACGGGAAACGCTTCCAATGTGGCTGCACCCACGCCAAACACAACAACACAAAATGTTACCAGTGGTGCTTCCGTAGCATTCCGTCCAGCACCATTTACCAACCGGCAGCCGGCGTTGAGTGCTCAGCCAACAAGTATTTTTTTTCTCAATCGTAGCTCATAAATATTATGTTTAGTTCCCGCGTATGTCCACCCGGTGCAAGGAGCTATTGTCAACGTACGAAACTGTAAGTTTTTAGTGTTCTAAGAATCTATTCTTAGAAAATGTCATAAAAAGTATTTTAACCCTTCATTGCCGGAGCCATAGAAAAAAGGCAGAATGTCTGCATTACCATTAGCTTTCCTTTTGGTGAGCTGTCTTTATCAAAATCATCATGGCTGCCATTGTTTATTTCTCTTTTCTATGTGATCTATTTACAGACACACTCTTTGTATGAATAATGAACACTCATTCGTTTCTTTCTTTTTCTGAAGTCTTTAGCAAACCAGCATCGTATCCGAACGGATACACTCGGCAATGATGGGTTAATGGAAACGACTTCGATGGAAAAATTTCAAAAATATAGAATTTTCTAAACAATTAACTTAGAAACCTACCTTCACGAATTTTATTCTCGAAGAAGGTTTTGTACCATCTAGATTATATTACCAATTTGCAAAATTTTTTGAAAATATTTTCGAATATACATCCTAAAATTTTATTAAAATACGCGACTAAAATTCCAGAAAATTAAAAAATTTTTGCCAATTATAATATTTGTGGGAAAATGCTTCCTCGTAGTCCAATATCACACCAAATCACACTTAATAATGACCTAATTATGGAAGCTAAATCTTAAAAGTCAAAATGTGACAAGCTTTTGGGTATGAAATTTGTTTCGGGCAATAAATCAGTAAATTTGCTCTCCATTTATAAAGATTTAAGATTTTATAATTTCACTCTTTCAGCAGCCGTGGGCGCAGCAGGTGGTGCTCGAAAAGGTTCAGCTCCAGGTCGTGTTCCCCTGCCCAACTTAGGACTTCGCAACACGCCCGCCAACCATAGATTTGTGCCCGGAATTGTAGAGTAAGGATTTTGAATAAAATAATGTAATATTATACCTAATCCTGTCTCTTTCAGAAAATCATCGACCACAAATAATGGCTCAAATTCCGCGAGAGGGAACTATTTTACGAGTCAAATGCAAGCGGCTATACCTACAATAAATCCTGTTTCTACAGCTAAAATGGTGGCGAAAGCCTCAAATATGGGGCCTCCACCGCCAACATGTAGCGTTGCTAGCGCAAATGTTGCTGCAGCTTTGCAGGTTCGTTTCTTGGTTAACCTAGGATGTAACTGTTAAGTATTTGTTTTGTGTCGTTTCGCAGTGTTATTAAAATCGATTTATCTTCACTATTATCGATCCGACTTTATAATTTAAAATATCAGATTATCTGCGCAGTTTTTGTCCGCGTGCCGGGATGGAAATCTCGTATTAACAATTATATACCTTTAGAAAAGCGTAGCGGTATCGCATGCACCTCGTGAACCTTCAATCAAAGAAGACGAGGATGAGCACTCTGTAGGGGCGGAGTCTACTGGAAATACCACGTCCTCAAATTCCACTTTGCCCATAATTGGTGGCGGGGCAGGAACCCATTACAATGCCGCCTCAAATGGGGCCACGCCAACGGTACTGCTTAATTCGGGCGCCGATGCAGCCGCGATTGATCACTCCACTCCAACGTCTAGTCCTCATCAACAACCATCCCCGCAGTCGTCTGAGCGGAGTGTCACCCCGCTTGCACCTCCGACCTCGGATTCTTTTATGTAAGTTTCATGTTTTTATAAAATGTAAATAAATTGATAAGTTGCAAAATATATTTCTGCACATTTGCTTTCCCGTTTAAAATAATTTTAAGCGTGTGGAGACAAGACCCCTTAATTTGCGATCCTTGATTACACGGTAACATATAAACATATATATTTCAGTCGCCCAACGCTTCATCAGAGTCCCTCAATGCCGCCGTCGATGATGAACTCTCACTGTGTAGCAGGCGAGAGCGGATCTCATTCTGGACAGGACTCGAAAATGACAAAATCGGCGACTGGCGCTAACATATCGCCGACGAATCAGTCGACGACGATAAGTGCAAATGCCCCATTGATCACAACAACCACCACCACGCAATCCACAAATTTTCCTCGAGGAACTAGGAATCGACAAACTTTCCATGGCAAAACTGAGCATACAAAAGTAAACCATTATTAACATTTGGAAAACAACTCATTTTATTTTAGGGCGGTGCTGAAGAAGAAGACTCCGACGTAGAAGCCGCAAATAACATGACTGTTCAATCGGGCACTGGCGCTGCCCAGAGAGGATCGTTCCTTTCGAAGCTGACAAAATTGACAAAACGGTATGGAACTAATCTCCTTATAACCTCTATAAATCTTGTCTCTGAGAAATTGTTCTATTTCAAGCATCGCAAGTTACCTTATCCTAAATATGAATAAATATGAAAGTGTTATTCCATATATAGTGCTCACTGTAATCTAAATCGGTCACTAATTACAGGAGTGTATTCAGTCCATTTCACCAAATATTCGGTTATTACTCTTTGACTTTTACATTTTTAGTTTAGATAATTGACTGAAAGATTGCGATATCGTCCACAGTGTGTGTCTCGTTGTTCTAGTTCACCTTTAGTCAAATAGTGTGAAGTTTACATTTATGTTGTGTGTTTTATTATCTGCACGATTGATTCAGTACTCGTGAATTGCTTTGGGAAATTGCATCGTATCAACAAATCATTGCTATACGATCTATGATAGTAGACCACTACCGTATCAATTGAAATAGATTCCGCATCCATTATGTCAGTGCATTATTATGTCATTTTCCGCTGTCAGTTTGAGTGTGTTTTATAATATAATTCAACCATTATTGCCATTCATAGAAAACATCGCCAATCGCGAATTGTGTCATTGGCGGTTTCGTGCACAAATTTCTCATTTACATCATATAGGAAGCCGGATGTGGAAAACGGTGCATTTTAGATCAGACTATATCATCCTTCGTTGTTGCATTACACATTGTAATAGCACAAAGAAAGCAATCATTCCTTTCTATTTTAATCTGTTCTAGTCTTTTGGTAACTAAAACATGTTTCACACAATTACTAAACAACGTTTAAACAATATTTGGCGCAATTCTGGCACGATTTATATACTCCGCTCCAATAGGTTACCCGCACCCTGCAGTCCGAAATAAATATGGCGCAATTTTTGTTTCTGATGATTCATTTATTTTCTGTTCGGAGAACAGAACAAAAAAGATTCATATAGGCATGTTATATACCGAAATGTTCCTCAGAAGCTTGGAATAGAGTGTAGGGTTCAATTATGTGACATGAAAATTACCACCAACATTCTTTTTTATTTAAACTACATGACTTATTTTTCTAAATTATAGAGGTGCTGATCTCGCTGGAGCTTCACCTCAATCGATAACTGGTCAGCATAAAACGTCGCACCACGGTGTCGGCCGGTCAGGTACAATAGGACCCTCTGCCGGTGCCGCCATTGTTGCCCAACAGCAACTTATGCAGCAGCAACAGCAGCAAAACTCGTTTTTTTCCGCACCAAATACGCCAAATACCTTAGCAGGAATGGTCTCTGGCCACAACACAAATCCCGCGATGGTCACTTCTGCTATTGGCCAACCCATTTTAAGTCAAGGCGGAGCCTCTTCCACTGCAGGTGCAGTCGCGGAGGAAATCAAACCGCGTTCATTGAGATTCACCTGGAGCATGAAGACAACCAGCTCACTCGCGCCAGACGACATCATGAAGTGAGTGGACGGCAAATATTAATTTTTGCGTTTAATTATAATATTCGTTATTTTCAGGGAGATACGTAAAGTGCTCGAAGCAAACAACTGTGACTTTGAGCAACGAGAAAGGTACCTACTCTTGTGCGTTCATGGAGATCCCAATACAGATACCTTGGTTCAATGGGAAATGGAGGTACTTTTTGTTGAATTTTTGAATACTTATAGCGCCTTTTATTGTTGAAAATAGTTTGTGATATTTTAAGTATTTGGATAGCTATAACGCGTTAAGTACAAAAATAACCGATTGTTTTGATTCACAATCTTAATCAAATGCTAACTCATTCCTATAAACCAGAATTTTAATTAATTAACTCAAGGCGGCTTTTTAAAGGAAATGAGAGAATTGTGAGACAGACATTTTAAATTCGTGAATGTTTTATTGAGAGTTTTCTTTGTTATTACAGTGATGAGAGCGGCCAGTTCCTCTAACCTTGGCTCAATCCCCTAAGTCAATGCTCATACTCTATAGAAAATCCTAGAAAAATTAACTATGAGATTGGCGACAAAAAGTGAATTAAACTAGAGCCGTTAATACACTTTTGGAGATGTCATATCTTATAAAATTTGAAAATAGTAAGAAAAATACGTATTTATTGGATAAATATTCCTAATTTATGCATATATTTATTTAAAATTTTAGGTATGCAAATTGCCTAGGCTGAGCCTCAATGGCGTGCGATTCAAAAGAATCAGCGGCACCTCCATCGGATTCAAGAATATCGCCTCGAAAATTGCTCAAGAGTTAAACCTGTGACCACGGATCTCCGCATGGATGTGACACCTTTAGAGGATTTGTCCCTTTTTTCGAGTCCTATATCCGCAGCCACGTTAGGGTGATTTCTCGCTAAAATATGACAACGACGTTATTTTTATCCATTTGCACTGATTTGTATCTGAGGCTTACCGCCCAAATTTTTATCATTGTTTCCCATGTTAAGTCCTTTGTTTTAAAGCAGCTTGGTATGTTTCTTTGAAACACCAAGTATCGAACTATGCTGCCCAATCGCGCAAATTTATCATGTTTTACTTTGGATTCGTATACAATTCTTACTCTAATCCATTTGAGGGTCTATTTATTTATTGAGGATAAAGATTTTCAAACTTATTTACTTTGTTAGATAAACACAGATAAAATTAATGGCTAAATTGTATATTTCTCTCAACGGTGATACATATTTTACAAATTGCAATATTTACCATCCAAATACTTTGAAAGTATATCACAAAATCCCATAAATGTGATTTTACGTTCTCGGATTTTATTAACACCATCCCGGTAGTTTTACTAACAAAATGTTTCATAAATGCAAAGGTTATAAAAGGGCTAACTATATTATTCCGAGACTGAACTATTTTGGAAAACATAACTGATGTTGCCGGTAGTAACTAACTGCGGCAAATATACATACTTTGAAACGAAAGGGAACACGGAAGATTTTCTAATAACAAATGCAACACAAGTGTTTTTGGCATGAACAAAGCAAGTAAACGAAAACGAACCATTCAATTTTCGTGCACATAGCACGTTTCCTCTGTAGTTTGTCAGTACTTTTAGCTTTTAATTTGCAATTCTTAATGAGAAATCATAAATCTCCCAGGATGTTTGTGCCGTAAATGTTAATTTATAAGAACTTTGTATCGCACATAAATTAATTTAATTTGTTGTTTTTCATGCTTTGTGAGCGATATTTTAAGCATTAGCCCTTTTCGTGTTCATTTCGCGAAATAATTAAAGCGTCTATTTAAAGCAATGCTTTTTCTATCTTTGTGTTTTTCAATTAGTTCACTCTTTTACATAAACTAAAGATTAGCGAACAGTGATAAACATTAGAACTATTTATTTGCATATTTCGGGGAAAACAAAATGGTGTTGAATAAAAGTGACGTGCGTATTAATTGCCGAATTTTAAATAATGTTATAAGCGATTATCTTACACGAGCATCTGGAAAAAAGTTGTCGTAATCCCTATTTGGATTGAACGAAAGTTGAGACATTTGTGCCACCCCGTGACTCTTCCTTAAGCCTAATGACGGACACGAATAACTTTTTCGTGTACATTTCGTCGTCTGCAGCAACGTAACATCAATCATAAGCTTAAGATTGTTTGACCTAAAGGTTAAAATGTATTCGTGTAAGGGTCAAAATTTCGGTATTTTCTAAATTTTAAGAACTAATAAACCTTTGCATTGATTCAATTTTTCATGAGTTATTGTGCAGTAAATCCTCATATTTCAAAAAAAGACAGGACCCTGCCACAAAAATCTGAAAAATTTATGATGTAATGTATGTGACATATAAACGGTATTTCTAAATAAAGTTTAAAAGAGAAGCGCGCGCTGAAAGTAAACTCGAAATCACTTTTAAAAGTTTGGCGCCTACCGAGGATATCCACGTTAATAACAGTGGTACTTTCTTTCGCTGTCGTGGTATAAAGACTGGTTGCTATATGGAAATAAATGGGAGATACCATATAAATATGTGCTGCATTTTTTACTACAGATACCACAGAAAATCATGGAGGGTATAATAAGCTAATTAATACAAGCTAAGTCTATGAATGAAACTTAAATGATTATCCCATACATTTTAACATACCGTAAATCCTCTAATAAGTCCCCCGGGGGACTTATTGTTTCGTAAGGGTTTTCAAAAAATTTTCAACTTTCAAAGTCAATTTTCTCCGATATTTTCAATGACAAAGTTTTGGCATTGGGGTTTTTTTTTACGTAACTCATCAAGATCTACACGAATATGCACTTAGTTTTGGTTGGGCGAGACCGCAAGGACGTTTGGCATTCTGTTTGAGGGGGGACTTATTTGAGGGGAGGGACTTAATTGAGGGGAGGGACTTATTAGAGGATTTACGGTAAGTTTAATTCAAGTCTGTTAAAGTCAACAGTTATGTCAAGAGTAATATTTATTATTACTAAAATGATTCATTGTAATTAATACAATGTCTGAATTTTTATGTTCACATATAAATACCGTAATACCTGTAATTACTCCCCTCCTATAATTACTCCCCTCATACAGAATGCCAAACGTACTTGCGGTCTTGTCCGATCGCACAATATTTCAACACCACAAAAGGCTTAGATTATTAATTAGGAATCGAGATTAGCATACATATGGGTGTTTAATTGCTAAATGTACCTATTTTAGGGTAAATTTTTGCGGGGAATCCGAATTTGAGGTCTAAATTTACCTAAATCTGGGCAAAAATTCGCAAAAATGTACCTAATTTTCTGTCTGTCAGTCCAAAATTTCTGGAAAGTCGATTCTAGTTATCCAGTGCTTATTGGATTCTATCCGGTGCACGGCGCGCGAAGCGCGCGTGCAGAAACTACACACGAGTGCCGAAGGCACTCCCCCCATGGCTAGTTAAGAGTATTTATACGCTACATGAACAGTTTCAGAACATAAAGCTTCAAATTTTTCATATACATCCGTACATCGAAAAATAAAACCACATTAGTTCAGCCCAAGGGCAAGATTATCAAGGATCGAGTAATCCATATTCCCTGTAATTGCTACCCCTGTAATTATTACCCCCTCCAACAGAATTCCAATCGGCGCCCGAGGCACCTTGAGAAAAACTAAGTGCATATTCGTGTAGATCTCGTCGAGTTACGTAAGAATAACCCCAATGCCACGGTACGTGACATTTGCATGCCGGGACATTTGCATGCCGGACATTTGCATGCCGGGACATTTGCATGCCACCAAATTTTGCATTATTAATATCCTGGAACCCTCTAAATGGTACCAAAATGTTCCAGCATGTTCTGTCAAGGCTCTAGAACATTCTAGAAGTGAAAACAGGCGCCTTGTTTGGCGCCTTATAAGGATTGTTCGGGAGCTTAAGCCTAAGATTAAGTCCCTTAGGTCCAATACAGCGGGGCCCCAAGCCTAATGGCTTGTCTGGCGCCTTATAAGGGTTGTTTAGCCTAAGACTGCACAGCAGCCTAAGCCCCAAGCCTAAGATTAAGTCCCTTTAGGCGTGCACAGCGGGGCTCCATGCCTAATGGCTTGTTTGAGAGCTTAAGCCTAAGATTAACTCCCTTAGGCCCCATATTGTTCGGGGCCCCAAGCCTAAATCCTTGTTCGGAGCCTTATAAGTAAAGACCCCAAAAATATTTAATTACACTTCCTATATGCTTAACCATTGTCTCTCTTCAAAGATAACACAAAAAGGCGCTCTCTTTTGGTAAGACGACTATCGTTCAGACAACGCACTCAATGGTTAAATGTTGTAATGTTGATTGAATGATCGATGCGTCCGCTTTCTAGAAACAAAAGGAAGAACAAAGACTCTTTTTAAATATTTTTGATCTCTAAATATTTAAAAAGAGAGTGCCTTTTTGTACAGCCTATTGAAGAGAGACAATGGTTAAGCATACCAGGCAGTGTAAAAAAATATTTTTGGGGTCTTTACTTATAAGGGTTGTTCGGGAGCGTAAGCCTAAGATTAATTCAATATTGAGGCTGTACAGCGAGCCCCAAGCCTAAATCCTTGTTTGGCGCCTTATATAGGTTGTTTTAGCCTTAATTGCACTAGAAGTCTGAGCTTGGGGCATTTTCTAGTGCGATCTGGGAACTCCGCTTCTAATGGGTTTCCTCCAATAAATAAGCTTAATATTATGATGCCTACTTATTAATCGCAAATCATTCACAAGCGTTAGTAAATGATTTCACAATAATTTGGAACATGCTAGATGGTTCCAGTACGTTAAAATTACGAAATTCGATGGCGGCATGCAAATATCCGGCATGCAAATGTCCCGGCATGCAAATGTCCCGGCATGCAAATATCCGGCATGCAAATGTCCCGGCATGCAAATGTCCGGCATGCAAATGTCCCGGCATGCAAATGTCCCGGCATGCAAATGTCCGGCATGCAAATGTCCGGCATGCAAATGTCCCGGCATGCAAATGTCCCGGCATGCAAACGTCCGGCATGCAAATGTCCGTGTCCGCAATGCCAAAACTTTATCATTGAAAAAATCGGAGAAAAGTGACTTTAAAATTAGAAGTTCCAAATTTTTTTGTGTTTAAAAAATTACTCCCCGGGGGAGTAATTACAGGGGATACGGTAATATATGATGGCCAAAATATTCGATGGCTCATTTGCATCAGTCAATCCGATAATCATAATTTTCGGAGATCGGAACGACTTCAGGAGGAACGGATTTTTCCCTTATAAATTTCCCCAGATAATCGCTAACCGTTACGATCACCTTAAGAATCGGAACGAATTTATGAGAACAAAAGGAAATTTTCGTTCGAATTTTCTCTTTATTCTTAAAATTATATTTTTGGCGCGAATTCAAAGTTTTCACAAAATTATCATTATTTAACATTTTAGTCGATTATGAAGAATTATTCAAAAATGTTCTTCAAATGAGCAAAATATAACCAAACGCTTAAAAAATCGATTTAACATCATAATTTGATCCATTCCTCTAGAATCGTACCAAATTTCAGCCAAGGCTTTTTCTCAATAATCGGAACGATTTCGTTTGTTTCTATTATATAGACTACGCTGTTTGAATTTTGGTATAATGATTTCGATAATGAACGACGATGTATGCAAACAATATCGAAGGTAATAACTTTGTTGAAGGGCTGAATCACTGCCGCTATTTTGTTGGTTGGTGGCACACTTACGGAAATCCCCATTATTTATCACCTCTCAACATGTTTAGAGGGCTAACTCCCACTCATTTCACGTGCTTTGCATAATCTCACAAGTGATCAATATTCCAACGTATTATTGAATGGTTTGATTTGTTTATTAAAGACTACTGGAAAGGGCAGTCTCGTTACATTTCACAGAAAGATACTTCTCCCCATAGCTTGCCGCTATTATAAATTCTAAACCTAATTGTACTAAACTTTTTACATCTAGCCAAAAAACAACGAGTGAAGATGGAATAAGCTTCTCCAAATTTCAGCATTCTTATCATTTTGAATTTCTGTGGAGACGGAGGCATAGATATAATTTTGTGTTATTTTTAGCAGAACGCACTCTGAAATTATCACCAAGTCCTGAAAAATGCCCTCAACCCAATAAGTTCCAATTATTGGAATTATTTTAGCCAACACTATGCATACCACAGCCAATTATATACATATTGTCTTATCTGTTTTAATTTATATTCTTATGTGTATTTTTCTAATAAGTGAATAAAAATATTTAAAAAGCATAAGATTTTTTTCTGGAAACGTATCTTTTATATTTTAGCGAAACAATTTGAAGTAACACAAAATGGCATAATAATCGTCACAGATTGATAGTTTAACCTCGAATGCGGTCTTCGATGGAGTACGTTTTCACGAAATGAGGTGGTGCTATCTGAAATGGGCCTTTTTCGTTGCCATAATCATTGTATGGACATGTAACGGTCTCCTATGGACTCCTTGGAGCTACTATACCACTTTCTCAATAATCGGCCAAAGGCCAACGTATGCTTATTCGTTCGCCGTAGCATCAAATCAATCGCTAAATGCTTCTTTCGAGGAAGTTATGGACATTATAAATACTACCTCGACATCGATATCACTTGAAAACAATATATCATGCACAACCGAGCAATCTCCGGAAGAGACTCAATTAAATACTCCTCACCTCAGTTTCTTTGACGACACAGCTAACGCTCCATTCACCGAATTTAGGGCAGTATTCGCCAAT
Organism: Ditylenchus destructor; assembly: GCA_022814885.1. Lineage (NCBI taxonomy): Eukaryota > Metazoa > Nematoda > Chromadorea > Rhabditida > Anguinidae > Ditylenchus > Ditylenchus destructor. The sequence continues at coordinate 1,583,014 of JAKKPZ010000005.1, forward strand.
TTAGATATACCTTACAATATTTCTATACCCTCTCCCGGTACTGATCCATGTGGGAATGCTACTCTATTTGTGTTCATTCCAACGCGACCACAATCATTCGACATTCGTACAGCGATTAGAACATCTTGGGCATCAAACTTGGTATGTAAAAATTTACGTAAACTTTTATTTGACTTGTTGGTCAAATATGATTTTTAAATTTTTGGAATTCAAAAATGAGTTCTTTAAATTACCGGTTCCAATGAATAAAATATAGAAAAGGGAAAACATTTAAATGTTCGAGTAAAAAATGGAACTTTGAATTTGATTTCAGGAGCCAAATACGGTTGTTCATTTCATCGTTGGCGTGCCAAATGATCCAGAGCTTCTCACTTTACTTCTTGGGGAGTGGAACATGTTCAACGATCTAATTCTTTTTGACATACCGGACACTTATTTAAACCTCTACTTAAAGGTAGGCATTTCTGGTCATAGTACTTACTAAGGAGCTTTCATGGTTTGTGTCAAAAGCAAAGTTTGTGTCTAGTGATTGGCGTTTTGGGTTCTTTTCGCGATTCCGCTCGCGACAATTTTATTCGGACATAATATTTCAAGAAATATGAGCATTTCATTTTAGATTCACGCAGCTTTAACTTGGCAGCAAAACTTTTGTTCCAATGCAAAATTCATATTGAAAACCGACGATGACACTGTGGTTGATATTTCTCGACTAAACACGTGGATTGACTATTCTTTAGAGAAAATTCATCGAAGCATTCATAAGGCAAGTTCAAAATGTCTACGAGAAAGTTTAATCCGTCTTTTCTAGATAATTTTTGGCGGAATCTGGAAAGGCACCAAACCCATTAGAACAAAAACTCACAAATGGTAAGTGGCACAATTTAGAAAAATATGGATTGTTCACCCGGAGGCACGTTAAAAAGATAAAGAAACGCCAGTCGAGAGATCGTCCAGTAATGTTTTTGCTTTCCTTAGCACGGAGTTTCGCATTCACTCGTTTGTGTATCCGAGCGGCGTCAAGCGCCGCTCGGATCCACAAACGACCGATACACTGCACATCTCATAGCCGAGTTTCAATACCACAAAAAATTAGAACCCAAACCAGGGCCGCAGGCCCGAGGTAATCGAACTACGGCAAAACTTAGTATGACAAAGCCAGACTCGCAAAACTCTAGTTTTTCAATATTAAAGAGCTTTTTCTATAAAATCACCTTATCGTTTTACAGGTATGTGCCTACGAATGTATATCCAGGGCGACTTTACCCGCATTATGCCAACGGTCCCACATATCTGTTATCAAACGCAGCTGTAGCAGCAATTCTGCATCACACAAATGAAACAAAAGCATTTCCTATCGAAGATATCCTCTACACAGGTGTGCTAGCAGGCAAAGCTGGTGTGCGCAGAATGGATGTGTGGAGACATTTTCGACTTGGCTCAAAGGTATGCAGTCAGTTTTTCTAGGCGTTTTTCATTTCTTTATGCGCTTTTGGTGTGCGTTTAGTGTATTTGTGAGTCGATGAAATTGGCTATGATTAAATCGCCGTGGCTAACTGACTGAAACTGACTCTACAAGCATGCTGAAAAATTTAATGTAAATTTTGCAGATAAATAAACGAGAAAGGTGCAGTGGCCCTAAGACACCTCTTTTGACAGCTATTTACGGATTCTCGACTGCGTCCGACATTGCTTCAGCTTTCGATAAACTTCATGGACTGAAATGCGAAGAATACCCACCAAATAAAATAGCGTTGTATAATAATATCTCCCTTACAACCCCATATGTCTCCTTATAAGTAACATTTTAACACCCGGACGGTCATGCGTGGTAAATGTGCAGTTGGATAGTACTCCATGAGTACTTGCTAGATATACAAAAAAATCGGAATCGCTCAGTTGAGTGATATGCATTTTTGGCCAATGTTCGGTCGCGACCCCCAAATTTTGAGTCATCATGTTTGAGGGCTTTTTTTGGTACCATCCTGATGGTACTTATAGCCAAGTAATATGTTGTTAGAACGGGCATGTCATCTAGTTTCAAGAACATATTGCAGTTTTTTCTGACCATTCTGGAATTTTGAGATTTTGAAGAAAATGTGTAATTTTTGCGGGAGGCAAAATTGACTGGTTTTGAAACCACATAGTCATGTCTTCGATAAACGTCAATTTTGACCAAAATGAGTTAAAAATCGGATTCATTTATCAAATCGGGAGTTCTGAGTTCAACAAAGCATTTAATTTTGATATCGCGTGCAAATTATTCGAAATCGAGATTTGTGTAGAATTCCATTTTTTGGATCGGTGCAATGTCCGAAAACTCGCAGTCCATGCACGAAAATTGCAGACGTAATGCGTTTTTCAGAATCGCCATGACCTATTTCTTTGGAACAATTTTTTGAAATGCCGTAAAGACAGAAAAAATAGCCATTTTACGAAATATCAATTTTTGACATTTCGTAAATTGACTGGTTTTGAAACCACATAGTCATGTCTTCGATAAACGTCAATTTTGACCAAAATGAGTTAAAAATCGGATTCACGACAGAAAACTACCCTAGATAGTGATTTTATATTAGATAATTGTATAGAAAATATGAAAAACTTTTAGGCTAACAGAAACCATAAAAAATCAGAATTTTTGAAAATTTGAAATTTTCGCGCAATTTGTGGCTGCAAATGACAAAAATAAGCAGAAAATCGGCATTTTCACCACAAAATTAGCCTAATAGGGTGTTTTCAGTAAAATATCCATTGCTTTCGTAAGACAAAATTTTCATTAAAATGCGGGCAAAAACAGAAAATCGGTCAAAAATTGATATTTCGTAAAATGGCTATTTTTTCTGTCTTTACGGCATTTCAAAAAATTGTTCCAAAGAAATAGGTCATGGCGATTCTGAAAAACGCATTACGTCTGCAATTTTCGTGCATGGACTGCGAGTTTTCGGACATTGCACCGATCCAAAAAAATGGAATTCTACACAAATCTCGATTTCGAATAATTTGCACGCGATATCAAAATTAAATGCTTTGTTGAACTCAGAACTCCCGATTTGATAAATGAATCCGATTTTTAACTCATTTTGGTCAAAATTGACGTTTATCGAAGACATGACTATGTGGTTTCAAAACCAGTCAATTTTGCCTCCCGCAAAAATTACACATTTTCTTCAAAATCTCAAAATTCCAGAATGGTCAGAAAAAACTGCAATATGTTCTTGAAACTAGATGACATGCCCGTTCTAACAACATATTACTTGGCTATAAGTACCATCAGGATGGTACCAAAAAAAGCCCTCAAACATGATGACTCAAAATTTGGGGGTCGCGACCGAACATTGGCCAAAAATGCATATCACTCAACTGAGCGATTCCGATTTTTTTGTATATCTAGCAAGTACTCATGGAGTACTATCCAACTGCACATTTACCACGCATGACCGTCCGGGTGTTAAAGAAGAGCTTAAGCACAAGAATAGTTGATCGTAAAAGCATCATCGCCTATTTGAAAATTTCTGCTTCTATATGTAGTAAATTTCAATATGAAACCGATCTATTGTAACATTTATACCGGTATTTGTACAATTTTATTTACTGGCAATAATTCACATGTCACATTGTAACGTATTGTTTTCTTCTTCGGTTATTTATAAGGTGATTTACGTACGTATTGAATGTATAATCTCTTGACAACGGGTAAATCTTCGGTGTATTAATGTAAAGTAAATTATTATATAGATAATAAGGCGATTTCATATTGAAAACAAACACCAAATGGCTTAGAAATTCTTATTAATGCTGATTTCCTACATCATACCGTCATTTTCTCTGTAATCGCGAAAGTTATATCAATAAATTGCAGAACTTTAATGTTATGATTTAATTTAAAAAATTTACAAAGTTCAACTACTCTTTCGTAAACTATCCTCTGCTTATTCTTTATATCTCTTGCCATGATATTTGTATAATCCATTTGCTACCACTCTTGATCTTTAGCATTTTCTAAAAATGCAATTATATTGAATAATTAAATCCAAAGCTGAAGTATAATTGTATGATAATAGTATAAAATATATTCAAGAGTTCAGTTACTTTATATAGCCATTTGAAAAGAAGCAATGTACAAAGCAGTAAATACAGATATTAATTATCTCCTATCTGATTCTGATCAGATTTGAGGGCACTTTTCACTGAATTCTGACTGGAAATTGATTCCGAGCGACGGCTTGTGCTGGGGGAACTTGAAGTATCGCCGCATGTGATGCCCTTAAAAGAATTCCAAATCTTTGACATTTGCGGATATCTTGATAACGAAGGACTGGGATTGTTGCTTGACGGACGAGCTGAAAATTGATTTCGTATATAATTTCAGTATATGTGTACGACTGAGCTAAAAAGCTATGAACTTTAACTGATTTTTAACATTGTCATTCTTTGTAATTAAGAACCAAAAATAAAGCTTTACATAACAATAGCTTTAGAAAATTTAAACGATGAAAATTGGTTTTTGCTCCAAAAACTCCTTTGCGATGGCAGTACAATATTGCTTGAGACCAAAATGCTATGAGACACTCATGTACCTTCTTAAACTTATATCATATTATTACATATATATAATGACCTATTAAATCGTTATGCAATGATTGCTATAAGATATATGCGTAATAAAGTTTTGGAACGATAAAGTTTTAAAAAGCCTGGAGAGAGTCTCAAACCAGTTGATGATGAGTTTTAAGGCTGGCTTTGAGGAGGTGTCTCAAAAATATCTCGACTCCGTAATGCTGTAAAGTAAATAAAGTAAAAATTTACCTGTAGATGGAGCTGATCGAGAAGCAACGTCCGCTGAACCACGACGAGGGAACCAACGCCAAGGATTTGTGTTAGTCCGATTTTCCTCAGTTGAGCAAGTTGCAGCCGCAGATGTGCCCACTTGTTGTCCATTTTGCCAGACAGCTATAATAATAAAAGTAAACTAAAAGCCAGAAACTGTCATGAAACATACGTATGAGTTTCTTGCGCACACCAGGCGAAGAGGCATCCTCAAAAACCTCCCTTGCATCGTCCAAAGGCGTGTTCACAGCTAACGACGCGATTCCATGGTTTATGCCATTACTTCGTCCACCTTTTGATTTTTCAGCAAGTGATTCTTGTAGAGCGATCGGTGTAAGCCATTCTTGCGGTATCCTAAACCAGTGAGACATTTAAAAGTGAACTATATACCCAATCATCCCAGCCTCCCTTGAAGTGATGAACATTATGGGTTAATTACCTAAGTGATGTATTTGCGCTAGATGGTATATGCCTTCAAAATGTAAAATCATGTTTTGTAAAAGTTACCCCTTCTATTATTGTCAAATTACCCATAGTAATGGTTATCCCTTTGCAGTAATATAAAAATACAATAAATGTCCTAAATTTAAGAAATTAAAATTTACTAATTTTACTGAGGAGAATCTCAGCAATTATAAGGCAAGGAATGGCTTAAGATTAATAGAACGAGAGCTTACCAGCGTTCAAGAAAAGGAATAGACCCGGAAATTGAAGCCAATCTGTTAACCCAATTCGGAATGTCTTGTCCTGTTAGTGTCTAAAACTTAGACTAAATGGTTGTCAACTATATCAATATAACAACCTTAGCTAAGGCAGCTGTGAAATGGTTGCAATTTTTTGCGATAAGATGATATTTATCGCCGCGATATTCTAGACCAAGCGTTTGAACGAGCTTTCTAACGTCAGACGGAGAGAAGTCGGTTTCACCAAGGGATATGCCCTCACTAAATGAATGTTAATAAGTTTTTGATTATTTTCAATATTACTAAGCTCACCGGAAAGTAAACTGTTCCCCAAGTTCGTTTGCATCGCGAGGAGTGTTTTCTAAAACAAAATGATGATATTATAAATATTATAAATATTAACAATTTCAAAAACAATAGGGCATACTGAATTTAGACTCCCGAACAAATAGAAGGCTTCACCCGGCCGAGCGGCGCGAAGCGCCGCGAGGCCCGCAGGGCCGAGGTAACGGGAGCGGGGCATACTGATACAGACGAGGGCATACTGATGGCGGTGCGCAAAGCGCCGCGGATGCACGCTAATCGCTTCCTAGCGGGTTGTGGCGCCGAAGGCGCCACATCCCGCTAGTATTTTAATGTTGCGGTAATTTTAGGAAGCTCGAAAGCACTTGAAATTATATAAATTAACTTTAGCTAATTAGTTTTTTGGAAAAGATATTTTGGCAACAAGTAACTGTTAAACAATTAATAAGAAAGGCAATTACTACTAACTACTGAATTATTGACCATATCTAAGAAATTCGCGCAAAGATGTTCCTAGGTATTGTGCAAGTGCGTATGCGTTTCCATACATTCCTATTATTGCATATATGTTATATATTTTATAGCCCAGACGGATGATTATTCAGAAAAAGAGTGTAAATAAACCTTTCACCGTTTTTTTTGCATTCAATACCGATGCCCGAATTTTTTTACATTTTGGACTAAAATTTTTATGTTTATCTTATATATTCTCATTCTATTACAGACTGTATTTAATAGTCGTTATTAAGTTCTCTATTTTAGTGAAAACCACCAGAGCCGAATTTTGTTATGTTTGAATATTCTAATTATGCTTCTATTTGGACTTCATAAAAGATGTAGTATGCGAGACACAACACCTCGTGAATATGAGTTTGACAGAAGAAAACCTACCAAAAATTCCTGAGAACGAAAAAGGATGTCCGCCATAGGCATATTCTAAATGTATAAAAGATTAAATTACTAAATATAAGAGTTAAGTGGTTGTGCTAAACTTACCAACTCCATAGACTTCAATGCCCGAATGGAATACGCCCATGCCGACAGTCGACGCATAGTCATTGATCCAATACTAAAAATGTTTGTTATTTATAAAATCAAGAAAACTTAAAGTGGTAAAAATGACGTACCATATCATAAATATTAAGTCGAACTGGAGCACGAGCCATTCGATGTGTTACGAATCTTTTATAGCAGAATATTATTAAAAGAAAGTCAATGCCAAATCACAGAGATGCTGATATGTCCTCCAACGCAAGGATTAGAAATGTCTTAGAAAGTAACAACGTGCCAATGGACTCCTCTCCTAAATCCCCTTATTTTGTTCGATCATTACATTTGCATAACATGGTCGCTTTCAAACGGCTGTAATACGAAAACAAACATTCTCTCCTCTGGCCGACGAATACGAAAACATAATCTTATCCATTCACAACAGATAAGTGGGTGGAAATCAATAACAAGAGGGTCCTAGACGTGGACACTCGCCGGGACACTATTACGTATACAAAAATACAGGAAGCGAGAATCAAAGCGTCGGAATAGAGGCGAACGAGACAATGGGAGGGATGACGGAAAGTTTAAATCATGTTAGTCTATGTGGCGGGCGACATGAACTTAAAGTACAAAAGTTATGAAGTTCCTGTAAAGCTTAAAAAGTAACATATAAATGATTTTTGGATAGTTTCAAAAGATTTTGGGTGCAATGATAAATGAAACATGCTTCCAAAACTGCTAGATGGCTGGAGAAAACTATGAAAGATAGATGGTTTATTGCTCTAATAGCCACGAAAATTTTAAAACTTCCCAATATATTATATTAATGAAAGCAGTATGTATTTGCCTGACAGAATAAACATTTTCCGGCCAATGGTCCACACGGAGATATAACATATGATTTTTCATTCTTATCAATAATTCTTATAAATGACTTCTAAATGTAAACAGCGTTGAGTGGAAATTACAAATTTTCGGCGAAATAAATTCAATAATATTTTACAGCACAAATAAAATATGGAACAAGTGTCTGTCTTATTACCAAAGGCGCAACAGTGGTGGTAGGGAGTTTTGCTTCTCCGCTTGACCTGCTTCATTTTAGCTTCTTGGCATTCTGTTTTTCCTATGCCTCTCTGGCCGTGAGTTTGAACAAAACTTTTCCTTTAACCCTTGCGCTATACTCTTATTTGCGATAACTCAGCGTTCAAAGTTTATACATTAACTAAACGGCAATGCTTCCATGATCTCATTTGTTGCCATTTTTAATGGACTAATTTTATGAACCGTTTATACAAATGCTTGCATTTGCATATTTGCATCTCTAAATGAATGTTTCTGAGTGTATTTTCTTTTTTCGTATGCCCATTTTTCTAAAAATGGACATGTGCTTACGGTTATATATGCATATTTCAAGTCCAGTCGTAACCATTCCCTGATATAATCACTCTGAAAGGTGTACAGCTTCTCAAATCCCACTGGGATCCTATAAATTCCTATCCGGCCAGGTTGGAGAGGTGAGTGGGCGCTGATAACTTTGCATTAATCCACATGAATCGATGATCCCGCCGTTTGGAGTTTCTCTACTCTATGTCGGTTCTATTATGTCCCAATTCAAACTGTGTAATGTCCGCTGCTCAGGGAGTCAACGACGGCTCTTCAATGGATGCTTCCTTGCTGCTCATTGCAGCAACAGCAGAGAAAAGTAAGAAAGAAGGAATTGATCCCTGGCCGGCTTGTTGTCCCGGCTCCCCACCTTCGTTCTCCCTAACGCCGCACTTTGTGTGCGGCATCTCTTTCCTTCTTCGCTGCTGCTATACTTTTTTCTCCTCTGTCCCCCAATTGAGTGTGGAATTTTGTTGATTTTCCGCCCCAGGGTAGCAATTTTCTCTAATATTTCCTGGAATTTGTTGTTTAGATGCTCTTGTGTAATTGATTTGTTACTTTTTGGTATTACTTTCTAGGTTGTTTTTACTTTTAGCTGATTATTGAAATCCCTCTGACTCAAAAACTATATCTCATTGAACAGTTTTCGAACTATTGCGTTTATGGACACATTTTTTACAATCGTTTTTATATTTTTGTCCTTTTAGGCGATTGCCTCCAAAAATGGCTCATCTGATTCAAGACGGTTTTGAAATAAACGACCAAAAATGGAAGCTCGGTATTTATGTGACGGATATCACCATTTCCAAAGATATTTATGTTCGTGGCGACATGACTATCGGCAATTTGATGATGGCGCTAGTGAACGAAATTGGCGAGACTCAAGATTGGAGTGACCATGCTCTCTGGTGGCCCGATAGGCGTAAATGGCTCAAACACACTCGTAGTACATTGGATCAAGTCGGAGTCACGGTTGGTGCTTATTCTATAGTTTGGCTCGGTTTTCGAAATGCGATATGAATTAGACAAAAGTGGTATTGAAAAACTTGGTTCATTTACGTGTAGAATAACAAACCGTAAGAATATTATCCGTTTTGTCTCAATGAAACTTATGAAATAGCTCGGCATTTGTTTTTTTCTTTTCTCATGGATAAAACACTTTAGGGTCAGACCAGTATTGAAACACTTACTCTTCAAAAATATTGAGACTTAAATCAATTTAACTGTCCTTCGCTTGATTGTTTCCTACTGTTTAAAATATCGTTAGTTTTGAATCTTATTCCCGTATGCAAATAAAATATGATTTGTTATGAAATTTTTACAAACGTATTTTTGGGCTCACTGCAACCTTTCAAATTTCAGGCTGCCACATATTTGGAATTTACACCTATGCATAAATTCTCCAGGTAAAATTTTTATTTCAAAATATTATCGGTAACCTGAATACAACGTTATCTAACGAAATGTGTTTTAGAGTTCAGCTACCAGATTTACAAGTAGTCGACGCAAGACTAGATTTCTCCATTCCTGTGTTGAGAGTTACTCAAGAATTGTGCCGAGAGCTCGCAATTCGGCGCCCAGAGGAGTTGTCTCTGAAACGTGATATTCCACCCGATATTCTCCGAAAAGGCGCAAATATCTCCGAAGAGGCGCAATTTCAGCCATACATCAAGCCTGGGGAGGTAACCTTGATAGCCGACTGAAGCCATTTTATCAATATTTATAGGAGTCTGTTGGGCCTGGAACACTGCGAACAATGAAACCCATTCGAGCATCTACTATGAACCTTAACGGTCGACAGTCCTCACCATCTCTTTCAGCTTCGTTGGGACCTGGTCACATATTTAATGCGTCTGAAATTGGTACATTGCCACGAGCTGGAACCCTTCCGCGTGGCGTGAGTCCAGGACCGGCAGCGGTAATTTAAATTCTTAGCAGTTATAAATACGCCAATGAGGAATATTTTAGTACCGCGAAGCCGTTGGCCGGACTCCCGAGCCGGGATTTTCCGAAGGTATTTTTACTAAATTTGACAATATTGTTCTTACAGTTAATAATTCTAGGTCTTGATGGAGATGATCAATTTGATGAAAATTTGATTCATTCACCGAAAGTGGTAGTTGGGAAAGATGCGTTTAGGCCGCAAAATTACCAGGAAAAGGCAGCATTAAATCGCGGCTGGCTTGACTCGTCTAGGTATGAGTTTTTATTTGTACACTATAACGCAGTACTAATTTTAATTCTAAAAGAAACGAAAAGAAACGTAACTTTTATTTTTAACGTTACTTTATTGATATAGTTTTTCATTCATACTACACATATAATGAAAACAAATGACTACGAGTATAATAACAATGCTTCTAAGAACACAAGTCTATGTAAATAGTGTAAAAACTTAGTCTTTCCTGCATGGACAGCCATCAGGAACTTGTTAAAGTAAAGCCGCAACGTTTCGCTTTATCCGGTTATACTAATAAAAAATTATTTGAAAGCAACTAAGTGAATGGATCTTATTTTAGATCCCTAATGGAGCAAGGAATAAGTGAAGGCGAAACGGGTTAGTTATAAGAAATGTTCTCTCTATAACTTTACTCTTATCGAATAAACGGTTTCAGTGATTGTGCGCTTCAAGTTTATGAGTTTCTTCGACATAAATCCAAAATATGATCCAGTCCGCATAAATCAACTGTATGAGCAAGCAAAATGGTCGATATTGCTGGAGGAAATCGAGCATACCGAAGAGGAGGCCTCTCTTTTTGCTGCACTTCAGGTAGATTTTGATAAAGTAACAGGTCGAGAAACGTTGCGAACAAATTTGCAGCTTCAAGCAACGTTGCAAAGAAACACTCCAGAACGTGAATCGCCAGAACGGGACGAAGTTGATGTACTATTGGATGAATTGGTGAGTTAATTATGTTGTGGCAAAAATATTAAATGGTCTCTAATGTGATGGTATCAAAAGCAATCATGCTATTGTTTATTTTGTTTAACATTACAAGTTTTTGTTATATTTCCTTTTACAGGAGCAAAATCTTGACGCTGCCGCCACTCAGACACGCCGAGATTTAACACATGTACCTGAGCTTACAGAATATCTTAAGTATTTAAAGTAAGTCATTGCCACCTTTTCTATCAAGGAAATTAACAGATTTCGTCGATTCATTTTATTTTTACGCTAATATACCTGGAAAACGGTATAATAAAATAATTTTATTTAGACCAAAGAAAATAGGCTTCAACAATTTCAAGCGTGCCTATTTTTGTTTCCGCGACCTCTATCTCAGCTATTACAATACCGCTCAAGATGCTAATGGTCCACCTCTGGGACATTATTACTTGAAAGGTTATCGCTTACTGAAATCTGGAAAATAAATTTTTGGATTCAGGATGCGAAGTAAGCCAAGACTTAAGTGTATCTCAGGGCAAGTTCAACATTAAATTGCAAGTGCCGACATCAGAGGGCATGACTGACCTAGTGCTTAAGTGTGACACGGTTAGTTGTATTTTATCTATTTATCATCATTTTCTAAAAGTATGACTATGAGAACCAAAATACACTTGTTCCATATAAAACATACATCTCATATAGTTCAGTAAAAAATATTCAGGAATATCAATATGCCAAATGGATGGCAGCATGTCGTTTAGCATCCAGAGGAAAAACTATGGCTGATGCCTCTTACAATAATGAAGTGGAGACTATCAAGAAAATGTTGCAAATGCAGGCCGGAAGTATGACCCTATTTAATCATCATTCATTTCTTTAACCTCCTTTTTATAGAGACTCAAAATGGCGGACCTGCCTCAAAGAAACAGGCACCGGCTGTTCAATTACCTAGCGACTTTAATGTTGAAGAATTTGTTTCACAGCGCTATGTGCGTAAAGCTCGTTCTCGGCAAACCGTATGTCATAAATTGTCGAATGAAAAGATTGCATTGAACATGAATTTTAGCTGCAACAAAGAATCTCTGACGCTCACTCAAATGTGCGTAACTTGACTTCAACAGAGGCAAAATTGCAATACATCCGGACATGGGAGGCGCTCCCCGAACATGGCATCCACTACTTCATCGTTAAGTTCAGGTAACTTTATTTGACACATATAATCCATAAATATTACCAAAATCAGAATAAACTAAATTTTGTGTTCGTAACATTTATTCATTTTGCAAGTGCATATGGTAACAAAAATTTCAGCCAGGCAATTTTGGTATTTTAGAAAAAAATATATATGTTTGTTGTTAAACTATGGATTCTTTTGAATCTATATTCAATTATATGAAAGTATCTAACTTGTAGGAATAACGGGAAAAACGACCTAATTGCTGTGGCTCACAACCGCCTCATGAAAATTAACAAAGAAAACGGTGAATCAACAAAAACCTGGAGGTATAGCGGCATGAAAAAGTGGCATGTCAACTGGGAAATCCGCCATATAAAGGTAAGTATTTATTTCAGATATGTGACAATATGTTTAGATGTGACAATGACTAGAAAGTACCAAAATAAAGAAAGCTTTTAATTATCAAATCAGTTTTATGAAAATGAAGGTATACTGCGTACAGGAAGGATTCTAAAAATATATTACTGATATCCCAAATATAGAGCAATTTTCTTGAAAACATTCGAAATAGTTTTAGAAAATTTGTTTTTCAGATTCAATTTGACAACGAAGACATTGAATTCAAGCCGATATCGGCGGATTGCAAGGTGAGTCTCAGTTATTATTCTCTCAACTAACCATAATTCAAACTTTTTAGGTAGTGCACGAATTCATCGGTGGTTATATTTTTGTATCTCTGAGAAGCAAAGACCAAAAACAGGCATTGGACGAGGAAGGCTTCCACAAACTTACCGGAGGATGGAGCTAAAGCCGCAGTTTGAAAGCTAGACTAAAGAAAATGTTACTTTTTAATAGCTTTGAGGTTTGCTTAATGGTACTTTCGTAATGAAGAAACTTTTGGAAGCTCATCATAACTTATAAAACATTGAATAATAGCATGTTAAGGAAAAAGTTGGCGATTAACGTCGAATTTTATGAGTTTCTGAGTTTTTCAAATGTTATTAATATTTCTTTTAACGTGACGCACAAGTTTAAATATTGCAACTTAATTGATTCGACTTATCCATTTATTTGGTATTCTCCATGACATTGCAGCCAATGATGTATTTTAAAGTTTTGCTTCGTTTCATAAATTTTCCGATCAGTGATTGTATTTTACTGCCGTTTCATAACAATTTGTTAAATGAACTGTAAATCCTTGAAAGTTGTCAAGTGAATAATAACTAAGAATGTACTAACAATCATTCGACATTATTACACTAAAAATGATCATCAGACAAAATCAAATGTGCCACTATTTTCAGTTATTTATGGAAATATTCAAGGATTTACGGAAATATTGTATGCATAATGATATCCCAAAACAACTACTAATTAATGTTGCCTGAAATCAATCGCCTGAAGACTTAAAATGTTATTTGTGGTGAAGGTTGCCAATCAAAATTTGTGCCTTTATTGTAATGTTTTATTGCACAGATTATGCCATTTATTATATACTGTTACGTAATAAAATGTATTAATAAAGAATGTTACCTTTTGCATTATTGTTTTCACATATTTATCGGTTAGGTTTATCTATTATGGTAACAAGATATTCGAATCGAAATTCAAACATTTTAATGCCGCTTGACACTTTATTCCTATGTGGTCATCTTGCGCATCAGTACAAATCTATTTCAATATTTGATTAGTTGATATGTCAAACAAATTGAGATGTAGGTATTGTGATCTCTTACTGTAACATAAATTGGAACATTAATAGACTGTTTTATTGCATAATCTTTTTGATGCAAGGTAAAATTAAAGATAACTTCCGTTGTTTCGCGCTTATTCTGAGGCAAGGAAACAAATTTAAATAACTACAGATCTGCGCTCATCATTCGGATGACACTATATACTACATAGTTAAGTTTTATAAGAATTTTGTGCTGCTAAATACAGCAATCAGACATGAACCACTAAATGTGGCGAAATATTTGATTATAAAAGTATGTGTGTACTTCAGACCCTTCCTTGATGCCACGATATTGTTTTAGGGTAAAAGTACTGATTTAACGGAAAGAATAAGATTTGTATCAATGATTTCTAAAAATTCTAAGTACCACTATTTACAAGCATCTTGTTGGTTCATTGACTTTTGGCCGGAAGAGACAACTGAATGGCAAAAATTCGAGTTCGAATTGGCGCCATAATTTTTTACGCTAAGTTAACCTTAAAGCGTGATCAATAAACGCTTTTTAGAAATATTTTCCCAGTAAACGATAAAAGGTTAAAAATCTTAATGCCGTTTTAAAAATGTTAAAGCATTTAAATGGCGAGCAAATTTGTTGTTGTCTTCCAACGTGTTTTGATGTTATGCAGAATTCTGTTGTAAACATTTCCGCGACTTTACTAAACGATATTTTTATTTTATATTAATTATATAATTCAGATATGACGAGCAATCTTTTGGATGCCAACATCGACGAGCTTTTGGGAGGTAACGACACCGATATTGTACTAGGAGACGACATTGATGTAGATGCTATTCTTGGCACAAGTGACGAGCCGATGATCTCAAATGTGAAGGAAAAAGATCAGCGAGAGGTAAACTTTGCTGATGATCAACAATATTTGCTCATAAAAATGCAATGAGATTTTTATTTCCAGCCCACTTCACTAAATTTTTCACTGGCCAATTTTAAGAGAAACTTAAAATGCGTTGACATAAATCCAAATGCCGAGTTATTGACCTCTGCTCTTGAAATCGATAATGTTAAAATGTTTGAAAGAATTGTGGCAGTATTTTTAGAAGTATGTACTTGTGTACTTTTTAGTATACATTTAAACTTTAGGAGCCATCAACGACCACCAGCAAAAATCCAGAGGAAAATGTTGAGCCTGCGCTCAAATCAAATGAGCTGCAAGATTCAGAAGAACAAGAACAATTGGATTACGAAGAGGAAGAAATTGAAGAGAAGAAACCGCCGCGAGAATCTAAATTCGTGTCAGAGCTATCGTCTCGCAGAGAATCAGAAAAAAGAGACAAGGAACAAGTACCCACACAACGAATTCATGTGGATTCAAATAGAGGAAGAGCTGGGTTTAAGGTTTGTATCTTAATCTTTTCAGCTTATAATAAGTAGCTCGTGAAAACGAATATTATAATAATCAAGAAAATATAAGTTATTAGTTCTCATTCTACCGCAGTTGAAGAATACAAGAGAATTGTGGTTTTATTATTTCTGTGAAAAGTTCATTATTTTTCTCAAAATCGATATTTAAGACCCTTTATTTACCCTTCATGGTAGTTAGCGAGTTTTTGTTGTAACATCCTCCCTAAATACTAAGCGGCAGCATATGTATGTAACGCCCAAATGATACTCGCACTTCGGCACCTTTCCGTCGTCAGACCGGGGCGAGTGATAGCTCATTTGAAAGCCCTGAGGCTGCTGATCCCGAATAAACTATCAGACCCAAAATTTGAATATTTGAATTCGCGCCAAAACCGAAAAACGTGTTTTTAAGGGTTTTGACCTGGGGAAGTGATGTTTTTTATGTTCCCAATCGATTTCTGAGGCGATTCTGGACCACTTTGCTTTTTACACTTTCTGACTTGGCGCATTTTTGAAAAAAAGCCACTTTTTGGCCAAAAATGGCATTTTTTGATGCAAGGTGCCTACGGGTCTGATTTTTGGCAGCCGGGGGTTTTCGGGTGCGCTGATCACGAATCTGACGTCAGATTCGAGATTTGAATATTTGAATTCGCGCCAAAAGCGAAAAACGTGTTTTTAAGGGTTTTGACCTGGGGCGGGATGTTACTAACGGGCGGGATGTTACTTGGTACAACTTCTACCCCCGAACAACTAAATCTGACCGCTGATGGCGGTGCGCGAAGCGATGAAGAACCCAATCTCCCGCTGTGCACACTCCCGCTTCCTAGCTGAGAGGGGGCCGCGAAGCGGCCCCATCTCAGCTAGTGTATATTATTATGCAAGAATTCCAAAAATGCTTTGAGTTAATTCCTTTGAAAACTTTGTGTAAATTGGACCGAGTAACACGATTTCTGGGATCAAAAGTGGAACTTCGTGGTGCACACCAGTTTTAAATGTGATCTGATTCGTGTGAGTCAATAATCTAAGCGAATTGTTGTTCAAATTTCATTTATCTCCATACAACTGAAGGTAAAATAAATTAAGAAATTGTGGAACAAAAAATGGAACATAAACTATTTAACGAGAAACCGAGCCAAAAAATACATAAAACGGAAAATTTCAGAGAAGATACATTTTCCATTTTAAGAAATTAATCTAGATTTTTTCTAGACTTCGAATAGAGGTGGAAGCAGTACTATTCATGGAACGAAATATTACGTTAATCCCAATTTTCGAGGACCATTGCCACGTGAGTTTTACAATATTTTACATGTTAAATACACCATTTATATCAATTCATTATGTCAGCATTTTTACAAATTTGGTGATAACTTTTTCTGTTTTGTAATGAGTGTGAGAGAAAATTTTTCAGCAACAATTTCTGCGAATTTGACAAATTTTCCAGTCCGGCCATTTACTGCTCCTCCGCCGATGGTTCCAGCACTCCTACCGCCATTTGTACGACCTTTCACCTCACGTCCCCTTATGAATGTTTCTTTAATGCCTCCTCCAGTTGTTCATCAAGCCCCTGGTATGGCATCAAATATAACCTCTGATGCAATGAATTGGTCGTTAATGGTCGATGCATTTCTTGCCAAGACCAAATCTGGTAATTTTTACCTTTACTTTATCCTTTGCGATGATTTTAGTGAACATTTCCACATGAGGCCACAAATGAGCCTTTTTTGTAGAACGCAAAATGCCAAATTTTTGAAAAAAAGCTTCATTTGTCGCAAAAATGAGCTTTTGATACATTTTAAGGGAGAAAATTTTTTATAATAAGGAGTTATTAGCAATAGCAAACCTTAAAAATGCGCAATTGAGAATATCACCTTCAATCTTCGGTAATAATGTAATTAAACTAGCTACCAATTTCCATTTAGATGCACAACCTAAACAAGTTCGAAGTCGTCCCTCGCGCTATTCTCGCAGTTCAAGCAGTGGCAGCAGAAGCAAATCCCGAACGCCGAACTCTTCAAGCTCATCATCACCCTACTCAGCCAGGTCACCCATTCCCTCATACTCCCGAAGGAGCAAAAAGGTGGCCAGATATGATAGATCACCTGTAAGACGGGCATACGATCAACGACGAAAGCATTCTGGCTCGAGGCGTGATGAAAATAAATCTAAGGTTGGCCATACTATGTATTAATAAAATTTTTCTCGGAAATGCTCAAAAATTTTTAGTTGCACTATATTGAATCCAAAAAGGCTTATGTTATGTCAGAATGCGTAAAAGCGGCAGGAAATTCATAATAATTTCGGGAACGATTTTTATGAATTAACTTAGCTAATCGATTTTATTTTCAGCCAGATATGAAGCACACAATTGAATGTGCGCAAGCAATTGGACTCGATGAGGAATACTTGAAAAAAATTGAAGAACAAAAGAAAATGCGTGAAGAAATTGCAAAACGAAAGAGTCAACGCCGCCAGGAAAATTACAACCAAAAGAAGGAAGGAAATGAAGGTTAGAATTATATCCATAACGTGACTTATATGATCCAATTTTGATATAATTTCCCTGCCGCTAAATTTTTTTGCTTTATACCTACATACTTCAAAACATTTTTACTATTAATAGCATGTTTTGGACGGACATATATCAATTTATTCTTCTCCGTTTTTAAACATTTAAAATCGAAACATAGAATAGACCTTTGCACTTGTCTTTTTTAGAGATAGTAAAAGTTATGTCTTTTGCTTAAAATATGCTAACTCTTTTGCAAGAGATGTATTCTGTGACCATTAAATCCTAAATTTTGACGTTTTGGTTTATAGGAAGGCGGCAAATTGCTATGAATCGTGACTCTAAAAGTGGAAAATCCAATAAAACAAGCAGTAATAATCGCCCAAAACGGGAAGATAAACAAGAGCAGCTTAAACCTGATGTTGCGAGCGCTCAATCTACGATGGGAAAATTAAAAGCCTACCTTGCTGTTGTGATCAATAATATAAATTCGCTCGAGAATGCTTATAAGAAAATCAGCTTGCTTGCCCAATCTGTGGGCGAAACAAAGGTTGGAATTTTGTATATTTCATTAAATTTCCTTTGTACTTTATTATGAATGATATTTTAAAATATGCATGTAATTGACTTGTTCCCAATAAGAAGTCCATATGATTGGACTTGTTTGATACAAAATTGTTTATTTTTACCTTTCCTTGGACTAGTGAAATAACTGTCTAACGATATCTGCGAACATTATATAGCTTTAACAAATTTATATATAATTGCAATGATTCTTGGACAATATTACCATCAGTGTCATTTATTTTTCCATCATCAATAATTTTTCCTCTTACGATCTGTGATACATCTCATTTCCGAGTACATTCTTATTTGCGGGTATAGTATTATTATTACGGGTTAAACATAATGAGTATCATATGTCATCTTTTAAATGTTATTTCTCATTTTCACCCGGCAAAAATATTTGCCATATATTAATACTATTATTAGCCTGAACTTGAGGATATAATGTTAGAATTTGCGCCACATGCCGTAGTCACTTGAGGAGCTCTGATTGGCTAGAGGCAATAGCGCACCCAAATTTGGCGCAAACTCAAACATTATATCCTAAGCTCAGGCTAATAATAGTACCAAGGACGCTTTCCATATGAGTCAATATCAACATGATGCTAAATATCAGAACTTGTAAACAAGATAATGTAATTTCCTAATAATGTAATTATGATGGAGACATTCGTAATATCGAGCATCAACAAGCTAATGTATAAGTCAATTGAAAGTTATTTATAAGTCAATTAAAAATATACATGTATTTATTTTTGAGCTGTTGATGTTTGCCAGCTGTTGATGTTTACCAGCTGTTGATGTTTACCTTTCGCATGTTTAATAATTTCTAAGAGGGTAACAAGCAGGAGAAGACTTACCAAATTGTGCTGAGGTGCAGGTTGTCATTGGAATATAAAAAAAATTTCTGAAAAAATTATTGAAGAGCTATTGCCTGCGTTTTGGAGCAGAAACCTCATATTTTATACGAACCTTAAATTAATTTTATTAAAGACATATAAATAATATATCAGATCCCACTATTCAGTTTTCCAACAAGTTCTGATATTTTGTATATGTTTGTTTTAGTGGTTAAGTTTCATGTTGTAATTACAACAATTGTAGGTGCAAATTATTTTTGTAAAATGGCGTAGAAAAGAGTTCCGACAGGGCAAATGGCGATTTGAATTTGCGCCAAAACATAAATGCATGCCAAAGGGGTAAATGGGGCCGCTGTGCGTAAACTAGCCCTTGTTAGTATTCCTGAGGTTGTTTGGGGAGTATTCCTGCGGTTGGGAATCCCAAAACCAAAGTTCGAAATTTCGCAAATTCAAATCGCCATTTGCCCTGTCGGAACTCTTTTCTACGCCATTTTATGCATTTCGTAAACCTTGTTGATGGGTCTGTTAGTATGATTGAGAAATTATGAATAATTATTTCTTGAAGCTGTGAATAAAAACGTCTGAACTTCTCGAGAGGGACATTCAGCGCTGTCAATTGTGCTTCGATGCCATTTGTAGTGAGGATGATGTCGAGCTCTTATTAGGTTATACCGGAATTATGTAGTGTCAATAAAAAAAAATGGAAAAATATGTGGATTTATTTTTATTATTGAAACTTTCAACTTTGGACAAAATTGCTAAAAATAATATATAGGTTTTAAGTATAAAAGAACAAAATGTATGATGTTATTTTCATAGCATCTACTATTAATTTTTATATTCTGACCATGCGTTTTGCGTATGTTTTTAAATCTAAATCAAAACGTTTAATTATGCAATCTTTGCGGTGCATATAAAATGACGGATAAATATGAACACAATCCAATTCTTCAGCACGTTTTCCTTAGTCTATCGCTAAATGCACTCCGTAAAATTACCAAATTTAAAAGTGATTCCATTCTAACATTTATTATTTTTCAGAAGGTTTGGCAATCCTCTGAAAATTCTGTATCGATAATATTCGGTAAGTTTTTAAAATACCAAATTTTTATGAAAAGTAATGTTTTGTTTAGATAAGCACGAACATGCTAAACAATTTATGCTACAATATCACGGGTATGTTTATTTACATTTCTGTGTATCTTTTTATAAAAGATATTCTCTTTTTATATAACTTGATTTAATTCGAAATTTAACCTTAAAATTGCACCTGTGTGGAAAAGAACATGGTATTCAAACTCTAATATTATTGGCATTTCAGACAAATAGTGCACGGATGTAAGCTAGATGTCACTCTGGAAAAGGTAAGCGGTACATTTGCGATGTATAATATGGAATATTAACAAATAATTTTTAGGTGTTCTTGAATCTGGCCACAATGTCCTAATATAAGAAGGCCTACACCCACTTCGCTCGAAGAGTATAGCGCATGGACCATCAAAATAGTATATCGGGTATTTTATTGTATCATCTGATGTTTTGTATTTTATGTAACCAATGAATAAACTCATATTGCTGTTAACCAAATATGACTAATATTTTGTACTTCTTGTGTCATGATTTTGTTCTCAATAAAGAATACTTTAACGTGGTTCGGGCCCGGATACTCTGCTTAAACATATTATAACGCAATTAAAAAAATGAACTTAATTTGAAATACGATATCTTCACTTTTAACTTCAGCACGGGCATGCATAATATTTTTTGCTTTCGGCACTTGGTTAAAATTATGGCAGTCCCAGAACAATCGTTTTTATTAAACATCCGACAGCATTTTTAGATATCCACTTCATAACAAAATCTACAGTTCGTTATTGAGGAATTTCAATCATAATTTTCTCGAAAGTAGACCGTTTTTATTTTTCGAGTCTTTTCAGGAGCCTGTGCACAGACACCGGAAACAGATAAATGGATTTTATAAATTACAACTTACAAATTTCATTGCAGCTATAGACCACAACATATTTGATGTTTTTCGATTTGTCAGTACACTTTAGCGAATGTTTGAAGCGGGAAAAATACTATTTGAAATTTATGAACGATTTTTATCGAATGGATCCGCCTGAGCTTGTAATTTCGTAACTGCGATAATGAAATCGGATTGAGTTGTGTCGGAGGTCAGTTTATCGTTTTATTATTTTGTTTGTATGGAATATATCAATTTATATTATATTTGAGAACCGTTTAGCTTTAAGTATTATATATGGCTAACCGAACTCATTGGAAATCAAAAGAAAAGAAAGATATAGTCAACGATGTGGATAAGTGCACCGAAGACCTCGCTGCAGCAATGGCGGACAATGACGTGGAAATGGAGGATAAGTCT
This sequence comes from Ditylenchus destructor, assembly GCA_022814885.1. Lineage (NCBI taxonomy): Eukaryota > Metazoa > Nematoda > Chromadorea > Rhabditida > Anguinidae > Ditylenchus > Ditylenchus destructor. The sequence continues at coordinate 1,604,684 of JAKKPZ010000005.1, forward strand.
AAGGGTTACACGCTCATTTCACGTCTTGAAGTGAGTTCAAATTAATTATTTTCATCAGCAGCTTTACACCATTTTAAATTTTCAGCAATATGGCATTAATCCGTCAGACATAAAAAAGCTGCGCGAGGCCGGTTACTACACAATCGAATCGGTAGCCCACGCTCCGAAAAAAGAACTTCTCAATGTTCGCGGTTTGAGCGATGTGAAAGTGGACAAAATATCGGTAAATTTATTAAACCATTTGCATTTTAACAGTTATTTATTTATATTCATTTGTAAATTTAAATAAACAAAAACCCATCTTTTGGGAGTGTGTTATTAGAATCTCCTTTATTAGCCGCTTTCTGCATAATTGTAAAGCAAGTTATATATCAGTAGGAAAAGAAATCACTTCCCTATGCAATGATTGGGATACTTCGTGATAGTATTACTTGAGAAAACCTGTGCATCAGTAATATTTTGTATCAAAAATTCGGCAAATACTTATGTTTTAAACAAATAGAAAAGAATAAAATATATTTTACTAAAAGTTAATTTTTCGTTATTTTTGCAGGACGAAGCTCATCGAATCATTCCCATGGGATTCACTTCCGCGTCAGATGTTCATGTCATTCGGGCCGACAAGGTATATATCAAGACAGGAAGTCGGGAGTTGGATAGGTTGCTGGGTGGTGGTATCGAAACTGGCTCTATCACTGAGGTTATCAATTTTTATTCCAGAAATTTATTTTCTAAAGCAATAAATACGCTTTTCCAGATTATTGGAGAATTTCGAACAGGAAAAAGCCAGCTGTGCCATCAGCTCGCAGTTATTTGCCAGATGCCTGTGGACATGGGTGGAGCCGAAGGCAGATGCTTGTGGATTGATACCGAAGGCACTTTTCGTCCAGAGCGACTTTTGCAGATGGCTGAGAGGTAAATTGCTCTTTCATTAAATTTATAGCATAACGTTTCCATTTTAGATTCAACATGTCGGGCGAAGAAGTCTTGGACCACGTGGCTTACGCGCGCTGTTACAATACAGAGCACCAGCAAGAACTTTTGCGCAGAGCCGGAGAAATGATGTCCGAGAATCGCTATGGTTTAGTCGTCGTGGACAGTGTCATGGCTCTCTTCCGCACTGATTACTCTGGCAGAGGTCAACTCGCGGATCGTCAAATGAGTCTGGCGAGATTTCTTCGTGGTTTGCTCCGATTGGCCGACGAGGTTAGTTCATTTTCAAAGTGTCGTATATTCATATATGGAATTCAGTTCGGTGTGGCTGTTGTCATGACAAATCAAGGTTAGCTTTTTGATACTATGTAGGTAATTAGTTAAATATCCTTAATGCTTTAGTGGTGGCCCAGGTGGACAATATGGGAAGTCACCAGACGGATCCGAAGAAGCCCATAGGTGGGCACATCATCGCACACGCGTCAACTACGAGGTTGTTTCTTTAAGCCAAATTTAAAGTCTAAAACAAGTCATTTTATGGTGGAAAAAATCTCCAACTTTTCGAGATTCATTACTGTAGAACAAACAGACTTGTCTTGAAAATTAGATTGGTTCGGACTGATCAATAAAATGGCGTAGAAAAGAGTTCCGACAGGGCAAATGGCGATTTGAATTTGCGCCAAAACATAATTGCATGCCAAAGGGGTTAAAAGGGGCCATTTGCCCTGTCGGAACTCTTTTCTACGCCATTTAATTGCTATTTAATCTGTAATTGAATAGATTCAAACCAAAACAGAAAAATTCCATATAGTATAGGAGAAGTACAAGAAGGGAAACCCGCGGCCTTCGCCGCGAGAATTTCGGGATTTCCGGAAGCCATATCTTCCGGTGGTCGCCGTATTCGGGCTTGAAACCGGTACCAATCGTCTTGTCTCTCCGAGAGGAAGCGATTGACGTATCACACGCCCAAATCCGAGCGGCGACGAGTATACTTGCCCTTTTACGTGACCCTCCTGACTCACGTTTCACGTGAAAAATTTTTGCGGATTCCGACTCAGCGTTTTTTTTGGGGGGCCGCGAGCCTAGAGTCCGGAAGAGCCGAAAACATGCCTAACCCGATAGAACCCCACCCCCCTCCCCACCTATATCCTGCGAAATAGGTTAGAGTGGATTTTTTAATCAAAGAGTGCCATCACTCATAAATATAGTAATCTTTAAGCGCACCATTATAGCATCCTATATAATAAGTCAGACCGCTGAGTCCGACAGAAATTCGGTTAGGTACCTTCCCCTACCGATACAGGGGTGTGTGATAGCTTAAAATGCTCCCCAGGATGGGGGAAGACGAATGGCGAAAAAATTTTCCCGGTCAAACCCGATTACGGAAAGTTATGCCCTGAGGCAGTTTTACACACTATTTCTCTTTTCTCTAACCGGCTAAAACGCATTTTTGATTTCAGAGTGTTTCCGAAGCTAATTTTTTGCACCCGGGGGTTTTTTGGGGTGCTGAATCCGAATCCGGGGTCAAAAAAATTATCGGGGTACCCCCGGGGTACGTAATTTTTCAAAATTATTTTTTGAAGGAAATTGGACTTGGCCGATGCTGATTTTTTGCCCACAGGGGTTTTCTGCTATGGGGAACCCGAATCTGGGGTCAACATAATTCCAGGGATACCCCCGGTGTACGGAAAAATTTTTTTTCTGAAAATTTTTTTTTCGAAATTTTTTGAAAAAGCGGAAACCCGTTTGAGCGGCCGAAGGCTGCGAGGCTCCCCTGACAAAGCCACCGAGAGCATACTTGCGAGGGTCCGCTGATGCCGAGACAGTCCTGTGGTCGGGCGCGGAGCGCCCAACCTTTTCCCTTGGAATGTGAGGGAACTTAGAACATATACTCCCGAACAACCCTTACTCCCGAACAACCCAAGTCTGACCGCTGATGGCGGTGCGCGAAGCGCCGCGGATGCACGCTAACCGCGTACAAGCCTGGGGGGAGCCGCGAAGCGGCTCCCACCAAGCTTGTATCATAAATAATACGCTAATTTTAGACTGTTTCTGAGAAAGGGAAAAGGCCAAGCTCGCATGTGCAAAATCTACGACTCTCCTTGCCTGCCGGAATCTGAATGTACCTTTGCCATAACGCCGCGAGGAATCGATGATGCCGAAACATAATTTATGTAAATTAAAATCTACCTCTAATTATCTGGACTTTGTATTTGCGTGATACTTTGATTTTGTATAAAATTTACATAACATAAAGACTACATTTACAATTCGCGTATTAAAACATTTTAATGATTTTATATTGGAATATTTATCAATACTGGATAACATTAGTACAGAAAATGAATAAAAACGATGGCACACTTCTTTAAAACTTCATATGATCAGAAGTATGGATTATTCCGATTTTCCTTTTGCTATAAGAGCCATGGGAAGTGGTCCTTTCGCAATCTGCATAAACAGCGCATCTATGAATTCAGTGGGAAGGAAACTCAAGGGAATATAGAAAAGAATAGAGTCCCAGCCACATCTGTAACGTAATCTTGGGTACATAGCAGTGATTGCGTGATAGTAACTGTCCACAACATAATCCAAACGAGTGGAAGCCAAATCACCAACTTGGGAGTTCCAGAGATCGATGACTAAAATTTTTCGGATTAGTACGAGCACAATATAATAATAAGAATAATTTTTATACTTACACTGATTTTTGAACTTCTCTCCATATTCATGTTTAATTTCCGGGGAGAGTTTGTCCCATACTCTATTTACTCGGTTGCGCATCTGATCATTATCCGTGAGATTTGTGCGAAACACACCCGGCTCCAGGATGCAGCATGTGATTCCAAATGGCCGAAGTTCGAGACTAAAATATTTTCTGATTTTTAACTAATTTCTCTGCCGTCTCTGGAAAGCGTTTTACAGTAAAACTTTTCAGCAAAAAAAGGTAGTCAAAATAGCACTTTTTTTACGATGGCACAGCTAGCTACAGTTTTCTTGTAAAGAAAATTTTCTCTACTAGCCAAAAATGTTGAAACGGTCATGTTATTGAAAACGGATTTTCTTTCAAAAATCGTCGTGCGGATAAAATAGTATTCATAAATCAATGATCAGGTTCAAATTTGCGCCTTTTCTTCAGAATCATTTCCTTTGTTTTCTCAAGTTGACTGCTTGAGAAAAAATGGTAATGATTCTTAAGAAAAGGTGCCAGTTTGAACCTGATTGTTGATTTCTGAATACGATTCTAGGGGCAACGTAACATCTGCCACCCGACAAGTGCCACCCCGACATCTGCCACCTTCAACTTTTCCTTCAGACTCTTATTAAATGGCTGGGTCAAAAAAAGATATAGGACCAAGGGACGGCAGACGGTTAGAAATACACACTATTTCATAGTCACTGTCGCACGCAGAGGCTGTTCTCTAGTATGAGGTGGGAGGTGTCGCGGTGGCAGATGTCGGGGTGGCACTTGTCGGGTGGCAGATGTCTCGATGCCGATTCTAGGCATGAATCTCACCGGATAGAATCCATATAGGCCTCGACTGCGAATTTTGCACACGAATATGCTCCGCCCCCGGGAATGGAAATCCTTCCGGCAACACTCGACGGAGAAATAATACGGCCCTTCGACTGTTTTAAGAGAGATAGGAATGCCTGAAAGCGAAATTTTTGAGTTTTGATTAACTAAAACTCAGAATCAATTGAAACTCAGACTACTCACATGAGTACAACGGATGACGCCATACAGATTGACTTCCATTGCTAATTTGTAGTCATCGATGGTGGTCCATGCATCTGGTCCGTAACAGGTGAAAATGCCTGCATTGTTCACCAACGCCCAGAGCTCTACAAATGGTACACAAAAAGTTAGGAGTCGCAAGTTAGGAGTCGGAAAGTGCTTGTGCTTGTACAAGCACAAGGAGTCGGAAAGTTAGAAGGCTGAGATATTTTTACCCTGTTTCTCGTGCTCAGTGCCATACTCTCTCACTTTAGACTGAACAACCCTTATAAGGGCATACTTTAGGCTTAAGGTTTAAGCATTCATACTTAGGTTTAGGCTTACAAGGAACACTCACCTGGGGCAACGCCCACCTGGGGAAACATGGGAATGCCCACAAGGTAGGGTAAATTCCTATCCATCATGTTTCCCCAGGTGGGCGTTGCCCCAGGTGAGTGTTCCTTGTTAGGCTTAAGATCCCGAACAAGATCCTAGCTTAACTTCTTTGCTTCAAGAATATTTTATTTTAATGAATCATTATTGGAAATGGGTTTTCTTAAATTTCTCAAAATTTAAACCATAAAATTATTTGCAAATCCCCAAAACAACTCACGTATATTCCTATTAGTAATGTCCTTTTCAACGAAGCGCGCTGCTGCATTCACGGATTCGTCGCTGGTCACGTCAAGTGGAACAGTCACCACTTTTTCTCTACAATCCTTGCTGTCCTCTGTCAAACTTTCCTCGCCCTGAAATATTTTTGAAGTTCCGATAAAACTTATCTTTTATCTCATACCTGCTTTGTCAAACATCCGGCATACGTTGGAATGCCATTCCGGGCACATTTCAATGCAAGCAGTCGACCAAATCCGGTATCACAGCCTGTTATGAACACTGCTCTTCTCGACTTATTCACGCTGCTTAGAGGAATACTTTCCCAAATATATCGGAAAGTATAATAAACGAACACACTCGCGAGGATCAATCCAGAAAACCATAGAAACATTGTCTGTAATCTGATGATTTTTTATGTTATGAATAAATAATATTTATGCCACGAGATAGTGTTTCAATATTTAAGAAGTCATAAAATAGTGCAGAAGTGTTTAAATAGTATATGAAAGGCACGAAGGTTTTCAGTTAAAATTTATAAGTATGACTTTTGACAAAAATCAGAACAAAATTCAATTGTATGAATCATGTCTATTGCATAATAAATACAGCGAATTGTGGAATTAATATTCGAATAATTCTGTCGAATATTTTTTTAGTTTCTATGCAGCATTTTAATACTTCGGTATTAAATATCCCATTGTTCGAATTTAATACTCGATAGAGTCAAATGTTAATCTAAAGTGTACTAAAAACTTCACTTCTGAAACCAAAAATTGGTCTCATAACATTCATAATCGTGAGTGAAAATAATGTGCGCAGTATCTGGAACTTTTCAGGTACGCGACCTGAAAGTTGTACCTCCTAAAACTTAAAAGTGCACTGCACAGACAATTTTAAAGCGAGTTTTGATAAAAATTACTAGTGTCGAGCAATGGAGTACTGCCATCCATAAACAAAGAACTGGAAGAAATTTTTTGTTTGCTTCCTGACACCGAGAGCAATCGATGAGTATTTTATTTGCTCATTACACCTTGCCCTTTTATTGACTCCTCGTCAAATGAATTATATGTATATGAGCAGTGTCTTTTCACTTACGACACATTTTGTTTCCTTGCAGTTTTTTTTTATCGTGTGATGGCCACTTTTGCCTAAAGTTTAAACTTAGATCAATTTTTAACTTCTCGGCGATTTGAATCTTATCTGTTAATTTTCCATCTATCAAAAAATAATCTACTCAAAGTACGCTTCTGCTCCTCCTTTTTTCGTTCTTGTTAAAATTCCTTCTCGAGCACGTGAAAGCAATTTCCCAAAATTAGACAAGTCTCAATCGATATTTTTGTGAAAATGTGGTAACAGAGTTCTGGTTGCTCAGCTAACGGGAGGGGTGATGACCGAAGATCGCATCTTCGCCCTGTCGAGTGCTCTTTTTCGCCAAGGAGAATCCTCGAAGAAAGAGGAGCAGGCTGAACAGTTTGTATTTACGAAAAACCACTCCATTCCCAGTCTCGCGCCCGCCTGAGCACCCTTTCTTCCTTTTTCATGTCTCCACTGACGTAACTGTGATAATATTTTGACTCCGCATTTACCCGATATTGTTCTCTGGCTTTGAGTAATTCAATTGTAAATGAAAAAAGTGTTATCACTCAGGGCGTCAAGAGATAGCGGGAAATGTGCGAGATTTTACAAAATTATATTCGAAGCACTGACAGTCGCAACAATAATGATGCAGACTTTTGCCACGAAAGACTTTGACGAAAATGCTAGCAGAGTGCAACGATCGGCTCATAATCATGGCCCATCCTCAGAACACGGTTAGTTCACCTGTTTGGTCGAAATCATGACGGGATCATGTGGAAGGTATAGGTGCGAAAAATAAACTACCCCAAATAGTTATTGCTGCACTAAAAGTGCGCCAACAAGTTCACCCAGTCTAGAGCCAGACTTCAACCTTAGAACAAAGTATTGGGTCATCCAAGTAGAAACTTTCGTTTCGATTTATCAGTAGTTCCCATCTAGCGAGTTAAACAGATTGGGTCCCGCCATGATCGGACTGATCTGGCTCTCTCTCTTCGGTCGAATGAAGAGAGAGGGAAGAGACGAGAGACAAACAGAGCGTGCGCCGCACACTAGCTACAAATAAAACGCAGTTACAGTTCCCTCTCTCTTCATTCGACCGAAGAGAGAGAGCCAGATCAGTCCGATCGTGGCGGGACCCAATCTGTTTAACTCGCTAGATGGGAACTACTGATAAATACCAGGCAACGACATATGTTCGTGCAAAAAGATCCTTATCAGTGATTTTGAATTGGCGGCACTGCGGTCGTTGAATGGAAGGCGGAGGCCCTCTCTCTTCGGCCGAACGAAGAGAGGGAAGAGACGAGAGACAAGCAGAGAGTTTAATTTGTTGCTAGTGTGCGGCGCACGCTCTGCTTGTCTCTCGTCTCTTCCCTCTCTCTTCGTTCGGCCGAAGAGAGAGGGCCTCCGCCTTCCATTCAACGACCGCAGTGCCGCCAATTCAAAATCACTGATAAGGATCTTTTTGCACGAACATATGTCGTTGCCTGGTAGAAACGAAAGTTTCTACTTGGATGACCCAATATGACTAATCAGCAATGGAAGCGGCTCCATGGTGACTGAAAATTTGCTATCAACGTTTTCGTGTACCAATAATTATTTCGGGTAGTTTATTTTACAGTCAATAAAAGGGTGAAAAATTACCATTTCTAAAATGCTAAATGGGCTGAGTCATTTTAACCTTTAAGGCGCTTAGTTATTTCTTGTTGTTGTTGTTTGTTATTGTTTCGGGACTTGGCTCAAAAGTCCAAAAGTCGTTTTCGGCCAAAAATGCTAGTAAATAATGTAAAACGCTTTTAACTCGGAAATACATTTTTGTCCGTGTCCTATAAAAATGGGCGCCGCTGCCTAACTCAAGAAGTACCAAAATATAAACAATTTCCTGCCTAAAATTCTGTATATAATCCGGCAGTATTAACCCTTCATTGCCCGAGCCATAGACAAAAGGCAGAAATCTGGCGTTACCATTAGCTTTCCTTTTGGTGAGCTGCCTTTATCAAAATCATGATGGCCGCCATTGTTTATTTCTCTTTTCTATGTGATCTATTTACAGACACATTCTTTGTATGAATAATGAACACTCATTCGTTTCTTTCTTTTTGTGAAGTCTTTAGCAAATCAAAATCGTATCCGAACGGATACACTGGGAAATGAAGGGTTAATGCCATTTAAAGCGATATTGCTTGTCCAACCTTTGTATTTCTAAAATTATGAGTGATCCAGGTAAGGTTAGTGATTGTTAGAAATCGATGGATAAAATCTCTTATGTGTAGTGGATTTTTACGTGAGGCACACTGTTTTCAAATATTTCCCGCCGCATTCAAATAATATTTATGGATTTACCCCTGAAAATGGGGTCTCAGCCTAAGCCTAATGCATAAGGCTAAGCCTAAACCTAATGTCTAAGCCTAAAGTATGCCCTTTTAAGGGTTTTTACACAACGGCACATGCCAAATCAGTGACAAAAAAGAGCTTCAGTGACACGAATAAGCTTTACGTGTATTTTTAGTACAACACGTTTAGTGGAAAATAAATGACCCTTTAAAAACGGTAAAAATGCGGAATGTAACTGAAAGAACAAGTTTGATTTCAATTTAAGATTCTTTTGGCTCACAGTTTTTTAATGACAAATCTTAAAATGTATTCTATCTGTCTAGGAATATTAGTGCAAATGTTTCTTCCATATCCTTTACGAGAACGGCCAAAAATATTATTTTACAGGCAAGCTTTGCAAGGCTCCATACAGACCAAATCTGTTAGATCCACTCGAGAGATGTACTGCGATACAAGGGAGCAATCACAATGGATGCGCAGAGACTGGTTTTTCTTGCCAGGATGGATATTGCTGTCCAGATAAAGGTAAAGTTCAGTTACCAGGAACTTCAATATTTCTCCGAAAAAAATACTTTCAACTCCGCAAACTGTGATTTTTGGGTTTAAATTCCAATAAAAATATCTGACTATAAGAGAGCAAACATTTAATATTACATTGTGGATAGTTGACATCTAAACATTTCAGCGAGTGTTTGCTCGTCACCAGTTGACTCAGGACACGAGAATGAACCGGACGAACACTTCGGTCGATATGCTTACGATGAGTCTTTGAAGGCATGCATCAAGTTCTCTTATTTTGGAAATGCGGGAAATTATAACAACTTTATAAAACATAATGAATGCATAAGATTTTGCAGCTCATAATTGTATTGTAGAATTTGTTCGGTAATAAATCGAATGACCGTATTTGTAAAAGTTATCAAACACAACCGAAAACACAACGACGGCATCTCGCTACCTTATATAAATATATTTATCTAATGTTTTCAAAAATGAATCGTTTGTTAAATTAAATACTAGAAAAGCACCGCTGCTATCGCGGCGTCCCGCGCCGAAAAAGAATTTTTTTTGTCTAAATTATTTTTTGTCTATATTTTAGTCTAATTTTCTGAAAATCTGTATCAGCACATCCGTACGAACATTTTAAGCTATCACTTGCCCGGAAATGAGCGGTGAAAGTGGTCTAACCGTCAGGTAAGCACGCAGCCACAGACAGACACTGGCTTCTTAGTAAAGTAACATTCCATTGATACGTTGTTGTTATGAGTATAATAAGTATTGGAATATAACAATTACTTTCGAAGTTCTTTATAAAATTTGAATTGTCTTACACTTTGCCGAAATGCGACAAGGATACTTCTAAGCATATTTGCACCAAATTGAAATTGCATTGAAATTATATGTTCTTTCTGTAAATCTGAAATCTCCGTTGCTCAATTTTCACAATTATTCACAATAAATCGCTGCAACAAAACGCCAAATAATAGAAATTCAAACTTCTCTTATTACGTGCAATTTTAATAAATTGTAATGTCTATTTTCCGGTTATTTCCTGTGAAAGTATCTGTTAAAAATTTAGCAGCGATTTCTACATCCAGTTTTCCGAAAATGGCAAAACATAAGAGTTCGAAAAGCTCCACGAAGAAAACCAAGACAGATGATGAAAGCAAGGATGAGGCAAGTACAGCTCAAGAGGTATGTCCTTTTCTTGTCAATATGTATTTTCAAATTTGGATCAACCGGATCCATAATCCGGAAGACTGATTATGGCACTTTTTGAGTGACAATCCCAAAGAACACCAATCCTAATATTTCGAAACTGTGACTAGGTGTACTTTGTACGGTGTAAATCAAATGATTATACTACCGTATTTTCTCCAAAATAAGCCACTTCTCTAAAATAATGACCCCTAGAGGTATACACAAATATAAGCCACGGGACTTATTTTGGAGAAAATACGGCAGTAAAACCGAAAATGAATACAGTATTTCATCACCTTTTTCATAAATTACCCACTGAGGTATTTGTCTAACACTTCAAAAATGAAACATTTTCTAAAGATTCGAATTAATGCATTTGTGTCCTGAAAGTATATAAACAAATATTGTAGTATAATTACGCATTTACTTTTTGTAATATATATATATGTTGCAGTTAATATAGATTTTCAGTTAATATAGATGCTAACTAGTTAATATAGATGCTAACTGAAAAAGTCAGTTAATATAGATGCTAACTAGTTAATATAGATGCTAACTGAAAAGTCAGTTAATATAGATGCTAACTAGTTAATAGATTATTTCGGTTATTTTGTTTCATTTTTCAAACATTTTGTTCGTTTTTGAGCATTTTTCACTATGTTGACTATAAATCTTATGTTATTCCCTCTATATAAATAAGAAAATAGCAACAATTTTATTTTTCATCTATTTTGTACAGAAATAACAACGTGTACAATAAATTATTTGTTTTGCAACTGGTACTGTTGTGGCATCGACTGTTGCAAAGGCGTCCATGAGACCGGCAGTTGCATTTTCCAGTTTTACATCCTTGCAAGCAATTGCAATGCTTATATCCTTGACCGCCACTGAGCGAATCAGCTCCCACTGCAGTGCGTAGCGAAATTTCCTTGTCCGGGACGCTTTCCATTGTGACGTGTTGTGACGAGCATGGGTCGATCAGATCAAAAACGAACAAAATGTTTGAAAAATGAAACAAAATAACCGAAATAATCTATTAACTAGTTAGCATCTATATTAACTGAAAATCTATATTAATTGCAACATATATATATATAAACCCTTTTTATTTTAAACTGAACGACGATAACTTTAAGTCTATTTGTGTTGCCTATTTGGCTTGAGTCGAGTCTCAGTCGCTGGAGTAACGTTACTACTTTTCAACAATATCGACATCGATTGCATGTATTTCAGAGGCAAAAATCGATTTCTAAGGACAAACAGGGAAATATCGTATTACAAGTGAGAGTGAAGCATCCTATGAAAGATGGTTACATTTATGGTTAGTTTTATCCGTTTTATATCCCGTAATATTTGTTATAATATTTGAATTGAGGAACAATATATAATAAAATAAATAAATAATACATGTGATTATAATATTACAAACCAATAGTAAAACAAGCCATAAAACGGAGCCTCAACTTGCTCTCAAAAAATTAGTTTCTTTTCAGTCTAATTCTTTATATGGGCTTTATATGATCTCACTATAATTTTATATATAAAGTATACAGTATTATAGTTAAAATATACATAAAATACCAGCATAAATTGTATACAAATCGTTTAAATATTTTCTAATTATACAGAATTGTGATTTTTACAGACGTGGATGATGACGAGATAACTGTAGCCGTGAGAAACAGACCTGTTGACGGTGAAGCAAACAAAGAGTTACTCGCCACACTGAAAGCGAGTCTCGAGACGGATTGCGTGGAACATACTAGGGTAGGCTATTTCTAAAGTAGTTAACTATAAGGTTACTCCGACAAGAGCCGTTTTCTTGCGCCCAATCTTTTCACCCTTGTGAATCTATCAGGTATCAGCGAGCGGTTAAGCTTAAGTCCGAAGCTGCCTAAAAGTATGTAATGCTAGGATTTGCTGGCCTAATCTGGTGGTTGAAAATTACAAAAGACAATAATATTTGTGCAAAAAACCAAATGGTAAATAGAAAAAGGTTAGCACTGTTCGGTTGCCAATATAAAGAATTAGCGTTTCGTTTAATTCCAAATTATTTGGAGTTAAACAGAAAATTTATTCTTGAATTGGGAAAATATCTTCCCGATAATCACATTGTTGAACGTCTTATCAGAAACTTTACACTCCAAAGTGACAGTTGAATGAAACTTCTAATCAGTTACAATGACATTTTGCACTAATGTATCTTTCAGGGTTTCAAGTGCAGGAGCAAAACTTTTGTAGTAGCCGATCAAAGTTTGACTGTGGAAGAAGTTCGGGATCAACTGATCTCGTGCATTCCGAAGAAGAAGTAATAAAAATATAATTCCGTTCAGATTGATTTCAATTTTGCAATGGTATTACGATTTAAATTCGCTGTAAATAAAATTATTTATTTCATATTTGGTAATTATTTCTTTTTGGATTTTGTGCTGTGACAAACTTCCTCCACACCACATTGGCGTCACATGTAACACAGGGAACTAAGGAGGCCGACGAATAAAAGAGGAGCGCATTTTCAGGTTTCATATTTTTTTGCACAACGCGATCGATAAAAAGTAAAACATTGATCTCCGCTCCTTTTCATATAGGAAGCGTTTGTAATTCGTCTGGCTGACTAACTCGGGTGCGAAATATCATATGGAGCCTGCGGGGAATCACCCAATACCTTTCATAACAACTTTGTGTCTTGACAATAGACACAATTTGTTCGAATTTGGCCAGCCAAATTACACAAAATGTATTGTAATCGGAATTTAAAATTGATTTTTTATAACTATATTATATTAACGCTACGCTTTGCGGAAACGAGAGCCGGGGAAGAACCTGGTAAGAAGTAAGTTAGTTGTGTAAAACCATAAATCCACTAAAAATTCAGACTGTGCGGCTAGTCGGGATCCAGGAACTGAGTGTGAGAATGGAGCACAAAGAATGTTTTACTATGACAAAAAATTAGGTCTGTTGCATTAGCTTAAGAATGTATAAAAATGAAACGTAATTTTAGGTGTCTGTCAGCCATTCAATTACAAAGGTTGTGGAGGAAATTCTAATCGTTTCGAAAGTTCCGAGGAATGTAAAAAGACGTGCGCAAATTCCAAGAAAGCTTCTCAGTGGGTCCATGGTAAATGTTCTGGTTGAATGTAACTTTTTCTCAGGCAAAATTAATTATAAAATTACGGTAATTTGTGTTATGTTAATTTTGGATATCTCGAACCAAGTTTCTGCAACTTTTTAATTTTCCTTTATTTCTGCGCAAAATAAAAAGACATGTATTCAAAAACAACCTGGCCATTCTGCCTATAGCTATCAAGCGTATCTATATTCCCATAATTAAACAATTTTTATGGTTCTCTAGGGACCCAAAATAAAATGGTATATGATTTTTTCAGGACATAGTCTTTTTTAAACAATTTTTAGAAAATTGTAATTATGTAATAACTGACGACTTTATGCGTCAGTTTTCAGCCGATAAATGTAATGGAACGCATCTCATTCCCGACGGTAAATATATAGAATGCTCAAGTAGTCCGTATGAATGCCCTGAAGATCATCACTGTAACATCGACAATGGAGTTTGCTGCCCCACAAAAAGTAATATATTTGTTAAGGAGCAATAGAAACTTGAATCGAACAAGGCATACAGAAACAGCAATCCTGATAATAAGAGCTTAGTATCAAGGCCTGTTTTCAATAGCGAGACCGAGACCGAGACCGACGGACCGACCGATGTGTTTACAATAGCGACCGAGACCGAGACCGACGTGTTTACAATCAACGACCGAGATGGCGCGACCGAGACCGAGACCGAGTCCGAGACCGAGACCGATGAAAATTGACCTTCGCCAAAAAATCGCATTTTTCTATAAATTCTTTCAGATATGGCTATAGTGCGACCAATACAAAACTTGTAGGGGAGACCCCTACGGTTCTTATAGAAAAGACCATTTTGCTGAATATCAACAATTGAATGTCGAGAGTGCGGATGTGAAAAAAATGCCGATTTTTTTTCACAAAAATTCAAATCCATTTGAAATCATTTTACACGCGTCGGTACTCCGGTACTTTTTTGACGCGATCCGACCAAACGGTTTTTTGCATATGGTCGCACATGTCCTGGGCTCCATTTTATGAAATAACATCGCAGTCGTCGAGTTTGTGAAAAATGTCGAGAATTTCGATTTTCAATTTGCTAATTTCATCGGTCTCGGTGTCGGTCTCGCCCATTTTCAGCTATTTCCAAATTGAGAGGAAATAAGTGGTGGAAAAGTGGTAAAGACTGCTATTAGGGTTATCGGCCACGGGGAATTCAGATTTTTGGTCAGTTTTGACGCCAACTTTGAATTTTTGGCGCTTTTTGGCATTATGCCCAAATATGGTCATTTTTCGGGATTTTTGCCAAAATCGAAGAAGTCTCCGCACAAAATATGCTTCTAGGGGTAATTTTTTGTCCTGAATCCGAATATGACATTATATTTTAACAAATTATCACATTTTTGGCGTTTTCTTGGCATTCTGCCCAAATGCAGAAAACGCACATATTTACCCTATTATTTGACCATAATTCGAGATTTTATATCTAAGGATCCTGTCAGCCGTTTTTTATGAGTAATAGCTCATTTGAAAGCCCGTGAGCTACAGAAACGATAAAATTTTATATTTTTAGTATTTAAAATTTGAATTCGCGCCAAATCTTAAAAACGTGTTTTTATGGGTTTTGATCAGGAAAAATATATTGTTTCATGATTTATATTGTAAATATCGGTCATTTAGAATATTGCTGCTTTTATATTTACGAAGTCGCCATTTTGCTATAAGTATTTGGTCATTTTTGATATTTTCGGCCAAAAAGCCGATATTTTGGTATTTGACCACATAAAGAGGTGAGGATTTGTCAGAAAATTTTGCCGATTTCACCTACAATGGGGTTTTTTGATTCGGGGAATCCGAATTTGACGTCAGATTTTAGTTGGTCCCGCCACGAAAATAAGGAAAACCGCTATTTCCTTCAAAAAATGGCCATTTTTGGCCAAAAATGCCCATTTTTTGGCGCGATATGAAAAAACTAATTGCAGATTCGGAATCAGCGCATCGAAATACCCCTAAAAACACAATTTGCGACAAATTTCAAAAATTTTGATTTTTTGCCATTTTCAGACCATAGGGGGGACCACATGGTTTTCCAAAAAAAATCGATTTTTTGAAAATGTGGAGGAGTATTATGCAAAATGTGTTTTTAGGGATATTTCGATGCGCTGATTCCGAATCTGCAATTAGTTTCTTCATATCGCGTCAAAAATTGCCATTTTTGAGTCATTTTGGACCAAAAAGCCCATTTTTTGAAGAAAATACCGGTTTTTCGTATTTTCGTGTCGGGACCAACTAAAATCTGACCTCAAATTCGGATTCCCCGCATCGAAAAACCCTTATATAGGTGAAATGGGCAAAATTTCGGAACCTCGATTTTCCTCAAACCAGCTTATATTCGCTTAATCCCACACAAAAGAGGCTCAAAACCTCACAAAACCAGCTCAAATCCACTTAATCCCGCTAGAAAATAGCTCAAATCCATCAATTCCAGTGAAAACCAGCTCAGATCCATTATATTCTCGCTTAAAAACAGCTCAAAACCAATTAATCCGGCTCAAATCCACCTTATTCCGGCTAAAATCCATCTTAATCCGGCATAAAATCTGCTCAAATCCACCTTAATTGAGCCCAAATCCACATATTTCCACTTAACTGCTCATCAAATTTACTTAATACGAATCAAATCCAGCTTACTCAAACTTAATCCTACTCAAACTCAGGTCAAATCCGCTTAATCCAGCACAAAATCAGCTCAAAACCTCACAAAACCAGCTCAAATCTATCATATTCTCGCTTAAAAAAAGCTCAAACCCACTTAATCCCACTCAAAACCAGCTTAAATCCGATTAATTCCTGTGAAAACCAGATGAAATCTATCATAATCCCACTCAAAACCAGCAAAAATCCGCTTAATTATTGTGAAAACCAGCTGAAATCCATCATAACCTCGCTTAAAAACAGCTCAAATGTGCTTAATCCCGCTGAAAACCTGCCCAAACCCGCTAAATCCCACTCGAAACCAGCTCAAATCCGCTTAATCCCACTGAAAACCAGCTCAGATCTACTTAATCTCACTTAACTTGTCATAAAATCCACATAATATGAATCCATTGTAGCTCAATCCAGCTCAAATCCATCTTAATCCATTCGAAAACAGCTCAAATTCCCTTAATCCCACTCGAAAACAACTCAAATCCGCATAATCTCGCTTAAAAACAGCTAAAATCCGCTTAATCTCACTCAACTGGTCATGAAATCCACTTAATATGAATCAATTGCAGCTCAATCCAGCTCAAATCCATCTTAAACCATTCGAAAACAACTCAAATCCGCTTCATCCCGCTAAAAACCAGCTCAAATCCCCTTAATCCCACTCAAAACCAGCTCAAATCCTTTTATCTCACTCAACTGGTCATGAAATCCACTTAATATGAATCAATTGCAGCTCAATCCAGCTCAAATCCATCTTAAACCATTCGAAAACAACTCAAATCCGCTTCATCCCGCTAAAAACCAGCTCAAATCCCCTTAATCCCACTCAAAACCAGCTCAAATCCTTTTATCTCACTCAACTGGTCATGAAATCCACTTAATATGAATCAATTGCAGCTCAATCCAGCTCAAATCCATCTTAAACCAGCTCAAAACCATATAAATCTGCTTCTAAATTTCATCAAATCGGCGTAATATGAATAAAATATAGCTTAATCCACTCAAAATCAGCTCAAATCCGCTTAATCCGGCTCAAAAAATGGTTTTTAAGGTATTCTAGAGCATTCTAGAATAACTTACCACACAAAATTATGAAAAAGTTGATTGTAAGCACATCGGTATCGGTCTCGGTAAGGCATTTTCTGAGAAAACCCAAAAACGCCAGAATTTGTTATAAAAAATTGCCATATTTTGTTTTTTAAACACTATAGAGCATTCTAAAACATTCTAGAATACTTTTTCAGATATTAGTACAAAAAATTTTGAAAAAATGTGCAAAAATTTGAAAAAGTTGATTGTAAACACGTCGGTCTCGGTCTCGGTATCGGTCTCGGTATTTGATTGTAAACACGTCGGTCCGTCGGTCTCGGTCTCGGACTCGGTCTCGGTCTCGCTATTGAAAACACCGGGTCATAAACTATTAGTGATGTGTGACTCATATTCGAGGATAGCCATGAATAATAAACATAAGTTTATTTCAGACCATGTATGTTCCTTGCGAGATGATACCGGTACTTTCGCAGGTAGGCTTTCACATGATGTATTGGACGAAAGCATACAAACCATTTCCAGAAGGTATCGATGATAAGCCAAGGTTCGCATGGAACCCAGAAATCAATAGCTGCTGGCGGTTCTCTTATTATGGCGCTCATGGAAATTACAATAATTTTCCAACTTTTCATGCCTGTGTTGCGTATTGTGGCAAAAATTAGAAATTTTGCAGTGATTCAAAAATAAAACTATCCAGTCGATATTTGTTTAAAACGAATAATTTTTAGTCTGTTTAAAAGTGTTTTACAACAATTGTATTATTTATTCTATCCTGAGATTATCCTTTGGAGGATTTCTACCACATAAATTCTGTATGTTTTATAAATTTTGCTCAATTTTAATGTTCAAAATCATCTGTAATGGAAAATCATAATGCATTATGATCTAACTGCCTGCCGATACTCACCCACTTGGATATGTCCCTCTCTAAAAAATTTCAAACAAATATGCAGTCCCTTATTAGGATGCTATATCCGAAAAGAGATGATATTATAAATGAAATCGGTGTGTAATAATCAAACTTAATTTCAAAAATTTTATACGATTATGTTTTTATGAAACCGCTTTATTGATTAAGTATAAAAACTCGTAATTGAAGAGGATGTTTACTTGTGCTTCATTTTTGCAACGATGAGTGATTATGTATCGCATTGAATTGCACAGCGTCTTTTAAACAAAACATCTTTAAAGATAAACGAAACGCCATACACAAGGAACGAAGATATGGATTTAAATTATCGCTATGTTTTAACCCTCACACCATCAAAGAGAAAGTATTACCTCTAACGAACTTGATCATTATATTAATCACTCGTAGTCTATTTATTTACATTTTTAAAGCAAAACGTTCCTAGAGTTCTATTGAATAGTCTGCATAAATTCGTCATTTCTGAAAGGAGTCAAATACTCCGAAATAGCACCTACAAGAGAGCGGATTGGGACATTTCGCCAAAAGGATTTTTCGCCAAATCCCTATAAAAAGGATTTTTCGCCAAATCCTTATAAAACGGATTTTTCGCCAAAAGGATTTTTCGCCAAAAAGGGTTTTCGCCAAATCCCTGTAAAAATTAATTTTTGGCTCTGTATTCGATGTTTTCGTTCCTTTTCGTTCAAGAATGTAATGTTGCGAACAAGTCACATGACTCTTCATGTAAATATTGCACGAGGTCGGATGTAGTAATTGATCAGGGCTATGGTCCGTGGAAGCATAGTCTTAAAAATCGGTTTGAAGGTCGCGGGTCCCGAAAAATGAGGGCCCTGTATCCAGAGCCCTGGTTTATTCATAATTTGTTTTTACACATATCCAAGTTATATGTCGCTGAAATGCAGGGCATAATTTTGTCGGAAATCCGATTTTGATATGGGGCCTACAATATGGGGCCTAAGGGACTTAATCTTAGGCTTAAGCTCCCGAACAACCCTTTTAAGGCCCCAGACAAGTCATTAGGCTTGGGGCCCCGCTGTATGGGGCCTAAGGGACTTAATCTTAGGCTTAAGCTCCCGAACAACCCTTATAAGGCGCCAGACAAGGATCACTTTACCCCGAAAACCCTGAGCGCAATGTGATAAAAAAACAGCGAGTGATCACGTTTTTGGATGCTGCAAATTTCTACACGGATGAAGGGCTCATAGATGCTGTGAATTTGCTAGGCTTAGTGATGCAAGGATTTGCCAAGGGTCTGCACGAGCAAAATGAAGTGGAGAGAAACATCGGATGAGGAATTTTAACAACTTTTATTCATATTTGTTCCTTTTTTGTTAACATACTATGAATAAGCGTCTACTTTAAAAGGATTTGGCGAAAATAGTTGGCGAAAAATCCGTTTTATAACGATTTGGCGAAAAATCCGTTTTATAGGGATTTGGCGAAAAATCCGTTTTATAGGGATTTGGCGAAAAATCCTTTTGGCGAGAAATCCTTTTGGCGAAAAATCCTTTTTATAAGGATTTGGCGAAATATCCTTTTTGTAAGGATTTGGCGAAAAATCCTTTTGGCGAATAATCCTTTTGGCGAATAATCCTATAGCCACAAGAGAGTATATGGGGGCGACGGCTCGCGTATCTGCCCCTCTATATAAACAACTTTACTCTTGACACACGCGAAATCAGCCCATGATCATGTCAGAAAAAATACTACATACCGTACCTTGTATCGTGCACTTTTTTATTTCGAGGTAAAAATAACCCCCTCATTAAACCTATCCCCAAACCTATAAGGGTGACAAAATTTTAGCGATTTCGACCCAAAACGGAGCGGACACACACTCACTTCTCAATTAGTATGATTAGCCGAAATCGGAGAAAATTGGATCGGTTAAAATCTACAATTATTATTGCGTTATTTATAGTTTTTGTTCTATTATCATTACAGAGCATTCATCCTAATTTTTAGGCACGGGCTCAATGGAAAAGGACCAAAATAAGCGAAGGAAATATTTCAGTAGAATGAAACGCAAACCTGCATTTAAAAAAGCCAAGAAAAGTAGGAAATCGGATGAATCTGTGAATACCTCTGTCGATGGAACTCCGCGAGTGTGGCAGGAAGTCGTGAAGTCTTTGTTTCACGAGAAATTCAAGTCTGTAGATTCCGATGTTTCCCACGCAATGAACAATCAAGAATGCATGAACACTCAAGCAGCGTTATCAACTACAGACAATTTTTCACGATTTTCAGAACAGGTAAAAGGAAACTCAAAGATTAGGCTAAAGTAAAATTTGCAGTACTCTGAATGCGTGTGCTAATTGCAGAGCGCGTACAGAATTGAATGGACTTACATTTAATTGAAACGTTTTCAAAGCGAAATGTTCTATCTTTTATAATATGCGGCTTATGTACATATGTTAGTGTGTCACATTGAAATATTTTAGAATCCAGTCAGCATAATTCCAGTCTTCTTAGACTGGTTACGCCTTCCCGAAAACGAGGAACTCTACAATGAAATGATCACGTTGAACCCTATTATGCTGGTTTGTGTTTTTGTCCTGCTTTAAAACAGATTTTAATTTGTTTTCCTACCATTGCAATGCTCGCCAGTTGTTTTAGGATCGATTGATACGCTCTTTTGGACCGCAACTAGAAGCTCACAAGATTTCTCAGACAGAATTTGCGTGTATCTTGGATAAATTGGACATAACTTATTGTAAGCAAACGCCATGGTGATTGAAGTTATTTTCACATTGTTTTATTGGTTTTAAACTGATAATACCTACGTTAAACCAATTTCACTTGAATTTTGGGCATCATCAATTTTGCTTAATAATACCAAAGTGATTATTTCCTATTAGTGAATATATATTAACTAGGATGAGAATTGAGTGTATCCTAACTTGATTTTCTAGAAAATGTGTTTAGCGTAAAAATCAGGTTCGCTTTGACATATATAAAACTTCATTGCAGCAGATCCCGCTTTTCCTCAAACAATGAATAATCTGGAACAGGATCAGCATGAAACACCTGAAATACAAACCCACAAAATCTCGAAGCGTAAAAGGAAGCCAAAAGAAAAACAAATAGATACTCCCATGGAAGGAAATCAAACATTTGGCTATAAAGTGATAACTGAGAATAGTATAACTCCGATGCCGAATTATGAGGCCATGGACGAAAAAGAACTCCTCGTAATTTACCTGCCAAACTCTATTTATGATTATTATTTACGTTACAGAAAGAACTCGATCGTAACGGATGTCGCCGAATGTGCCGATCAAACGCCATTGCGACCCTCCGACAAATATTTGAGGCAACTCATCCAGGTATTTTACAAAAGTCAATTGTACGGTTCTTTTGAAGCAATCGTTTCAGTGTTGAGTTGCACGACGCCCATTCCCACGGCTGTTACACGCATATTAATGGCCGGTGCAAGGAAAGCAGAAAGTGAGGCTGCGGCTTTGGCTCGTGAGAAACGAATTAGGGCTGCAATCGCAAAAGTTGCACCTAGTGACCCCACGACCTCGCAAACAATGAATGACTTAGAGGCGCTCACCCAGGCGGCATTAATGGCAACAGATAAGGTTAATTCTTTATAGGATTGAAATGATTAAAGTAAAGCGCAAAATCTAAGCCCAATTTGGAACGTTATTAATTTGCCTCTGATGTGGAACATTTACATTCAAGAACCGGTGTGATGTTAGTTCTCTAAAATATATACTCTACCTAAGTCGCTGTTGTGCATTGGCCCCTGGGGCCCAAGCACATCCGGGCGTGTGAGGTCTGCTGAGCAGAAAATATGTCCTTGCGCAGGGCTCAAAGTTATCCTGGATATTCTTCCAGGATTTAAAGCGGGGAAATTTTACATTGCCGCAGGGATCCGGGCGAGAGGTCTCATTCGACAGCGAGTGCTGACGAACGGTACCTCACTTGCGCAACCAGAGTTATGACCACCGTTATCCTGAGAATTCTGTGTTTAAGGATTTCACCCCCGATTTCGCGTCGAAGTCCGCGGCGCCCTACCCTCGTTATGTCATGTGTGTCCTTCAAATGAAAGTCGTTCAAAGCAGTCTCAGTGGTTTATTTGAAATGAATTCAAGACAATTTCAATCGAATACTGATATAAAAATATTTAGAAACGCAAACCAACAGTTTTAAAGAGACAGTATTTTAGAATCCAGTCAGCATAATTCCAGTCTTCTTAGACTGGTTACGCCTTCCCGAAAACGAGGAACTCTACAATGAAATGCTCACGTTGAACCCTATTATGCTGGTCAGTTTATATTTTGAAAATTTGTTCTTATGAAGAAGAACATTTTGTTCTTTAAAATTTGGGAAGCCATCTGTACTAATGAGATGAAATTTTGTGGACTACAACAATCTGAATGAAGTTTCAAAATTTTTCATTTTTCACATCAGAAATGTTTGAATTTTGATGACTCTGAAAAAAGTTGGGTTAGCGAAGTCTGAGTCCTTGTTTATCCATTTTCTTCTTTGTTACGACTGTTGCTAATTTTGTAGAAAAATTATGTATAAAAGTCATTTATGCCAACGATGACTTCAAAGTTGTGTTCCCGAGCTAAATTTTGACACCCGAAAAATCCTTACGTTTTTGCAAAATAAATAAACCATGACGCTATTGTCTTTAAAAACTCCATGTCATGGACATGCAAAAAAAATCAAACCACATATACCTTGCCTATGTTAGAAAAGGTATATGACTAAAACAAGTTTATGGATTTGACGACCGACGGGATGGATCGACATTCAAATTTTCTTTAGTATAGCAAAAGAAAACGTTTTTGAAACTGTTTTCCACATTCTAGTAGCTCATGAAATTTTCTGCAATTTCCATGGCTTAGTACATATGGCCGTGTGAATATATTATTATTACCAAATAAATGTTATATTTCTGAGGTATCAGATCTATCTTGAAATAGGGATTCGGTTAAACAGAGACCGAAATATTTTAAGCTTGGAAATAGTCTTACAAAAACCTGTGAATTAATATATGATAGACATGATTTGATAGTGCGTGTTACACTATTAAACCAAGTTTGATTGCTTTTAGGAGCGCTTGATACGCTCTTTTGGACCGCAACTACAAGCCCACAAAATATCTCAGGCCGATTTTTCGAGCGTGTTGGACAAATTGCACATAACTTATTGTCTTCGAAAACCAGGTGACGGAAGACATTACTAAATAATTCTGTTTATTTTCTGTGTATAAAATTCATTACAAATTGTACTTTTATTTATTGGGCATTTAACTCATTTTGACCCGAGTTTGAATTTTTACCGCTCATGAAAATCATAAACGCATTTATAAATATGTAACTTACCTTTTTTAAACATAACTACTTCATACATGAAGAAGTTGCGTGAATTATTTCTAATTATGTTCTTTATCACAGCCAGAATCCCTGTTGTATTGGGATAGGATTTTGGTTATTCCTATAAACATCAGTGATTTCATATTTGTGTAAGGAATGAGCACTTGATGAATGTGTATCTCACAATCTTTTATGTGCCCGCCTTTGTTGAAAGGCAATTGCATTTCTTAATCGCGTTGCTAATTATAAGGTCGTTATAGGGGCCGTTTACAAGATTGATATTTATGTGAAACGCTAGCATTCTTCCAGCAAGCGTTGCTATAAATATATGCGTTAATTGCAACCTCGTGGATTTTAAATCTTCAGTTGGCTCTTTTATGAGGACCTATGAGTCATTTATAAATTTAAGGCCTTTGATCGCATTAAAATTGTCAATTATTTTTGTCAGGATATCATAACATCCATTTAGCAAGTTTTACGAGAGAAATAGTGGGCTATCATTGTGTAATTGTCTCTTGATAATGTCCTAGTACCGAAGCGAAGCGCTCTCGAAATTAGGCCGCACCGCGAAAAATCTTGAAAAATGCGAAAACTTGAGGATCGAAGTGATACATGTCCTATTTGCAAAATATCACGGTCTTTCTGTTTGAGTATATCTAAAACGTGGATGGTTTCCATTGCTGTTGTGAGCTGTTAATTTGCCTATGGCCATGAAATGTGTCCTTGGATGCGACCTTTTAGAAATTTTATCCACTTTGCATCATCTTTGATAAATTTGAATCGAATACGTTTTTCACAAAACACATTTTTGTTTAAAAAATCATAATTTTCAGTTCAATCACGGTCGAGTAATCATAATTTTGAACAAAACCTTTTGAGGCACGATAATTATTGTCTGAACCTAAAAATGCACCAAATCAGGATTACTTTCGTTTTGCACCACGAAAAAGTGGCAATAAACAGCAAAATTGATGTGAGAGCTCTCCATGACACTAAAACTTTCTGATGTGTCCTTTATTGCTTTTGTACGTCAAGGTGAGTGTTGACAGTCCAGAGAACGTTGCAGGAGAACCGAACGTGTTTTTATTTGTTCTATTATGGCGTTCACCTCCTCCAGAGCCCATCCATTGCCTAACTGGCCCAATTCCTCTTTTTCCTATTTGTCTCTCAGTTTCTAGTGGGAAAAATTAAGACAGCGACTTACCTTCGCAAGAAGTCAACATAATCGATTTAATTTCTCTTTTGCATCACCGATTTTCTTTTTTCGAGAATTATCGAACCTGAGAGTTATATTGAGTAATCCTATATAAACAACAAATCTTTGGTATAATAATTCCTTGTCATTTTCTCCTCTGTTTTTAAGACGCTTAGCGAAGAATATCTAAAACTCTTAAAAACCTTTTTTATAATATCAGAAACTCGGACTTACTTCTAAAGTGCATTCCCCAAACTTTCAGTTTCAGAACAGTTAGACCTCGTAATGGCTGGTTTCGTAGAGGGAATTTTGTTTTGAGGTTCTCAGTTTTGTTTAGAGCGGAATTCTCTTTGTGTTCTATAATTTCGATTTTTTTCTAATTTACGTTTAAAGATTCATCATACTACTATTGTAATTAGAAAAGGTAATGGAATTGCAAATTTGACGTTAGACTTTAGATTACTCAGAAAGGATTTGTCAACAACTGAAATACAACGTACAAAATGTATCTGGGGTTATTGAAACGTTATTCATTAAAAGTACATAGCTAAGTGTTTCGAAATCTCAATCTTTAGAAGTTCAAGTACCTTCGTTATACGAACAAAACTTCGAGTCAATTGAAACAGCAAACATAATATTTTGATCTTCATATAACACCACATTTCCATTGTTTTGTCTGAGGCTTAATTCCCGAAAAATGCATTGCGAGGTTGTCACCGCCATTGCTCTCGTTGTCTATCAGTCAATGACTGTGAACAACCAAACCCTTCAGCTATAACACTAATAATTCCAACAAGAAGTCTTCCCCTACTTCATTTCCACCTGAAATGAGGAGTAGTGGACCAAATAACCTCAGATAACAGCCCCTCTCTCACCTTTCCAATAGCTGAAGTGGGTTGTCACTCCTGTTGTCGCAGATCTTGACAGGATTTCAGGGGATATCAGTCGTCTTATGTGGTCCTTATTGATTGAATTACACCTTTTCAGTACAAAATGGCACTTAAGGTAGACAGGATTCTTTTAGCTAAGACTCACTTTTTTATCGAGACTTCTTCGTCTAAGCAGTGGTTGATAAAAAATAAAACTATACAAAAGTTGCAATCTGTACACAGATAGAATCCCAAAATTACTCTTATAAAACTCTGATGAACAATTTGCTGTCAGTTAGCCGCAGCACTAATTTTTCTGAAAAATGTCGACTATAAATGTAACAAAATTAGGAAAATTTTGTGAAAAATATTGCGCAATGTATGCATTCCTGAGGGACGTTATGGAACAACACTATTTGAGCGACCTATATTGATTGGATTATCGCTCTCCTGTGGAATGTCAAGTGAGAACATCTCCGCTGGGTACAATAAGAAATATCGCAGCAGGCATTGAATTGGATTAGCGTGCCAGGGATCTATTAATCATTTTAACGCAACTCGTTAGTTAGTGCCTGTCATCATCAATCTTTTGATTTCCATCTATTCATTTATTTCTCTGTTTATCCGCAGCGCGAAGTTATCATCCAAGAATTTTCTTGGATCACGATTATTTATGGATGGTTTTGACATGTGTCCAGTTTTTAAAATAATTGCCTTCTTAGGATGTTATCGTTAGCAGCGTTTTAGAACTTTTAGATAAAAAGTAAAAGACAGTAGCCGATTTATATGTTGACCCTGGTTTAAAGACGAAAACAATGGCTACTGCGAAAATATTAACCTTAACTGAAACATGTGATTCAATCGATTTGGCCCAACTATTTTCTAATTTTCAGAATATGCCTCGCTCCGAGTTACTTACTACTGCCAAGTTAGGTAGTATTTCTGTGCATGCGCCGTATCATTACATTAGTGGGTCGCTTTTGTGTAATTAGATACACCCCAGGCGATATCGGCACCCTAAAAAGTGCTCTTTGCTGTTGCCATTCCGTTGTCTTTCCGATTGCCCTCCCACTTTTAATGGGAAACCGGTGCGATGTTGGTGTTTTTGTTTCTAAGCTTGGGAATCCGTCGAAGGAGGCGGCTCCTTCGGCTTGGCTTCGCTTTTCCAGCTGCCCTCGTTGCCGTTTCCCAAGCCCGCCTCTTCCAACGGTCCCCAACCGCCAAAAATTGGAATTTAGGGACGCCAAAAGGCACCCGAAATGAGTGTTGAGTGTGTTTGTGGCGGTGTCCGGTGTTCTTCGCCCTTACTCACCCCTTATCTTCTTTTGAAATCCCTATTCAAGTTTGTCTTTTATTCTACTTAAAGGAGGAGTTGTTCCAGAGAGGTGGGCGAGCGGATTGGAACAGCCATAAGGGCACCGTCGACGACGATGGGAAAAATCGGAAAATTCACATTTACGCAGTCCTGGTTTATTTTTGGGTGTTGGCATAGAGGTGGAGGGTTGGCTAGGAAAGGACCGGTAGTGTTTGTATGTTGCGCAAGGACAGGTCGGGTGGATCGAACGGCCCAAAAGAGGCCGGCCGATTGCGTTGGCAAAAATGAATCACCCTTTTGCTCGTTCCTTCCTCCTTATTATTATGACAGCCATTGGTGTTGTTTATCGTTGCGCAGTTGGTAGCCAAACAAACCTGCAAAACAAACCTAGACTGATCGAGGGCAGGATTTTTTATTTCTGTCTAGCATAGGCTCAAGAGCAGGAATTAAAGACGTGATTAGTGCGGTGATGGCTCTTTTTAAGAGCCACAATGCGATTCTTGGTCTTGTATAAGAATATACGTTGCCGATTATTTTGCACGCAATTTGTTTCTTGTACAGATTTTTGCAAGTTTTCTATTAATATTAGCGAAAAATAATATAAGGTGTGGTGTATTCCGTAAAAAATTTTATGTCTACATTTGAAATTAAATGCTAAATTGCTTGAAGTATGAACAATACTATTTTGGCAAAACAATTTTTGTTATAGGGACGAAATCTTTGTTTTCCCATTTCTCTTGGAACACGGCTATGAAACTATATTTTGCCAGCAAAGCAAACAAAAAGAGAATTTCCATCGAGCAAAGCTCCACGTGTTCGTGTCGTGAATAAATAATTCACCTTTATTATATACGGATTTTTTCGCATTTCAATAGCCGAATTATTTGGCCGCTGCCGGGATGCCATAGCGGAGATTTCGCTCTGTTCCATAGGTGTCTCTCTATTATTTTTTACACTTTCTTTGCGTGTCAAGAGATTCCTCTTTTTGTTTGAATTGTGTTTGGAGACTAGCCATATGCCGAATATGTGTAGTTTTATGACATTCGCTGTCGTTATCCATAGGCCAAGACTTCCCCTTTGCTAACAGATGTTTTTGACAGCAATAGCAGAAGTGTATTATTGCATTGAGTAAAGGAAAGGCTGATGTGACAAGTGGTTTAAAGACTTAACTCTTAAATGGTACAACATTTTAGTATTCATTTTGGATATAAAAAGTAATGATTTCGAACAAGTTTCGATTTTGCTAAAACTGCGCTGTTTCAGTATCAAGAAAGTTGCAGAAATACGTCACTTCCTTCTAAAGTTTTGCAATAACTAAATAGTTCACTTTTTGTATTGGATATTTTTTAATTTGCAAAAATTGTAACCAAACCAATCCAACTTCCAACATTGATTGATTACTAAAATTTACTCGACTTGATTTAATTTAAGCCACAAAATAATATGCAAATTTTTGATTATTAGGGAATATGGCAACAAATTAAAGAATTCCGTGATAATTTATTCATTGCACATGCCTTTTATTTTGGTGGTAAGCAAACCTGTACTTTATTCGTTAAAATGCTCTTTGAATCTTTTCTTGTTGCACCATATTTCTTTGACCACAAAGCAACACTTTTCCCTATCTCCAACGTTTTTGATTGTGGAAATCGATTTTTTTCCTTTTATGGTTTGGTCGTTTGTGAGATGACACAATAATATTTTACGTGCGCCCCTAAAATATTCCGCCGGTGAGCCACTTCTCTACAAATTGTTTCGGATGAGTCGCCGGTATTTTTGCTGCGCACCGATCACCTTCAAACTGTCCCGTTTTACGAGCAGACCGGATCGGTGACAATAAACATGCAGCCTTCAAGCAATTTTACATCCAATATAAAACTATTATGGGCGAATTTAATTTTAAGTCCAGTTATTTTAGCATGGCCGTACTTGTAAAGTGTTATTACCCCTGTCTATTTTAACTTTTCATTAACAGTATGTCAAACGGATGGACCCCTTGAGTAATTCTGATTTTACTAGTTGATTTTGCCTTTATGATGTACTTATGTCCCCAGCCATTGATCCAAACTATTCAAAAAATTGCATTTCTCTAAAAAGCCCTTTTCCCTACTCCCATATTGTTTCCTAATAATTGTCTACCAATATTGTTCCTATGAATTACATACCTTAGAATTTTTTGTCGCGATCGAGCTAAGAAACAAGAAACTTTTTTATCTGTAAAATATGTTTCTTCTTCATTTTGATCTGAATATTGTTCCTTTGGCCCCAGAATAGACCTAAAGTAAAGATTACGCTAGCATGGTGTCTGTTTATTTTTTTTTGAATAATCTTTCCAACAAATCAAAAACCCAGTAGGCAAACGTTAACATCAAAAAGGGATTGGTGAAGTTCCTATGAGCAAAATTGTACCTCTCAGAGAAAAACATTGTGCGAAACACAACCAAGGCATAAACAAATGCCTGTAATTTTGGACGAAAGCATAATCGGGCTAAGGGGTATCGAATATGTTGGTCTTCGAAATCATTGGACTCTAATGGCCATTGGAACAGAATTCATAATTACCAATCAAGAGCCAGAGGATAAATCACCCACGGAAAAGGGGGATATAAAAGCAGTGGCGGAAGCCCGAAGCTCACACCATTCTTTCCTACGAATCACTCAGAGAACAATTATCCCAGATTTTTAATTTTTTGCTTACTGGCGCCCTTGCGGGTGCCGCATTCTTAGGAAAGTTTATATTTCCAAAATAATTTCATGTAATGCCTTTAAAAATTATGTTTTTAGAACTGTAATAAATCCATGCTATTTTAGAACACGGCGGAAATTTGGCGAGTCGAGTCAATAGAAGAAAACTTCGTCAGCTAAAAGCGAGAAATACCCAATTTTGTGACGAGCAGTGATCAATGCTCAATTCGAAGACAAAATATTTTCTATATTATATTAAATAGCGAAACGCATAATTTACCTATTACCTTCCGGCCATGCTACTCAGGAAAATCCATATCCTTTCAATTCTTGGTTAGTAAATTTTCCTTTATTTTTTGTCGAATTACATAAGAGAAATGAAAGTTAACTGTTTCTGATTGAATTTTCGACGAATGATTACCGTAAACTCTCTAATTTAACCCCCGGGGGTATAATTATTCAATCGACCTCTAGGGGGGGCAAAATTAGAGGGGGGGTAAAAATAGAGGGGGGTAAAATTACGCGATCGAGGTTTCGCGCCGCGCCGGAGGCGCGGCGCGAAAAATTTTTGGGATTTTTACTCAAATTTGCTCAATTTTTGCTCAAAAAATTCAAAATTTGAATTCCCGCCCAAAAAATTTTGAATTTTTTTCGAAATTTTTGCCATTTTTTACAAAATTTTGGTAAATTTTTGCAAAATTTGGGAAAATTTTGCAAAAAATGCCAAAAAATTGGTAAAAAATTCAAATTTTTGGGAAAAAATTTGAATTTGCGCCAAAAATTTGAATTTTTGGCATTTTTGGAAAAATTTGCATTTTGGGGGGGCAAAATTAGAGGGGGGGCATAATTACTCGATCGACCTCTAGGGGGGGCAGAATTAGAGGGGGGGTAAAACAAGAGGGGGGGGTTAAATTAGAGAGTTTACGGTATTTCAGTTAGAATTTAAGGGAAATATCGAAACCAACAACAAAGCCTTATTAAAGTCCTTGATTAAGGAACATACGGATTTTCTGGATTCTATAAAAAGTAGGACAGGTCATGTAAATTTTTTGCTATTGTCTAGATTATTGTGGTTTTATTTTGCAGTTATTTTAGTTTAATTTTTATTGTTTTATTTACAAGTACCACGTGTAGACTCTAATTTCGAGTTCAGATTAAAAATGGCGGGAAGGTGCAAGACGGAATACTATGATGGGGCCTTTTTACATTTGTGTTTGCGCAAATCCTTAGGGGCAAAATGATTTGGCCTAGCCTTAGTCTTGCCGGGACTAAGGTTCAACTTAGGGGTCTTACTTGAACAGACCCCCTTAAAGGTGCTAAATCCATAATTATTGTTTGAATTTTGCTAGAAAATGTCCTCGGGACAGTATTCAAACATTGCTCCTCCCGCAGGTATGTTTCGCCAACTATAATGAAGCCATTTTCAGATGTTTTATTTTGCTACCCAACTCTTCGCTCTATTCTCTTCTCATTTTTATTATTTTCGGCAATATCAATACAGCAAACTATTCAACAACCATTTGCTCAAGGAAATTTAGCAATTGTATTTGATGCTAAGCTAGGGCGAACTTCAGATCAACAGCCATTACATGCAAACCTCACAGAATTATGGTCAGTTTTTATGTTAGATCAAATTTATGCCGAATTTGAAGACATCAAAGTTCACTCAAGGAGGAAAGGATTTCTAGGCTTTGCTATTTTGTCTAGATTTTATCCAGAAAAATTGGGAAAATGTTCTTTTTGGCTTTAAATCTATTAAATCCCATTTTTCTCGTATCATACTTTTCTTCTGATCTCAATGAAATCTCAATTACAAAGAATGATTCGGTCGCTTACAGGTGCCAAGCAACAGAGACTGGTGAAGAAAGACTGCCGGTAAAGTCAGCCAAATTTATGCAAGTTTCCAATCCGACGGGTCACGTACGAATGCACAAAGCGGAGGTGATTCACAACAGAGCTCACTTGCACTTTGGACGGACAACTCCCTCAGGTTGGATATCATATATTGATTGTGAATTTCGAAATGCATTGTAATATTTTCAGCTGCTGGCAAGTACAAATGTGAGATAATGGTCGATAGTCCGTCGACTCCATACGTGACAGGCAATCTATTCGTTTACAGTAAGTTCCATATTTCTATTTCAGAACTATCCTTAGGTCTTATTTATTATTGACACAGGCAATGGTCCGAAAATGTTTTTCTAACATAAAAATTAATTAGAGAAAATTGATAAAGAATTAATAAAAATTGAAAAATAGTTTGTGTGCTTCTTACTCCATGGCTTATAGGTTTATGACCATATCATTCTTTTGGCCACCAGACTACGTAGCTGAGTTTAGCACAGAAAATTAATCTTTCTAATTTTTTCCTACACCCGTTTCAGAATTATTTAATCATAAAGGACATATACGCTTGTTTATAATGTCTTACTTTAAGTGATATTGTTTAAAGAATAGTGTCGTTTTTTCAGTGAGGCCCATTTTTCATGTGAACAGCAGCACGAAGTTGGATCAAGTAAACGAGTCAGCTCATTTTCACTTTACGTCAACCACGAAGGTAATTCGTGGCAACACCGCAATACTGGTCTGTCCGGCCATTGGTTATCCAGTCCCAAAAGTTGAGTGGTTTAAAGACAACGAACCGCTGTGTAAGTTGTCAACTTTGATAGTACTTACGGCTAATCATTCTTTATATTCTAGGGAAGTCAGATGAAAAATATGTAGTGATGGAGAATGACCTTCACGTGCGAGAAGTGGACGATCCCGACACAGTTTCAACATACAGTTGCCGGGCACGGAACCGCTTCCCTATGGAAGTGGATGGTCCCGAAGAGGAATACGAAGCAATATTGGATCATCATCTCAAAGTGTCTAGTATGTAATTATTTTATTTAAAATGTAGTTACACAAAGCAAAGAACGAAAGTTTGAAATGTAAAAATAAAACTTTGGTGAAGTTGGGTCAGATAAAGTTGAAAATTAAATTTTTGTGTTCCTTAAACTAACAAGCAAGTTGGGGAATTAATTTTTATTTCCGTGTCTTTACAAAATTGTATTGCTGCGATAATACATATTGACCATGAATTGTATTTGACTAAAATTTTACTAAAAGTAATACACAAAAGGACAAGCAAAAGTAACAGGTAGATTTGTTGCTACGTACATCTTATCGCTAAATATGTTTTCAGGCTCTTTGGCATGGCTGACACCGCTAATAGTGATAGTTATTTTGTTAATCCTTCTTTTCATTACAATATACACATGCGCCTGGTTTAAGAGGTAACGCTGGGATTACAATAAAAACCCATTTTATATCATTTGTACGATTCTAGGTACAGGTACGCTCAATACAATGTCGCTCAAAAAGAGTAAGTCATTCCGGTAATCTTAAAATATATGTGTTTATTCGTTTATTTAAAGAAAATGCCTGAGGAAAGCGGAAGAACAAAATGGCGATTTCGAGGATGAGTAATGCAAGAAGGAACCGCAATAATCAGACGCATCAGGGCTAAATTTGGACTAACAGCAAAGGACTTCCCGCATCTAGATCTCGCCCATTTTGCCTAGAAAAAATATCTTGAGTGAAAATATTTTTGTAGTGGAATTTCTGATCTTTTCAAATGAAAATATTTTAACTGAAAGAGCAATTTTCTGTTATAATAAATCAAAATTTGGGATTATAAAAGGATCACTTGCAGCATAAAATATGTCTGCTAAAATTCCACTGTAAGAATAATTTATTAATTCCGATTGCATATTTGTTGATTAGTTTAATTGTTACATTGTAAAATTTTCTTCGTCTAATCTTCGTTCATTATTTGCGATAGATATCACATAAGTGCTCGTTATTTTTTTGTATCATCATGACTCATGATATCTGCCCGTAAAGGATATTACTTAACGTGATAAATAGATCTCTTTATTCAATACAGAAATGACAAAATATTTATACATAAAATTTTTGAGTTATTTAAACAGATCTTTTTCTAAATCTGCGATCGTATTCGCTGTATTGCTGACTTTCTTGGCACCGAGCTTCATTGGTCCTCCTTTAGCGACTTTCGGCGCAGCTTTCACCGTTGATTGCTGAGAATTATGTTTTCCTGGTCGTGATGTGGATGCATTTGAGGACATTGCGGAGGGCTAGAAAGAAATCTAATTGGGAGACTTAAAATGATAGATTTAAAATATTTATAACTGCAAATAAATTATTTGTTATGCATGCTAAGAATTAACAAGTTTGAGAATTTTTTACCAAAAAAACTAAAAATTTTCAGTGTTCTGGGGTTGAATATTTCAAAAATTTATCGTCAAAATTTACCTTTTTAGCTAAATTTCTGAAACTTTTTCGGATTTTTGTCAAAGTTTCTTTAAACCATTTTGAATTGGCGGCCGAAATTATTTGGGCAAAATTTGAATTTTTCTAACTTATTATCAATATTTTACGAATTTTCGTGAGATTTTTATGAAAGCTTTCCATTTTCTGAATGATTTTAAAATAAATCTCTAAATTTTTAAGCGCATTTATTGCTCTGAATCATTGTTGACTATGAATTTACTTTTTTAGCTATATTTCTCAAATAATTTTCAAAATTTAAACCGATTTTTTTTCTTTCAGTTTTCACAATTTTTTCATAAGTTTTTATAATTTGTCTGAAGGCTAAAGGCATGGATTATATTTTTCTCAAAAAATCTTGAAAATGCACGATAAATGATTCAAGTTTATAATAAATAAATTTCAATATAAATTTGAAAATGATATATTGGGTCATCCAAGTAGAAAGTTCGATTTCGCCTTATCAGCAGATCACATCTATCGAGTTAAACAGATTGGGTCCCGCCACGATCGGACTGATCTGGCTCTCTCTCTTCGGTCGAATGAAGAGACGAGAGACAAACAGAGCGTGCGCCGCACACTAGCTACAAATAAAACGCAGTTACAGTTCCCTCTCTCTTCATTCGACCGAAGAGAGAGAGCCAGATCAGTCCGATCGTGGCGGGACCCAATCTGTTTAACTCGATAGATGTGATCTGCTGATAAGGCGAAATCGAACTTTCTACTTGGATGACCCAATAAAAATGACTAAATCGAAAATGGAGAGTTCTATACAAAAATATCTAATTTTTCGAATTTTTTCAGAATCATCTACAAACGTATGTAAACTTTCTTTTTGGCAAAATGTAGGCAATTTTTGGAAAATAAAGGTCTAGTAAAAACAATACAAAAACAGAATTCTAAAAAGTTCTAAAAATTTGAAACTTTAATTAAACACTATTTTTTAAACTAAATTTGATTTTAATTTGATTTTTGGCAATTTTCAGGAGATTTTTAAATATTTTTGCTTAAATTTGCCAAAATTTTGTAAAATTTTGAATAATAATATGATCAGTTGTCTGATCAGATTTTGTATCCGGTATGAAAATTCTCGAGAAAAATTGAGATTATAGTTTACTAAGGAAGTTTACAGTAAATAGCCAAAGCGTTGTGGGACAAAAATCAGCATATGTCCTCCCATTCTACAACTTTTTCGCCTATATCGTCTTTAGAGCTCCAGGGGGTAATAATTAGAGGGGGGAAATAATTTCAGGGGGTAGCAATTAGAGGGAATACGGTATACGTGTTTCCAAAATCAAACTCGCTACATATTTATATGCTCTTAAAATTACCTGCTCCCACTCTGCTCCCCATCCGTCAATGCTTTCTTCTTTCTGCGGCTCTGAAGGCGAATTCCAGTCGTCACCGATACCAAATTCTTCCAAATTTTTTGTGATCATTTTATCCAATGGCTTCCCGGGGGCCTTCCACGTGGATGAAGTTGATGTATTCCAACCTGATACTTCCTGTACATCTTTGCTCTCGCTATCGACATCGGCTTCATCTTCAAGTTCGCCCCATCCGTCCAGTAAATCTCCCGCCTGAGAACTCTTTGACGACGCCACATTCTCATCCATCGAAATAATGTCGTTCGTTGAAGGAGTTGTTGAACGCGCAGCTGTTCCTGTACTCGCCACTGGAATATTTGAAGAACTTCCATAACTTTTCGTTGCATTTGTTATAGATGCACCGGCGGAATTTTGTGTAGACGATTTGTAGAATTTTCCCGATAATGCTTTTAAAGCCCAGCCAGCCCATTGCGGTACCTAAATATTTTAGTAGTGGCATAGTCCTCATTTCTTTGATTTCTTGCTATATATAATCTGGGTAACGAGGAAGTTACGATGAGATGCACAAGATAAAAATTCAAAATCCCATTTATAAAACATTTCTCGAAAAATGAATGAGCTTTACAGCTTCATCAAATACGCTATATCAAATACTGCTCTGCTATACCGGCTTTTACCAAATTTAGCACTTGGTAGAAAATTCTTTGAATCCAATAGTAAAAATAAATAACATAAACTGGCACTGTTCGTTTACTAGAGAAATTTTTGACCGCCGGAATATATGGGCTAAGGCACTCAATTTAGAATATGTGCTCTTATGAACATTCGTTAGGAAATAAAGTAATCTTCGATAAACAGGTAAAGTCAGCTCTATAGCCTTATAAATCTTACTGAAATTCTAATAACGCCCTTTAATCAAAGATTTACTTACTTTATCGGCACTTAGCAAACTGCTTTTTCCACCTGCTTTTACTTGTGCTTCCATCTCCGGAATAAGTTCTGGGTTTTCGCTAAATTTCATAAATATAGACTACAGAAAGTAAAAATTTGATAATTTAACGGTCAATATTAGTTATTGTATATGATAGATACATATACTAAATAAAGTTTATTTGGATAAACAAATATGTTTGACAAACCTGGCCTTTTCCAGCTTTTCTAGGAAGCCATTAATCGCTTTAAATCCTTGATCTCGAACCTGTTTTTCTGGATCAACGGTGAGTAAACATAGAGCTGGAAGTATTTTGCTTGCCACTTCGACGAGCGAATAATACTGTTGTGTCGCACTCAGTGCCAATACTCCTAAAAATTTATGAAATGTTTATATAGTGTAAACTAAATACATACCTGACATTCGCGCTGGAGGAAATGGATCCTTGAGTGCTCTCGTAAATGCGCTGATTAATATTCTTTGACGATGACTTGGATCAATGTAGCACCTGTTAAATGTTGAAATCATTGTACAAAAACTAGCTGCGCGCGCCGCCGGTATCGCGGCGTCCGTCCCCTCTGTGTGTGAAAACCCGGCCCACCCGTAGACTCCCCCGTCGCCTTTCCCTCCCCGTCGCCCCATGTAGACCATTTTTGCTTTTTTCGACCATTCCGACCCCCGTTTCGACCTGTTAGACCTCCAAAATTTTGTCGAATTAGTGTTCCCGACCCCAAAAACCCCTTATTAGACATTACCCACACCTAATTAACCCAAAAAGGCCATTTTTGACCATGTCGAACATTTTTCGACCCCTTGGGTATACCTGGGGTAAAAATAAATGTCGGAATCGTGTTCCCCGACCCCGAAAACCCTATAGGTCATGTATTACACGCCTAAATCGGCCAAAAATGCCATTTTCGACCATTCCGACCCCGTTTCGACCTGTTCGACCTATGTCGACCCCAAATCTGAGTCGATTTTTGCGGATTTATGGGGGGGTAACTACTGTAAGGGTGACATTATCTGGGTCGAAAACGGCCCGGAAGGGGTCTAAACGGCAGTGGACGGACGCAGACCAGGGTTGTGCCGAGTGACTCGAAACTCGAAACTCGACTTTTTCGCCGACTCGAAACTCGAAACTCGACTCGAAGAATTTCGGCCGACTCGACTCGAAACTCGAAATTTTGGGCCGCGCCCGGTAGGGCGCGGCCCGAAAAAAATTGGAATTTTGGACACATTTTTGTAAATTTTCAATGTATTTTAGGCGGTATTTTTGGCAAACAGGCTTAATATTTCAAAAAATTTTCGCCAGCGGCGCTATTTTTTTCTCCCACTTTGTTTTATGTCTTATTGTTTATCGCCAACCTTGGGCCGAAAATTTATTAAATTTTCAATAAATATTCAATAATTTCAATGTTAGAATTTATTTCAATGATAAATTTTGGTCAATTTTTGACGTTTTTTCCAATCCAATTTTTTATAGAAAAAACAGTTATTTTTCAAAAAATTTTGCCTGCGGCGCTATTTTTTCCGCGAATTTTCAACTGATTAATTAATTAATGCGGAAACTGTCAAAAATAGCGCGAATTTTTTTCAAAAATTACAATCTTTATTGAAAATTTCACGAATTTTGCCAGCGGAAGACTGTAAAATTCAATGCATCTCCACTTGGTTCTGAAGAATCTGATATAATAATTTCGAGCAATAATCACGGATTTCCGAAGCCGATTATCTCCTCGAAATTTTGAAAAATTGCTCTTTATCAATCACAATTTTTCTCGGCTAAATTTATTGCAACATTATACTATTTTTGCGTTTTAGGCCAAAATTAGGCTATGAAGTTAATAACTATTTCCAAAAATTAGTACCAATTTCAGAGATGAAATATTCAAAATTTGGGACATTTTTTTGTTCAAAATAACAAAAATTAGCTCAAAAATAGCTCAAAAATAGCCAAGAATAGCTCAAAAATAGCCAAAAACCACCCCTTTTTAGACATAAATTGAATAGTAGTACTAATAAATAACAATTAACAGCAAATTTTAGAAAAAAATTGCTTTAAAAACCGAAAATTTCGACTTTTTGAATCATCAGGAAATTTGACTCGAAAATGACTCGAAACTCGAAACTCGACTTTTTCGTCGACTCGAAACTCGACTCGAAGAATTTTCAGCCGACTCGACTCGAAACTCGACTCGAACTTTTCGTCGACTCGGCACAACCCTGACGCAGACACGCCAGCAAATTAGTAAAGTACCATTTTTATCAAAAATTTCAACGACTTATTTAGTCTTATTCTACTTTTTCAAAGAAAAGTGCATAGATGATAAGAAGTTGTTAAAAGAACGTCAAATCATAATATCAAACAAAATGGGAATACCTCTTTTTTCATTAATTTCAGGAGAAAGAACGAATACTTACCCGATTTTACCCAAACAAATCGTTGTATTTGTCCTTATTCCGGGTTGTTCGTCACCACCTGAATTCGCGATGTTATAAAATAATGATAATAAATAGTTAAATTACAACCTTGAAGTCTTGCCAAATATTTCATCAAATCATTGTTAAGATTGTGATAATTTAACTTCTCTGCGAAGGTTACCATTGCTTTCACTGTACTTTCACGAACAGCTGGGCTGGTGTCTGTGAAACCACTGACCAGGTTCCTATAATGAAATTATTAGAGAATTCAAAACAAGATTTTCAAGAGCTAAATCTTACAGTCTTATAAGTAAGTGAAAATTTCAATAAACCCCCACAAAATTAATTGAAATTTAGTTGAAATTTCAAGAACTAATGTTTTTGTAGTTAGTTTAACTTCAACTCATCATGTAGCAAATATCTTCAGTGTACTTCAAAAAGCAAGAAGGAAAGGTATTCAAACATAATTGTTCGACACATCGATGGAATTGCAATAAAATTTTACTGACCCGTTATTGGTGCTTTACAAAAAAATAAATTTTGTTACTAAGTAAGAGCCATTTAATCCCTTGATTTTGAGCACTACAAAGTTATCTTGATGACTTACCCAAATATGCTGTCGTTAATAATTTGTGGTTTGAGGTGAGGGGCATATTCATCCATTCCTTCCAAAAGTTTTACCCGCGTTGTGCGATCAGTTGAGCTGAAGAGTTTCACGAGACAAGGCACTATTCTGTATTGATACTCATCTTCGTCTAATAATTTAGCTAATTTAAACATCGGCCCGAGAATAACAGAGCCGGCATCTCCATATTCATAAGACTGAAAATTGTGCATTATCATTTGTATAAAAACAATATCAGTATTTACGTGTATTAACTTGGGCAGTATTTTGTACTTTGCTACATCTTCTGGAAACATATCCAGATTGTCCTTTAAGGTAGAGAAAAAGTGCTGCTTTTCGCTGGACTCCTTCAGTTGAAATTCATCCAAGAAAAGTAAAGTATCGACAAATTTGTTCTTCATAAAGCCACCAGTTGCTCGTGATTCTAAAATTTGTGTAAGTTGTCGCTTTTACATATCCTGCCAAACCTAGCTACGGAGAAATAAAATTTTAATTATATTATTTTCGTTTTATTTAAAAATAAACAGTTTGTAGTAAATACAAAAGAGATCCGTATATAGATTCGCTTACTTTACTGATAGAAAATAGTATAAACTTAAAAGTTTGTTAAACTCGTATACTAGAGTTTGTCATATTTTCATTCGTTTGATTATATTTCAGCATGAACGGGAATGTATTTGCTTCATGATTAGTTGCATTTAAACTTCAAAATTAACCTGTTAATAAATCAGACACAGCCGTTGATTTTCCTCGTGTCTCAAGACGTTTGTACAATGGCTGAAGCCTCTTCGGAATTCTAGTGATAGATCTTGAAGCAGATTCTGGAACATCACTTTTAAAGCCGTTGAATATTTGCCAAATCACTGCAGCCAGGTCATTAAGATCTCGTTGAGGGGAGCTAAATAATTTAATTAAAGACAATGGACAAAAAAATGTTTGTAGATTGTCTCTATCATAGTATTTCATTCCCCAAATTTAAAGTTGCATGACTTATAATGACAATAACGTCCAAAAATGGTTTCCTGAGAGTACTAATTTCAATTAATGATAATTTAATATCCAAGAATATATTAAATAGTAAAATTAACCTGAAAGGCGCTGTATTTTGAAAGCCGGATAGTTTCCAGTCACCAGAAGCTGTAACGTAAATTGATTCTTTTATATTGTTCTGCTCGATTTTTGCTTCGCCGTGAAGAAATTTAAGGCAATTCTTAAAAAAACGATTTAAGTATCAAAGAAGTAAAATTTATACTCACAAGGATTTGATAAAGTCCCCACGAGACGAGCAATTCTTTTTGTGTATCCGTTAGCTTTATTTCGCTCAAATAGTACTCCAGAGGACGACACGGTTCCGTGATTAAGTACACTGAGCTTTCCACCTAAAATTGGTCATATTATCCGATAAAAGTAATTTCAACAAAAATTTACCTCAAGAAAGTCGAGATATGTAAGAATGTTTGGATGCCGAAGAGTTTTCAATTTCTGAGCCTGCAACTTAAGCGAAGAATTCCAGGAATTTGTCCAGAAGCATGTAGCCTTCTCATTCGATTCGGCCTGAATGATATGAAGTGTTATTATTATATAAAAAATAGTTCTAAAATAAACCTAAGTACCAAATTCGGATTTCAAACTTTTTTCCTATGCCAGGAGTACTAACAGTCTATCATACAAATTTAGGACGTAATGAGATTTCGCAACTTTCCGAAAAACATATTTTGGATTTAATATTTGTGTATGATCCCTAACATTATAATTAAAATTTACCTTTTTTAAACTATGCCCAAGGAATGTGCCTTTATAGTTGGTAAACGAATCACTGGGAAGCTCATAAGGAAAGGCAGTTCGTGGATCTCTTGAGAAAAAGGAACTCAAGACAGAGGCCATAAAATCGTTGGTTTAAGTTAGGAAAAATTCGTGAAACAAAGGTACATCGGAGAACACTGCGTTGGCGACAGTCATTCACCTGAACTCTATTCGGGTTTATTCGCTGTCAGTGTGGCGAAGTGTTTTGTGGCACAAATTTAAAAACAAGAATGAGATTTTTCACAGAATATTGTTCAAAAGTTTGAGGGAGAGGAAGTTAGAACAGGATTCCTATCAGGAATTTTCGACAATCATGTCCCAATATGTTCCTTAGTTTTTCGACCTCACGTGAACTTTCAGGACCTCAGAAGATGATTGACATGATTAACTAACGGTTTCATAAATAATATGTGGTTATTCATTTGTTTATGTTAGTTTGAATGTTATTTGAAAAAAAGTTATGCCATCGCTTTCAAAACTCTTTAATTTTTAATTTTCAATCATTCAATCTTAAATGCCATTCCACTAATTCCAGGGACTTCTTCTTGGAGCATGAGTTATGTACGAGCATATGTTTTGGCTCATCTCAATGTATAAGCGGGGAGAGGTCCATAGAGTTGACAGTGTGTGGAGTAGTGTCAGGTGGTTATGTGTCGGACCCGCGCGGACCTGACAGACACTCGTCTGACCCTGCACCCGTGATTTTATTCGAGGCTGTCTAACTGAAGTAAGGAATTGTTCCGAAGTAAGTGTTGTTCATGAGACTATTTCGGGACTGCGGCCCTCAGAGGCTCCCTCGGGCAGTAACTCAAAAATGGCCACTTTTTGACAAAAATTACCATTTTTTGGCAAAAAATAATATCTGTGGCAAATTTTTTAGTTTTGCATAGTCAGCAAGTCCATACGAACATTTTGAGCTATCACTTGCCAGAAAAGCGGCGGCGCAACAGGTCTAACGGTCGTGTTGCCACGATCAGTTTTAACTTACTTAGAGAATAAGAACTAAGGTCACTAATCTGTTAGAATCACTGTTATTTTAGGTTCTTCTCTACCATACAGGTTTTGGTCATCAATGACAATGGTAAATAACATCCTGTCTCATATGTATAATTCCCGTGTAATTTAACAAAATATATTAATATTATTTAATATTATTATTATTTAGTAATGTAATTCACCATTGAAATTTCTGTGTATAAATAAATAAAGATTAATATTTTGCAAATATGTTAATCGTAAATGTTTGTAGTAAAGCTTTATTGCACAGAAAATGATCCATTGCTACAATGAGGATAAATAAATCGAAGGATATATATTTTGGGATCACAGGATATATGTATATTCCAACCGTAAATGAATCTAGGCAAAATAATTGATAATGTTTCTTTCATTGATAAATGTCTGATCATTTTTCATTGTTCGTTTCCAGTGTTCGTTGCCAGTGTCCGTTTACCATAAAAAGACTGTGCCGAGTACCAAAAACGCAGTAACCAAAACTCCCGAGTTGAAAAGCCCAAAGTTGACATTGGCACTTGAAGCAGGCACCGGTTGTGGCTGAGGAGCAGGTGGTGGAACAGGGGTGGTGGTATTTGTAGCAGCAGGACTGATCGTGGCTGGAGCCGAAGTTGCAACGGGCGGTGATGGCGTGATTCCTACAGTTTGAGACAAAGCGGTCGGAGGTTGGGCGGGCATGGCAACAGGTGCCAAAAGCTGAGTAGGGACTGTGGGGCTGCCAGCGGTGGCCGTCGGAGTAGGCTGTCCAGTAGGCGATGGTCCAGCAGGCGTTGTGGTCGGAACTGGCGGAATCACAGCTGTGGAATTTTGAGCACTGTTTGGAATTGAAACCTGAGCATTGTCAGGTGAAGATGCGAAATATGAGAGAGGTGTAGCGCGAACAAAGGTGGTGATTATGCGAATCACAGCCCCAAGCGGTCCTTGATTCTCAGCATTATCGGTGGTCGAAATAGGAGTATTGGCATTGGTGTAAGGAGTACCAGTCATGTTCATTGGACTGATGTGGAACATCTGTGGGTCAACATTTGGAGGCGGGATTTGCGACACTACTACTGTACTATTGTCTGAAATGGTGGATTTGTGTAGAAATAGTGTTGATATGGGAACAAATAGACCTGCTTTTCTGAATTTAGTAACAGTAAAGAGTCTTAGAACAAATTTCTAAAAACTAGTATTATAAAAACTTGTTTACCTTACCGAAAATATAATATATGGAAACTTTTGAAGTAAATTTGGTGAAATCAGAGAATAATTTAGTAGCTTTGCTTTTGGATTTATTATTTTTTCTCGACACCTCAGAATTCGAAGTGAGGCACTCTATGAACACACCCTCATTTCTTCACACTAATTGCGAATTGCATAAAAGATGCTGAAAAATAATAATATTTCTTTGTAATTGACTTACTCTGTGGAGTACCGTTTAAAGGCACGGCCAGAGGAGCACCTGGTTGTCCCTCAGACCATCCACCGGCATTCACACTCCCGAATAATATGAATATGCCTACAAAAATGGCCGTT
Source organism: Ditylenchus destructor (assembly GCA_022814885.1). Taxonomy (NCBI): domain Eukaryota; kingdom Metazoa; phylum Nematoda; class Chromadorea; order Rhabditida; family Anguinidae; genus Ditylenchus; species Ditylenchus destructor. The sequence goes on from JAKKPZ010000005.1 coordinate 1,648,205, forward strand.
GGAGCCATATTTCCGGATTTGGTTGTCTCAGAAGAACTCTTTTGAAATAAAATTAGAGATGTCGTTGAAATTTTCGCTTAGAAGTCAGGTTTGATTGTGGGTTAAACGAATGCGAACCTAGCAGTGGCAACTGTCAATCGAGGTAGGAGTGCCACGCTGGAAGGTAGGGCGTGTGCCGTTGATTTCATATATTTAATAGACCTTTTATCGAAGAGAGCGAACCGTCTGAACAGGTATGGGTTGTGGAGAGGGAAATAAAGCATGTCGAATGGTACCAATGCAGGACGAACGATATGGGTAGTGAGCGCTGAAAAACAATCGATTTTTCACTGAAAAATTGGCAAATCAAATATTGACATCAAAGCATTGGCAAGGTTGTTTATGTGAAATAATTATTTGAAATTGCCTAAAGTAAAAAATTTCAGTAAAAAGAATCACATTGGAATATAGTTGCTATATAGTTCAAATATAAAAATCCAATTTTGGCAGGTCGACAAGTTTACGTTGCGAAAATTGCAAAAATAACAGTTAATCTTGTTAATAATAATTTTTGTTAATAGTAATTAATTATTTTGTCATTTTCATTAATTTTATCGTAAAATGAACGTCATCTATACCTAGTAAGCTCAAAATTGAAATGTATAGAGCGAATCTTCCTCGTCCCTTAGAAGCGAACTTTGTGGCATACTCCGCTGATCGGCACAAAATTGGTAATACCAATAAAGGCGTTTGGCACATACAAATTCGTAAAACCGAAAACAGGCTTGTAGTGCAACAAACATGAAGAAGTACTGAATAAATAATCGAATTAGCAGAAACACTCATTTAAACGAAAACGATACCCCGTCAAATTGGCTAGTGGAAGAAAAAAGGTACGTAAGCAAAGCACTGGCGACGAACAGGCACGAAATTACGATGTTGATGCCCAGAACTAGCAAAAGTGGGAGCACTAATCGGTCCTTCTCAACGACCAGCGAGATCTGAAAATATGTATTGACTTGGAGACAATGGATGTTGGCATTTTTAATATATGCACTTTTTAAAACTCATCAATACTGAAATTTATATCGGACTAAGACCCTGAGGCTTGTCTCGCAAATCCGAAAGCTTCATGGTTATATTTAAATGAAGGATATTTGCGATAGTAGAGGGTTGATTATATTCTTCGATTCAAATAATGCTATCTTGATGCATGCATTGCTATCGAACTTACCAAAGTGATCAAATCGCAAACCGCATGGAACAGAGCAAAACACATTAGAATCGAATAGGTGGAACAGATTCGCTCTTCATGCACTGTTAATCGACCACTTGGCCCGCCACGGCCAGCCATAGTGGAGAGTGGAAAGGATGGCTGCCCCAAAGGCACATTGTCCCCGATGCTTGAAATGTTCACTGTCCGGCATACCATCAATGGGTGTTCCATTTCTAAAACAGATCAATTATTTTAAAAGTAAAGAGAAAGTTCCGCATTATACATTTTCAAATTTTTATAAATTTACATTGAATATAAACGCTCAGCTTTGGGATGTTCCCACCATGAAAACTTGGAACATTGTATTTTTGCTGAAAAATCAATCGAACAGGTCGAAATTGTATCGTAATTGTCAAAAACGGACGCGGCGAACCTTCTAGTCTACATACTATTACCGGTTGTTGAGTTCGACCGCGTTTTAATTAGCGCATATTAATCCCCTTTGTATTCTCCTCTAATTCAAACGCGCCAATTCAAAGACGGTCGAATTAAAAATCGGAACTAGTATTTGACACTAGCTCCGTGGGACTCCCTACGGGAGTCTAATTAAAATTACATGTATACCTATACCTGCTCTAAGTTCTCTCACATTCCAAGGGAGAAGGTCAGGCGCTCCGCGCCCGACCACAGGACTATCTCGCCCTCTGCGTCGCTGGCAATGTTCGACCTGGCGAGAATACCTTGGCTTACTGAGACCTGTCGATTGAGCTATCACTTCCCCGGTTCCGAACTAAGGAAGTTTTCCCTTAAAATCCTGGATTTTTGTCAAAATTCCGGATCTCGCGCACGTCATAACTTTCTTAGCCCCGCTCGGATCCGGGCGAGTAATAGCCCATTTTGCTGGGCTTACTGAGAGCTGTCGATTCAGCTATCACTTGCCCAGATCCGAGCGGGGTTAAGAAATTCGATCCCATCCCCCTGTGACACGGCTAGCTTACTAGGGAGATGCATGCATAAATATAATTGTGATTTTTGATAGAGTATATAGGACGTGAAGCACAAGTCGTCTAATAAAAATGTAATTTCTGATTTTTAGAGGCTAAGGAGCAAATAACTGTGTAAAAATATCCGGACTTCTTTTATTTACAAAATAATATTTTGTAGATAAATTTTCGAACTGCTCATGTAATAATCAGCTTATGGATTACCACATAATTTCTGTATCATGAGAAATGTACTATCCTTATCGGCTATATAATAAGAAAGTTAAACCAACTTGTGAGCACGGATACCACAATTGCGATCATCTCCACCGCGCAAATGAATCCAATCAAGCATTTCACATGAACACAAAATGAGCGATATCCCTTGGCCGAATCCATTTCTGAAATTATACTTTGCAAATATGCAGTAAAATAATAGCAAAAACTTAGCGCATGAGTAACTGAAGAGAAAGAGATAAAACTAATTGTGCAACGGTGTTCTTGCGGTTTAATTCGAAACCGATAACATATTTAAAGGTCCTGGGGGACACGGAAAAGGAAATAGCAGCTCACAGCCTAATTTTACGGTCTGGCTTGTGCCGGAAATTGGCCAATTGGTTAGCGACGGCCCTTCTTCAATTTCAAGCTAAGTCCTTCTATTAATTTCTATTTTGGCCAAAATGCGTGTAAAAGAGGCTGTTAGCGGCGAAAAGTACTCCAGTGTCCTTTAAAACGGAGAGTGAACACAAATCTTTGTTGCCTAAATGCGAGGTCTGGCCTTAAATGAATTTTAAAGGTCTTCTAACGGTTTAACACAAGAAACAAACACACACACAGTTGAATTAAGAGGATTGTTACGGCAGTCAAATTTGGCTCAAAGAAAAACAACGAAATAAATAATTTATGTTAAAACCTTTAAAAATGTCTCAAAAGGCGGTATGGGAATTCGTCAAAGTGTTGCCAAATGTGATAACCACTGGCAGGTCAAACAAAAATGATGTCTCGCATTTGAAACAAGCTATGGGCTTCGAAACCAACATTGATAATCATACGTTCGCAAGTATATTTTGCATCTCCTTTGACCAATGTTAAATGCAAAGGAACTGTAAAAACGGAACTGTAAAAACAACCATCATTGAGAGATACACTAATAAAACTCATATGTGGTCAAGCAAAGTTATTTTCGGTTAAATGAGAGTATCTGTCAGACGGATTAAACAATCTTTGATGACAAGCACCTGATTAATAAATTTCGGATATTGATATTTTATGTACTCCCATAAATATTATTGGGCCATTTCTTTAGAAATTTCCTTTTGCCATTTGTCATCATTTTTATCTTGCGAGTTAAACAGATTGGGTCCCGCCACGATCTAACTGAATTTACAGTATATGCATCTAAATCCAAAGTATTGACTACACTAGCGCAACCAAGGGGGGTTCCGGGGGTACGACCTTCCCCCAAAATTGGAAAATTTGTAAAAATGAGTGTAAATCAGTGCAAATTTGGGCAAAAATTGGTCCGGTACCGCCCCCCCCTCCCACCCAAAAGGCGGTGGTCCCAAAAATCGGGTACCCCCCCCCAAATGGCTATATCCACTAAAACGTATCCCGCCCCCCAAAAAAAATCCTGGTTGCGCCAGTGATTGACTAGGAAAAAACATTTTTTTGAGACTCAACGAAAAAACTAACTTCAGATTCGTGCTCAGCGCATCGAAATTGACCAGAAAAAGCTTATTTCCTGTTTTTAAAAATTTCGGAATTCAAATCCATGATACCCCTACGTTTAAAACAAAATTTCGAAACCATAGTGGGTATCATGGATTTGAATTCCGAAATTTTTAAAAACATGAAAAACGCTTTTTCTGGTCAATTTCGATGCGGTGAGCACGAATCTGAAGTTAGTTTTTATTGAGTCTCAAAAAAATGTGAGTCCCAAATATTCAATCAAAATTGCAACCAAAATTGAGAAGTGTTTCTAATTCTAACTAGTGGAAATCCCAAATTGAAAACAACTTTAAAGTAAGTGTATAAAAATTTCCCACATTTGGGAAACTAAGGCGAAACACCTGGCTAAAGCGAGTGATTATAATTTTTTTTCAATAAGATGTAAGTGTTCTGCAGAACTTATGCATTCAAAATTCTGAACGTTATGCAACAACTCTACACCCTTAACTAAGACAGATATTCTGTTGTGGTAAATTACTTTGTTCAATATAGAGGTGTAGATGTTGATCATATTTTTTTAATATTTATGTCCTTTCTTTCCATAGTTAGCTCCAATGGCAATTCGCGCAATCACGATCGAAGCAAACTCTTGACACAGTGAAAAGCACAATATAAAATAATTTTTTAATTTCTGATTATTTCACAATCTTTATAAAATTGAATACACAAATAAAATTAAAATATACTTTGCTACACTTTAATTCGATAGAAACTCAAACACCAAAATTGACAAAACACATTGCGACATTTTCCAGCAAAGGAGAATAGTATGAAAATCATTCTTGATAAAAGGCTTCTTCGATCATTGGTTTCAAATTGTAATTTTGTTTAAACGTGCACAAAAATGCTTAGAGTGATAAACAGAAATTTTGTATTACACTAAAGTTCGCAAGTAGGATAAATTTATGCAATTTTTTCTATTCAGAAGCTGGATATAACCTGGATAAAAATTGTATTCAAACAGACACATGTCTCTAAAAATTGATAAGAACAAATTCTGTCTAAAAACGAACAAAGAGAGATTTGTTCATTCCATAGACAGAATTTGTTCTTGTCTGTTAGATTTGGATAAAATTTGTAGCGAGATTTTATCCACGTGTTAGCTTAGTTTGAAATAAGAATGTTTTATCCAGCTTTGATATATTTATTGGATAAGTTTGTGCGCCCTTAATTTGGGCTAATAGGAATCACTGGATACACGTATATTCGATCATAAAAAGTAACTTCCTTTACGTTAGGGGTTTCAGACATACAAATCAAATATCCCTTGCTTAAGCTCGGCATGGCCTTCGCCATATCAAGAAGCTTAAGCAAAGGGACGGTGTCATAAATGGTTCACATTAGTGGCCAAACCAAAATTAAAATGAGATCATTCAGTTGCGAACGTTAATAATTTGTGTTGCATTAAATGGATATCTTTAAGCAGTAGCATCTTTTTAAGGAAAATGGCTCACTTGAGAGCCTTTGAATTATTTATGCGTCATTGTTATTGCAATAGCCAGAAAAGTAAATAAAGTGCCATTACGTATAACCTTTTCGAGAAATGTTTTTCTATCCTTTTATGTGCATTCTTTATACTCAATGGTTACAGGAAATCACATAATAGAGAAGTGAAGATTTTCTCATCAGTCGTGTGAGAAATGTGACCTTCTAAGCATTTCTATGCCATGTTGCCGCTGGTGGCCTTACTCAAATGCTTTTCGTCTGTCACTTCGTCAGAGTATTATTTTTCGCGCCACGTTCCGTTGGGTTCAGTTGGCTTCATTCATTTTCCTTCATGCTGCCTTAGCCGTCTCGTAAATATTCTCTGGCCGACTTTTATATTGCATTGCCTCGCCGGCGTCCCCGTTTTCATCCATTTATCGAACCACGTTCTTCTTCCTTTTCAACAATGCAATTTATCAGCTTCCAAGCCTGGATATTCCTTAGTTAATGTTTGACCTTATGTTTATTTTTGGCCATGAGGTTTATTGCATTCGCCGGAGCTTTGGAATTTTAATGATTTTGGAAGAATAATTGCTAATATTGTTTCGTTCCTTAATTGAAAAGTTGCATTATGAATTTTCACAGAGAGCGTTCAAAATATGAACAGGAAAGTTGATATGAGTTTGAATACAAGTTGAAGTCGATTACGAAAAGTGGATTTGGATTCTGGGATAAAACATTGCCGTATAACGTCAATTTTCAAATAAAACAATTCTTTCACTTAAAGTATATTATTCTACCAATTTTGGTTAATACCACATAAGCATTTTGTATGTACAGTTCATCCTATTACCGAGGTTATTTGTAATCATTTAACTCTTTCCATAATTTGCAAAATTTTTCTATTCATAGCAAAACACTGTTAAAATTAGTCTTTAAAGATATTTTCTAGGATACTAAGCCACAAGAAGGTTCCCCGATAATTGATTTCCCTCCCCTCACACCAATAAAACCGAAAAATTTTTTAACATGAACCAAAATCAACCTTTATTTACCCATGAAGGTTGAAAATTTGATAGACTGTACGGAGAGAGCGACAAATGCTCATAGCATGAATTAGCCCATTCTTAGAATCCCGTTTTGCAGAAAGCTTCTTTATTGTTCTTACAATTGCGCAAATTGTGCTGTTCATAAAACTTTCCTTATCTATACTCACTTTTTCAGATGGGTCTATTTTGAAATCCGACTTCCGGAAGTCGCAATGTCAAAGAGACTCATCGCTGACGAGGGCGACAGCGTGGACGCGATGGCAGTATCGATAAGGGTTCCGCGTAATCAACCCAACCACAAGTCATTTTCGCCGTCGGCATTCCTTGCATCAATTTGGAAAAAGCTGAAGGTTTGCATTTTGTTTGATGACGTGTTGCAAAATTTATAATAGAAAGTAACAGTTAATGTACGAAATACCATTAATTTTCAAAAATGCTGTATTTTCGAAAAACTCGATCATTATCCGTTATATTACCTTTAACTACACCTTTAGCTTTACCTTTCACTTCACTAAATGATTAAAATAACTTTCAATTTTTGATTATCAAAAATTGATATTGCTTTTGCCCAAAGTAAAGATAATTTCGATGCTGTATAGTTGTTCCTAATGAGCATTGTAATTTAAAATAAAACATCCCTAGAACTAAATCCTAGTTCGTTAAATGTTTCCATGTGCTTTCAAATTTGTATACGTCTAGAACACATTCTTCTTTCACAGCGAACAAACTAGCTAATTTTTTCTATTGCTTGAAGATCTATTATCAAGAAGCTTTTTCCCGGATATGAATGCATTCTTGTTTATCGAATTATAAACATAATTTTATGTGAATAGGGAATAATTTATCCATTCACAAACACACTCATTCACAATTTTCCTACTACAATGATATGGGGAAATAATAATTCCCGGAACATAATGCGTCCCAACGCCGCGGACCTCGTGCATGCATGCTGGAGGGAATTTCGACCCTCCCTCGCGCTCTATTGTGTGTCTTCGCAGACCGACGACCATAAAAGTCCCCAATTTTTTGCATGCCCGCTCTCAATTTGTTTAGACTCCGCTACCGATGAATAGCCAAAGTTGGCCAGTCTTCTCCAATATTAGGGACCGGTTGAATGATGGATGACCAGCACCTTTTCTTATTAGCTTAGTTAGAAGAGTCATGGGGTTTCATGGCACAAAGAACGTTTCTTCGACCATAAACTCGGGCATTGAGAGGTGCGCTGCCCCTTTTATTGACGCCGAGTCCATATAATGAAACTCTGGCAGTTAGGAGACATAGGGGAATCACGAGTTTGTTTTTGGTAGTTTCATAGTTGCGAGCCGCAATCATGCTCCTTTTGTGAAATTCAGTCTTCAACAAACTATTCCTCGAGGTACACCTCAATGCTAATACGCTATCTCCTATTAGCTCGGGCTTAAATTATGATTTCAGATAATCAGTATAAAAATTATCCTCAAAATCGTATTTGGAGTGTTTCCTTTGCAAGAAAATCTAAGATGTGCTTTTCATCAGACATCCTGAAAATACTAATCCGTTTAGATAATATTAGTAACACTCTTGCTCTTAAGGAAATTCGATTGAGCGCAAATTACGTCATAGATTATTTAATCCGACACTTTACTGTTATATGATTTCTTAATACGTCTGCGTGTGTGATAGAACAGACGTTTAAAGTTCGCCGGCGACTTTGACCCCTTTTGATCTTCTAAAATAGGAAAAACAACAGTCGAGAATAGAAAAATGACGGTCTGGAGAACTATTTGGGTATGTCTGTCCCATATATATTTACAACCCAATTAGGTAATAAAATCCGACTGATTGTATGTCTCCTTTTATCAAGTCGCGGAACTTTGATTTAGTGGCGTAAAGGAACATATCACACGAACACAAAAAACTGGGACCCAAAATGTGATCAACTTTCCCATCGTCAAATGCTATTTCATGTGCTAAAAAACCGAAAACAAAAATGTAATAATATGAGCGACCATTTTTGGTCCGCTGATCTATATGTATCGTTAGATATCCCCGCCCACTTAATGATTCACGATAAATGGTCTGATGATTTGCGGCTGTTAGAGACATTAATTAGTGGCGCAGCATTGAGCAGTGACACATTTCCTCCGAACGGTCCAGTTGTTTCATTTCGGGGTGCAAAAACGAACACCGATTAATGCTCAAATTCGTGGCATGGCCATGTTAAGCCCCTATTGTGCTTATCGAGGGCTTCCCCAAGAATGATTGGAACAATGAAACGAAATGCCTAATTCTGCAGAAAAAAGAGCATTTAATGTATTGTCGGTAAGAAAAAAGGTATTTTCTGCAAGACAATTCCTAGCGACATAAATCTGCATCCATTGCTTTTCGCATCATAATTGAGTGGGAGGTCAGTCTTTCGGGTATTTGATAACTTTTTGTTTTTATGAAAATACGAGACATTTTTATATGTTTTGAACTAACATTGACAACCTGTCAGGGTGACACACTTAGTTTAAAAATGATGTTTATCGATGAATTTATATAGGATCATTATGCTCAATATACACAAAATAATTAATCTGAAAACTTTTTATAGCTCTCATGATTATTGGTTTTTTTATATCTTAGCTTAGGCTTACCATTCTGTCCAAAATTTTTCCATATTTTGCCAAATTGGAAATGTTCTAAATATGCGCCTCATAGTATTTTGATAATTTGATAATACATTATATTTTACCCAACACCTTTGTCTTCTGCCGAAATGCTATCAAAATTAAAACCGGATGAGAGATCGTGTGCAGAAGAAAAGAGTTATGATTCGCCAAATTAACCGAGTTATATAGGACTACATTCATTCCTCCCACAAACCAAAACAAACATTATATAGAGTCTATAGGCAATTATACTCGGTATAGAATCAATTTTTCGTGAATAAAATTGACCATTACGGGTGAAAACGAAATGCTAATCTAGAGGTAATATCAGAGTACCAATTTTGGCATGGATGATATCGTTTGTTGCAGCTGATTTCGTTGTTTATTGCGGAGGGAGTGATTAGGCGAGCCCGACAAGAGGTTAAACGGATTGAGTGAAAGGATGCGACCCGCAATGCCCAACCACTGTACAATATGGGTTGCGGATGGTCTCCTCCCCAATCATAACTCCTGCACCATTATTCATCCCTCCTTGCCGTTTCCACCATCGAATTATATTTCACTTTTTACCTTTTAATCCCCTCCGCGGACGCCGCTTCTATCCCACCGTTCATGTTCATTTTTTCTCCATTAGATTTCCTGCAGTTTTCACTCATGACCTAAACAAAACGAACACGATCGTTTTGTTTTGGCAAAAATCGCACAGAACAATGATTTTCATATCATCACCATAAAATAGTTAATAATGTTCTAGCACCAAATAGTATGACCTATGTTTAGCTGAAATGAAAGATACACTATCGATTGATGTAATATTTTCCTCACTTATAGTTGAACTTTCAGATAGTGAGTGAAGACAAGCTGGCAGCGTCAACCGCAAACAGTAACAACATATACCATTATTCTAACGGCGGTATTAGCAACAATGTTTCGGCGAGCAATTTAGAGGAGATCGATTTAAACGACCGACGGTCCCTCATTCCCATGACAGAGCTTCACAGCACCGATGTAAGATGAGTTCAATTTTAAGCAAAAACATAGCCCTTGAACCATTTCGACTTTGTATTTATATCAGAGAATATCCTTCAGAAGCCAATTGATGTACTGTTAAAAATTAATCGGAATACTCTAGAGAGCTTTATATTTTAAGCATGACTTATTGTCCTTTTTATGGTAACAGAAAATATAGTAAAACAAAAGACCTTTGTGGTTTAGAATGGCCTTCTACCCACCTGTCCCAAGGTCAATCAGCAAAACCTAGCATATAATTTTGTCGTTCCTCCATACTAAAACACCAATGTCGGATTTACGGCCGGCGAAGACACTTACGGTTTACAGCCCTTTGCTGAACAGCGAGTTCTTTCTTAATTTCCCTGATCTCATGCGTTTCATTTGAGGAATATAATTTTGCTGCACGTGAAAGTACCAATTGAGACATCGGTTGACGACATTTTTTACAGACTGGACGAGGATTTATAGGTGGAACCTGCGTGTTTATCGCTCATTTATAGTTTCTTATTTCCTTAATAAAGTTATACCTTGAAACCAGGCCATTGTTTTCGGTACTTTTCTGCGAGGAATGACGCAATCTTTTAAAATTTTTATTTTATAGCATAATTTTTCATATTTTCTAATTTTAGGCATTACTCGATTTTATTTTATTTACTTATTAAAAACATGTTAGAAACATTACAATGGTGTTTCTATTTTCTTTTCTTAGCCTAACGTATAAATGAAATTTTCGAGAAATGAGCTTTTTCTGTACTTCGTAGCGCACAATTTACACTCAGTCAATCAGCTTTATCCACAGCCAGTCACCACCGACCCGACCCATCCACTCCACATTTACTTTTGTGAAATGGCTTTTGAGTGGATAATGAAAAGTGGATTGTGCTGGCCAGCCAAATCCATGTAATTGGATCAAGCACAAATCGAGTGAGGATACATATTCTCAATGCTTTTAAATTAGTAAATTTGTAGCGAATTTTTACCCAAGCGTATCTGAAATTCTACCAAGATCGGAGATCCATGGAACGGAATAAAATTCACATTGCCCTATAAAATATGGTGCCTTCTCCAACATTCCTGCTCCAAATTAGCATAAATTTAGCTGGAGATCATTCTAGATGAATAGACAAATGGAACTGAAAGCTAGTGCAACGTTGTCAGAAAAATTGGCCCATAGATTGTTTTATAATATTTTCTCACGAAAATTCCCTTAGATTTTGTTCTGTGGGCCGACTTCTATAATTGATGAAATCTTAATTCCTTACTCATTTTCTGCAAAAACACTAACAACAAACTGAACGTGGATTGGATGCAACCGCAAGACGCTTCTCTTTCTTCCCTGGAGACTGCGTCGATTTAGAACAAATTTTTCGCACTTCCTTGCGGAACAGTCCCCTCTAATACTAATCCTGGCTCCTTCCTAGTGCTCCGACCGCAATCCGAAAGAAAACCGCTAAAAGCAACACATTTCCTCCTCCCCACCTAATTCATTGGAGGAGACACTTGATTCCAAGGCGGTAGTGGGAGATCGAACGTTCTGAGGAGATGGATTGATCTTCCCCAACACTTCGGTTTATATTAATAAGGTGTGCGACTCTACCTGCGCGTTCCAATTGCCCCACATTTTCACACATGTTGAGAAAAACAGAGTTTCGATGGTGGGACTAGCCAGAGCTGAAGAGAGTCAACTGATTGCTGGCGCTGAGGCTTCCTCCATGATCATCCTCGCCGACGCGGCGCTTCCTCCCACTTGTTGCCTCTATGTTTAATTCAATTCGATTCGATTGACTCTCTTCCCATAGCTGGCCTGTCTGTCTCGATCCCACATCACCGCAGCATAGACCCTCCCACACGGATGCCCATTAGCTTTTTTCGCGGGCGGCCATTTGTTTTACAAAAACGGAACTCGGAAATATGGCCCTATTTCTCCCCTTGGACGCTCTGACCCATCTAATTCTGGGTCTCCGTTTGATTCATCTTTTTTTGTACGATTATACGATTACAATCCGGCATGCGTGTAGGAAATGTAAAAATTTATGAGCAATTGGGCGGCGTCCAGACTCAACGAGATTCCCACTTTTTAGCTCGTAATTATGACTATACGTTCTGGGGTCGCCCCAAAAGTCCATTGAAAAGCAAAGAGAAAATGTCAAATTGCTAGTCAAGGGTCTGATTGGGCGAGGGAGTTGGCCCGGACGCCTAAGTTTAAATGCCAAAGGAAATCAGATTAGAATGACAGAGAAGGGCTCTTTCAGGAATCACATTCACTTCGCATTTTAGGCGATGCAAAATTGCGTTGAATATATGAGAACTGTTTATTAATAGGTTGGTCCGTCAATTAAATGCGTGAATATTTTTTTCTCTCGGAATTTGATTGAAATTTCATTCACTTGGAAATTTCATCTACTAAAGTTAAGTTAAGTCACATAATCTTCAAAAGCGAGGCAACTTTTCTTGAGATCGTATATTTCAGACCAGAATTTTGTGCCTCTTTCCCGTTTGACCTTTTATCTGGCTTAAAGATAATTTACCTTTGGATATCCTTTCTAAAACATTTTAACATTCCACACGTTGGTTGACCAAATAACTCTGTTTGTAATTATTAAAATATTTTATATTTCATTAATAATTGGTTGACAAGGACAATTACAGGATCTTGGTCTTAACATATTAAAATCTGTTGTTTCAGTCGAATCAAAATCATCGCAGTCCCGTCAGCTGTTCCGAACAAAACGGATTTGCTGCCGTTCCTATAATTTCCGGCAATTCGCCCTCCAGGCCAGCGATGAGCGGTGCCACCGGAAAAGTTGCCGATGGCAATGCCGAGCTGGGCCCACGCGCAGTATCGCCTTCAGTGGGAAGCGTCAAAAAAGGCCCCGCAACCGCACATAAAGGAGCACCGCAGAGTATTACTTGCTCTCGACCTCAGGCTTTACTCGCGTCGTTGCTGGTGGCGGGAGCTTTACTTGCCTCGGTTCTCATCACCTACATGGTAACAAAGGACTCTGTGGACTATCGTTATTCTCATGACCCAAAATTCGCTGCTCGTGCTGGAATTCTTGAGCCCACATCATCATACAATGGATACGATGATGAGTACAGGAGAATGTGAGTTATCCTTATATTGGGTAAGAAGGAAGTTTTTGTATTTCCGAATTGCCTTTTTCCTCGACACATCGATTGTTGCTCTTGCTGTCCTGCAATAAACGTGACGGCGAAAAGTAAGACTATTCGGAATATAAAAACTTTCCTTCCAATCCAATAAATTTTTAATTTTGACTTTTGCAAAATATTATCAATTGTTTACTGTTTTTATGTCACTTAGAGATTTTCCAGAAACTAAATCAGAAACCGATTGGGGAAGTAAAATCGTCGAATGTATTGCATTTGGCTATAAAGGAGGGCTGAGACTTCCTTTCTAGCGATAAACTTGTCATATATCGGCAAATTTTTTGACAAAACGATTTGAAAAATTAAATATGTATATGCATGTTTATCTTTAACGGTGAACAAAACGCAACAGAATATCCAATCTTATGGTAAACATCTCTCCTGATTTTGTCATAAATATTCTAATTTTGTCTCTTTGCTTTGATTACCAGAAATATGAAACTGTTGGGGGTAAATAACCAATAACTTCAAAATTCCGAAAAATTATATGTAATTTCAAAAATCAAGATTCCAAATTCTACAAATCTCTAAACGCATTTTTGCCCATTTTCCCCTCACTTTGAATAATATTTAGTATTTAGTATTCAAATGCACTATTTTCAAATTTAGAACAGGTTAAAATAAAAAGATATATTACATTGGCTTTTATTGCAAGTAACCAGTTCAATGATGAATCATATTACAGTAAAAATTTTGCAATTTAAATAACAAATGCAACATGATAGAGTTATTGCTATAACTAGGGATGGGATTCTTAGGTCCGAACCTAAAAAAACCTAAAAAACCTAAAAAAACCTATTTTGGCCTTTTTTGGGAAATTTTAGGTCCCAAAATCAATAGGGTCCCCCCTTTGGAATTTTTTTTTCCGGCGCCGCCGAAGGCGGCGCCGAAAAAAATTTTGTTGAAAAAAATTTCAAAATTTTTTCATAAAAAATTTTGAAAAAATTTTGGAAAAATTTCTCGAAAAATATTTGAATTTTTATAAAAATTTTTAAAAATTTGGCAAATTTTGATCAAAATCTCCCACAAATATGGTCCTAAAATGACCTTTTTGGGAAGTTTTGGGGAAATTTCATCCTAAAATGACCATTTTGGTGGGACCTAAAAGGGACCTAAAATGGCCTTTTTTTGGGACCTTTTTAGGTACCTAAAATGCGATTTTTGGGACCTAAAAATCCCATCCCTAGCTATAACATACTGCCGCCCAAACATTTTGACTGTTTATATTTCAGAGCCGCAGCTAACAGAGAGCCAGCACCAATAACCAACAATGCAACAACAGAGCTCGAGGAGGAAGAAGTTGACGATGGCCCTTCGGCAGCTGAGCTCCGACTTTCTCATGACCTTTTCCCATTATGGTACAACTTGTCCCTGAAAATATATGTTCCCGGCTTTGTGGACTTGCCGCCTGAGAAAAATCTCACCTTCGACGCTGCTATGATACTCAAATTCCGTGTACAAAAGGCTACGAAAATTATCGAACTCAATTCGCTGAAGCTCAACTTTCCAGAAGATTTAACCCAATTCCAAATCCTTCAGGATGGCGGTTCAGCGAAACATGTAAGATTGTCATTTCACTAGTTTAAGCAGTGCGTAAACTTCAATTTTCAGCGATCGAAGCGGCAGGTGGGCCATGGTGAACCTAATTCAAACCAACCACACTCAGACACATCTTTAGATGGGCCAGGTGAATTGCAGGTGCGTTATTCCAATTTTACACCAGCAAAAATGTAAACGACTGAGCTTTTAGGTTCAGCAGAATATCGACCAGAAAACTGATCGAGTTGATGCCGGCATTCGGGTTGCTAAAATTACTGTAAATGAAACTCTCGAGAAAGTATTCTTCTATTTGGATGCGGAGCTAGGCAAGGACCAAGAGTATTACATTAAGGTTTGTTTTCTCAAAGGATATAAATATTGTTTATCTCAAACTTTCTTGATTTCCAGATCCCATATTCTGGCCCAATTGCTAAAAAGCTCTCTGGCCTATACTTGACACAATACACTACTCTCGCTGGCAAGCACAAATTTGCAGCAGTGACCCAAATGGAGCCAACGGATGCGAGAAGAATGGCTCCTTGTTTCGATGAGCCCGCCTTTAAGGCTGTCTGGCGTTTGCGAGTCATCCACCCGGTTGGATCAAAGGCTGTGAGCAATGCCATAGAATTAACCGAGGATGAGCCAACGTATCACTTTATTGTAGTGATTATATATTTTTAATTTGTTTGATTTTCAGAAATGACCCTAACTGGATTCTTACAACATTCGATGAGACTCTGCCGATGTCATCCTATCTTTTGGCTTTGGTGGTCTCTGATTTCCAATATGTGGAAGGACGTACGAACAAGAATACCAGAGTAGGTTTATAAGTAATTTAGTATTGTATTATATGCAAATTCTCGGTGTATTAAAAACTTTCCCATAATTGAATTGCTTTTTTAGTTCCGTATTTGGGCAAGAAGCGATGCCATAAATTTGACTTCATACGCACTCCAATCGGGTATCAAGGTACTGGAGTTCTTCGAAGACTACTATGGCATTCCCTTCCCGCTCCCAAAGCAAGACATGATGGCCTTTCCGGATTTTGCCGCCGGTGCAATGGAAAATTGGGGACTTGTCACTTACAGAGAGAAATATTGTATGTGTTCGTACTTCCAAAATTCATATGAGTAATTAATTTTAGTGTTATATTCTCCGGACTTGTACACTTCCCAGCAGAAAATGGCTGTAGCGTCTGTGGTATCCCACGAATTAGCTCACCAGGTTTGTGTTATCGCAAAGTTTGTACATAATTTATATTATCCGCTTTAGTGGTTCGGAAATTTGGTCACCATGAAATGGTGGAGCGATTTATGGCTCAATGAAGGTTTGCTTTAGATAAGTATTCGATTAAACACAATTTGACTAGCAACAAACTCTAACGATCCTCCTCAAAAAATTTCTCTTGCGCAGACCGAATTCCTAAGAAAATTTTATAACTCGATCAAAAATTTCAACTTGGTTTTAGCACTTTCGAAGTACGAATCGATAAATGATTCCAACATATAGAAGTATCCAAAAACGTGATACCAAAAGTTTATATTTGAGGAGGTAGATTTATATCTATTTCAAAAAATGAAAGCTCTTATGTTAGCGAAAAAAATTCCCTTTGATTGGTAAACTAAAACTGGCAGTTCTGTTGTTTACGATTTTTCGGAAAACTCAAATTTTTTATCACAAAAGTTTCAGGTTTCGCTACTCTCATGGAATATCTCGGCACTCATGCCATCAGCTCGAGCACATTCCGAATGGTAAATAATGTAAAAAATTCCTGCATATAGTAAAAAATATTTCAGGATGAATATTTTCTCATAGAAGCTCTCGACAATGCGTTTGATCGAGATTCGCGAGCCACATCTCACCCGCTGTTCTTCGAGATCCAAAAAGCTGAGGATGTCTCCGAGGCTTTTGATTCCATAACGTACTCGAAAGGGGCATCTGTTCTTCGTATGATCCGTGCGGTTATGGGCGAGGAATATTTCAAAAAGGGCCTAAATGTAAGTTTCTTGCTGAAATAATTTAACTAGATAATATATGAATCTACTTAGATCTACTTGAACCGCTACAAGTACAAGAATGCGGAGCATGCTGATCTGTGGAACGCCCTCACCGAAGCTGTGCCTGAAAACCTCACTGATTGGTCCGGTAACAAATTCGATGTGAATGAGTTCGCTAAGCCATGGACTCAGCAGATGGGATACCCTGTAGTGGAAGTGCGCCGTCTTGACGAGAAACGGATCGAATTGACACAAAAGCGATTCAAACTCGATGAGAGTGCACTCGAGAAACCGAAATTCCGAAACGCAAAGTATTGGTAAGACTCCTCAAATAAATCATAACTTCATAGCGTAAGTATGGCATTCTTCAGGTACAAATGGGATGTGCCAATATGGCACAATGTCAATGGCACAGAAAGAGACATGGTCTGGCTGCATGAGAGTAAGTTCATTAGATTAGGTCATCAATGACCGCTTTTTATTGATCTGATCCCATTATAGCAACTGTCTTGGACGTCGATGAGGACCAAGTTTTCGTACTGAACAGCGAGTCAAATGGATTTTACCGAGTCCAGTACAGCAAAAAGACTTTGGACCGGATCACCGAGCAACTACAGAATGACCACGAAGTGAGTCCACTATAGGGTTAACTAAATTAGGTGAAAGAATTATCCGATGATTTCAGAGAATAACGGTAAAGAGCCGAGCTCGATTACTCGATGACACTTTCACCTTGGCTGAAGCCGGCCGCCTGCCCTATGAAGCTGCTCTTAATTTGACCCACTATCTGGCACACGAGAAAGAATACATGCCTTGGGAGATGGCACTTACTGGATTGACCGTTATCCAAAACTATTTTGGAGACGAACCAGAGGCCGACCATTTTCGAGTAAATCAATATTACTTTCATATCATTCCCGATGCGAAAATCTTTCTTTTTAGGAGTATGTGATGCATATAATTGGCGACCTATTTGACCGAGAAATCAACGAAATCCTGGGCCCCCGCGTACTCGACAGCTCAAGATTTTTCGAAAAGTTAGCCTTAAAGCAAAATTTAGGCCTTATTTGTAACTTGTTATATTTAGTCTGTTAACTGCGCGTGTTATCCAAAAGATGTGCTCACTCAGGGACTTGAAATGTATCAATAAAATCACCGAAATCTACAATAACAATTTTGTAGAGCCATGCCAGAATGGCACTCTCATGAGCAGTGATTGCAGCACGTGAGTGAATTAAATTCCTGAAAATATAATATAGTGATACCACAACTATCTTTAAATCGTTTTCTTATTTACTAACATAGAGTTTAACTTTTCAGAGTACCTGTTCCATTCCGAACTCTCTCTTATTGTGAAGGTGTGCATTACGGCTCTGAAAAGGATTGGCAAATGGTTCTCGATTTGTTCCAACGAGAAGCTGTTCAAGTTGAAAGAGAAAGGCTCATGATTGCTTTGGCATGTTCACGTGACACACACACTTTGAAGAAGTGGGTTTTTATATTTTCGGAATTTTGAAATTTTTTCACATTTAGGCTGTTGGCCATGGCTGCCGATGTAAACAATACCGTAATTCGATTGCAAGACAAACCTTCTGTGTTTGGACATGTTTCGCAACGCATAACCGGGCAGAAAGTCATTGTGGACTTCTTCATCGACCATTGGCCACAAATTTACGAGGAGTGAGTTTTGGCTAAATTGGGTTTTGAAATAATTATTGAAATTTTAATGCAGCGTTAGTTAGCACAGACTCACCCTGGCTCCATATGTTTGTGATTCCTAGTAGAGAATTAAGAACTAATTTTTCTAGATGAATGCTTTGTGGTTGTTTTTAATTCTGTTTCACAAAATCCATATTTCAGTTTCAAAGAGCAGCAGACCCTTCTCCGTTCAATTGTACAGCACTCAATCGTCGGAAACACGCAACGGCTGATTGACGAAGTGGAGAAATTCATATCTGAGAATGAGAAAACCACAAAGAACTTGGACATTTTCAAACAGCGTATCGAAGTGATCAAGACAAATCGCAAGTGGATGAACAAAAACTTCAAGAGTCTGAGCAGGTGGTTCGAGCAACAGAACAGATTGCGGGCTGGTACCGCTATGGACGAAAGTACTTCAACTAAGAAAGTTGTTGTAGAATTATGAATTGTCATTTTCATATTTTAAGTTTGCTTTACTCATTTTTGCACATATTGACTTGAATTTTATCGGGAGTTGATATTGGTTGTGAATTTTACCAAATTTGAACAAATTTATTCTCCGAATGCCGATTCCAATTTTATACATTTGTTTGTTTCATTAATGCCACGATTAGTTTTAACAGATATGTAAAATGTATTATTTCGTTTCATATGTCTTAATTTCATTATAATTTTTGTGTCAATTGTACTTTTCTTCCATCCTTTAACGTATTAAGCAAATTTTTGCCTCGATTTGTCTATTGGCTTTTATTGTCATCACAATTTCTGATACTATTTTAATTGCCGTAATCCTCGAATAGTTTTAAATTTAAAATTTCGCTAATTTAGCGAAAGTTTTTTGTCTAAATACACGGCGTTAAGAAAGTATAGCCTCACCCGTAAAAATGGCATACCTTTTTAATTTTGATAGAAAATTTCAAAATTCCTTTTTTAAATCATACCTGTGGATGTCACCAAAGATATCAGAAAGAATCAGAACGGCTTTTTAAGAAATTACGGAGAAATTCTCGATTTCGTGAAAAAAGACGATTTTCAATGTAGAAATATAGCCTCACTTGATTTTTTCAACACAAATCCAGAAATTCATTTTTTGGCTTTTCTGGATCGACAAGCTCGAAAGTTGAGGTGGGTTTGTTTTTGCTCAAGAGCACCCCGCTCGTAAAAAACGTTACTTTTTAAGATTTTAATTTGGCGTTTTTAGAGGCAAAACAGGTTTTTTGACAAATTTCCGCCAAAATGGCACTTTTTGGCGTTGTACAGCTATGAAATTTATACCACAGAGAAGAGACTTTACCGCACCAGATGCAAAAAACCGCACTGAAATTCGCAAACTGAAAATCCTAAATTTTGTTAAGTTCAAGTCACAAAAAAGGCCGTTTTTCCATACAAAATTGAGTAAAAAAACGGCCCTTTTTGTGAACTTGAACTTTAACAAAAAGTTTAGCGATTTTCAGTTTGCGATTTTTCAGAGCGGTTTTTTGCATCTGGTGCGGAAAAGTCTCTAATTTCTGGACCTTCATCCGATTTTTGACAGAACGCCAAAAGTGCCAATTTTGGCGGGATTTTGAACTCGAGCTCCGTTTTTCTGGTAACGGGTCGATTCATAAATTCCCGCAAAATCATGTTTTTTGGGGAGATTCGTTTTTCTGAGCGTACTTTTCTTACCCACCTCGACGGGAAATAGGGGGTAGGAAAAGGTAATTTTTGTCGGAAGTCACATTTTCTGGCCCTTTGTGCGGGACTTTTGTCAAAAAAATGGCCATTTTGGGTATGTTTTTGTTGTCGCTAAAATTTCTTGAGTTTCTGATTTGATGCCAGGGCAAGTTATTGTTCAAGTTGTCGTTAGAATGGCCAGAAAATTTGCTACAAACTGCACATCAAATAACACGTGTTCACCTGAGAGTTTTGTGATTTCTCGATGAATAATAAAGTGAGGCTATACTTTCTTAACAGTTGAAAATCATCATTTTTCACGAAATCGACAATTTCTCCCGTAAATTGTTGAGATGTTGTTCCAATTTTTTGTCAGACTGTTTACTAGATGCACAGGTATTACTTAGAAAAGAAATTAAAACATTTCATCGAAAAAATCGAAAGTTACGCCATTTTTACGGGTGAGGCTATACTTTCTTAACGCCGTGTATTGCATGTCTGAATATTTTCAGGGACCAACTTAAAATTTAGCGTGAGATATAAGTGAAATCCTCGTGATTAGAAATGGAATGCATAGTTTCCAGAATGGAACGAAAATAGAAGGAATACATACTAAATGTACATTACGTTTCCATTCCAAAGATAATTTCTGACTTAACTAAATGTTGTGTACGTGAAAATATCTCTTTGAGGATCCAGTGTAATTTTTTGCGTTCTTTGATTTTATTTTCTTTAACTCTTCTATACGGCTCAATTGTGATATTTTGTTGGTTTATTGACTAAGCAATTGGTTGAGTAGTTCAAATGCGAATGTGTCCAAATTCTCTACTTTACCAACTCTAACATATCATCGGTTATTGTCATCGCTATCGTGTATCAATTTGGCCTGAATTATTTGTTCCTACATTTTGATTAATAATCGTAATAAAAATTAGTCTTCTACAACCCATGCAAAAATTAGCTTGAGTAAATTTGAAAATGTTATCAAAAGCATTCACACGAACAAATGAGCAAACAAAACATTTTCTTATCAGCGAATGTTTCTTTTCAAAACTAACAACAAAATATCGTGTCCTCATTTCTCGGACAGCTACTGGAATGTAAATGATAATTCCATTCTCCAGGACAAATATTTGATTGTCGTGCACAAGACATTAATATTTCCTCGGCTTCTCGAGATTCCAGCATGTCCAGAATTAGTAAATAACTGATTTAGTAATCGATTTTTCCTACTGCTTATTATGGGTATTTGGATGTTCCTAGTCACGTGGTTGTTATTAGCATCTCTTATTTTCATTCAGGATGTGACATCAAATGGCTTACCACCTAATTTGGCAATCCCTGAACAGGTCCATCTCTCTTTGGCTGATAAGCCAAATGCAATGACAATTACGTGGACTACGCCTATTGCTCGTAAGCCGAGTTCGGCAAAATTTTTCCTTAAATCAACACCTGAAACTGCTCTAAATTTTTAATCAGTATAAAAATTAGGAATACAAGGGTGACGGTTAGTTCGCACCCCTGATTTTGTAAAACAAGGGATCAAACAACTTAAGCTTTAGATTTAAGCATAAGCTAAGATTTATAGAACGGCGTAGAAAAGAGTTCGGTCAGGGCAAATGGCGATTTGAATTTGCGCCAAAACATAATTGCATGCCAAAGGGGTAAAAGGGGCCGCTGTGCGTAAACTAGCCCTTGTTAGTATTCCTGAGGTTGTTTGGGGAGTATTCCTGCGGTTGGGAATCCCAAAACCAAAGTTCGGATACCTTTTAGGCCTCGTTTACGATTCCTTTTAGAATTCCCACCTATCACAGTTCACTATCAGGCCTTTGAGTAGCTTATGAGACTCGGGTTTGAAGGGGGTTTTAATAGAGGGTCCCCACCTATCTCAGATCACTAGCCAAAAGGACAAGTATAGTTTATGTGACTCGGTTTTGGACAGGAATTATGGGTTTTCCGGGCCTATCTCAGATCACTATTCAGCGATTGATATAGCTTATGAGACTCGGCCGAGGAAATAGGGTTTCGGAAAACTTAGCGGGCTTTTCGGAGGACAGTTTTCCTCAAATGCGAAATGGATTCTGAACTTTATTCTTGAAAATACCCAGTTCTGAATGGCCTTTTAAAGGTCGTTTTAATATAGAAATATGGGACTTGTATAGCTCTTGAGCATGTGCCAGATTAGTGATTTTAAGCTTAATGCACGAATCTGTCGAAATGACAACTCTGCATTCTCGCGATTTCTTTTCAGAAAAGGTATAGGCAATTCCAGCGCGAACCAATTCTATGATAAAAAAGAGAACTCTCTTTCGGGGAAGTATTTTGTAGCCCTACAAAAACACACAAGTCCAGCAAATATATGCATTTATTCAGAAAATCATACTGTAAATCATACCATAGCATGAGAGATTAATTTTCCGAGGGAACAAGGCCAGAATAGTAATATTTCACTCGCTACCATTACTCTTTTAGCTATTTTCACAAATGATTCAGAGATTTAAGGATTTTGGCCAAAAGAATTTAAGACCAAACCATTTTCATAGAGAATTTACCAAAAATCACAGGCCGAAGTGAAACAAGCCCCTAAAAGGGCAAAATGAGCTGCGTTTTTGATCACATGAGCGAGAGAGATGAGAATAAGGGGGCAATGTACCAAATTGGACTGCCGGGCCCCATGGAATCAATCTGGAATGATCCCATATAGGGCGTTTATATAAGCACTGAAGCACACAGATATGAGAATGATTTCGCCGACATCACAGAGATTTGATCTCAGTGATGGCCCGGTTGTCACTTTTTCAAAAGTCGCCTCCGCCTCCGGGCAATTTTCCGAACGTCGCCTCCGCCTCCGGAGGCGCCTCCGGCTATTTTTGATCGTCTCCGGGTCGCCTCCGACCAAAAATCGCCTAAAATGCCCATTTTAAGCATGTTCGAAAAAAATTTTCCCAAAATTTTCAAAAAAATTTTTTGAAAATTTTTTGGAAAAAAATTTGTCAAATTTTGAAAAAAATTTCAAAATTTTTCTTGTTTTTGTTAAGTTTTCATTAAATTTTCGCTTGCCGGAGGCGCCTCCGGACACCCCCGGAGGCGCCTCCGAGCATCCGGAGGCGGAGGCGTGGCAACACTGGTGGTGATCATTTGCGAATGTGAAAGAGTGATGGAAAAAAGGGTTTGTGGATATCCAAAAATAGCCCAGTGTGGGCTGCTCACATGCCCAAATTCAGTCTGAACGCTTTCGCGATTTTGGAGAATAATCCAACGTACAAAAATTGATCGCAAATTGTACAAGAGAATAATCCAAATATTTGGAACAATAAAATAGAGATATGACACTGCAGGAGAGAACAAGTTATATGACAAACTGTAACATTTGAAATGCATGCCACAAATACAAAATTTCAGATAATGTGAATTTATTCAAATTAGGTCGCGTTCGCGACACGCTGAAAATTTTTAATGAGGGGATTACTCGGCAGGGGTCTCCTCTAGAGATTGGTAAAAAATTTGAGTGGGGCCTTATTAGAGCAAAAATTTTCACAGTCAACACTTTTCCCTATTAGAGGAGACTCTTTTCCTGATGCTGAACAGAGCATCCTCTAATAGGGAAAAGTGTTGACTGTGAAAATTTTTACTCTAATAAGGCCCCACTCAAATTTTTTTACCAATCTCTAGAGGAGACCCCTGCCGAGTAATCCCCCTCATTAAAATTTTCAGCGGCCTCTTCGCAAATTCAAATCGCCATTTGCGCGTACCGAACTCTTTTCTACGCCATTTTAGTTAGTCTTAAGCACCCGAACAACCCTTAAGCTCAATCTTAAATATCCCCGCAAAGGAAATCAGTCAGTTTGCACCCCCTGAGGAGGTGGAAAATATACACTAGTCGAATACAAGTATAATATCTAATAATAAATACTAATAATATCTCTCATAGTCAAATAGTGATTCTCAGGATATAAATTTGTTTGGAGTTGTGTGTGTTTGTAATACTAAAAGATAAAGGATAAAGCTTATTGTAAAATCAATTTAATTCCTTAATCTATACACCGAAATTCACTAATTCCATTATGCTATTTTGTTGAGAAAATACACAATCTTTTGGACTAAAATCCGTGTTCGTAGTTAAAATTGAAACTTGAAATTTAGTCAGCAATTTACCGGTAGTAGAATTTGGCAAGACTTCCATGAATCTGGACAGAGCTGTGAATGGCGTAACAAGGCAGTGGACATACGCCGGAATTGTGCGCTATACGCACACAGCGACGCTATATGATCTCGGGTATAACACAACCTATTGTATGTTAACTTATTTATATGCGGACAAATGATGGTAACGCAACATCCATGTTTCAGACTATCAAGTCGGGTCTCGAATGCAGGGATGGAGTCATGTGTTCCATTTTCGCACATTCCCCGAAGGAAATGATTTTCCTCTCCGAATTTGCATATTTGGTGATTTGGGATACTTCAACGGCACATCAATGCCATATTTGCAAAAGGCCGTGCAACGAGACGAATTCGACTTGGTTATCCATGTTGGTAGGCTCAATGCTTATGTTGTGATATTTGTTGTAACTTTAAACTCTACTTTGTAGGCGATATTGCTTATGACCTGCACACCGATAATGGCAATCGAGGAGATCTCTTTATGCGTCAAATCGAGCCAATTGCTGCATATGTTCCATATATGGTTGTGGCAGGAAACCATGAAGACGATGGCGAAAACTTTACAAATTATATCCAGCGTTTCAATATGCCAAATTGTCCTTTTGCAGACAACCAAGTATACAGGTAGAATGAATGCTCAGACGAGCAGTCATAGGTGGACTTACGACATGTTTCCAGGCCCGTACCCAGAAATGCCTGCTCTATGACGCTCCTTTGCGTTGAGTTAGTATGTCTTTATCGCTTCTGCCTCTCTCTGAGGGGGGGTTGATGAATCAGACACATGCAGTAAAGCAGACTATTTCGTCACTATTTCTCCATTATACAGAGATTTCGCAAAATCTCTGTATAATGGAGAAATAGTGACGAAATAGTCTGCTTTACTGCATGTGTCTGATTCATCAACCCCCCCCCTCAGAGAGAGGCAGAAGCGATAAAGACATACTAACTCAACGCAAAGGAGCGTCATAGAGCAGGCATTTCTGGGTACGGGCCTGCATGTTTCTCAAAAAAGCAAAATAATTCCTCTACACGATTTAAAACGGTTTAAAACTTGAAAATACGTATCTAACAGTATTTGGTTCTATTTTCTGAAACACCCCCTTAAATATACGCATTATAAGCTAAAATACTTTTAGAGTAAAAGCGTTTTAGCTTCAACGAAAAGAAATCCGCGGCCCAAGTTTTGCGTGTCCGCTCACGAGCGCTTGGAGTGCGCACACAACGCCCACGCGCTCCGGAGTGCGCCTTAGAGGGACCCGATTTGATCCAGTTCGAAAATTTAATGTTATAATATCACTGAGAACCCAGTCTACAAAATGAAAAAAGAAAATATTAAAAATTTGTCAGCAAATTTATCAACAATACCACGTAGATCCCTAGTACTTTATTTCATTTAATTTATTTATTATAATAACAGTTGAACTAGTATCAAACGTTTATCAACTTACAAATACCGGACTTTCTTTTCTCTGTCACTTTCCAGTTAGGTACCTTCCCATTTGCCGTTTTTCCTTTTTTTTTTAAATGACAGATACTATCCTAACTAAGAGGATAACGAAGCGTTTTTTTTAATTTTTTTACTTTTTTTCTTCTTTTTTTTCAAAAAACGACCATTTTTTGACCAGAAAAAAGTATACCCATCTGGGAACACCATAACTTTCGCATTTTTAAAGCATATGAGCTAATTTTTTTTTAGTTCACCAGTTTACACCTTGAGCAAGAATCTGTAGAAGTCCGTTTTTCTAAACTATGCTTCTAGAATGTTCTAGAAGCTCCCGTAATACCAAATTAAACATGACTTTTTCTTCATGAAAACTATATCCAATTAAACTCAAATTTGGTACAGATGACTATTCCAGGCCAAAGATGCAACTTTTGAAAAAAAATTTCAAAAATGTCCACTTTTTATGGTAAAAACATGTTTTTTTCCAAAAAACGTCGGTAACGCTTTTTTCGATTAAAAACTTGTCAAATTAAGTTCAAATTTGGTACAGATGACTATTCCAGGCCAAAGATGCAACTTTTGAAAAAAAATTTCAAAAATGTCCACTTTTTATGGTAAAAACATGTTTTTTTCCAAAAAACGTCGGTAACGCTTTTTTCTGCGAAAAACCTATCAAATTAAGTTCAAATTTGGTACAGATGACTAATCCAGTCTAAAGATACAACTTTTGAAAAAAAATTTCAAAAATGTCCACTTTTTATGGTAAAAACACGTTTTTTCCAAAAAACGTCGGTAACGCTTTTTTCGATGAAAAACTTGTCAAATTAAGTTCAAATTTGGTACAGATGACTAATCTAGCCTAAAGATACAACTTTTGAAAAAAAATTTCAAAAATGTCCACTTTTTATGGTAAAAACACGTTTTTTCCAAAAAACGTCGGTAACGCTTTTTTCGATGAAAAACTACGAAACGATAATACCAAACAAGATACTTTGAGTAATACTTTGAGAATGATAATACCAAATCAAGGTACTTTGAGTAATACTTTGAGAACGATAATACCAAACAAGATACTTTGAGTAATACTTTGAGAACGATAATACCAAACAAGATACTTTGAGTAATACTTTGAGAACGATAATACCAAACAAGATACTTTGAGTAATACTTTGAGAACGATAATACCAAACAAGATACTTTGAGTAATACTTTGAGAATGATAATACCAAATCAAGGTACTTTGAGTAATACTTTGAGAATGATAATACCAAATCAAGGTACTTTGAGTAATACTTTGAGAACGATAATACCAAACAAGATACTTTGAGTAATACTTTGAGAATGATAATACCAAATCAAGGTACTTTGAGTAATACTTTGAGAACGATAATACCAAACAAGATACTTTGAGTAATACTTTGAGAATGATAATACCAAATCAAGGTACTTTGAGTAATCTTTGAGAACGATAATACCAAATCAAGATACTTTGAGTAATACTTTGAGAACGATAATACCAAATCAAGATACTTTGAGTAATACTTTGAGAACGATAATACCAAATCAAGATACTTTGAGTAATACTTTGAGAACGATAATACCAAATCAAGATACTTTGAGTAATACTTTGAGAACGATAATACCAAATCAAGGTACTTTGAGTAATACTTTGAGAACGATAATACCAAACAAGATACTTTGAGTAATACTTTGAGAACGATAATACCAAACAAGATACTTTGAGTAATACTTTGAGAACGATAATACCAAACAAGATACTTTGAGTAATACTTTGAGAACGATAATACCAAACAAGATACTTTGAGTAATACTTTGAGAATGATAATACCAAATCAAGGTACTTTGAGTAATACTTTGAGAATGATAATACCAAATCAAGGTACTTTGAGTAATACTTTGAGAACGATAATACCAAACAACATACTTTGAGTAATACTTTTAGAACGATTATACCAAACAAGATACTTTGAGTAATACTTTGAGAATGATAATACCAAATCAAGGTACTTTGAGTAAAACTTTGAGAACGATAATACCAAACAAGATACTTTGAGTAATACTTTGAGAACGATAATACCAAACAAGATACTTTGAGTAATACTTTGAGAATGATAATACCAAATCAAGGTACTTTGAGTAATACTTTGAGAACGATAATACCAAACAAGATACTTTGAGTAATACTTTGAGAACGATAATACCAAACAAGATACTTTGAGTAATACTTTGAGAACGATAATACCAAACAAGATACTTTGAGTAATACTTTGAGAACGATAATACCAAACAAGATACTTTGAGTAATACTTTGAGAATGATAATACCAAATCAAGGTACTTTGAGTAATACTTTGAGAACGATAATACCAAACAAGATACTTTGAGTAATACTTTGAGAACGATAATACCAAACAAGATACTTTGAGTAATACTTTGAGAATGATAATACCAAATCAAGGTACTTTGAGTAATACTTTGAGAACGATAATACCAAACAAGATACTTTGAGTAATACTTTGAGAATGATAATACCAAATCAAGGTACTTTGAGTAATACTTTGAGAACGATAATACCAAACAAGATACTTTGAGTAATACTTTGAGAATGATAATACCAAATCAAGGTACTTTGAGTAATACTTTGAGAACGATAATACCAAACAAGATACTTTGAGTAATACTTTGAGAATGATAATACCAAATCAAGGTACTTTGAGTAATACTTTGAGAACGATAATACCAAACAAGATACTTTGAGTAATACTTTGAGAACGATAATACCAAATCAAGATACTTTGAGTAATACTTTGAGAACGATAATACCAAATCAAGATACTTTGAGTAATACTTTGAGAACGATAATACCAAACAAGATACTTTGAGTAATACTTTGAGAACGATAATACCAAATCAAGGTACTTTGAGTAATACTTTGAGAACGATAATACCAAACAAGATACTTTGAGTAATACTTTGAGAACGATAATACCAAACAAGATACTTTGAGTAATACTTTGAGAACGATAATACCAAACAAGATACTCTGACTAATACTTTGAGAACGATAATACCAAACAAGATACTTTGAGTAATACTTTGAGAATGATAATACCAAATCAAGGTACTTTGAGTAATACTTTGAGAACGATAATACCAAATCAAGGTACTTTGAGTAATACTTTGAGAACGATAATACCAAACAAGATACTTTGAGTAATACTTTGAGAACGATAATACCAAACAAGATACTTTGAGTAATACTTTGAGAACGATAATACCAAACAAGATACTTTGAGTAATACTTTGAGAATGATAATACCAAATCAAGGTACTTTGAGTAATACTTTGAGAACGATAATACCAAACAAGATACTTTGAGTAATACTTTGAGAACGATAATACCAAATCAAGGTACTTTGAGTAATACTTTGAGAACGATAATACCAAACAAGATACTTTGAGTAATACTTTGAGAATGATAATACCAAACAACATACTTTGAGAACGATAATACCAAACAAGATACTTTGAGTAATACTTTGAGAACGATAATACCAAACAACATACTTTGAGTAATACTTTGAGAACGATAATACCAAACAAGATACTTTGAGTAATACTTTGAGAACGATAATACCAAACAACATACTTTGAGAACGATAATACCAAACAACATACTTTGAGAACGATAATACCAAATCAAGGTACTTTGAGTAATACTTTGAGAGCGATAATACCAAACAAGATACTTTGAGTAATACTTTGAGAACGATAATACCAAACAACATACTTTGAGAACGATAATACCAAACAAGATACTTTGAGTAATACTTTGAGAACGATAATACCAAACAACATACTTTGAGTAATACTTTTAGAACGATAATACCAAACAAGATACTTTGAGTAATACTTT
Organism: Ditylenchus destructor; assembly: GCA_022814885.1. Classification (NCBI taxonomy): domain Eukaryota; kingdom Metazoa; phylum Nematoda; class Chromadorea; order Rhabditida; family Anguinidae; genus Ditylenchus; species Ditylenchus destructor. Next base: position 1,677,834 of record JAKKPZ010000005.1, read on the forward strand.
GAGAACGATAATACCAAACAAGATACTTTGAGTAATACTTTGAGAACGATAATACCAAACAACATACTTTGAGAACGATAATACCAAACAAGATACTTTGAGTAATACTTTGAGAACGATAATACCAAACAACATACTTTGAGTAATACTTTTAGAACGATAATACCAAACAAGATACTTTGAGTAATACTTTGAGAACGATAATACCAAACAACATACTTTGAGAACGATAATACCAAACAAGATACTTTGAGTAATACTTTGAGAACGATAATACCAAACAACATACTTTGAGAACGATAATACCAAACAAGATACTTTGAGTAATACTTTGAGAACGATAATACCAAACAACATACTTTGAGTAATACTTTTAGAACGATAATACCAAACAAGATACTTTGAGTAATACTTTGAGAACGATAATACCAAACAACATACTTTGAGTAATACTTTTAGAACGATAATACCAAACAAGATACTTTGAGTAATACTTTGAGAACGATAATACCAAACAAGATACTTTGAGTAATACTTTGAGAACGATAATACCAAACAACATACTTTGAGTAATACTTTTAGAACGCTTATACCAAACAAGATACTTTGAGTAATACTTTGAGAACGATAATACCAAACAACATACTTTGAGTAATACTTTTAGAACGATAATACCAAACAAGATACTTTGAGTAATACTTTGAGAACGATAATACCAAACAAGATACTTTGAGTAATACTTTGAGAACGATAATACCAAACAACATACTTTGAGTAATACTTTTAGAACGATTATACCAAACAAGATACTTTGAGTAATACTTTGAGAATGATAATACCAAATCAAGGTACTTTGAGTAATACTTTGAGAACGATAATACCAAACAAGATACTTTGAGTAATACTTTGAGAACGATAACCATATCAAGATTTATGCAATACTTTGAGAACGATTATACCAAATCAAGATACTTTGAGTAATACTTTTAGAAAATATATTATTATATAAAATATTTATAGTCGTTGTTAAGCACCTATTTATTTTAGTTATTTAAAAATTCAAGCAATAATTGGAATCTTCCATTCATCTTTCTTACTCTAGGCCGAAGGGCCGGCGTAAGCCGGCCCGTTCGGGCTAGTTTTTGTAGTATTCGTTTATTATATAAAAATTGATTACTATAACTTAAGCGTCGACGTTGGCCCAATACATTTATTGGCTATCAGCACGGAGTACCACGGTTTCTTTTATGAATACGGTATTCAAGCAGTAATGGCTCAAAATGAATGGATAAAACAAGATCTGAAGGTTAGTGTTCCATGACTAAAGTATTTCACGTATTGAGTGGTTTCAGATAGCGAATGCAAATCGAGACCAGGTACCGTGGATCGGTAAATTGGTAATCAGTACTAAATTGACACTAAAATTTCAATTTAGTAACATACCAGCATAGACCTTTTTACTGTTCCAATCAAAATTCGTATGAATGTCGAGCATTCGAGAATCGATTGGTGAGTTCGCCTAATTCAAAGACATAATTTAATCTAAATTCAATTATGAATTGACCATTAAAGAAATTTCCGCACTTTACCTCAGACATTTTATATTGCAGATTCGTATTGGATACGAATCCATGCCTGGATTTGAGGATTTGCTCGCAGACGGCGGTGTCGATTTGGGCTTTTGGGGTCATGAACATTCATATGAACGAATGTGGCCTGTGTCTGACCGGCGTGTTTTTAATCTTACCTCTAATCCGTACCACAATGCAGCAGCGCCCGTATACATTGTGTCCGGTTCAGCGGGTTGTTATTCTCAACATGCCTGGTTTTCCGAAGACGATGTTGCGCCTGCGAGCGCCAAAAGACTCAACGACTATGGCTACAGTATCCTCCACGTACACAATGGCACTCATTTACATATCAGCCAGGTAATGCTATCCTTTGGTTGACTGATTAATCATAGTCCAATATTTGAAACGAATACCTTATCAATAACCCTTGTTTTTCTTTGTTTTACTTACATCTTTTTACTACTTCAGGTATCTGTGGAAAGCGGTGCACCGACAATTGTGGATGATGTTTGGCTCACTAAAAGCAAAGGACATGAATTTTGTGACTATATGCTATGTATATTTTCAGGTCTTTGCATCAGTTTTCCAAAATATAACTACCGTATTCCCTCTTGACTAAGCCTATGGGTCTAAATTATTCAACCCTCTCTAAACTGGGACTAAATTAGAGGGTGGGGCTAAATTAAAGCATGGGGCTAAAAAACAGGGAATACGGTAAATACCATTTTTAAAAACTTGAATTTTCTATTGATGTTTGTCAATAAAATGTAGTTTTAATAACTTAAACTTTTAACTTTCAACTACTGAAATTATCAATCAAATTACTTGTATAGAAATTGAGTAGCCATTTAATTTACCTTAGGAAACGGTACTTTTTCGTATAATATATTTTTGTATTAATTTTATTTTGTGTTACTAGTATGTAATAATATACTAAGTATCATAAAACGCGAAAGTGAAACATTATACATACCTCAGGAACAAGTCTGGGCATCTTGTAGAGATCTTCACATTGGTCCACAACATCATCGTGAGGTATAGCGGCACATTTCTCGTGCGATGAAAGTGCTGATAAAGTTCGAGGACGCTTTCGGCATGGGCTGCATGGTGTCGGTGGCCTTTGGTTTCGAGAGTACGGCTTCGCCGCTGGAGAAGTGGGCATGGATATGGCTGCGGCGACTTCCGTTACACGTCTATGATGCTTATTTAATCGATCGATTATCATATTCTCGGGTATGTCGATTGGGGCTTCTGTCAGGTCAAAACTGGAATGAATCGAATTCTTCGAATAGTAGGTTAGTGCCGGGGATGTCGGTTCTTCGCCGATCGCTGGAGAGGTTGACGCTAACGATATACAAGATGGTTCACTCGGCGCGAGCTCTAAAACGAATTATTTGTTAGCATTTTATCTGGTTACGGTTTTATTAGCATTGGGTATGCTGCTAGAAAAACAAACATGTCCTACGAAATCTGACCTCTTATAAAACAAATGGGATAGAACGAACTAGAATGGTAAAATCAGTTTTCATGCTTTTCTTTAAACCAAAAAATTAGTTATTCCTATAACAAATATGCGTTTTGCAAGAGATTGCGGTTTTCAATGTTAATTGATTTTTACCTACAAATAATTGATCATCTCTGAAATTCAAAATCCCAGCTTCATTTGTAATATGTTAATTAGGACATAAGTTATAGTTAACGGCCTTGTTTAAATATGTGATGAAAAATATAATTACCTGAACAGGGAGAGTCGTCCTCTGTACTGTTCTTTCTAGACGCAGTAAATCGATTCTTAATAAATCCCGAGTAAATGGTTGGAGATTCGTCTGTCGGAGATGGTGTTTGCCCTGAGGTCGATGGTATTGCACTGCAATCGCAAGCAGGAGCAAAGGAAAATTGTGATTCAGAAGGTTTGGAGATGGGCAATGTTCCGTTATAGGTAACTGGTGTCGGCGAATTCTGGAATTAAATTCATATTGTAAACGCAAAATAATTTTATCCAGGCCAAAAGAATGGCATCCAAACTGACAAATTGTTCAAACATTTTGGTGCATTTTAAAATTTGAAAAAAAAATTTGTTCATTATTATACTGTAAGTGATGAAAAATGTTAGAGGCTAAAGTATTTAAGCTAAATGTCCCAAACAAAATGATGAGAATAGGTATCCCTTTAAAAGTGACGTAGCTTGTTGTCTACGTATCAGATAAACAACTCGTATGAGGGATATTTACCAGTAGACTTTCATCATGGAATAGAAAACAACAACGGGAAGCGAACGAAATGTGAATTGTAAACAGTTTATTTGGGCAGACTCCTAGGATAGGCGACCAATCTGATGTCATCCTTATTCGGGGGATTTCGAAAGATGATTAGTATATGTAAACGTATCCTATAAGCTTTTCAAAGAGATAATGAGAAGAACAAAATCGTGGGTTTTATCAGGCACTTGCCTCTGCATAAGGTTAACGTTTACGATTCATTTTTGTTATACACACAATTTCCTTAAAATTACATGAGAAAATTTCGGAACAAATTTGCATCTAATTGATAATGATTTACGATGAACACCGAGGTGCGTAGCTGTTGTGTATGCAAAATGTTGCTTTTTACGCTTGCCTTTTACCCTTCTAACAAAATTGGATTGACTATTATCAAAATTTTCTGAACTCTGTGTTGGAATTGCCGCCAGAAATGGGATTTAAATTTTATCCCTTATTTTGCAGGGGTAACGATTAGTTTTTCCCATCGTGTAGCTTAGACTTAAAAACATTTTGGTATATCACACTCCTATATGACTCTTGAAAAAATCACCAAAAACGATTTTTCGAGAATATCTTTTATCAAATATAGAGTTCACATCGGCCTACTTGGGAAATTTTGATAATAACAAAACGTCTAGCAGAGCCTTAAGTCACATCATTGCGATACGTTCTACTTATTCTTCGTGATAGTTTTCAGATGACCCTTTCTCAAAACTTGGGGATGAAATAAAATGGGAAAATAGGTTTTTATGGACTGTTTGGCGCCAAATTCAAAATTGAATGATTTGAAGCATTTTATTGATTGAGAAATGGAATGCTCGTTCAGTCCATGGCTTGGTGGATGGGAAAGTTGAATAAAAAGTGCAAGGACGAGAGAGGGAAAATGACTGTGGCACACTTGAGACAACAAAGAAAGGGGAAACACCAGAGATTACAAAGGGCAGATGGTGGCGGGCAGCGACATTCTCAGCGTTCTTTTTTGTTGCCGTGCCCTTTAGGAAACAATTTTTTGTGTATAAAATATCTCGATACCTCAAAGAGCAATGTACAAAATTGATCAGTCAATTCCCAGATAATGGATGAAAATTTGAAAATGAGCAGTTCCAGTAAAACGTTCAAAAACAGAAAAAAAATGTTCATGAAATGAATGCGTCTTTTGAAAGCTATGACATGGCTTCAAATGGCTTTCTGAAACAAATAATATCTCATAATACGTTTTATAGGTTGCATGATTGAAGTAAAATTATGGCTCTATTAAAATTTGTTTCTCATAAGCTCATGAATCGTAATTCACAAAAATAATCTGACATCTTTAGGTTATAGACATCATATATATTGTCATTGGGTTAAAGTTTGTAAGATTCTTAGTCACTATTCAACTTTCATAATTTCCATAAAAACTTAAATAAAGTATTTCGGGAATACTGTAAAGGAACGAGGAAATACGTGCTAGTAAACAATCATCAACATTTCATGATTTCTCCAACTTTTCCTTCACTTTTCCATGCCTTTTCCATGCTTAAGCAATTTTGTAGGTCCGGAACTTTTGGTTTTAATCCCGAAACTTCCGCCCTATAGTATTATATATTATAATATATAGCTCAATATATATTTTAACGGTCCCCAGTTTCTCTTCATCTAGGAAATCTGCAATTCAGCCCAACGAAAATGCCACTCTCATTTGCGCACTACTCGGAACGCAACAAACCGGACGAATTCCAATCTTATATTAAGCCTCTTTTCTAAGTAATGGTATATTTTGTGTCACGCTGGTCAAAATGATAAGGAATCCAAGGAAATCGCTCAGGGATTAGATTCGGAAATAGAAGCGAAAAAAGAGATTATATATGGAATATAAGCCGCTAATCCCGATCTGTCACACCTAACAGAGTATAATTATTAGAGCCGAGATGTGATATTTGATTCCGGAAAAAGTTTAAACTATACTTTGCCAAGAGTAAACTATTTTAGGAAAAATTTGTTCTATAATTAATTTATTGTAATTTTTCACCTTAGGACAGACAAACAGAGGTCAAAGGTTGGTCCAAACGGTTTGTCAATTGGCTGATAAGAAAAATAACTTTTAGAAAAACAGCTTTAAGACAAATAACGTCGCCTAGACCACAAAAAATGAGAAAAATGTTATTTTGTTTTAAAAGTTCTATATATTTTTATCTAAGGTTCTCTGTTGCCAAACACGTAAAAAATTCCATTTCTGAATGTTTGTAAACTATTCATGGGCCTGTTTAGTTTTTGGATATACGCAAGGAAAAAACGCAGAAATATTCACATTCAAGACAATCGAATGGAAAAGAAGAAAAAGTGAAGGGAAAATAGCGCTCCGAATCTCATTTTCTTTAATAACACACTTTGCAGTTTTTAAGGATTACTGTACATTTAGCATTCACCTTTATACGACATATTATCATGTCTCGAAACTGTTTTGAATCATAAATTCATGTAAAACGGATCCTAGCAAGGATTTTAACTCCGTTTTATACTTATTAATATTATAAATGAGTCATTTGAAAGGGAAAAGGTATACCATATTATAAAATTCCGTAATTAATTTCGTGAAAATGCAACCCTTTCAGGAACGCTATGCAATAAAATGGAAAAATAAATTAAAATATTTAAAACACTTTCTACTTATTGTTCAAAATCTTATAATCTTAAGAATGTGAAAGACTATAGAAAACATCTAAGAGAAAAACTAAATCCATTTCCAATTCTAAATTTACCTTTACGTCATGGGTTTTTCGAATGCATATCTATCGGATCTCTCTAATCGGATAGGTGAAGGTTTCGACCCACGAGCAGAATAACCCACTTTTTGGGGGTCTCGGACCCCAAACTCGCGGGTACCCCCCAAAACCCATGATTTTAGGGGGGGGGGTTTATCAATGTCAGATTTGGGTGTGACATACGTGAAAACGTGACATCCGTGTGTCACGTAAAAGGGCAACTTTCCAGTCGGCGCTCGGATCCGGGCGTGTGATACGTCAATCGCTTCGTCTCGGCGAGACAAGACGATTGGTACCGGTCTCGCCGACAAAGATCGATTCTGTCGGGATTTATGGCTTCCGGAAATCCGGAAAATCCTGGATGACCTGGGGCGCCGCCATGCGGCGAAGGGTGGTCCTATGGAATATAGAATAATGTGTAAAATATCACACTGAACATTTAACATTTAGAACAGCTAGATATTACCTCTCATAAATTTTGTTAGGATGATACAAACGAATTCTAAGGCACAGTTTTCATAAAAAGGTGAAAAGTGCTCAATGGCTAAAGTATACTCCATTCTATACCACGAAATTGTTTAATTGAAATTTCTCTAATTACTTCATGACGTTTAATTGTTTCCTTGTTGCATAAATTTTGCAAAACATCTTTCGAAACATTATTTTCACTATGGTTCCTTAAGCTGAGAATGGATAATTTGATCAAAACAGTTAAAGATGCAAATACTCCACCCGCATTAGATCAAATTTAAAGCAATCGGCTCAATTGGATAGCGTCAAAATTTTCGCACACCTAAAATGACGCACTTGTTCTTTGGTCTTTGTGCTGATTGGTTTTGTCACTAACGGGATTGGGCCCTACTGTAGGTATGTGGTTTCCAACGAGGCCGGAATACCAGTTGAAGGGCATGGGCGTGCGCCCACACTCAACTTTTCCCTTTATATACTAAAGAGAGTAGAAGTGAATACAAGAAAAAGACTGAGAATTCGACACAGAAAGGGGAAAAGATGGAAGGCAAAAAGTGCAAGGCGAGAGGGAAATACTGGCAGCAAGAGTGAGAGTCACGTGAAGGAGGCTGTGAACGCGAGTTCCTTTTAACTCTGATGGAATAATAAAAATATTTTCAGACAGAAATGCGAGGGACCGACCGGGAAAATGGGAAGCCATCCGGCAAAATAGAGCCAGAACAGGATGCAGGAATACATAAAGGAAAACAAAAATAAACATAAGCGGGAACTGAAGCCTGGCTTATTTATATATGCCCACGTTTTGTGGAGTGACACCAAAAACAAAGTGCAAATTTCGATTGAATAAAAATGGATTATGCAATTGGAAAGACTGAGGAGTTGCAAAGAGGCGGTCTTCTTGATGTGCCGTTTTGATGTTTCGAAACTCCGTCACGGGACCAAACATGAGTGAGGACGTGTTTCAAAAATGTTTCAAAATGTATTGCGAAATTGTAATTGTTTTTTAGAAAAATGTCAACGTGTAAAAGGGCAATAAAAATAAAGAGGATCTGTGAGAACACGTTCTGCAAACGCTAAAATTTATATATGCCATGATTCAAAGAGCTAATTTTTCGTGAGCCTAATCTTTTCAAATTTATGCCTGAAAGCCTACTGGTCACTACCGTAAAACAATTAAAATTCATAATATGTAAAAAAGCCTGAAAGTGTTACAAAAATATCAGAATTATTTAATATGAGTTTTATCTAAATATTGAGTTTAACAATTTATTCAAGGAATTTCTTAGTTGTACTATTACTACTACTATTTTATTTTAGTGTGCATCGAAAAATATAACATGTATATAATTTCGTACGGCATTGAGTTCCAATGTTCGTTTAAAAAGAATCCGTGAGAGAATTTACTCATAAGACTTTTAGGTTATTCGTTTCATACGAAAAGTATCTTAATAACGTCACGAAAAAAGTCACACCAGCACGCAATTTATGAGAGTTAGTCATTAAATATCAATCCAGAGAAAAAGAAAAAAACAACAATTTATTAGAAAATAAATTGAGACTCAACATTTTGCTGATGTCCCTTTTTGGGATGTTGTGGTGAATAAGGGCAGCCCGGACTTTACTGAATTTAGAGTGCTCCAATTTCCTTTTCCCAAATGAATCAATTCATTTCGAAGGCAAAAATGAAACAGAAACGAGAATGAAAGGAATGACAAGACACAACCAAATGACTCACCAATACGGATTGAGACGTGTTTGGTGTGTCATCATTACTAACGGGCTTGGCCTCCGGTTTGTCGGTGGATGTGATCAAGCTCTGTTCAGTGGACGGTTGACGCCGATCTTCTGGATTGGAAGTGTTGAGTTCGGACGAAGTCAGCTTTGGCATTGTTCGCTCTGTTGCTGTAATGCTCACTTGAGTGACCCAAGGACCGCTTTGTTGCCCATTTTGGACGGATCGCAAGTATTGGCCCAAATGAAGCTGTGCTTTTGGAGTTCCTAGCAGAAGATGTGCGGAAGTGTTGCCAGAAACCGTTAATTGTGGCGCATTAGAGTTCGGTGTGAATCCAGTAAAATGCGGAACAGGATTTAATGGAGTAGAATTCAGCCCGGATCCATTCGAATTCGGGGTGTGCCTTGATGGGCTTAGCACCGATCCGGAAGCGGGCACAATGGTGTTACTCAACATCTCGTTTTTTCTTACCGGCGTGTTTTGACTGCTCTGAGGAATAACTCTCGGCTGGATAATTGGAGATCCAAGAGTGTGCGGAATGGTCATTGCTCGGTTTCTGTGCACCTGAGAAGTGACAGGTTCAGCTGCTGGTATGGATGAAGATTGGCCCGCCTGTTTTGCAAGAGTTGTAAGTTGGTGGTGCCACAGCAATAAAGGACTTATGGCCGGGCTGGGAACTGTAGCTGGCCATGGAGTTGAGGTGGGCCAACCTTGGGCCAGGAGTCCACGTTGTTGATTTTGATGACCGGTAGCTGCAGCAGTTCTAAGCTGGGCACACTCTCCAATTAGCGGGCTGTGTCCGGGATTATGTATGCTCTGCGGATTGAGTAGGTTATGAGTGGTATTGGCGGAAGTCATTTGTTGCGCTTGCGGATATACTCTGGCTAGAAGAGATGGTGGAGGGGGCAAAGTGGCTGTGACCTCACATTGAGTGCCACCGGACATGCCATTTGGCATAGCACCGTTCATGGGCGCGACGGATGACCAGTTGCTGAATGTGGGCGTCTGAGAAGTCCACTGGCTGGCAGATTGTACATTTGGACTGGTCATGGCCAAGGAGTTGGGATCGGTGATGAAAGATGATCGACGACTGCCGCTGCTCATGGATGAGGTATCTCCAATGCTTGAGCTAAACGAGTATGAAGGGCACCGAAAGTTGCCGTTGCTACTACTGTTGTTGTATTGATGAGGAAGTCGCGATTCCACCGGTCCTGCAGGTGAGGCTAGCGGAAGGCTGGCACTCGGGGGCTGCGGAGGCGGGTAAGCTCCAGAAGTTGCATGTGACAGGGCGGCTGCAGCTGCGGCCAAGTTTTGCGCTGTCGGTAGGAATTTTAGGGCGTGGAAACTGAAAATTTATTTGTTACTGATAGTAAGATTGTAACTTCGTAATTCGCATAATACTTTGTGGTTTTAAAAGATGTTTACTAAAGCTTACAGAAAATTGCTGTCTACTGGGATACTGTAACGATCATTTGGCGATTTTTGAAAGAATTGCTATCTAAGTCAGAATTTCGAATTATTATTGGTGGCCAATGATGTTTTCACGAATAATTAATGCAAAGTAATCAATTGATTCCACGTTTTTATTAGTCTTTTAAAAGGCACTTTCGATTGCAATGCAAAAAATTATCCCTATGGCGTGACTAACACTCTGAATTTTTATAGGTTTTACATGAAATGACTAAGTATTTACATATCTCTCCTCTTTAACAATGAATGTTGCAAAAATTCTTTGTGCGATTATATTGGACGCATGTAAAAATCTGCTAAGTTAATGCAAAGATAAAACATTGCATTCTTTTTGTGCAAAATAATTAGGAAAACGATTGATGGTTCTAAGTATTTCATATACAAAAACTCGAATTTGTGATTGTATAACGCTCCATCGAGTGTCATTTTATTTGCGAATATGTTTCTTTGAATAAACTTTATAGGCCTGAATAAATAGCGAAAATTTTTTGGATTACTGTAAGCAAGCGACGATTTCTTGTGCTCGTATTAATTTATTAACCACGGGGAATATTTATAAGTTTTTGGTATAAATGTACCGCTATGTCACAAATACTCGAATGTTTGGAAATTTCAACTTTCGAATTTAAATATACCTGCATTACAAATTTGAAACGTTAGCCAAGAAAAACTCGTTACCATAACCAAAACTTATATTTCCATTTTGCTTCCTTTCCCATATTTATTAAACACGTGAAGCCGCAAAGTTCATTATAAAAGGTTCGTGGTTTCAAATCGTATTGTGCCATATTATTGGCGCGTTCCCGTGAAACCAAACTTTGTTTTCCCTCGAGGAGCTATCGTGAGACTTTTTGCCAATTAAGGCGATAATCGGGAATAGAAAGTAATGTGGGCAGAAATTCCCAAGCAAAACAAATGGTACAATTTTCCCATACAAACAAAAAATGTTTTCTCCGAAGTCGGATTTCCGCTCGATTTCTACTAAATTTTTCGCGTAATTTATATCCAATTATTTTTTATATCATTGATTCAGTTTTTGAAAGGTGTGCAAATAATTGGAACTCGTTTCAAAACTAAATTTCACCCCATCTGTGGAGTGATTGCGCTCGATTTCATTTCACATTTAATCTTCCCTTCGTTTATTTGCTTTATTTTTTGCTCTCTTCGAATGGCTTTGTTCTTTGGAGGGAAACGATAATTTTTTCGCCGCGAACGCCAATCGATAAAATGTTTCCAACGGTTAAAAAAAGGAAAAGTAATAAAATTGTATAGGTTGCATAGAAAATGATATAAACTTTGTACTTTCGTAACCCGAAATTAGGCAAATAGTAGGATATAGTGCCCAACCATAGGGAAACATGATATGGCGTAAGTACTATAGTACATTTTTGGAAATTATAGACTATAGTAAAGCAGCCAAAACTGAGTAATATGAAGCAGAATCCTTTCTCTTAAGTTTTTTGCCTCTTATGTTATTAACTTGCAAAGACATTTATGCTATAAATTTCGATTATATATTATGAGGCAGACTTACTCGAACAAAGGTGTAGTCTTGGTCGGATCTCCGACGAATTGTTGAGCATTTGATACGGGAGCTATCAAGGGATTGCCGTAAAACTGAGGATTTTGCTCTGCAGGTCCGTCGAAACTTTGCTTTGCATTTTGTTGAACCGATGCGAAATGTGCCGGAGTATGGTTATTTCGCGAAGTTTCTTCCACGGTTGTCGCGGTGGTGGGCCTGGTCTGTTGCAGCTGTTTCTGCTGGTCGTCAGTCAAATGGAATGGGAAATAAAGCATTGTCGTAATAGAGAACAAGGAGAATACTTCGTATTATTAATAGATGCGCATTTATTACCACAGTTAAATAAAGTTTATTATGTTTTTTGCGTAAGTTGAAATAAATTAGTAGTCGTTGGTTGTAGTCGCTACTGTTCCAAATTGTATACAGTCATATTTGTTGAACTGAAATATTATACTTTTATTAGATTAAACACATCGTGACAGCAATGCGAATATTATGCAGACAACGAAAGTTTTGTAAACAATTAATGGGGAACGGGAGAGGCAATGAAGTGCCTATCTAGAACGTTCTCGGTGCAGTCAATTTAACGCAACAGAATAAATGTTTAGCAGTAATAATCCACAAATTTACTAGAACTTTTTACGAATAGAGGCGTGCATATAAAATTTCAGGACAAGAATAGATTTCATAACAAGCAGCTTTGGCATTGATTCGCTATCGATTGAGAGGGTGGAGGGAGAACAGTGGAGTTGGGTTGGAGGCCAAATGGGCGCAATTGGGGCTGCCAAGTGGGGCCGCTGAGGATGGACAGGCAAAAAAGTGCGGCCTACTGCTTGCCCACCAACAGTCGCACTTTCTTTGGGCCAGCACGAAAACAGCTTGCTGTTTTTAGAAAATTCAGCTCAGTTCTCATAACAAACGAATGGTTGACACCTCAGTGTCCAATATTGATAAAATGTCAATGAAATCGATTAACGGAAATGTTAAAAAAAGTGAGGCAGGAGGCCATTTTGCCATGCCCTTATATAGAGAAATGCAAATTTCCGTATAGTTGCCTCACTCCGCGTTACATTTAATGATTTGATTGATTTTTTTCAATTTTTCTCATTTGATTTATTGGTCAAACACGTTCCCTTAAGGGCTCGTCTCAAAAGAACGTCACGAGAGGTCCTCGAATTTCGCTTTTTGTAACTAATTCCTATATAAAAACGTAAATTTTTGGCATGAGCGTCATTGATTCATTCAACCACTCTTCTCTGTCAACCAGTGACGTATTTGTTCAATGAACCGCAAATAACCTTTGTCCAAAAATCAAACTTCCAGTGTAAAAATCAAACCCATTCGGCTTATAACTGACATTGTAACAGTTTCGTGTATCAGTGGATGAGGTAATCAATCACAGGAATTCTCATCTTTAAGGATGAAGAGTGCAATACTATGTGGCCCCAAAATTTTCTCAGGTGGGCGCTTTTCAAACAGAAATTGCATTCATAGCGCAACAAAACACATAAAGGCATTCATTAGGCAATATTCCAAAGCACAAAATTGTTACAGTATCGCATTACGAAACAGCTATGCAACCTTTTAAATCATCACATCATAATTCTTGAAAACATTAAAGTTATATGGGCGACTAATATATAAAATAATAACTGCTAAACAACGGCAATTTTTGCTCCCACACAAAACAAACAGAGATTTGTGTTCCGCTTTAGTTTGAATATAAAAATAGAATTTTACGAATTGGACTGTGGGAGTTTGAAATGCCGGAGTGGTGTGAGAGTATGACTTTGTGTTATTCTCCCGCTCGCAAATGAGTACATTGGCGCCTGGGCAGCACCTTTGAATTAAACCATCCCTCGAGGAGCACCTACCATGTAAATGTTTGGTTGGATTGTTGGCTTAGGCAGCATGGGAGGGATTGGCATTTAGACTTGCGCCAAGGAAGGCAATAAAAAGTAAAGTAGGCCGACACATATACACACCCAAACACCGAACGCGAGAGAGTTCGTCGGGGCCATAGAGATGACAGAGAAAAGAAGTCATAATAAATAAATAACGCCAAAGCATAGAGTTGACTAGGCGTTCGTTTTCCCTCTCGACCACCATTTTAATCACAAAATTATTAATAATACTAATAATTCCTTCTTCCTCTCCTCTCACTCTAGATAAAATAAAAACAAAAGTAAAGCGGTGGTAAGAGTGGAGGAGGGAGTGGTGCGAGGAGAGCGCATTAAAGTGTTCGCCTGCGATTTCTTTTTAGGGACATATGTGCCAAAAATAGCGCAACACTGATATAAGGGAAAGTACACCGAAGGAGTAGCGTTCACTAATGAATTTGGGGAATGAATAAATAAAAGATTGGGGAACGGAATCGGGAATTACGTGTTGCGAAAGGTACCCTAAGGCTGTGAGAATGCGGGGACATGATCAGACGTTCGGAAAACAGATTTTATGGTCAATGAAAGGCCCGGGAATTTTGAAAAAACTTCCGGTTATTCTTTTGTTGTAAGGCATTGGTTACTAGAATATAACCTTAGAGTTTAGAATACAATCTGTGAGTATATAAGAATTCAATGTTTTAAAACCTGTATGCTTAAAGTAGGAGTATCCCACTTTTCGATCTTTCACCAAGCAAGATTCTCAAAAAGTTTATGCGCAACGTTATTAACAACGTTACCAACTTACAATTATAATCAAATTTAAATAAAACACGAATGAGTACGAGCGGTGAATTTTGTTACTTACAGTAATACGAGAAAACAGCTAACACAAAACACATCCCAAGCATGACAGAACGTACAATCCTGCAAAGAAAAGTTGATTGATTCCACACGTGAAGCTTAATAAGAGTCTCCTGGTTACGTCGAATTGGGAGTTAATTCCTCGTGGGACATATGACTTTACGAAGTTTCCTTCCAACTGAAATCATTTTTAAAAAGACCGCGGGGGCGGCGGAAAAGGGCAGCCAAACAACGTTTGCAATCCTACAGTATACTGGAAGATTAACACGTCGAAATCCTGCTGAGAATTTTGCTTATAATCTTTAATTTTAAAACTATACGCTTTTTAATTGCCAACAATCGATAATAATATGGAACTCAGCTCAGGTTTTTGTTTACATTTCTTACAGTTCTCTAATGTGCATAATACGAAGAGAACACTTTCGTTTAGCTTCTCAACCTATGACCAGCTGAATTCATAAAACATGCGATAGAAAAAATAGAGGTAGAATTTCGATAATATTATAGGCATAAAAGGTAATAAAAAGTAGAGCATAACATTAAACTATATATAGGACCACCCGATTTATTTGGCAAATTTAAGAACAACAGGCGAACGAAATCGGTCAACCAATTTTTCTTACAAGAAATTCTAGATAGATACAACGGTTAATAGATTTCGAGATGGAGAATGTTTTATACGGAAAAATTACATAAAATGGAAAATTCTGGTTACTTTAAGTGGCTTCCTTTTGAAGTGGGATTTTTGTCAAAATAAACTCTGCAAAACTTACTCAAATTTATAAAAGACGTTGGTCTCTGGATATAATTTTCGAGAACCTTGAGATATAAGGATGTTGCATCTATAAGCTTCCACAATTGTCTTGAATTGATAAAAAAATGAATGCTGTTTTTGTAGTGGGTTTAAAAGGAGTTCTATCTTTTTAGAAACACGTTTTATACAAATTAATAATTCTTTAGGCATCACTTTTGAATTTTTCACACAGAAGAATTGGCAAAATTATTATTTAGCCATTAAAGGAAAAAGCTACAAAAATCAAAAAATAGTTTCGCGTCGGTTGAATTGTACAAAACTACAACCGTTTAGACAAAGCATTTAAACATTTTACAGTAATCCTATAAAGTATTCACATTTCCGGTTTGTTTTACAGTAAAAAGTATCTCGGGTATAACAGCAAGTAATAACAAAGGCATGCCAAAGGTGAGGTTTCCACGCGATTTTCTGGACAATTTTATCACGAAAACTATGAGGCTGGGCTACGCTGCGTGCTCTTTGCTTTTTTAATGAATATAAAATGCACATAAATTATTTGGATTATTGACGTGGCTAAAAGTGCATTAGAGGCAGGTGGTCCATGAATCTTCGTGGGTATTCACATGACTGTTCTAAAACTCTTCCCAAACTCAAAATTGATCACACTGAAGTAAGGATTTAAGCTATAAACTAACGCAGATATGGTCTTTAATTCTTGGCATAGGTTGCGCTCATCTCTTGGAATAATAGGAGCAATCGTATAGAAAGCAGCTTTTGAGCGAAAAAGATTACAGTAGCTCAAAAATATAAAATAGGTAAAATTATTTAAAACGGAAGTAAAGTAGATAAACATTTTCAGCTAAGCAAAAAGTTATATATCAGACATAAATTATTTCTCCAGAACGTGCACGTTAAAATGCTTTTTAATAGAAATTCACTCTTTGAATCTCTGCAATAAACAGGAACCAATTCTATTTTTGTCTGACTGCAAGGTGGGGTGCAGCCGTCTAAAAGCTTCGTACTTGTAAACACGTATAAGCATTCAACGTCTGAGATAAAGGCAGAGATGTTAATGCCTTGATTACCCACTGATTATTTTGGCTATGACTTCCTTTACATGACCTTTGTATGCCGAGGCAGCTTGAAAGGAAAAATATCAGCGAAGCCTTATCGTAAATATGAAATGATCATTAACGTTCCGGTGTAGTTTGATTTTTTGAATTCGTAAAATCGTAAAAAATGAAAAAAACGTGTCTGCATTCTTTATTGTTCGAGCACATTGGACTTGGAGAGGAGCACAAAATCTTGTTTTAAAGTGAACTCATGCGTTCTCACTTTTGAAAAATTAAACTTCGGTCCCCTATTTGTCAATTTGCAACCAAGGCCGAGGCTGTGCGCAACGATTTAAATTGCAGGTTGGTTTGGGAAGTTAATTGGAAAATCGCTCGAAGGGATTCTTTTTATATTTACTACTTCCGGCTGATTTAAGGAAGAGGGAACGTATATTCAACAGAAATGATTACACTGTGGGATAATATATAATAAAACTTTTCACGTAAGCATACAATATTTAAATATTGATTCAAAATATATTAAATTTGGAAAAACTGCGAATATTAAATATGATTTGGATTGTAAAATAGTAATAATTATTATAATTATAGCGATGTAAAGCTGATAATGAATGAAATATTTATATTTTAGTAATAAGAAAATACGGGCATTAGACAGAAGAAAATCGGCTTCTCAGCGAGAACTTGTACTATTACAAAGGTCAAGGGATAAAAAATCTATGACAGTTATTCAGAGTATACTCAGGAAAATTTTTGCAACATTTAATACTGAAATTACTCTTAGAAATAAATGCCAAAAATTTTACATATTCATCTGAAAATATCCTTATTGAGCCATTGTTGATTATGTTTCTTGCAACACTATTATTTTATTTTCGAAATTACTTATGCTAGATGCTGTACTAAACGCTCCGGTATGTTAACATAAAGTACATATTCTAGAAAAAAAACTTCTGAATGTAACGCAATTTTAAACGTTAGATATTTAACTGCTGTCAATATGCAAAATGTTTGGATGCCGGTACATTATTATCATGTTCTTTAACATCTTATTATTACAGTTCTAAGGCTTCTTTTCATTCGTTTCTATATGAGCAACGATAGTAAATCTTTGAGATTCTTAAATAACAGTACTTTTTTGCGTTAGAATTATTTTGGGGGCGGATTTGGTTTGGTTAAGTTTTCGGATGATCCCCAGCAGGACGAAAATATCGGTCTAAAGGTATGACGATTCCAATGCATTAAAAGGGTTTAAATTGCTGGAGGGGATTTTTGTGTTTCGTACATTGAATCAGTTTAGACAATAGTAAACGTTAAAGGGTCATATAAACTGCAGAAGGTTCACATATATTTTTTACGAGAATTTCATTTTCAGAAAAATATTGGTTCAGGGCGAGACGTTTGGTGCATTGGAGTGAAATTTGACTGATATTTTGACTCAATGATACATGCATTTTACTAAGCAAATATTAGTATTTTGGCTATACAAACATTAAAATAGACAAACATTAAAATAGAAGTTAGGGCACAGAGAGCGAAATATTTTTAGACATTTTTTGCTTTTAAAATTGTTAGGAGAAAACATAAATTCAGTAAAAAATTTTCGTAAAGGTTGCGGGAATTTTTCGGTGACTGTTTACGCATTACAGGTGGTTTCCGAGAAATTTTTTATGAGCTTCGAGAAATATGGTTTCTGTTTTGCTATTTTGAGAAAATGTATGAGTACTAAAGATGCACAGAAGAAGTTCTTGTTATTCGGCAGAAATAGGTACGACAATAAAGGGAACTATGACGTTAGGATAAGGCCAGGTAGTATTATTTAACGCAAAATTAAAAACGCAAATTTTGTGGTTTTGTATGAAAGAGAAAAAGCCATGATTGTAATTGCCACACCTGTAAATAGTGCGATAAATACCTTTGAAATTATCAATAAGCGGGAATAGTAAAATTGACGAGCAACATAGAAACAACATTATAACTGAAAACTCGAAGAAACTCTGCAATATAAGCAAGAAAATACAGCAAAACAGCGCAGAATGGAATTCAATTAGGGGAACATGACATATGGCGCCCACTCTAGTTTTAATTTCCCATATAGAAAGATTATACTAGCATTGGGCATAAAACGGTATTATAGCCAAACGATTTAATATGTTCGAAAATAAAAAATGAAGCATTTAATGGAGAATATTGGACTGCAGTTTATAAGTGTACTTTGTGGATATACAATTTTCTTGATCATTGCTACCTAGGGAATGTTTTCAAGCAAAATAAATTATCAATAATATAAAATTCCGACTAAATTTTACGGTCTAGCGAGAACATCTTCTACAAGTGGGTCAATTTTGTATTATCAAGATCTAACGGTCCTTTTCAAAGGACACAGTTAATAGGGAGCCGAGTACAACCTTCAAAATTATTTTTGGGTAAATCTGATTTGGGAACGAATAACTCTAAATTTGGCTTATCTTCTTCGTTTTCAGTCTTGAATACAGTACTAGTCTCTATGGGTAAACCTTTTCGCATTACTTAAGTCTAACGCAGATATATCCCGGTGCAAATTTTTCGGATTTACGGTACCAGTATTGAAAATCTTCAGGTCCTACCGTATCCCAGTACACCGCGGTTTCACTATTCGCCATTTCTACAATAGGAAAGTTAACAGCAAATCTCCTGTCAACAGAAAGAAGAATCTTGCTACAGAGCTAGTGAACGCAAATTCGAAAACTAAAACCAAAAGATAGTGAAGTTATTGCTGAAAATAAAATGTTGTTCTATTGATTATTAAAAAAGGCTTTAGACTTTCGAGAAAAAAGTAACCTATCACATAACGGATAGAGCAGAGGACGTACACACCATTGAAAAAATATTTGTATGAACACTGACATGCTATCAATAAAATTACAATACTGCAAAAAATAGTGACCTTCGTAACTCTCTTTTGATGCAAACAATTCCTATTTTTATTGTCCTTTTTCTCATACCTATTTCTGGCGAAAGAGCTGACCCCAATTTACATCAGTAAGAAAATCTCAAGCCAAAGTGACTCGAAATAATCTGTCTTAATAAACAAGAAATAGAGACAAATTGAAGAATAAAAGGGCATTCTGTGTCGATTTTACTCACCGTTATCGGAAGCAGGCAGAAAAGGTATGTGGATAGGGATTGCCTTATTGGCTCTCACACGCCTCAACATTCGAAGTTGTTTTTTCTTGGCATTACTGGAAAGTAGTTTGTAGGGGAGGCCAACGGGTCTATTTGCCCCGGGCTGCGCATTCCTGCCCTGGTGCTTCGGCACCACAAGCGTTGCTTGCGGGACAAACTGCAGTTGGAATGTCCTTTATTTAGTACCAACATATACACATATCACTGATACTTCTAGAGTCTCCCCGAACGGAAAAGAGGCAGAGATAGAAAGGTGAACGCCAACCATCACCACAAAAAACGAGAAACGGAACGCCTCAGTTTGAAAGGTGAGCCGTTGGGAGTGCCCCACACCAAAGTGGACTTGAGATGGGTGTTCGGGGAGAAAAGCATGGCCATGAAAGAGTGCGCAGTGGCGAGGGGCACACAGAGAGGGTAAATCAGTTTACAGCCCGCTAGAGAGCACTGCGGGGCGCAGAGAAGGGCATAGTTCTTTGGAGGCGCGAACGAGCGCTCTGCCCGTCTCACAAACAGTTGGTAGGGCAGGCTTCTCAGGGTGCGAGGTGGGATGGTATGAGTAAATGGCAATGGTGGGTTTAGAGCAGGGACGGTGATATGTGAACGCCGTTGCTATCTCAGCCACCGAACGCCCTCAAATAATAATTGTCATTAACTGACAGAAAAGAGCACCGATTTTGAAATAAACAAATGAGTGGGTTGCGGGCTGGAGAATAGCACTTGAAAATATTTGAATGATGAATCATTGTCACACGAGAGAGATATGGAGATGAAAACAAAAAATGATGTTTAAAGTGCGAAGGTACGGTAAATGGTCGGGAAAATCTTGCATGTTTATACTCGTATGCCAACGGATTTCAACCGTACATATCATATAGCTTTTGAGGAGCCACGGTCGTGTTACAAGAGTACTAGTGTATACGAGAGTGAAGCATTCCGGCTTCGCCGCAGAATTGGGTTTTACCGTTATATATCGATTTCCGGTGACATAGAACTCACTACGCTCGTTCGACTGGGTGCCATAACCTAGGGGAATCGACTTTCCCTAATGGGAGGTATCTCCACTGAAAAAATTAGCGACCGCCTCGCGTAAGACGCTGAGTTTTCCCTGTAACCCCCCAAAAAAACATGTTTCTTTTCGGTTTTCCTGCGAATTCAAATTTTCAAAGCCGAAAAAAGTTATGAAATACCGTGACCTCCAGATCGAAGGCTATCCAACGCCTCTATCGCTATCTTTACTCTACCATGCTTAGCTATTGGAATGAGAAATCCTATCGTAACGTTCTATTGTGTATTAATCCCCTGCTATCACTCGACCCTGGCTAACGATTAGATCGCGAGATCTGAGCGTTGTGTACGGATGGCAGACTACGGAACGATATCAACCTTTTAATTAGGGCATGAGATTCCCTTAGACATGCCCGTATTTCCTGAATACAAATATCTAAAAATTTGTCCAATGAGAGGGTTTTAGCCTAGCGAAATATGTAGCCAGCTCAAAATCTGTTGCATACATCCTGAACCCCATAAAGGATTTGAGGGCCACAAAAATCTGATAAGTCGATGGAGTGAAAAGCTATAGTTTTTCATTCCATTTCACAGCTAATCATTACCTGGGTTGCGTAGAATGGACGAAAAGTCCGACTCGACTTTCCACAAAAAGCTCAAGTTTCGAGTAACTTTATGCAACACAGCGGTTAATAGTGCTTTATTTGCACGACTATTGTATTGAATGAAATTCACTTCAATTTATGCCAAAATCAAAATGTTTCCATGGACAACGTGTTTTCCGATTTATATAATCAGTGCGTCCATAAATTAAAAATATTTGTATGATGAAATCGGATTATGTCACAAAGGGCGAACACCGTGATCAAAAAGTCAAAACATTTGCGGAGTTATGTGCATTTATTTATGGAACGTACATCTTCAACTCGTCTCAGACGTCTTTTAGTAAAAATTTGCTCACGTGTTTTCTACAATTACGTGATCAAATGGGGTACGGTAAAAGCCCCCATAATTTTCATAAAAGGGTTCTAAAGTGGGCAAAATTTTTTTTGAAAAAGTTCGAGATTAGTCCGAGATATGTCTGAGATTAACGCGGATTTTGGTCGTGAAGTTTGAAAAGTGTTGGTGTTCTCACTATCTCTAACCATTTTTCTATAATGGTAAAATTTATAGCTCGCTTTTTCTGTTTCAGTGTTATAATTGTCGAATTTTCAGACTCCCGAACAAGGATTTAGGCTTAAGCTCCCGAACAACCCTTATAAGGCGCCAAACAAGCCACTAGGCCTGTTTACGTCCCTTGTAAGGGCTGCGCGATTTTTGGTTGAAGCCAGTCGACATATTTTCCCCGAAAATCTCGAAATTTTTCAAAAAAACATTTTGCCCACTTTAGAACCCTTTTATGAAAATTATGGGGGGCTTTTACCGGGGGGGGTGGGCTTTTACCGTGCGCCGATCAAATTGTGATGTAAAAGCGACATCGCCATTCAAATACGAAGTCAATAGTGGTCACGATATGTATTTTGCCAAAGTACACAGTGTAACGATTATCATACATTTAACATTAAAGGTAGTGATTTTAGTTCCATATAATAGTTTAAATTTCGATTGTATTTTCTAATGTCCTAAGTAGAAATAGAAAATTCAGGAAAATTTTTACAATGGCCTTTCATAAAAATAAAATCTCTTGCAATAAACTACGGTAACCAATGGAATAGATTTGTACATTTTGGGGGAACTCTTTCTGTTTTAAGGAAGAGCATTTCAGGGTACTGTAGATATTTAAATCTATATACCAGAACTGTTTGTAAAATAAAACAGCAAAATGTCCTTTTATTACCATTAATGAATGCGAATCGGTAAATTGACCAAACTTCCCTGATGTTCTGTTTGTAATTTTTTGTGTTAGTTTAATCAATTAATCTAATTTTCTGGAATTAGTGAAACCAAAAGTAGTACCAAAATCGGCACCGAAACGGATTAACAGAAGAAAGATGTTATTTTTATGTAAAATCCTATATTGAGATAGAAAAGACATGAAAAGGATCAATAAGGAATGACGTAATAAAACTAGCTCACTGTTTCGCCCTAAACTCCAGACAGTAAAACAGAATCATGAGGCAATTAGGTTATTTGAAAAATAAGGAGTAAGTTGAGCGAAAAATTTGTTTTCTTGAAAACAAATTTTGTACTGGACTTACGGTAAATATTCGCAAATGTAGCGTAACTCTTGAATCTTGTTTTGCAATTATCCAATTTGGAACGTGCGTTATATATTTTATAGCTAACTAGGAAACTGCTAAGGGATACGTCTAAGCATACGTCAGTGAAGTTCCCTAATAAGGAGGATGGTTGCCTGGTAAGAATTATTTTTCATGAAATATTCTATACAATGAAAATAGTTGCATTTTTATTATAAAAACCGTATTTGTGATAAACGCCGTAAAAAGTACTAAGATTACTGTAACTAAGCGGTAGCATTTCTGATATATGACTGGCACGCTATGAATGAGATCTGACGAGGTCTATTCTAGTTTGCAAGTGCCCTAGCGCCAATTGGCGCAAGTTTGAAAATACTTATGAGCTAACTCACGTTTCACGTGGGTTAGCTCATAGAATCGTCCCCTCTAGAATCGTATTTTAGAGGGGGTTATCAATATCAGATTTGGGGCTTACCCACGGGAAACGTGAGTTAGCTCATAACTATTTTCAAACTTGCGCCAATTGGCGCTAGGGCACTTGCAAACTAGAGTAGACCTCGTCAGATCTCATTCATATGATATTATTAACTTCCACTAAATAAGAATCAGTGGAAACCAAAAGACAATTTCATTTGGTTATTGAAAAAGGGTTGAAACAAATCGCGCATAAAATTCAAGCATTCTCGAATATTATAAACACATAAAAATGATCACGAACTAAATTAGCAAACTATATTACTAATAATTATAAATAAATCTATTTAATTTTTATCAAACCATTTTACGAATATTGCTTGCAGAAATGTGCTGATAAATCAGCACACTTTAATATTGCCATTAAAGTACGTAAAGCTTCCGTGTTCAAGATTTTGATCTGATAACAAATAACAAATGAAATGTAAAAAATATATGACACAAAGCAAAGGTTATGAAGCCTAAGAATATAATCGCAGTACTTGAGAAATTTGTTCATTCTGCATTTAGAATATAGATAGTCAATTTTTAATTTTCATATTTTTATTCAGCATACAGTGAAGATACAACTTTCTTTAAGCACATTACGGGCGTAATTGGCTCTAAAGCGAAGAAAAGGCATAATTTTAATACTCAATCAGAATTTCGCCACTCTCAATACTAAACCATGGGAATTGAAAGCTAATTCTATGGCAATTTTTTGCTAAAATTGGTATCATGATTTTCAAAGTTATACTATTATTATCGTCCTAATAGAATAAAATGATTGAATTTGCGCCAAAACCATTGGCTGTCTCAATGACTGCAGCCACTCTGAGCTACTCAAAAGTGGCGGAAATTCAAACATTTTATTTCATTAGCAGGATAATAACAGTAAATGCTTATTTTGTACATTTGTGAATTCTTTAATAAGTTCTGTCTTTCTAAAGCAACATTTTAGGATAATTTTGATTGCAAGATCAGCGAAGACACCGCTAAATTTTGAATTGAAAATCTTGCATCGAACCAACCAACATTTATGATAAGATTGGCGGAGAGAAAGTCTTAGAGGCTATCAATTGCGATTTTACAATTTTTAAAATGAACATATTCCGTGCCTTCATATGAATTTTTTGCCCAACAACGTTCAATGGATGGATTTTTGGTACAGGTCTTTAAATCATTTTGGGTAGTCTGTTACAGAGGAATGTTCCTCATCCGTTTAGAAAAAGTACGAGTGTGGGGCGCCGCAGCCTTCGCCGCGAATTCGGGGTAAAATCCTAAAAATGTTAAGGCAAATGGATCATTTACAGCTAAAAAGAAGATTGTGGACCTTCTAGAACGTTCTGGAAGGTTCCATGGAAAATTCTGACCCCGGATTCGGATTCAGCGGGGTCGATTTGCAATAGAGGGACCAAATTTGGGGCCCTTACTTACCACGATAAATGGGTTATATAAGCCATTTTGTTCTAGAACCTTCTATTAGGGCGTTTCAAAAGAAACCGGACTGCCAAGTCAGACACAAGCCACAAATTAGCGCGAAATTTGAAAATTATTTATTTAGAAGAAGGGTTTAGAAGGGGGCTACCCCAAATCTGATCGCCCAAAACGCTGAGGAGCGTGGGAAGTTGTGAGCCGTGGGACACACAACCGGAATCTTGCGAGTAGATTGGTAACCCCCTCTAGAATCGTATTTTAGAGGGGGTTAGCAATATCAGATTTGGGGCTTATATACGTGAAACGTGAGTTAGCTCAATCGATTAATAGGGCTGTGTATGACTAGGCAGTCCGGTTTCTTTTGGAACGCCCCAATATAAGCCGATGCGGTCGGCCGTACCTGGTTTGCCGGTACCTGGGTGCGAGAGCTAGCGATTGACACCAAGATCGCCCAAAACGCTGAGGAGCGTGGGAAGTTGTGAGCCGTGGGACACACAACCGGAATCTTGCGAGTAGAGGGTAGAGTTGCGGGTAGAGTGGATAAGTTAAACCTTGTCAGGAAATGTTAATTCTTGACCGTTTTTCAAAAGTTGCAATTTTTACGAAAAATCGCCTTTTTGTAAGTTTAAGAAAATATTGCATCACGTATGACGTTATGCAAAATCATATTACAGTATATGTATATATTACAGTATGTAGAAGCGCAAGTATCTGTAGTTTGATATGACACCAAATTTTCTTTGCGTTTATCAAGTATGCGAAAAATCAAGTTTATATCAGTCTCACTTTTGATCGCTATATTTTAGTTTTTATATTTTCTTAAATCTGTTGTAGTATAGTTCTTTGACGTAATGTCTTTCCATTGATGCTCTTTTGGCCCTCTTTGTCCGGCAACCCAGTCTTGTTCTTAGGACAGTTGGCTCGGATGAAGGTCCGGAAAGATATTCTAGGGTAACTGTCGGTTACTGAATGACATTAAAGAAGTCCAAAGTGTTATCTTTGCAACACTGTTCCAGAGTAACTGTTGTTAGTCTAAAGAGTGCATCAGCGAGTGGCTTACACCTAAGCTTATGCTGGTCGAAAATCTACGCAAAGTACTTCCAGAAAATGTTTATGCTAAATCCTTTTTACAAAAGAGCGTCGTTTTATAGAAACGTTTTTTGAAAAATCGGTCCAAAATTTGAATTTAACGCCAAAAAGTAGCTTAAGTGGGTCCCTTTCTATTTATTATTATTTTCTTTATTATACTGAATTTTTATTATTATGGTTTTGCTTCTCTATTTATCATCTAAATTTTCCTCATATTGGTTCACAGCTCGAAAAGTGCCCTAAATGAGGTAGAAAATAAAGCGTGAAATGGGATAAAAATGGTAATAGAGGTCCAATAAAAAATCGCGAAAGTATTGCTGCAAAACACCAAAAATCAAAAATTGCTTATCAAATAGCATAAATTTGTAGATATTGGAAAAGTTCACAAGTTTTGCTGCTGTTAAATGTTTTAAGTCAAAATTAGCTTGGCTATATAAGGATAAGCACTCTCAAAATCCAATTTTTGAAACTCGCCCAAACCTTTCAAGGTTGGGCTCCTGTCAAGCGTGCGTTACCTGCATAGCACTTTAAAGCGTTCTTGTCTTCATTAACGTTTACTTGCAAACCCTCTTCTTTTTTGTTGTATAGATAATAGATACACAAGCGGTTGTCAGGATGGCTTTAAGGCCCCTTCGCTCGTCTCTTTCTCTCTTTATTAAAGGTGCGTCAGCACGTTTAATCCCATTTTTATCCGGCAAGCGTCCCATATTCCAAGCAAAGATACTCTTACCGATTCCTTCTTCTCGAAGTCTCGTCCTAACAATCCATAATTCCCGTTAATGGCAGAAAAGGATTAGCGATTTGTTAGTAACAACAAATCCGCATGAATCCTTTTTCTTACTGGAAATCATTATCGTTATGCACGTAAATTGCATAATTATAACATAAGCCGTGTTTACTGTTTTGATTAAGCACACTCATTGCTATGCCGCATCCTGAATAATGGAGAATGCCGACGCCGAACAAAAATAGCAGATATTTTATCAAATCTTCGAACTTTGCGATCCAAAACCTAAACGAGAATTGTATCCCGGTGCAAAGCTGCGATTGTTCAAATCGCGCATGTGTACCTGCTGAATCATACGTAGCAGGTCCTTGCAAGTCACGAGATTACTACGAGGAGTCCCGTGTGCCAACCTTGGCCGGTGGTGGAATGTACCGAGTGGGTTTTTGCTCTTTTGACGGTTGTTTTGTTCGAGGATTAAGCTTTCTATTTAGGACTCCTTCAATGGCTGTTGTTTGTTTTGAGAGAATTTTTCTGGAAAGTGGTAGAATCAACAGCCATTGTAAATTAGGCGCCTTTGATGATCTTTAATTTTTTATATTATTTTTCTGTTTAAAATGTTGCTTTGGGAGCTGAGTAATATTCGAAGATTTTGTGCGCGCGAAAAGTAGTTTTTAATTGCGTATACTAATTAATGGGAGAGATTTAGTGCCGCTAAAAGTTTTTTTAATTGAAAATTTAAGCCGAAGCAAAACTCATTTAAGAAAACGAAAAGAGAAAATCGCCAAACTTTGCACCGAAGTAAAAGTAAAATGTATATTATACTAGCTCTATTCCGAATCTAAATCGAAGATTGATCATGATTCGCAAAATTCTTTAAATTATTCAGAACACTCAAGAGGCAATCCATCGTGTGACTTTTGTGACCTTTCAAGTTCCTAGCTTTTACGTCAAAAGTTTAAATTTTTATTCGTTTTTTTCTCGACGCAGCGCACATAAAATGAGTCAAACTTTGTATAGACGTCATGCTCCTAATCAATGACGTTGTTGTTGAATAAACACAGCTGTTTCCTTTTTTGGACTACTTTCTACCAATAATATAGACAGTTAAATATTTATTAAAATAACACTAAAACTTGTTAAGACATATTATATGCAACAATGTTAAGCAATTTTCGGATGATAACTTTAAGTCACATTACAGCATTGTTTATCCAGACAAATCATGTTTTGAGCGAGATAAAACGGAATTTAAAATGTTATTTTTACGGATAGTTAGGCTCGACAAGCTCCACCAAAAATTCTTACGAAACTTGTACCCAGTCACTTATCCTTGATTGCTTCTGCGCGTCTGTGTTTTGCGGTGCTGAGTGCCATTCCATCCGACAGTCCATGTTTGGCATTAATCTCCTTCCCGTCTCTAATCTAAGATTACGTTTTACGTAATCATCTGCTAAGGGGCGCCGTTTAGGGGCTATTTAATGGAGCGGTTTCCCTACGACACAGCATCAAGTATTCATTATGTAGTCGTAATGGAGGACGGTGACTATTGCGAAGCCATTTTGGTTTTTCACGCGATCCTGGCAGCATATCAGACGCCTTTTTCTGTTCTCTAAAAAATTTCTGAGAAAAGATTAAGTTTTATTGGGAAGCGTAAACATTTGTTACGTAGCGTGTCCTCTCTGTGGTTTCTCTGTATTCGATAGCTTTTATGGCGTCTTTGTTCGGCATTCCGAGCTCCTACAAATTTTTTTCAGCTGATGTCAAAAACGATATAGCACTTTTATTTTATTTTTTACCTTTTGATGTCTATGTTTTGGACTTTGTATCTTAAAAGTTCGAAAATTCAAATAGCATTTCGGATCACTTATTCGGAAATAACATAGCTTATCCAATGTCCAATAATTAAATATTTTCGAAGATTCTCATTTATACTTTCTCAATTAGCCGGGATTATTTGTCGAAAATGAAGTATTACCTTTTCCGTTTGGCGAAATACTCATGAGATTTTGTGTCGTAACAACGTTCGTTAACTCTCCTTTTCAGAGGATCTCGAATTTTCTGGAAGATTCTCAGCATGACCATAATATTACTCTAACATTAAAGTGGGATTAACGTTTCCGTTTACGAAACACTGATAGTTTAATGTATCGTAACAAAAGCTTTACCCTACAAAATTTTTTTTTGATTCCGCTATTTTGGGATAACACTCCTAAGCTTCAATATTCTTAAAATTTTCTGTACATAAAAAATATGCTATTTTTCAGCATTTCTCGACAAATTCGCCTTCTCCTCAACTAACAGAATCCAGCAGCTCACCTAAATCGGGATTCAGCACTCCAAGCACGCCGAGAGCAATTGAAAAGGATAGCAAAGCAATTCTGACGCCTCCCCTCTTATCAGAGCAGTCAACTATAGACGAAGACAACATGATCACCTCGCCAATTACAATCCACGTGCCTACAATGCCGATCGCCTCAAATCCCATTTATGGCGTTGGCGTGGATATTCTAAGTGAATTGGATAGACAAAAGCCGCAACACAATGGTCACAAAAAGGTCAGCCAATATTTTTATAGAGGATATTTTAAAGCAGGCGAAAGGTTCTTTAAAGATGTTGGAATAAACTAATTATTTAAATATGAGTATATTAAATAACTTTTCTGTAATTTTAAAATTGAAAATTACACATTATTATCTGCATAAAAACATTGCAAAGCAAGAATCCAATGAGTAAGATCTTCTGCTTTTTCGGAACATCCGAATATCGCTTTTTAATTCGATATTACGCTTGTTAATATTTACAACTTTTAAAATTTATTTTTTAACTTGGGAAGCCCGCGTGAATCCTGAGGTATAATTTCAGGAGAATTAATTTATACAGTCATAAAAGGTTTTACCATAATTATCCGGTAATGAGGATATGATAGTAGAAGAGAATAGGATTTATAACCCATGCCATCTTTGGAAACATTGCTCCTGAGTTGTTTAGTAGACTAACTCCCTGAAGATCCTTTTGTTGAGCTGGTGGTTGTCAACATATAACCCAACATATGGTCGCAAAAGGTCAAAATTATTGAGCATTGAAGAATCAAAGACCGTAAGTGAAATTATTGGATGTATTCCCAAGTCAATAATTTAAAGCCAACAGTGATTGCTAGGCAAAAGGGAAGTAGAGAATATTTAATAAAACAGATAATTTGTTTTTCTACCGATATTGCGAGACGGTTTTCCGCTTTTTTCAAGCTTTTTTCATCCTAATGGATTTTGTGCTCTAATGGGTCGCATGGGATTTGACATGCAATTCCAACCATTTCAATTATTCAAAACATCCATGAGCATATGATAAGTTTTTCCGCTTCCGAGAAACAAGCACCCGGAGCAATTATCGCTTTGCAGCGTCACACCGGAAGGCGCTGACATCTCTGATTATCTGCCAAGGGGCTGGGCATGTTACTAGTTGAGTGATAAAATATAAATATGTTCCTTCCTTCCTAGTTTTTCACACTTGCTCATATTTAGGATTCCGCAGATAGTCAGCAACTTCGCCGAACAACCACAAAATCGAGCTCTTCGTCAAACGAAGCGAACGACCGCAAAAAGCGACTGACGATGCCACTCATCTATAGAATGTATGAAAGCCAAAGCGAAGATCTGCGGGGCACCGTTAGGGGTCCCGACGAAGACGATTTTCGACCCGAAGAAGCGAGCAAATCGTTGAGACTAGCGCTGAGCGGAGGAATTCGTAAGTTTATTCTATTAACCTATAATTTCATATTAAGGATATAAAATTTGCTTTTGTTGTAGAAAGCAATGATAAGGCAATAATCAATGTAATGCTGGCTCACAATAACTTTCAACGGCAGAAAATTGCAGCTGCTTATGAAGGAATGTATAATCGGGTAAGCGAAATTTTTTTTGTAATTTAAATAAAACTTTACACTCGAAAATTTTCTTAAATTCTTTTCAAGTTTAAATATCTCTTGTTTTGCATAATTTACTAAAACCACAACTATTTTTGCGCACGTTAAAATTGAATTTGTGTTATAGAAACTGGCTGAAGATATTGAAGAAGAGGCTGGAGGCTACTTTCTGGACGCCGTCTTAGCTTTGATCCAGCCTGCACATATATATTCCACTCGGACACTTTACTATGCAATTAGCGTAAGTTTTGTTTACATTTACAATCCGTAATCCTTCTAATAGCACTTGGAATAATGTTTTCTCGGAAATCCTTTGTATTTATGTAAAAATATTTTTTATTTAATTGTTTTAATTGTCACTAAAAAATCCCAAAAATATTAATACTTAAGGTTTTATTTATAAAGTTTCTATATAAATATGGCTATTTTGTTCAGGGTCGAACCTATAGTCGAAGTATTGCTGTGGATATTGCGCTGACGAGCACTGCGCCGGTTTGTTGCTTAATTTACACTCTTTTATATTATTTATACATTTTAGCAACTGAAAGTGCTCCGAGATACATATCAATCAGAATTCCGGATAGCGTTGGAACGAGATGTAAACGTAAAAGTTGAAGGCTTATTCGGAAAAATGCTTTTGCAATTGCTCATGCGAGGCAAAGACTTCGAAGTCGACGTGGATGTCGAACTCGCCGAACGTCAAGTGGAACTTCTTCACGCTGTAATACATTTTGGAAAAATCCGGTATTCGTATGTCACATTGATAGTATTTTCAGAGCGGCGGAGTTGAAGAAATTGGCCGCAATTTGGACCTATTCACTCGCCTTTTCGGCAGTCAGGGATTAAATCAAATCCGAACGTTCCTGGAACGATATGACAGTCATGCAATGAACGTGGATGGCGAAATTCGCGGCAAAGACTTTGAATCTGTCATCAGGAAAAATGTGAACATTCATTCGGATGTGAAACAAATGCTCCTCCTTTTCGGTAGGTTGTCACTTTGATATATTGGTTAGAGACGATAATAACCAGACTAAAATTGGATTATGCTTTCGAAATATTCAATAAATTAAATACTGTTTAGTATTCTGTATTCTTGTAAAAATTTCGTAGTAACTATCCCTTGTGCTTGTTAACTCGCCAGTCATTTACAAAACGTTATTGTGACTTGCTTAAGACAACGACCATGGTCTCTTGGCGTATAAATATGTCGATGTTAGAATACCCTCTGATAATATTTACCACTGTTTTAGTGCGAATTTCACGGAATATGCAACTTTATTTCGCTGAGAAACTGCATGAAGCCATTTCCGGGACACGACCAGATCATTCTTCAATTATTCGAATTCTGGTGTCTCGCAGTGAAGTTTGTTGCTTTTTCATTATACTATGGTTTTATATTTGTTACCATTTACCCACTTTCAGATCGATTTGCACGACATTTGTGACGAGTATAAGCGAAAATATGGCCACCACGTTGTATTCGACTTGCAAAATACCTGCAGCGGTGATTTCTTGCGTCTCCTTAATCAGCTCGTCAACCCATGTGATTACAGTGATATCGAAGTATTTGATTAATTAATGAAATGAGTTTAAAGATTGAAAAGAGATTGTCTATATTTTTATTGTTAATTTATTTCTATTATTATTTACTTTCATTGTGTTTATTGCCAGAACCTCAAGATCCACAATTTTGGAAATCATTTAAAAGTTCAAAAGGATTCACACGATCTTAAACAATTTGTACTTTTTATTTTTTATAAATACCGTACCATAAGAATAATTTTAGCCCTCGCTCCAACTTTTTGACATCCAAAATTTTTACCTTCGAGCCCGACGTCGATGCAATCATATCTATTTGAAATGTCACAAACCATAGGGTAAACAATTATAAAAATTGTCGTCAAACGGTGAAAAATTTGGCTCGAATCTCTGAAATATACGTCAAAGTTCAATCACGTCAAAGAACCGCAGTATGGGGAAAAAGCATCAGTTATTCAAAAATCGCAGTGCATTGAAAAGTGGCTAGTAAGTACACAAAAGGTTACGCATTATGCATTTGGGCGCCTAACTTTTGATTAAAGTGAGTATGGTAAAATATTCCCCAACAGATGTGTAAATTAATGAAAGATAGCTGAATTGCGTTTAGTTTGCTTCTTTTTCCACTTTTTTTAGCATTAAAGTTCAAAAATTTCGAAGGGCACAATTTCCATTGAAAGTCAATTTTTTAAAGGTTTATATCTGGCAAATGTAAATAGGGCAAGGGCAGAATCTCATCTGCGTAATTACGCTTCGCTATTTGGTCAGTCGCACATATATTTATTTTATGAAATATATCTTTTATCATGTATTTGATCTGAATATTCCTTTGATTTAAGTAATAAAGAATTTTAACCATCACAGTTTTTCATCGACAGGGAATTTACTTATATTAAATCCACAATCTCAAACCTTCAAATAGAATATTTCACTTGTTCATTCACTTTCAATTAGCCTGCGGTGAACAACAGAAATGGTAATGATTTTTCGAATTCAAAACGGCAAAAATGGTTTCCTTATCGAATTTTGCAATAATTTGGTTGAGTATTCCTTTGAAACGTTTTTATGGGAGTATCATAAAAATTCCAAGAAAATTAAAGATATTTTACAGTTTTAGTGAAATTTCATTAGTTCAGACTTTTTGCGTTAGTGCTAAAGTTGTAATTTTTTGGCGAATAGTCAGATTTTTAGGAGAACTTAATAATTAATCGAAAATAGTGATTTTTGTTTAAATGTTTTCCGAAATATAAGAACAACGCGAATAAAAAAAATAATAATATGCTAAGGAAAAGGATTGCAGGAAAATTTTTGAATTGAGTGATGTTTTTTGCAGTTTGATTTATTTCCGGACGAAATGTATTTCCCTCAACAGAAGCAAATTGCCCATTAATCTTTATGTATATCGTCGAAGGGATACCAACGACAAAAGGTAGCCCTTCGTGTGAGGTCCGCGATTTTCCTTCCATTATATTTCTCATTTTGCTAGCAACCTTTGTCAATGTCAAATTTGCTTAATACTTTTTGCATAAATTAAAATTTCCCGAAATTTTTTATTGCTAATTATGTATATTTCTCGATACTATAAATGTCTGTTCGTTCATCTCGTTCGTTATGTCCCCATCCTATTTTTAATCTAATATATAACATTTTCTGTTAAAAATTTTACTAATTGAAAATTCGTCATAGGAAGTGTTGCTATAAAATTCGTCATTTTAGGATTAGTTTGTGTATCAGAAGAACGTCGATTTTAAGTAACAGTGTTTGAGCATATTCTCAAGAACAGTTGACGACTTAATTCACCCCCAAAATTTATAAGTTTTTAATGTAAACCGAACATAAAATACTGATGAGAGAAAATGAAAGTTATTTCTAAAAAGTAACGATTTGTTTATATATTTTTCTGAAAAATGAAAGAAATAATTAAAATGCAAGCGTTAGAAACGTAGTTTAAGTTCACAAAATCGCAAAAAAAATTGGGAACAATCTTCGAGAAAAGTAGATAAATTGGTACTAAATATAGCCTAAAAACATTGATATAAAAATTCAGTTACTAATCCCTATCTAAATAAATACAACACACAACCACATTTCTATGATCAAAAATATATGCTCCATATAACTCAACACAATTTTATTTTAGTTTTGAACCGAATTCCCATGTTAAACAAATACTTTTTCAGAAATAAACTAATGTAACATATTTTGTGTGCCGGCATCTTTATAAATTAGGAAATTCAGTACTTATGCCACTAACTGTAAACTAGACTACCACTGTAAGTGTGGATTATAACCTAGGTCTTAAGAATGAATAATTGCATTATAATTTGATGTATTCAATAAAAAATTCAATATTCGGTATGAGATTACAGCGAATTCTAAATATGCCCATGGGCATATTTAGAAGCAAATTCACGGGTGGTTGGAAATTGGGTTGCTTCTTAGCGGTACTTGTAAAGGTTTTGTCACATTTCTTTCGAATTTTGGAGTAATATCGCCCTTCACTAAGAACCTGATTAGACTAACAAGGGAAGTACCAGAACTGTCATTTTTTGCGAAGGTGACCCACCAATTTTTTTGTGCTATTTAAACTACTAGCCAAGTTAACACGGTACTCCACATGGGACAACAAATCGATTTACTAAAAAGTTCATGAATTTTTCAACAAGTAGTGTTTTTAGGAGTATTCTAAATTTAGATAAACAAGATTTCTGATATCGCATAATAACGTGTCATTTTTCAATAAATAATGCCCAATTTTGTCCATAAATGCGATTCTTTGGGCAGTATTTGAAAAATGACACTTTATTATGCAGATATCAAAATTTTTGCAGATTCGTGATCAACGCATCAAGCTACTCCTAAAAACACTACTTGCTGAAAAATTCATGAACTTAAAAAAATCGATTTCACCCATGTGGGGTTACCACATGACACTCAAAAAATGGTAAAAAAATTTTCTAGCTGAAATCGTGTTTTTCGGGTAGTATTCGCATAACTGAACAACTTTTTCTTCAGCGGTATGGTCGCCTGAGACGATTTGCGTGCAGGTTCGTGACTTTTTAGTTTTACTGCAAAAATCCCAGCAAAAACACGATTTTTGTGATTTTTGACCCCTCAGATTTTTTAGGTTTCCGACATGAATTTGGAGTGATCTTTTTTGTTAGATCCGTACAAGTCTCCTGAGAAGTTTACAAAAAACCTTTAGCCGTATCTTTCAATATCGCTATTTTACATGCATTTTAAGAAATTTCCTTTTTTATTCCTCACCCTGTATAACAAACGCCAAGACATAATTGATATCGGTGGATAATGGTGACGCTAATCTGGATGTCTTTATTTATTTATTGTAAATATATATCGACGTGGTTGAAATTCCTTACATAATTGGAAGACGAATCATTATAACGATGGCAAAACTATTTTTCTGTTTTCTCTATACTCTCTAATCAAACCATTATATTATCTTCTTACACGTCTCTAACTTTCTAAAATTTGATGTTCATTTTGTTTTACACTCAATTCAATTTTCCTTTGGATATTTTATTTGTGGAATTTTTCGACGTCACGACAATTTTAAGATATCGACTTCAAAAATTGAAGACGTAATGGGAAGGGAGCAGCTTTGTAAGCTTGTGATGTCATACTTTGTTGCTATACCTTATATAAAATTTGGGAGGGATTAGCGAAGTAGCTGAAAAAAGTTTCGGTGTTACCATCGAAATTATGTGCTGATCGAGGAAAACACTTGTAACAGGGGGCAATATAAAAGATACAATGTAGATAGGAGGTAGTTGAAAGCAGAAATTTTTTAGTCGAAATCAAAAACAGCACCTGAAAATGCGGACCTATTTGGTACGGTTGATACATTTTGAATCCAATGACACCTGACCGGTAAGTGGACATAGGGTGGGTACGGGCCGTTTCATCACATGGACGTTTCATCACACGGCCGTTTCATCACAGGGACGTTTCATCACAATGACCATAACTAAGGCTACACTTAAGCTTTAAGTTTGGTCTTAAAATGATCATAGGGATTAGCTTAAGATCAGACTTAAGTCTGAGCCTAAATCAGTGAAAATTGGGTTGTTCGGGAGTGTTAAGCCTAAACCTAAGTCATAAGCTTAGCCGCAAGCCTAAGCGTAAGCCTAAACTTGTTTGCCTAATCCCTACGATCATTTTAAGACCAAATTTAAAGCTTAAGTGTAGCCTTAGTTATGGTCATTGTGATGAAAGGTCCGTGTGATGAAAAGTCCGTGTCCCCATAGGGTTATCAACATGGTGGGGAAATTCGGCAATCAAAGGAAGGCTTAGCCGAGGTTTGCCGAGTACCATTCCGCTTGGGACCAACCTCTGTTTAAACAATATTTTACAAATACCAGGATTTTAACGAAAAGCGAAAAAATCTGATTGTACCAATGGATAGAGCTTAAAAAGTTGATATATAGTGGCATGATCAGATTTTGCATTTAGTTGGGAAAATTTCGAGAAAAATTGAAGTTAACATTTGCAACTAGTTTTACTATGCAAATATTCTTCTCAATATTTCTCGAAATTTTCCCAACTAAATGCAAAATCTAATCAGGATCATTATATACCAACTTTTTAAGCTCTATCCATTGGTACAATCAGATTTTTTCGCTTTTCGTTAAAATCCTGGTATTTGTAAAATATTGTTTAAACAGAGGTTGGTCCCAAGCGGAATGGTCCTCGGCAAACCTCGGCTAAGCCTTCCTTTGATTGCCGAATTTCCCCACCATGGTTATCAATTCGCGCCCCAATGCTAGCAACAGTTTAGCTCTATAAATACTTCATACACCTGCCTTTAATCATACTAATCCGTAACTAAGTTATATTTATTGAATAGTTTCGAGAATTTTTGGTTTTAAAAACATAATATATGGAAATAGCGTTGTAAAAAATTTGATTATGCATTTTGATGAATACAAACAAAACTGTCCATTTTCAAAGAAATGGACTGGGAACAACAAAAATTTACTATTATGACTTCCGTGCAAACTTTTCCTTGCAAAATACGACACACGATATGACGAATGGATAATATTATTAGGACATTAACACAACGTTTAGCTATTTTCTGCACCAAAGAAATATAATATAATAATGACTCATAATACTGTAATTACGCGAATTTTTACTTCTTCTCCTGATCCCAACTTTGAAGTATTAATGCACTATCCAACGTTCAAGTTTAGCACAACTTCATCACTTTGAACTCGTTTTTGATTTCTTAACTGAAAACCTATGAAAAATTGTTATTCCACAAACTAACGTTGGAAAAGAAAAATATTTGAAAATTTTTTTCATAAAATCTACACATTTTGCAATGGAAATCTCCCATCGGAGTATTGGAAATGGAAACTTCTTGCTCCACAGAAGTAACCTCATTTCGAACGTGTGTTTTGAATACGAGGTCGACCAAGTGCAAATAAAATAGGTATGTGCAGCTCTGAATTTCTATGACAGTATTTCGATCCCTCCTCTAAGGTCTTTGATGGGTCGACCCAGGCTGCGGTTTTTGCTCAGCCTCCTCTCTACCAAATTTTTTATGTATATCAGTTTTGTATGCGAGAAGTTAAGATACAGACCTTGTTTATTCTTTTGTTATAGAGTCCCCATAGACTTCATAGAAAATTTCGGAGCATATTGCCAATGCAGGCTGGGTCAGGTCTGAATAATTGGATCGCAGTGCGAATGAAGTCAAGAGAGAGTACCGCTCATAGAGAACGCAGAAGCTTCGCACTGTTTATAGACGCCCACGGCCTCTGCCTGCAAACAATCGATCAGTTACTTTGGTCATGTAACTGTCTGTCTGGTCGACCATTTTTCCATTATACTCTACAAAACGCGCGCCCCAATGCAAATTGTCTTTTTTGTTTTGTCTAAAAACCATCCCACTCTCGCAGCTTCTACAAAATCGAAGTGTATAGAAAAGTAGTTTGAGGCACACTCGAGTTGGGTCCGTGGGCGTCCCATTTTACCTTTAGTTTTTTCAATAGCTATACATTTTCAGTAAACACTGCTTTTATTTTCTTGATTCGTCGAGTATTTCCACGTACATTTCAAAATTCTACATAGATCTAGAGCTGTTAGCTCCTGATATATACTTGGGCCATACATTCAAAGTCTCATTTTATTTTGTATTCCACTTCGTTTATTTTACTTTCGTTCACCCAAATGTATCACTATCAAATTTTCTATTCAATTTGTCCATTCTATAATGTTGAGTAATTCTTAAATGCGAAATTATTTGATTTGTGTCACCTTTCTTGATCCGTTATTTGGACCTGATATTTGTAAGACCTTATCGTTCAAGTTTTATATTTGCTCATTTAATTAGGTGAATCCACCTTATCATCCATAGTAATTTTCTCGTACGCTATTCCTCACCCACATTTTTACGTTTGCAGCTTTTCCCTGTAATACTCCATTACTTGTATTCGACTCATCATATCATTAAAAATTTTATTTAAGATCCTACCTTGACGCTTTGCTTTCATAAAACCAGTACTTAACAAGACAGCTACACTGTAAAAGCGTTGTGATTGACCTGTGTAATTTTTTATTGAATCTTCACATCTTTTACATTCTCTAATCTTTGTCCATGGTATATAACCTGTGTCATACTATTACATCATATCATCATAAATTTATTCCGAGAAATTTTACGGTAGCTCCATAGCTCGTTGCATTTCAACGCCTTCCTATATCCTTCATAATAACATCACCTCTGTCTGCCAGGTGATAATTACAGTAACCCATCCCTTTTTGTTATATTTGCGTTCTAGCTCGAAATTTTCATAGTTATAAATCATTCTGTTATGAAAAGCTAGAAACAATTATGCTTCCCTTGCAAATAACATCTTTGAAGGCTTTAAATGTAGATCTTGATAAGCGCTCACAGCTTTTCCATTTCAACGATAGTCTCATTTAGTATCTTCACATACAATAATAAATCAACATCTTTCAATATACATTTATTAGACAAATAGATTTATTGTACTTTCTTCCGACTACTTTACCGCAGTGTGTTTCCAATAAGACATTATATGACTTCATTTTTGGTCTTTTAATTTTATTGCATAAGAAAAATATTTAGATGGAAACTGCTGAGTCTATCCTTGCGAATATTCGTGAAAAACTTGGAATGGTAGCTGAAAGTTGTGGAGATGACGAAGAGCGAAATATTAAATCTCCGAGTGCCTCTACGGACAACGCCGATGACAGTGGCTCCTCAATCAATTTAGAGCAATCGAGCACTAAAGAAGGTCGCTTTCATAAAGGTAGGATTTTGTAAATTCGGCATTTATGGTCACAATTTATGAAACAGTTTTTGACGTTTGTCTAGATAGCCTTAACAGCGTAGACTTTGGAAAGCAATAGGTTTTCTCAATCTAGCAGAGCAAACACTTGCCAGTTATATTATCACCTCTAAATGTATATTAAGCAATAGTGAATCTATATATTAAATTTTACAGAACGTCAGCCTCATTGTCAGCGCTGTACTCAGCACAATGTACAAAATCGCCTCAAGGGCCATAAACAACACTGTCCTTTCAAA
This sequence comes from Ditylenchus destructor, assembly GCA_022814885.1. Lineage (NCBI taxonomy): Eukaryota > Metazoa > Nematoda > Chromadorea > Rhabditida > Anguinidae > Ditylenchus > Ditylenchus destructor. The sequence goes on from JAKKPZ010000005.1 coordinate 1,717,287, forward strand.
CTATGTAAATGTGATAAATGTATGGTTGTAAAGCAGAGGCAACGACTTATGGCTGATCAGGTATATATTTTGGAATCTAAGAAGTTAGTTAAAATTCGATTTTGTTCTTTATAAGGTTTTCTGTTTCAAACTTTATAGATGAATTATTTTTTTGACAAATTTCACGCTTTTTTATTTATTATTATACTTATTTTCAAAAAGAAATTTATGCCTTTAAATGCAATAAATACTTTTCAACAATAGTTTGCACAAAATTCGAACCGTGACGTAAATTTATGTCATAGCATAGAAGCTACATTGCAATAACGATCACTGAAAATGATTCATACTTCCTCGTCAACGCAAAATTTTGACTACATAACAAATGTTTATAGATCAAAGCCCGGCGTAGACAGAGAAAAATGGCGTCCGTGGCACCTGCAAATGGCCCAGCCACCTCATTGGGTCTTCATATCAATCGAGAAACATTACCTTTTGCGCCTGAGCAGCTCCTCAATTTCAGTCAAATCAAGTCTCAGCTCCTTTTGGACTCAATCAAACGCAATGTTTCCTCTCCACTATCACTTGAAATGCCAGTCACGAGTACTTCTGCGTCCACTGCGGGCACAAACTTGCCAGATATCATATCTTCTGTTCCGAAATCTGTGTCTCCAAATCATTGCGCAAAGCCGAGTGAGCAAAATGTTTCAGCAGCATTGACACTGTTGTCATTGTTGGAGACATTGCAACTTTTGAGGAACGCTTCAACTGGTAATTTTTAATAATAATTGGACGATAAAAAGTATTGAATCACGTGTAAATACATATGGTTCCCAGAAAATTCGCATTTTTCTCTTTTCAATTAATATTTTGAGCTTAAAATTACAACATTCTGAACATATGCTTTTTTCACGTTTTGTTTGTCATCGTATCTAATTTTATGTCAAAATAATTTCAGTGCCAACCTCTCTGCCGCTTCAATTGCCATCGGCGCTAAATCTGAATGCGTTACAAATCAATGCTTTGCAACGAGAGCTAACAAACAAAGCCTTGGCCGCGGCGTTAGTCTCGCGAACTGTGACCTCGTCGTCTTCACCAGTCACTAGTGCACAACATACATCACCAGCTCCCTCGGCATCTCCTGCAAATTCAACAACTCCTGCAAATATTTTAGCCGCAGGCATCCTTCAGCAGCTCCCCTCGCCATTCTTGGCTGATTTATTACAGTCATCCTCGTAAAAATAAATACCATGTCCTTTAAGCTTTTTCCTGTCTGTCACTATATATGTCTTTTGTTGTTTATATAAACACATTTCTAATAACCATTTATTATAAGTATAAGTCTGTGTGTGGTAAAATGGGTATGGGCGGCGACGAAGAATATGTTCGTCAGCGATATGGGTGGTCTACCGCGAAATATATATTCTTTCTTGGATGGCCAAAAACAAAACAATAAAAGGCGTCGGCTGGCAGATGGGGTGGCGATGGCCTACGGCGGGGAGGCCCCACCCACACCGGTGGCTGAAAATGCCGCCGAGATGGCCTTTTCTGTTTAGCTATGAGGTAATTGTCGCCGCCCCTAAAATGAGAGCCAAATAATGACATATGGCCTGGAATGCGGCCGCCTGCCAACTTATATATAGATAGCATAACCTCGTTAACTACTATATAGTGTATCGTCACTTAATCCATTGTCACATATTTTCACGCATTTTTAATTGGAGACAATTTTATCGTCAATTTTGTTCTCAAGTTTGGGAAATCGACAGCTGCTTTCGTGAAAAACCATGAGCAGGTCGCGACGTTCGCATTCCATTGCTGTTTTTGCCGGGTTGTTCACTTTGGTCTTTGGCTCGGAATATTTCCAAGTTGAGGACATTCGCAGAGGTAAAACAGATTCCTCATTTGATTTGTTGCATAAAATTTTGTTATACATTGAATCAATACATAATTTTCTCATTAAGTATTCAACTTTTTACTTTTATAAGATCTCCATAAAAATGTGTAGATAATAATTTTATTACGTGGTGGTTTTATTATTTTTAAAATGTTTGATCATCAGTAAAAAATGAGATCTTCGGGACATTACAATTGAATAGAAGGACTAGTTATAATAATTTTGAGAAAAAATAAGGCAGATTTGTTCATTCTCATTTCAAAAGTGTTTATCTTCTTCGAGTCCTGTATGCCTCTGGTTGTGATGCTGAGCTATGCCGCTGGTTATTGATGCGTAGGACCAAAATAGAAATAATAACATAACAAAAAGCCCATTACGGTAGATACGTAGCCATTGGCTAATACCATTCAAGGAAAGAGCCAACTCCCTTTTACGGGTAAAATTAGGGTTTCTCTTTTATGACTATTTGGCTCATTACTTGAGATCACAGGCCACACATACTGTAACAGACAACAAAGAATTATCGCAATGAATCAGTCAAGACACTTGGTTAAGAATCACAAAAAGCAAGTATCACTTCAAGGATGTCTAAGGTTCTCATCTGCTAGGTTAGCTTTTCTCATGTGAGATTTTTTTACTTGAAAATAAAATGATAAATAAAACTGAAATGAGTGCGATGTAACAACTTCAAAATTCGGCAATGAGTTATTTAATTACGAAACTAAGCGTTCCGTTAGGTAATTTGATTGATTTATTCGCGACTTATTCCTAAAACTCTCCTCAACTATTTCTAGAAAATTAGGATGCTTGGGGATTCAATGGGATGTGCAAGATACCATGTTGGCCCCCTACCGAGATGGGGACCTCTCGGGATTTCAGGTATTATTGATCTAAGGGCACGTTGATAAGTTTTACGCTAAGCCACACCTGAGATCTGGATACACCTCTTCATTTTGGTAGAGGCCCTATATGGTATCGCCATTTATTTATCGATTCATAGTGTTTAAATGTAGAGAGCAAAATAATTATAAATATTAATCAGCATTTCTTATTACTTTAATCTGTAAACAATACCTTTCAGGTGTTACACAGTGCTGTCCCGCCGATATGACTGAATGTTGCATGGCAAGTCTCTCTGCAGATCAACGGATTCAATGCGGCGAACAAAACAGGGAACGCTCCGTACAGGCGGCCATGTGTCTGGAACATTTTTTCTTCAACGATTCCATCATCGAAAGAGGAGGTAAAATCATCGATTGATTTACCGACCGTTAAATTTTAATTGGGTTGGCGAGTTTTGTTACCTTTGAGTGAGTCAATGGGATGTTTGGGTTCCTTGAAACATACATCTTTTGAAATACCTTTTCGACGTATTTTCGGATGAATAAGCTAATTACTATTTCCTAAGATTGTCCCGCTAATGCTATTTTTATTTTCATTTCCGATTGTTGCGTTAAAAAAACCCTGCTCAAAATTCGCACCAAATACTTGCTGAAGCATAAGGAATGTTTTCATTCTTATTTCTGTTCAAAATCGGTGAACCAAATCCAAAATTCTTCAAATTTTGAAATATTAATAGCAATTTTCACATGGATAATTCATGCATCCACATGTATTTTAATTTGCATTCATGTGAGTTTTTCAGTGCTGAGAACGGCAGTTTATTTAAGAAATATTTGTTTACAAATCTTGCGACACAAAAATGGAACATTTATTTTATAGATCTCAAATCTTGATAAATAATAAAAATGGACATAAATAGAGTAATGCATAATGCTCTAAATTTGAAAGAAATATACTGTTAAAATCATATTACATAGAGGTTATATAAATATTGAACCATTCAAATTTTGGATTTAAAAGTATAAGTTTTGAAAAAACGGAGCCCGTTTTGGGAGAACTCAGAGAAGTAGGGCCGCTTTTGGAAAAATGAAATTTACTGGAAATTTCGTCTGGCATAAAATTTAACTGACATTTCACATATCAAATAGTTATCAGCGATTGAATGATAGAATAGGTGGCATATAACGCGAGCTTCTGACATTCCTTATGTTGATAATAAAATTATGTATCTCATAAATGCTAGCAAATTTCAGCCATGTAATTTTTCTTTTTCAGCCTATAAGTGTTGCTGGCTTTTGAGCAGTCCGGAATGCCGGAGAAGCTGTGCCAACAACCTGCAGAGTCCCACTCTTCTCCTCAAATACAAATTCACATTCACGGATGCGTGCCCCTTGGGCGAGCACAATAACGAGACAGAAGGAAAATTCGGGTGCCTCTACGCAAAGTACAAATTGCACAACTGCTTCTCGAGCTGTGTACGGTGGATGCGCGAGCAAAGCCAAGTCAGGAGGGCAACTCGAGCGACGCATCCCAAATTTGGCCTTCGCACGAACATCGGAGAAGACGACTACGATCCCTACAGACATTGCTCCGAGTACCGAGAATTCATTGACAGAGACCCATGTGTATTTCCAGTCGAGGAGTAAATAAAATAATTTATTTTCTTTATTTGTATCAAATTCAAGAGCAAAATTACAATAAAACGATGAATACAAAGCCACAATCTAAATGATTATTACTACTTTTCGATCAAAACCTTTACTAATTGAAGAATGCCCAGGAATAAAAACCCAGTCAAAAATATGTTTTGAACAACTATTGAGGTTTTGATTAATACCATGAAAGCTATGAGAATGTATTGAAAAACTAACGAAGGAAGAAACATGCGTTAATACAAATTGATACGTTTACCCTACATCGAAACAACTGAGTTTGAGAAAAGAGACACCCGAAAGTTTCAATATTTTACCAATTACCGAGAGAATGTACAACATTAAAAAGGTGATAAGAAACTGGACAAATTGTAATTAAAAACAACATAATGTGATCAGGAATAAGTTAATTTTAGTTAGGTCACCGGTTTATATATTATAACTATTTGCGATTATCACAGGAACGGCATCCAACCGGCGAACATTCGAGATAAGTTTTCTGGATCCCTTGCATCTTTTATTAATTGAGCCACCTGAAAGACGAAAATTCTTTCTTGAAGCAAAATTTAAATCGTTAGTCGCAAATCTCCGTTCGTAATTTATCTCAATGCCATTTTTAAACCTAATAGAATAAAATTAAAACCTGTTCAGGCGCGTTCATCTCAGCATAGGTAAGGTCGCGGCCTGCCAATTTTTCCTTCAACCTTAAGATGGCCATTTCTGCGAAAAGATTCCTCTGATTTTTGTCTGTTTTCATCTTATCCGATTTGAAGGTAGAAATAGGATCGTGCAGAATGAGGCTAGAAATTCCAATCAGTACCTGAAAATTTAAAATAGGAATGATGTGTATATTATATGAAAAAACTATAGATACCTGCGCATTTTCTCGCATTAGTCTCAGTGTATGAACGGCAATGTCTTTGAGTCTGCCGTTTATTCCATCGACCAAAATTGGGTCAACTAATTCGCGCGTTAGTCGGAATGGGACCTTCTCGGGAATTTTCAGAAGCCTTTGACTGTATTCAAATATCATTCCTAAACGGAATGTATGTGTGTGTGGCCTAAGAATTGACATAACACGGGAACGCCAGGTTGGGCGAAATTGCACATGGGGATGGCCTTTACAATAATATGCAACTAGCGAAGTGGGGCCGCTTCGCGGCCCTCACTTCGCTAGGAAGCGGTTAGCGTGCACAGCGGGAGATTGGGTTCGTCATCGCTTCGCGCACCGCCATCAGTATGCCCTCGTCTGTATCAGTATGCCCAGCGCCATCAGCGGTCAGGGTTGGGTTGTTCGGGAGTAAGGGTTGTTCGGGAGTATATGTTCTAAGTTCCCTCACATTCCAAGGGGGAGGGTCGGGCGCTCCGCGCCCGACCACAGGACTGGCTAGTCGCCTCCGGCGCCTCGCAATATTTATGAGGCAAGATATGGTCAGGGTGAGGTCGACAGTCGCGGCCTTAGGCCGCTCCTTCTGCCTGGTTTGTGCGTCTGACTAATTTGTGTCTCTGACTGACTTGTGTCTCTGGCTAATTTGTGGCTCTGACTAATTTGTGGCTCTGACTGACTTGTGTTAAGCACTGGATAAAATGCCCCTCCAGAGAAAACCATATATAGCGAAAAATAGGTCACTCACGGACAAAAATAGGTCACTCACGGACAAAAATAGGTCACTCACGGACAAAAATAGGTCACTCACGGACAAAAATAGGTCACTCACGGACAAAAATAGGTAACTCACGGACAAAAATAGGTCACTCACGGACAAAAATAGGTCACTCACGGACAAAAATAGGTCACTCACGGACAAAAATAGGTCACTCACGGACAAAAATAGGTCACCAAAGAACAAAAATAGGTCACTCACGGACAAAAATAGGTCACTCACGGACAAAAATAGGTCACTCACGGACAAAAATAGGTCACTCACGGACAAAAATAGGTCACTCACGGACAAAAATAGGTCACTCACGGACAAAAATAGGTCACTCACGGACAAAAATAGGTCACTCACGGACAAAAATAGGTCACTCACGGACAAAAATAGGTCACTCACGGACAAAAATAGGTCACTCACGGACAAAAATAGGTACATTTTGTCTAAATTTGTCTACATTTTAGCTAAATTTTGACCTCAAATTCGGATTCCCCGCTAAAAATTACCCTAATTAGGTACATTTCAAAAAAGACCCTCCAGAAAAACCTCACGCGATGACAGAAATGATCTTTGATCCCTTAAATTCGTCTGCGTCTGTGGATCCACAGACGCAGAAAGTTTTGCTTCAGCTTACTATAAGGATTTCCGGAAATTTAAATTTTATTTTACATTAAATGCCATTTTGTTGCGGTCAAAACTAGATATGAAGCATATTTTTATCGAATCAAAATAATGTCCAAATATTTCATCAAAAAAGTGTGGTTCCAAAATTCGAAAACATTGACAAAAAGTCAATAACTTTTTGTTTTCTCGATAAGGAATTTTTTTGTGCATATTATTGTAGATGACATCTATCCTTACCACCGGTGCAATTTCGCCAGACCAGAAGTTCCCGTGACAATTATACATATAGTTTTATAATAATAATCCCTTATAAAAAGTATCTGGTTTAACATTACGGAATACGAAAAATGAATATTTCCGCAAGAGACGATAAAAATGTTAATCCCACGATCGAGGATAAAAGAGTGACATAGTTTTAAGAGTCACATGTTCGAGTATATAATAATTGCTTTATCTAAAAAAATATGGCATTTATATATGCATTACGGCCCTAAGCTGTTTTAATTGAAATTGCTCAGATCGTAGAAATCGAAAATAAAAAGCAAATAGAAATCTCTTCTCTTAAAAAATAAGAATTGTTACATGTTTAATCATTTATGGCCCAACTACGATGAATATAAATAAACCTTCTGGGTAGTTTAAGATAATAAAAATCGCATACCAAGATCGATGTGAACAAGCTCAGCTGTTTCCTCATGAATGAGAATATTTGAAAGATGGCGATCGCCCAAACCGACGATATAGCATACTAAACTTTCCCGATATTAATATAAATTTGTAAATAAAACTACTAAGCTACCGATAGACCATTGAGCCAGACTCTGTGTGTAGGATAAAATTCGCTCATGAAATGTCTCAGGTTTCAGAAACCTTTCGTAGAAGAAAAATCGAAATACTGGTGAAATCTTTCGGCAAATATTGAAAAAGATTTCAGAACAGTCCTTTCGATTCTTGTCCACCTGACTGAATTCTACCCGCGCATCGTAAACAGAAGTCTCATTAGGATAATATTGACGATGAGCTCCGGTTTTCTTTTCAGGTCCAGCCAAATATCCACATAAAGAAGTCGTACCCTGACACCACTCTAAAAATATTAACAGTTATAAATAGCCGATACTATAAATTTAGAAAAACGGGAACTCAAAGCAGAAAATTGCTTATTATAGGAAAATTTTGATCGAGTCGGAATATTGTATAAAATGAATAAGTTCATTCCAAAATAGTGTTAAAAAAGCAATTTTTTATATATTTCTCATAGTAAATTCTTACCGATAAGGCCTTGTTCATTATCGAGCGGTAGTACGTTATATGTACCAAGAGGCAGGAAACATTGGGGCTTAGAATTTGATGAAGTTAACGGATGACCTTTTTCCAGTAATAAGTTAGCCACGCGGAATATTTGCTGAAAATTAATTTGTTATTTTCGTAGGCTTTTAATAGGTAAGAGGTAAGTGTAGCTACCTGAATGAGTTCATCTTGCCTTAGATCTTCCTTCTAAAAGAATCATGTCAATATTAGTCATCATTCTAATTAAAGTATGACGATGTTGCTGGACAAAGGTTCTTAATAAAAAATCATTTTCATAAAAAAACTTGAAAACTAGTCATAGGAAACAAAACAAGTTTTTCTACAATATGCAAATATCCTAGAAATTAATATAAAAATTTATACAAAATTTATTAGTATCAAATCATTGCAGTTTTATTGTGAATTCACCAGAAAAAGGGCCGCCGCTATCGCGGCGTCTAGCGCCGATGTATATCTTTCGTGGTGGGGCCAAAAGACCCATTTTCGACCATTCCGACCCTGGTTTCGACCCCAAATCTGAGTCGATTTTCATGGATTTATGGGGGGGTGTTTACTATAGTGGTGATGAAATCTTGGTCGAAAATAGCCCGGATGGGGTCTAAACGACAGTCCAGTGACGCTGAAAGGGACACATGACAGCTTTTTAGTAAAGTAACATTTCTCTGTCTTTAGATTAAACCAGTCGTTCGAAACAAATTTTCAGAAATTTTATAACCAGTACCTTGAAAATAATTTTACGTTTGATTCCATCGCTCCCCATGACTTTGATCACTTTTGGGGCAGATAAGCCATCCGCTCTTTCACAAACCTTCTCAACCTCGTGAAACGTTATTATATCCGGCATTGTGTACAGTGCATCTTTCTTCAGCTAAACATTAACTGTCACATTAATTATATAAAATATACCAAGATTACCTTTTGAGTTAAAATTGGAATGGGTGAAGTACGCAAGACATCAATATCAGACAAAATTTTCAAACTCCTTGGGATCATGAAAGTAGCTGAAATGTTAATTTGTTATATAGCTATCTTAATTTTCGATACTCCCAAGGAAAGGGAATGTCAAACATTATTACCCTACAACTGCGGGAACGATAATACAAATGCTTAAATTACTTTAGAACTAATACACTCACATTTACCACTGTGTATTTCGAATTCTGCAATGTCAGCTTTTCCAAATTCCCTAAAAATATCATGCGCGCGTTTTAGCTTGATCAAAGTTTGCTTCAACGTGCTGTCAGTTTCCATTATTTTCTTTATCAATGCAGTCGCGGTTTCTTTTCGAACCTGGAAAATGTACAACGGTTAATAGCATAAAATTAGACTAAAAACCTTTGAGACATCCTTGTCTTCTGAGGAGCAAATGTAAAAAAGCAAGTGATTGAAGGAATGATAAGGATGGTCTTTGACAGCTTTGAATGCAACCTAAAGGAAAAGTTCTCATTTGTATCTTTATATTTAACGATGTTTTACCTTGCTAACGAATTTAGCAATTGGTCCAGATGAAAATAGATAGCTCGAGAGAAGGTTCAGTACCGGCAGCCAAACCCTTTAATGAAACATTTTAGTCAATTTATCCTTTCAATTTATAAAACAGACCAGCTCGGAATCCGGTCGACATATTGCTAAATTTAGAAAAAAAAGTAACAAATATGAAAGATAAAGATAATTTACCATTGCGAGTGAATTTAGTGCTTCATCGTCGACATTTTGCATCAATAAAGCGGCAAATCTATATATCACTGTGGAGTCCAAGCAGGAAATTGATCCATATTCTAGGGCGTCTAAGTAATATCTCGAGGCTTCCTTCAAGAACTGAGTGCGAAGATTTGACACCTAAAAATTCAATTTTTCTACGGCCTTAACCAATCTAAATTATTCCAACTGACGATGATATTTTTTACATCCCCTAATTAGTATAATATAATTATTATATAACAAAAATCGCAAACCTTTTTAATATCATGTCTTTCACATTCAATTTCTCGCTCCTTTCGTGCTCGATCATTTCCTTTGTTGGCTGCTCTTTTTCTGAAACAATGATTTAGTTAACATTGAAGAGCTAAGAATTTGGACAGAAAGACTGCCGCTAAATTTTTATTAAAAATTAAGCTAACTGATGTTAGCAAACCAAAGTTAGCAAGAATATCGGAATCCATTAAAATTTGTTGTACAATTAAAGCTTGTAAATGTTTTCCAATTTTTTATTAATTGGTTCGCCATTAAAAGCAATGTAATGCCAACTTACGGTAAAGAGTCTAATTCCTTTTGCCATTGGTTCACTGCTTCTTCTTTTAATGCAAATGCTTGGGTTTCGCTAAAGGCGCGGATTTCCTGATATCTCTGAAAATATTTAAAAAATTATACACAAATCACACTATTGATCCTACCTTCTCTGCAAAAATTGCGTATTTCACAAAATTCTTGGAGCAAGTTCCCGAATCACCAAGCCGACGTGAGAACATACACGCCTGAAATTTTTTCATTTAGTTATTGTGCCACACTTTACAGTAAAAAGTTGATTCATTTCATTGCTACCGTTGCATTTTTACATTTCCAACAAGATTTGATGAGAATTTAGTTCCACATTTATTTTTTACAAATTGGTTGAGATAGCTATATGTAATTACAAACGTTATGCTTTCAATCCTCATATAGTGATCGATCTAACATAAATATAATATCGCAGCGATGCGATGTGAAAAACTTAATTGGACTGGTTCAAGAACGTACATGACGAAAAACATTGGTGCACAACTTGCAAAGCCTTTTTTGGAAGATTTAAACGAGAATAACCCACCCTCGGTTATAGTCATTTCCCAGTCTTTCCAGCCCCTTCTAGCAACGCTTTTGAAAAAAACCAACCTTTTGCAAATGATCCATTGCACTTTTATCATCCGTTGATATTTTGGACAACAAAACGTGTGCTTTAGCTTTGAGCTTATTGGCATATGAATCATTGTCGGACGAATCGGTGCTTGCCGTATTCGAACTACTGAATTTGATCTGAGATGATGCAGAAAGTTCTTCCACAATTCGGGTCAAGTAGTGAGCTGCGGGGGCTGTTTCCTTGTTCGATATAAGCAATTTTGATCGCTCGAGATATATGCGAAACACATGATCACCTTCACCATATTTCAGAACGATGTTTTCTGCTTTGTCCAGTAACTTTAGTGCGGGTTGTGTAGAATTGAATTCTTTTCTCAGTTGCTTAGCCCTTTGCAAAACGAAATCGAGGGATCTCGGCAAATTACGGTACTCAGTTCTCGAAGTGGATGCTAATTCCCAACATGAAAGCAACATAAGACACATTGCGTTGGGTTTTTGAAGTTGGTTCGCATGGCCATATTCTTTGACTGAGCGAAGGTGACGATCGAGAACGACAAAGTCGCGTAGTTGTTCAACAATTTTCAGAGAAGGTAAGTGTTGTTGGCGAACACTATGAATGCTTTTCAGCATAGACGAGACGGAGTCTTCTGTATCAATAGCTTTTCCGTCATGGAACAGTCGAAGCAACCCATATAACTTTTGCGAATGATACGGTCGTGAATCACAGCGGCTAAATATATCGGGGGTTAGATAGTTATACTTCCCAAATCAGTGAGAAATATTTCTTGAATATTGCATACTAAATGCAAAAGGTTTCTTTGACAACAAATGCACTTTAATGCTTAAAATTACACTACAAGTTTTGCAAAATAAATGACATAAAAAACTAGGAAATTGAAAATTTTGGTCAAAATGATGTTTTTTTATCAACGAAAATACCTTTCAGCTTCGTAAATTACTTTTAATACTTAAATATTATTTAATATTAGTTGTCATTTAGATAATAAAACAAGAGAACCCGCCGATTCTCGGCGGATTACCGCCTCGAATCGGCGGATTACTGCCTCGAATCGGCGGGTTCTCTTGTTTTTTTCCGCGGTTAGCGTGCATCCGCGGCGCTTCGCGCACCACTTGCCATTTTGTCAGAGAGACTCGCGGCCTTCGGCCGCTCGAACGGGGTTCTGATTTTTCAAAAAAAATTTCGAAAAAAATTTTTGAGAAAAAATTTTTTTCCGTACCCCGGGGGTAGCCCGATAATTTTTTCGACCCCGGATTCGGATTCAGCACCCCAAAAAAACCCCGGGTGCAAAAAATTAGCTCCCCAGATGCTTTGGTTCAAAATGGCCATTTTTGGCAAAAAATGACACTTTTTGGCCAAAAAAAGCCACTTTTGAGATCGCCCGAATAAAAAAATTTTTCCGGATTCGTTCTGAGAATTGTCTGGGGAGCATTTTGAGCTATCATGCGTCCCTGTATCGAGTGAACTCGAATAGATATGACCATTTCCAGAAAAACCTGAAAAATGACACTTTTTGGCCAAAAAAAGCCACTTTTGAGATCGCCCGAAAAAATTTTTTCCGGATTCGTTCTGCGAATTGTCTGGGGAGCATTTTGAGCTATCATGCGTCCCTGTATCGAGTGAACTCGAATAGATATGACCATTTCCAGAAAAACCTGAAAAATGACACTTTTTGGCCAAAAAAGCCACTTTTTGAGATCGCCCGAAAAAAATGTTTCCGGATTCGTTCTTAGAATTGTCTGGGGAGCATTTTGAGCTATCATGCGTCCCTGTATCGAGTGAACTCGAAAAACGGCCATAGGACCCCCCCCCCCCCCCCCCCCCCCCGACATCCATCCTGCGAAATAGGTTAGAGTGGATACTTGACAACATATTTGAGTGCGATATTTATAAATTGAATTTATCGATAATTCGTTGAGCTGAAAAACTTAAACCTTTTTGGAAAAGAAATTTGCGATGATTCGTTTGAGCTCGATAGTTGATCCCACGATGCCAATTTCAACGCGGAATTATATTTGTATTCGGTTGAACAATTTTGAATACTTTCACTGCCTAGATAGTAGAAGGTGTCAGCCATTTTATCTGTATCGCCGATAGTGCTGTACAGTGTGCTTGCAGCTCCCCAATCTCGATTTGTTTCCGCCAGAAATATTCTATAAGCTAATAATTGAATATTAAAAGTTTTACCGCCACAAACCGCGATTCATTTTTAATCGTTGCATATAATGGAAGTGCAGACAGAAGAACGGGATCGTTTAAGTTAATGTAAATTTGGACTAAAAGGTCCAGGATCTGATTTCGTATAGCAGGATCCTTGGTGGCTTCCATGATATTGAATAGCTCGCCGTTCTTATCGTATAAAAAAGTGGCCCTTGGAGGAGAATATCCACTAAAACGAATTATTTAATAACGAACAAGCTATCAAAAACATACCTTATCGAAAAGTCGAGGTAGTATTTCAGATAATACAGTGCTTCTTTGAAAAGCTTGGCACGAGCTAAACAACGCGCGAATGGCAACAAATCCAAGGATCCGAGATCATTATACCAATACTCAGCAATGACAGTCATGGAGGATATAGCCATTATTTCATTTTCTCTATACAGAAGAGAGCTGGAGTCAAGGCGGGATATGATTGAATCGTTCAAAAAATTAATTAACTCTTCTCGCTTCTTGGTAGTGCACTGTTTGTTTTCCAGTTCAGTCGTAATCCGCGGTAGAAGTCCATATGAAATGGTTGTCTAAAGGTAATATAATTATTATACTTATGAAGAAAAATAGCATTCTCAAAATAACTTTGTGTGATAAGTTATTGTCTTCAACAATTTCTTATGGGAAATTTTTGTAGCCACGCTTAAGAAAAATTAGCTTAAGGAGAATGCTATAAGTGAAAATGTTACAACTATGAGGTTTTAAAAGTATGGTCCCGAAACAAAAAAATTAATCCAAGATATTCGCAACACAACTTACAAAACGATCGGCGATGGGTAAAAACGCCTGCAATTCTTCGGGAAATTGCAGAAAACAATGGCTCCTCTTAAACTCAGCTAAAATTTCGCTTGCTTTGAGTTCATTAACGTCAATGATTTCGTTGTGTTGAAAAATTGTATTTCCATTGCCCGGAACTGTTAATTGCGCTATGCCATTCGATTTTTTGTCTGCTTCCGATAGCAGCAGGATTTTGTAAAGGACTGCAACGACGTCGGATGGTATAAGTTCCCTGAAAAATCAATTAGGCGTAAATCCATCATTTTCCAATTATTGTGATTTGGAAATATTTTACAAATGGAAATATATTTATTGGTCTCAAAAATGGAACCAGGATTCATGATCTTGCAATAACTGGTTTTTAGTATAAATCCCGGCGAGAACATTCCAAGTATGTTTTTGGTAAATTTCGTTGGGATCAGGGGTCATCTTTTCCTATTACAATATTAAAAGCCGATTCCTGAAATTCCTCGGACCCTAAACTATTTATTATCTAAGTGTTAATGACGTTTTTGTCGCTTCATTTTTAGTTTCTTGTAAAACCTTCTTTCCTCTAAAAAACTCATTTTAGTCGGTGCTTTTCTGCACTTTCTAATTTCAATCATTAAAACAATAATTACAGTCAAGCCTCGATTTAATGCGCGCCTTAGTACCGGGATGAGACGCGCATTAAATCGAGGAACGCATTAAATCGAGGTCTGACTGTATTTTTAGCGTCAGAAAAATTTTCAGAAAATAATCTTAAGATGTAAAATAAACCTCGAAAAATGCAAAAGTCGCAGAACTGATGACTTTAAAAAGTCCTTTATTGTACTGCTCGAGAAGTATTGTTTCAAGACCATAATATTCGCATTTTGGACGCTCTCAGTATTGTAAAATGAGATCAGCGTTGCCAATTCAGCACGAAGATGAGGATAGAGAAAGTAATTGCGACATGCATCTACGAGATTTTCGTCTAAAAATCAATTATTTACGTTACAGCGTATTTGATAATAGTGCGACATTTTATAAACTTAGATAATAAAATTTATTCCAAAATTTAATTCTGCTCTGATTTGTGGCCTAGCTCGCAGACACTTTTCGACTTCTCGTCAAAACATTGTTATAAAAACGCTCATATAAATTTACAAACACAATGTTAATCACTCTTAATCACAATTATACCTTTTAACCAATCATCCGTTACTGAATTAAGAATGTGCATCCAATAACCACGCAACGCCAAGAGCTCATTGCTCTGATTATTGCCATTCACATGTATCTAAAACAAAACATTAGTGCATGTATATCAGATCTTTGGCACCATAAAGTTTCACTTTGTTGCAAATTATCTTTCCATATATGACTTCGACTAAAATTAAATCAGCCTTCAAACATGATTGATATCATAACGCTCAAAATTTAAAAAACCTCACCGAGTCATCGCACGCTGTTTTCGGGAATACATTGCTAAAACATTCCGGGAGCTTCTCAGCATATGGAGTAAAAATTCGACAATAAGAACGCGCAAAGTTTAGAAATTTGTTATGTTGAGAATCTCTGCTGAAGGATTCGGCGGAATTTTCAAGTGTAGTGAGATATGTCCATGCTTGCGGATAATCATGCTTATGATCCACTATGACGTCGAAAATCTGCAGTGCTGTTTTGAACAAATTCATGAACTGAAGAGAGCCATCGGTGGCAAGATTCGACACAAATTCGATCCATTGCACAAGAATGATGCGTAGCCGATCATCAGAACTGAAATTAACACAGTAAATAATAAAAGCTCGGAGAACAGGAATAGTTACCAACTGATGCATTCTATTAATTTAATATTAGATTATTAAATTTCGTCATTATACTTAAAAACGAAACCGAATTATCGGATGCCAAAAGAATTACAAACAGTTTAGTAGATTTTTGTTAAAAACATTTTTATCAAAAACAGATTGTCACAATATATAATACTTACTAATTTTTCTCGATGTGAATTGCAACGAGCATCCTTACAATGCTAGCAATTTCCGCGAATATGTCCTCAGATAATTTGCTTTCAAACTGTAGTTTCCCGAATATGTTGAACATTGGATACAACACAAGAGAAGGAACAAAAGCTTCTCTCATATCAGTTGAGAAATTATAAATTCGTTGCCGAAGGAGGCAAAAAACATGCAAGTAATTGCAACTCTCAAAGACATCGGCCAATTGTAGTGTGAAAGAGTCACGTTCTATGATGCCAGTTATCCTAAAACCATATTTCGATAAACATATTGGCACAATTTTTAAGAAACATAATACATTGATCTAGGGAGGAAAAATAGGTCTGGAAAGTGCTGAGCATTCAGTGGTTCATCTTCTGACCTGAGTAGACAAAGAATTGGCTCATGTTGCGCAGCATTCATTGATCTAAAATACCTTGCTAAACAAACACACAAAATAAACTTCTTGTTTGATTATTCTATCGCAACTCCAATTCGTTTAGGTGCTGTCCAACCTGGATCAGGCAGAACCTGTCCAACTGATTATCAAGACAGATATAAAACTGCAAGGATTACACGTACCTTTCAACATGCATAGAATCCACGTATTTACGTTCTGTTGGTTCCAAGAAGTAGCATAGAATTGATTCGTGAATTTTAACATATTGGTCCAAATGAGGGATGAAGCTCACACAACACTAAATCTATGTTATAACAAACAACAAGATATTAAAAAATAATAAACCTGATTATCAAAAGATGTAAGTAAAAGTCGTAGTGCTTCCGCGTGTAGCTCGCAAAGTTCATATTTGTTCAGACAATTGCGCAGGAAAACCAATAACTCCGGTGACGTTTTTGAAAAGCTTGCAATTATTGAGTTGAAAGAGGTAAAAAGCTGCTCAGATGGTGTAAAAGGTGAAGCGAGCATATCGTGATAAAAGCGAGTGGCAAGCATTTGAATTGGCGCATTTTGAACTAAACCAAAGTTGGAAACACAAATACTACTAATCAAACATGGCCTATATTTGGTTTTGTCCGCTTTCTTTATTTTAAATGTATCAGTAAAAAGTTACCTATAAAATTTCGAGCGGTTTCCCATATTCCGTCAGCCATGCGTCGAAAAATATTGTCTGGCTATAAATGTTGCATGGGTTTTTTTACGGAACACAACTTTACCTTTACATATTTCAGAATAGCGCTGGCTGCTAGAGATTTCCATAAATTCTGCCCTTGCTTGGATGTGCTCTTTCGAGGAATCATTAATTGACTGGAAACTTGCGACAAACGTTGAGAATTTTCTTCACTGACATCTGACGGGTGATCTTCATCAGACTTGTTTCTAAAATGGCAATTACAATCGGGTCCCTCTAAGTTGATAGGTGAAGCTCCATCCGTTTCCCCCCCCCCCAGCAGATTAACCCACTTTTTGGGGGTCCCGCACCCCAAACTCGCGAGTACCCCCCCCCCAAAACCCATGATTTTAGGGGGGGGTTATCAATGTCAGATTTGGGGTTGACATACGTGAAACGTGACTTACGTGTGTCACGTAAAAGGGCAACTTTTCGAGTTCCCTCGATACAGGGACGCATGATAGCTCAAAATGCTCCCCAGAGAATTCTAAGAACGAATCCGCAAAAATTTTTTGGGGCTGATCCGAAAAAGTGGCTTTTTTGGCCAAAAATCGTCATTTTTCAGGTTTTTCTGGAAATGGCGAGAACTTTTCGAGTTCCCTCGATATAGGGACGCATGATAGCTCAAAATGCTCCCCAGAGAATTCTAAGAACGAATCCGCAAAAATTTTTTGGGGCTGATCCGAAAAAGTGGCTTTTTTGGCCAAAAATCGTCATTTTTCAGGTTTTTCTGGAAATGGCGAGAACTTTTCGAGTTCCCTCGATATAGGGACGCATGATAGCTCAAAATGCTCCCCAGAGAATTCTAAGAACGAATCCGCAAAAATTTTTTGGGGCTGATCCGAAAAAGTGGCTTTTTTGGCCAAAAATCGTCATTTTTCAGGTTTTTCTGGAAATGGCGAGAACTTTTCGAGTTCCCTCGATACAGGGACGCATGATAGCTCAAAATGCTCCCCAGAGAATCGCCGACAAGATTTGCGAGTACCGGGATTTATGGCTTCCGGAAATCCAGAAAATCCTGGATGACCAAGGGCGCCGCCAAGCGGCGAAGCCGCGGGGGCAGTCCTATGGAATGAGCGACTAAAATGATAAAATAATGCTCACATCAGCGCATTTACGATAACGAAACACGATTCTTGTGATATCCATAAGCCAAATTTACGTAAAATGAGTATAAGCTGAGTAAATGAAAATCTCTCAGCATTTTTCGACAAAATTGCCTCGACATTGCGACTTGAGCCGTCATCATAATTTTCCAATGCTTGCATCTAAATTTGGAAGATAAATTTGTAGATTCTTACGTTGTCAAAAAACATACCAGAAATGGGTCAGGAATTTCGTGTTCCCAATGTATCTATAAAAATTAGGTTATAATTATAATTTTATCAAATAAATTGAGTTCAAACTTGAATAGGAATGCTATAATAGCACCTTGCATCCATAACAAATCTTTCTTCCTACTTTTTCTAACTTGTAAATCCATGAACTTTTAAGTCCAAACTCAAGACTAAACCTGGACAAAATTTTTGGCGTAAACCCAATTGTAAGTCTGAACATAGCTTTAGTCTGTTCTAGAGTACATTGTCAGACTAAAATTTTAGTTAAAATAAGTGTAGACATAAAGTTTCTCTTTTTCGCGCAGAAAAAGTTAAAATCAAAAGATTGCTCCATAGCTGAGTTCTTGACTAGGTGGATTAAACTTGCACTAAGGTTTCATCTATGTTAAGAACTACATTGTTAATTTTTTGCTCAAAATACGAGATAACGTTACCATAGCAAGATAGAAATAATGTGACCCAGCTGTGATTAGGCCGTTGACAGCACTTTTCATATTTGTTGAAACAAAAGGCCATGAACTGAATAAATATTAATTAACCAGTGCAAAAAGGAATCTAATGAACTTTTACTTTCCAATATTAACCATGGAGAATTTGTCGTTGTCCGAGAGATTTTTGTATGTGAATACATTCGAAATTACAAAATCATCCAGTAGCTGAAATAGAGAAGTTAAATGAGTAGTGTGTTGCCAAAAAACATACAATTTGCAGTCTATTTAACTGATCAGCGATGCTTTCATTAACACTCAAGATTTCATGACCATACTTCAGCAAACCGGCTGTTATTTTCCAGAGAAAGAGCTTTCGCTCATCTGAAAAAGGACTCAAATTACCGTTACAAAACAATATTGTCGCCACATACGTTCAACTGAATCGGAGTTCAAAATATTGATTGCACAGTTGACGTAAGATTCAATCAATGCATCAATAAATTGTAAGGAGGATTCTGCGTCAGCTTTCTCTTCTTTTTTTATTGACGATGAGCCATTGGAATACAGTTCGGATAAAAGGTTTTCGGCTGTCGAAGCTAAAGTAATTTAATTTTTAACTGAAATATAATAACACCTTAGTTTCATATCTTTCTCAGCAAATAAAGAGCAATGAGTGTGACCGAATCAACATCAAAAATATGAATGTAAGAAAATAAAGACATGGTTTTTGAATGAATATCATTAAACGTTTATTTTTAAGTTTGTTAGGAAACCCCTTTAAAGGTCTATAGAAATGCACAATTTGGTTAAATGAAATTCACGTAAAATACATGCATATTTTCACACGCGTTTGGGAATCAAACGGTCGTCCCTTTTTTCATTAAAATATTAAATTTTAAAGAATTACGTACGTTCTCCAGAGCAAAGACGATTTTTCAGCCAAGTATGAGCTTGATGTGGATGGTAGCACAATAGACATAAAAGAAGGTTCGTGGTTTCATTCACTTGCGAAATTTCGGAATCACATAAAGTAGCGGAAATCAATTGTATGCGGAACGTCCATTCTTTCTTTGTATCTTCGACAACTTTTGCATCGCTATTTCCGAATTCTTGCTTTATTGTTGTCTTTGAGATCAGTTCAGCACGGAAAACGGACGCTTCATCGAAATCATAGTGTGAAATGAGGAATTCAATTAGTCGCAATGTGCCGGATTTGAAAAGTTGAAGTCTGGCTATGTTATTGATAAGCACGTTGAAGGTTTGCGTACTTAATAAGAAGTCGCGATGTACTAGCTCGGTAGACATTTCATCTAAATAATCAACTCTATTATTAGATAAAATTTTTATACGCTGAAAATAATAAAATTATTTCGAGAATTATCAAAAGAAAACTGGCATTTACAGACATGAGGTTATTATCTCTGACGTTGGCTCTATTTTTAGAATAAATGTTCACATCGATTAAACTCTAACATGAGTAACTTTTTATTTTAATATTGGTTTACTTCTTCCGGGAAATAAACATAACGGACTTTTCACCAGAATCCTGAGTAAAAGTGAGGACACTGAGTTGTGAATAGGATTGCGATGTAAGAGAGGCAGCACCCAGTTGAACAATTCATAGAGCAACCCATTATAGGCATCCGCTTCGACTAATTCAGTCAAGACTTCCAACAGAAGGTGCAGCTTTTCTCCACTAAAAATTGTAATTACATTGTGAAGGGTTACTATAACCTTCTTACTCTTTTGAAACATTAGCTCTTAGCTTCCAAGTTGAATCAGCAATCAAATGAATTGTCTCAACGTCAAGTCGATGCTTCCATTTTTTCATAATCTCTAGCAAAATTTGTATATGAGATAACGCACTCGAGTTCACAAGTTCTTCGATGATAGGTGACTGATATCTGCGCGATCTCTTTTTCGGTCTCGCAGTACTCTCAATGGTGTTAGAAGAATTCCTTCTCTTTATGCCGAAGAAATGTTGGAGCACGAAAAGCCTAAAATGTTTACATTATAATGATGCTCTATTTGGCGCTATTAAGGTCAAATAGCATCCCCTTTAGTTATGATATCTCAACGAATGGTAAGTGATTATATTTTTTAAATATATTTGAATACGTAATCAAATAATGTAGCAAAATAAGAACTGGGTGCCAAATGTGCTTTTAATGCAAATAAAATGCGTATGATACAGGTTATAAATTTAGTCATCAAACACAAAAATCTTATTTAAATATTTCTGCAAAATAAAACTAAATGCATACCTGGAAATTAGAGGCAATTTTTCAGAAGGTATTACGAATTTCGGCCCTTGACGGAATGTAGACAAACTACTTTGAATTCGTTCAGAAAGTTGATTAATCAATCTCATAGTTACGTGCTCAACCAGAGAAGAAAACTAAAATGTCGATTATGCAAGATACAAATTTATGCAGAAACCTACCTTATCTGGCTCATAGTTTAAGAAATTAACGACGCAATCAGGCATTGAAAGGACCAGGATCCATTCAAAAAATCGCCACAATTCTGCCTATATATCACAGATATTGTATTGATTGTAAATGTATAATTAATACCTGAAATCCGATATTTTTATTCACGCACTGTTCATCGCTGGCAGTATTCAGGATAGAACCTGCTCGGGGAGGAAAGAGCTCAATCTGATGACCTAAGTTATCCATGGTCCCAGTAGTGAAAAAACAATCGAGAAGTGCATTTCTGATTTCTAGGTAGTAGTTTTCGCATAAGTTGTTTAGCGCTTCGAGCAGGTTTGACTTGGACGAATCTTTCGTTGGCCAGCTAAAACATAGATAGTAAAATATTCACCTTTTCAATCAAGTCCTTCAACATACTTTCCACAATTTTCTTATCACACTTTTCACTAATTGTATCAACAAAAATATCTATAACTCATTTATTGTAGGCCAAGTAACTTTAAAATGGATCTCTCATATACTCTAAACAACATCAGAATAGCAAGGAGATTTGAATTCGCGTAAGAATTTGCATTGTGTTAGATCAATCCTCCTTACTATCCTGGTGTAGTTTAGAGCATAAACTCCCTCACAGCAAAAATGAGCTCAGACATTTCGAAATTCAAAGGCCGGCTGCTCTCAGCCCATTTTTTGCTGTGAGTGAGAATGTTGTATTTAAAGTTAATTAAATCTGTTTAAAATTATGTCGGCTTCAGGAATGGGCTTACTCACTCCCGAGACAAACCGGGATGGAAAATTCGGCCCAGGCCAGACCCGAACGGATGGGCTTGGTCTTGGTATCATATCCAAAAATTTTCGAGCTCGTCCGAAGAGTCCAGTCTGGTAAATCGCGAATTACCTATCTCTTTAAACTATTTCACGTTAGTTTAAACTAATTTCATTGTAAATCACAACATATACATAAAGCAAAATGGTAATTTGCATCGTACGATATTGCTGTTAAGTAAACATTTTCTCTTTAGTTGTCTTGCTAAATTAGGAATTTAGGGAAGAACAGCGTTATATTTATACTAGCGCGCTAACGCGCGCTAGCGCGCGGAGAGTCTATATCAGTATGCCTTTTCTTTTCTAACTTCACTCACATTCCAGGGGGAAGGTCGGACGCTCCGCGCCCGACCACAGGATTGGCTCGCCACCTGCGGTGGCTCGCAACTCAGACTCAGTCTGAGTTTGGCTCAGTCTAAGTTTGGCTCAGCTCTCTTTACCTCCCCTCAAGCCGGACAGACAGACAAAAATAAGCACCCCTAAGAATCGACTTTCCCAAAATTTCCTTGTTACAGACAAAAAAAAGCACCCCTAAGAATCGACTTTCCCAAAATTTCCTTGTTACAGACAAAAATAAGCACCCCTAAGAATCGACTTTCCCAAAATTTCCTGGTTACGGACAAAAATATGCACCCCTAAGAATCGATTTTCCAAAAATTTCCTGGTTACGGACAAAAATATGCACCCCTAAGAATCGACTTTCCAGAAATTTCCTGGTTACGGACAAAAATAAGCACCCCTAAGAATCGATTTTTCAAAAATTTTCTGGTTACGGACAAAAAATTTTGGACATACAGACAAAAATTTTGGTACATTTTAGCTAAATTTGTCTACATTTTAGCTAAATTTTGACCTCAAATTCGGATTCCCCGCTAAAAATTACTCTAAAATAGGTACATTTCAAAAATAAGCACCCCTAAGAATGTACCCTTGAAAAATGGAATAAGCACCCCTAAGAATGCACTCCAGAAACGTCCGACGGAGGGACGGAGGATCGTCACTAACTTATTATAAGGATAATATTGGTTTGGCAACTAAGTATCCGCGGTTGTTGTAAAGTCAATTTTTATTCTTCTAAAGCAACGTTTTTCTTGAGTGTTATATACCGTTCGATACCCCGTCCATTACTCTCCAAAACAGGGGCCTGTACCACTAACGTGACAATTTGACAATTGTCATGAAATTTTGACAATATTGTCAAATTGTCAAGATTTCAACAACAATTGTCAAATTGTCCAATTGTCAAGACAATTTTCAAATTGTCAAGCAATGAAAATTTGACAATGAAAATTTGACAATTTGACAATATTGTCAAAATTTCATCTTGAAATCTTTGGCCAACTTTTGGCCAAATATCCAATTCATAGTGGTATTTTGAGACATTTCCACTAAGATTGGCCCAAATTTGATATTACTCACTCTATATCAACTTTTTGTCAAGATTCTGCCGCATTTTTCAGTTTTTTCTAACCTCTAATTTTTCACTCAAAAATGAACATTTTCGCATATACTCAATTTCATCATATTTTGAGTTGTTTATCCATTTTTGAAACAGTTTTCACTATTTTTGCTATAAATATGATATAGGCGTCAAAATGGAAATTATGAAAACTTTGTGTTTTGCTTTATTGTTTTCAAAACATAAAGTGTTCGGAGAACCAAACAAGTCTCAAAAAGGTCAAATTTGGCTATTTTCACTACAGAGAAATTTTTCACACAACGCACCAAAAACCCATGGTTCCTTAGTAAAAGTTGCTCGGGAGACCATACGGGACCCAAAAAACATGTTTTGAGCGAAAAAAAATTTTTGGCCATTTTTCGACACCAAAGGGTACCCCCTTTTGTCCAAAACGGCCAACTTTGACCCCTCAAAAAAGTCGACTTTTTCCAAACTCGGAGTGAAAAATAATATTTTTTTCGGATTCAGCACCAAAAAGTACGCCTATAACGAGTGTTTCCATATAAAATCCGAGACCGACAATTTTTCTTGACAATTTGAAGACCGATGCCTTAGTCATCAAGATTTCATGACAATTTGACAATATTGTCATTGTCAAATTGTCGAATTGTCAAATTTTCATGACAATTTGACAATAAAACCTAAAATTTGACAATTTGACAATGAAATCTTGACAATTTGACAATGACAATTTGACAATATTGTCAAATTGTCAAGATTTCATTGTCAAATTGTCATTGTCAAATTGTCATGTTAGTGGTACAGGCCCCAGCACATAACAAACTTTACCATTACAGAATAACAATTACTTTATTATGATACTCACGAAGCACACCCAGAAAATTTATTTCTTGTTATTTTTAGCAACTCTCATGGATATCATTTTTTACATTTTGGCACTATTCAAAAAAGTGGCATTGCGGTATTTGTAGGCAAGGTCTAGCTCTACAACATACTTTTTACAGAATAACTTTTGCATTGAAATTCTGCGAGATATGATCGCTTAAAGTTGGGACATAAACCGAAAAATTCGGAAAAATCGAAATTTTCAAAATTTCTGGTGGTGTCGTTCCTTAAAATTGCCATATCTCAGCAACCACCAAATGAAAAAATGTTCTCTAAAAAGTAGTTATTGTATTGTATTATATTGACTTTGGAATGGCTCATGGAATCACAAATATCAAATATTTTTTTGAGACGCAAAAATATTACCCGATCATAGCTGCACAGAGAAGAGTCTTAGCTATCCAACGGTATATAACACGCATGAGCAATCTAGGGTTACGTAAAAGAAAAATGTATTTAAATGAAACCGCGGAGACTTAGTTGCCAAACCAATATTTATGTTAGTTATATAATATTTATACTTTAATGTACCTGTATTCCCGAAGAATTGGTTCGAGATCATTTTTGATAATTTCAGTTATATGTAAGCTCAACTCAGAGTAGCGCAAGTTTTTAATTAGGACTGATAGAAGTTCACCTAAAATATATGACTAAAAATAAAAATTAGTAATAACCGATTACAAAGTTTTTGTCGTTCAGCGCGTTTATCGTCTGCTAGAGATTCTTTGAGGTACTTGATGCATATCCTCCAGACTTCTGTAAAATACTCATGTAATTATTATTGTTAGTTATTATAGTACGTGGTATTCAGTTAGATTAATTAATAGTCACAACTAATACCTACGTCTAAATTTTGAAGGAGGGATATCGGAGGCCGAGTATATGCTGAACACATTCGTGACAAGAGCCACAGTATCATGCCTGAAACACCATATTTGGTTTCAGGTAAAGTAATTTTTGCATATAATACAAACCAAACGCTCATATCGGCAGTACACCAAACTTTGCTATTATCGACAAGGCATTTAGTCAGTGTACTCTAAATATGAACCCATAATAGAATATTAAATTTTGTGAAGCCATTACTCAGGTAGTCTAAATCATAGGTCTTGTTCCAAAGGAAAAACAATTTTGGCAATATGGTACTATACAGTAAAACACTCAAATTCGCGTCTCTTTGGGTGATGTACGCTCTTACGAAACGTATCTTTTTCTCCTGGAGTATTTTAATTACAGGGTTTATACTGGTATACTAATAGGTAAGATCAATATGCATAAACAAAAAAGTATCAACTTTGCTCATATTTTAATAAAAGCTAGTGAAAGAGCCGCTTTAAGTTTCGAAAATTTTCTAGCATCATATGGTTTCATATTAAACTTAATTAACTCACAATCATGTCTGACATTTTTACTTCCGGAGAGCGATCTAAATGAGATCCATTTAAACGTTTTCGAACCTTTTAGTTCGTAACTTACGAGAGCATTGAATGTGACAGATCTCTTTCCACAGTTTGAAACATCCTATTTTGAAAGTTCTGGTGCCTTTGCTCGACTTCTTCATATTTTCGTCGCATTCCATCCTTGCAAGGGATCCCACAGTTTGCACAGTTAGCTTCCAATCGCAAAGGAGAAGCGCTCTTTGAACTTCTTTTATTTCAAGCAGCATTTGAGCCTTCTCCAGAAGTTGCTGAAAAAAGTCCAATATTATTTCGAAGCAAAAGCAGTTCGTTCCACATATTTTTGAACATTTTTCGAATTCCCAGATTTTGCTATTGTATGTCCACATTCCCAATAAGTATAAAACAAATTTCAGGTAAATCTATGAATGAGGTCTAAATAATAAGCAAACGTACAAGCAAATATATGTATATACGTATAAGCAAACATACAATTTTATCTCCAGCGCGTTTAGTAAAATTGTCCTCGATTAGCTGTTGTAAGATTCCTTTGAACGATATCGCTTTCGATTCGTCCATGATCGTCGATTTTATCCTTTAATCAACGATTACAATTCATGACGGTTATTTTCACATAATATAAGTTGTTTAAGACAAATACAAACCAATAAACGGAATATAAGCATTCAGAATAAGTCTTTATTCTTCTGTGCGACAAAACAAAAATTCAGGATTACAAACTACTAATTTACAAATCAATAAATTATATTAATATCGTGGGAGTAGATTATGTCTCAAATGTTTGCGCGTAGATAATCGAGGGCATAACACTGAAAAAGTTAGTAATTATACCGGTCTATACCGAAACATTAATGCAAGCTTACATCTGTACATTTGCATTCAATATGTGGGCATTTTTCATCAACAGAATGTGTTGGCGTCGAATGTTCTACGCAGTAAACACAATTTCCGGACTCTGAAATTTTTTATTAAAGCGAAAATTTCCAGTTATAAAGACTCGCCATCGAAATATATTTGACGGGTGTCATGCGCTGTAAGAAATTCGTAACCATTCATCACAATAACATTCTTGGACTGTGCATATTCGAGCAAATTGTCAATCTAAAAATGGCCATCCCTCAATACTCTGCAATTCTGGTCGATTTTTAAAAACTGTAATTATACAGAATTCGGTAACTATTTTTATTAATTTTGAAAAGGGACTAGGTCAATTCAATTCCTCTTTTTCGGAAATCCACAAACGTACCTCAGGTACTTTGTGCTGAATTCGAATTATCTTTTAATTCGTAAATAGAAAATGTCGTAATTTGATCCACTTTGAATAGCTATTAGAATCATAAATCCTTATAAGCTCATTTAAGCTCCCGAAATTTTTAAATTCAGTGCAAAAAGTTACCCGAAGTATATTTTTGGTCTTTTTCCAGTGGCTTTCCGAAAATCCGGTGGATTGTCAGTCGGGGTGAAATAGTCCATTGAAAATCATCTCGTTCTGCATTTTTAGAACATTCCATTATTGATGCCGAAGAAAAAATACAAAATTTTTGTCTTTTCATAATTTTCTATGAAAACAATTCTTTGCAGTATTGTTTAACTACATTTTATACGTATTGAATGTTTCCATTTATTCTCGTTAATATCCTCTGTTTGAAATATTAGAAGCTTACATGAAAAAAGTCATCTAACTTCATTTCGAGGCATCTATCTTCGCCATTGATGACAGATTTCAATCCAGTAATAGCAGCATTATTGTTCAGCGGGCGTGAAAGGCGCTGCGCTTCAGGAGTATTTTCGCATTCGACACCTTAATTATTATTGTGCATTCCAATGAGTTGTGATAAAAACCTACTGGCATTAAGTGCACTAGCAACAATAGTATCTCGTTCCTCATTTCGTTTCTTGAAGCGAGCTACACGAGCACTTGCTTGCTTGTCCGGAATATGTTTGGCAGGCTCTGGCGCAGCTGAGTCCTAAACATATTGGCCGTGAAATATGGATATATACGATTTGTTACATGGTAAAATATCCTAATTTTTTTTGAGAATCTGGTATAGAAATTAGTTGTTGAAACAGCTAATCAAAACTTAGCAATCTTCTCTCTTGAAAGATTAAAATCCAAATATGTCACAATAAAGAGAATTTTGCGTCAAATTTCTATGGAGGAAAGCGATTAGTGGATTATGAGATTATTTAGATTAGTAGGTTATCTAGCTTATGGGACCATAACAAATTTTCTCATTTTGGTACTCAAATTATACTAAATTCTGATTTTTCGTTGAAATAAACACAATATTTGGTCGCATATTTGGTTGATTAATAATCGGTGATAAAAATGAAATAGGAAAGGTTGATTTGAAATGGGGGTAATAAAGCGACTGGGTAATAACGTATTATCGAGGATTGGTAATATTGTGGAAGGGGGTTACTATATTGAATTTTATATGTGTTTCTTATTCATGGTGATTTGATGAGTGCTTGTAAAGTTGTTCGCCAAAATCCACATAATAAAAAAAATTTGTATTATTATTCATAAAATTTATGGAACTTGAAAGGAAATAAGCGGAACATACTAGTAAATATTATTTTTCATACTATAGTAAACAAAATACAAACCTTACGCTTATGCGAATTTCCATCGCTTTTATCGCGCTTTAGGAACTTGGCAGGGACACTTTCTCTAAACATAATTAAATGAAATTGTTGCGACATCTTAAGATGGTGTGGAGAACTCTTCAGCCACATTGATCTTCGGTATTGATCAGTGTCTCTGCCCGACACGAACACTGACATAAAAGGAAGCAAAGACGATTAGCGAGATCATTCGCTGGGGGATTGACACTAGAGATCGGCCAAACGCATTTACTGAAACCGAAATTTCGGTTTCGGTTCTGACCGAAATTTTTCATGAACCGAAACCGAAATTATTTCGGTTTCGTACGAAACTTTCGGCGAAATTTCGGTTTCGGCCGATCTCTAATTGACACTGGCGCAGCTTTTTTCTTCATGCACCACAGATGGCTTAAAAAGAAATAAATTTAAAATACCTGGAAACTACGTAGGGAGTATTGTAAAAGGGAACTTTCTTCCACCATTTGCCATCCTAAATTTGGCTACTATGTAAGAAGATCTTACATGAAATTTTTAAATGAAAGTTCGTACTAATAACTTACATTTAAAAATTTCACTTGGTAAAAATATATCATATTCAATAAGATACCTCATAGTAATAACGGACACCGTTATCGTCATCTGCCATCCGACTTGTACCAGCGTCGGCTTCAAACGATTTCCTTTCTTGTCTTCGCATACTAAAATTAATCAGACTAAATTAATTAATGAAATTTTGAATTGGATAATACAACTGTACCACAAATGCTCTACAAATGATTTACAAAATATTTTCAACTTCGAAAAAGTGTATAATATTTCATTCTCATAATGTCGGTGCTAATGCACTTTTCTGTAAATTTTAATTTAAAAGAAAGGTGAAAAAATTCGATAAGACAATTCCGACGAAAGGGGATCTTGGAAGAGAAATTAAAAATTCCTCTCAAAATAAATACCAGGAAATAAACATCCAATTATTTCGGCATTTGACCCTATATTATTTACAACTTAAATAGCAAAAAGTAAAATTTCGATACAGAAACATATCTCTATGTGAAACAGCTCCTATAATAACGGACATAGCTATTCATCTTGGCTCTATTGTTTGTACGAAAATGATCTTGTTTTAGGTATTATGAATACACTGGCGAGACCAAATAAAAATGTTAAAAGAAGTTAGCAAAATTTAGCGAATTGTGCATATACGATTTTACATTCCGTATTCACCTTTCTGTAAGTATTTCCGATGATTCAATAATTTCACCTATACATAAAACTAACTTTACATCTGTTAAAAACAAACGAACCGCACCCAATGGAAAATTTGATTTAAATTTATTTTTGGCGCACAGAAAATTGGCGGGATAATAAATGAGATTATTTCACATAAAATTTTACACAGATTTTCCGATGAAATTTCTCTACTGTGTTGGTTATTTTTGAATATGTAAATGTAGATTATATATATAACAAGTAGAGACTATATAAGTAACAAAACTAAGTAACAATAAGCACAATTATTACGGCAGAAACAATGAAGCGCAGAAACGGTGAAAATATTAATCTCCGAAAATTCGAGAATACAGGTATTTGTTTTTTGCTTGTTTTAAAATTTGTATTTTATAAATTTAGCTGAAACCACAACAAGACTACGGGACAAAAGATTGTCCGACAATATCGTGGCAAGAAAGCTGAAAAGAGACGAACTGTTAAGACAGTTAAGATCTATGCCAGAGGGAATTCAAGAAACCCATTTGGATAGTGAGGTATTGCTTTTGATTATTAACTAACGAGTGTTCAACATAAAATATAAAAGTCAATAAAATTTATTTTTACTGATTGTTATATTTATAATTCCTATTTAGTAAATATTTAATTAATGTATTTGACAAATTATGATGATGAATTCAATTAATTTCATGTCTATAATAAAACTAACTTTACATCTGTTCGAAACAATGAACCGCATCCCAATGGAAAATTTGATTTGAATTTATTTGGCGACAGAAAATTGGGGGATAATAAATGAGAATTATTGCACATAAAATTTTACACAGATTTTCCGATGAATTTCTCTACTGAGTTGGTTATTTTAATATGTAAATGTAGATTTTCTATCTCTATAAAGAACAAATACTAAGTAACAATAAGCACATTTATTACGTGCAGAAACATAAGCGCAGAAAGGTGAAAATATTAATCTCCGAAATTCGAGGACAATACAGGTATTTGTTTTTTGCTTGTTTAAAATTTGGGGATTTTATAAATTTAGCTGAAACCACAAAAACTAGGGACTAAGATGTCCGACAAAATGTGGCGAAAGCTGAAAAGAGACGAACTGTTAAGACAGTTAAGATCTATGCCAGAGGGAATTCAAGAAACCCATTTGGATAGTGAGGTATTGCTTTTGATTATTAATTAAATAAGATTTTTACGAGTGTTCAACATAAAATATAAAAGTCAATACTGATTATTATATTCCACTCTAACCTAAAGCGCAGGAAAGACTGAGCACGGAATAGAAAAGGCCTAAATAAGCCTTTTTCTGGGATCACGCTCCCGAACCTCAGTCTCGCGGGTACCCCCCTAAATCGCCCACGCTGAGTCGAATGGCGTCAAAATTTTTCACGCGGACACACGTGAAACGTGACTTACGTGAGTCACGTGGGTCACGTAAAAGGGCAACTTTTTACGCTCCGCACCATATGCGGCGTGTGATACACCAAACGACAGCTCTCAATGTGCCAAGCAATATGCGCTATAAATCAGCCGTAACCTATCTCGAAATTTTTGAGTTTTTCAGGATCGGGAAATCCTGGATTTTGGTCAAAATCGACGTTCTACATTGAAAACTTTTTACGCTCCGCACCATATAAGCGCCGCGGATGCACGCTAACCGCGAAAAAAAAACAAGAGAAGCCCGCCGATTCGAGGCGGTAATCCGCCGAGAATCGGCGGGCTTCTCTTGTTTTATAATTCCTATTTAGTAAATATTTAATTAATGTATTTGACAAATTATGATGAATAGAAGTGGCAGATCGTTGAAGTAATCGAATTTTGTCGATTGTTTGTAATTCGCTTGAAAATGTAATATTTTACTTACTTTTCCGAACGTTTTGGTGATCATATGAAAACATTTTCCGAAGTTTTCAGGGGCATGAACACCTGGGCACGTTACTGATATTGACACGAAGGACATTAATATGCTGGTTAGATTTTAGATTCCGGATATTAGTGAACGATCAATATTTGACGAAGATCTTATTGCGAATCTTAGCTCTGACATGATCGAGTTGCGCTTGGACGCATTACGTGCCTACCAACACCTGATAAATTGTTTGTATCTTTTATAATACGCGGCCAGAGTTCGTCCGTCCGTCCGCCTCAGAATTTGGAAGGTCATTCTTAGGGGTGCTTATTTTCCAAAATGTACCTATTTTAGGGTAACTTTTAGCGGGGAATCCGAATTTGAGGTCAAAATTTAGCTAAAATGTACCTAAATTTAGACAAAAGTGAAGGACCAAACACCAATTTTTCTCCCGCGTAACGCTTTTTGACTACAAATTTTTGGAGGGTCCAACCCCCAATTTTTCTCCCGCGCAACGCTTTTTGACTACAAACTACAAATTTTTGGAGGGTATCCCCCCTTCGAGCGGCCGAAGGCCGCGAGGCTCAGCTGACAAAGCCAGGCACCCGAACAATCCAACTCTGACCGCTGATGGCGGTGCGCGAAGCGCCGCTGATGGCGGTGCGCGAAGCGCCTCTGATGGCGGTGCGCGAAGCGCCGCTGATGCACGCTAACCGCTTCCTAGCTGAGAGGGGGGCGCGAAGCGCCCCCATCTCAGCTAGTTTTTACATACCGCACGTTGAAATAACATTAATTTTATTTTAGCCGCAGAAGACAGCTCAATAGTAGAAGATGTTATAACATTGGGAATCACACCTGTATTCTTCAGCTCAATCGTGGACCGCTTGCTACCTAATTCACCTTACCGCAACGCTGTACAAGCAACATCACTAAGTATTATTGCCACCTTGGTCAGCCAGTGTGAGCAAATTGACAGTGAGTGGTTTAGTCCAGAAGTTTTGTCGTGCCTTTATAACCTTTCTCGGTAAGTGAATACTTTTGACTTTATGTTTACTTGGCACACCAAAATTTAATCATGACCGTCCACACCGGTTGACCATGATAATTATCTTTATAATGGCTCCATTGTTTCAATCGCTATAGAAATGCTTAAAAATGTACACGTTGTTTCTTAAAATTTTTCCTACGAAAATTTGGCATAAATAATGGTTAGTGTTGAGAAAAGCTTAGCTTAGACTAGAAGCGAGGAATTTGTGAATTTATGTTTAACACATTTTCAGGACTTCATCTTTGAATATTGTCAAGAATGTGCTTATTATCCTGTCTTATGCTATAGAATCATCAAACGATATTCGTAATCAATGCTTTCAAATTCGCGCAGCCGATGAAATGATATCATTATTCAATAGGTGAAATTTTATTAATTTTAAATGTTCAAATATCGTTTATAAAACATTCGTTTTGCTAAAAGCAACATCACTAAGTATTATTGCCACATTGGTCAGTGTGGCAATGTTGACATTCCTCACTATGATAAAACAACTTTTGAGGAATATCCGAAGTTAGACATGTTTTTTGCCAATTTAATGTTTAAATTTTAATGTACTTCCAGATTTCCTGATATATCTGTGAGACGAATCGTTCTAACTGCGATAACCAGCCTATATTCATGGCCCACCGATGAAACAAACATTTCCCTTGTAAGGATATAAAATATATTATTTACATTCATAAAATGGCGTAGAAAAGAGTTCCGACAGGGCAAATGGCGATTTGAATTTGCGCCAAAACATAATTGCATGCCAAAGGGGTTAAAAGGGGCGCTGAAAATTTTTAATGAGGGGGATTCTCTAGAGATTGGTAAAAAAATTTGAGTGGGGCCTTATTAGAGTAAAAATTTTTACAGTCAACACTTTTCCCTATTAGAGGAGGCTCTTTTCCTGATGCTGAACAGAGCCTCCTCTAATAGGGAAAAGTGTTGACTGTAAAAATTTTTACTCTAATAAGGCCCCACTCAAATTTTTTTTACCAATCTCTAGAGGAGACCCCTGCCGAGTAATCCCCCTCATTAAAAATTTTCAGCGCCCCTTTTAACCCCTTTGGCATGCAATTATGTTTTGGCGCAAATTCAAATCGCCATTTGCCCTGTCGGAACTCTTTTCTACGCCATTTTACTATTATTTTGTAACAATTATTATCATTTAACGCTAGGAAGCTAAAGATAATTTTATTAATTGTCTCTTTCTAATACCGTATTTTCTCTAATTAAGCCCAATTATTTCAAAACCCTCTAGGGTGTATAATATGGGTCTCTCTCATTTATATATACCTTTCTGTAGTAGATATATTATGGGCCGGGTTCAATTATAGGGTCTCAATTACAGAAAATGCGGTATTTGCCATTTTAGGACTTTCTGCGACTTGCCAAAGATATTCTTACGAGTAATGACGAAAATATGATCATTGAATGTTTGGATTGCATTAACAATATTGCTCAGATGTCCTCAACTCACGTTAATTTGTTAGTATCAACCGAATTGCTGCCAATAATCTGTTCTTTGGCTAAGAAATTTAGCGGACATTTGGCCTGCTCTGCTTTGGAATTAATCTCTTTGATCGCTCTCTGTGGTACAACTCATACAAAAAGTAAGTCTCAGTTACACCATTTTCTCCCTTGATATTTTGTTACTTCTTTAGTGTTATATGACACTCATATTATCGAAGATCTATGGAATTTTCTCAGGTTCGTGTTAAAGCTGTTGTTTATGCGAAATACGCATAAAGTTAGAGGATATTTTCTGAGAATGTTTATTGTGTGAAATTTGTTTGTTTCATTATTTTGGCATCTGGCGGTTATTGACATCATGAATCCTTAGGGAATAAGGAGTTTGTATGGGGAAATACAAAACGAGCTCAAAGAATACACGCGGTGAAATTTTTCCTTAGTTGTGACCTCATAATTCCAACAAACCCCAAGATTGGAGAGTCAGCCATGCTGACTTTTTATTTGTACCTATCGATTTTCTCTCCAGCCCAAAAATTAGTAGCCTTTAGGGATATTTTTGTAACAAAACTCGCAAAACTAAATTCATGTTTTTAATTGCCACATAATTCCTTACAAATTTGATTGCAGCAGCTCATCAGGACATCTGATAACCGACGTTAGGACTGCAGCATCTGATGCTCTGCTATCCATTCTCAAAACTGATTCTCGCAATTGCGACACTGTTGTTGAAAGAGGATATATGCGAAAATTCGTAGATGCCTTGATATTTGGCCAGTATTGCAGCAGGCGAGAAGTAAACACTTTTATTTACTTATTTTCTTAATTTAACATTTTCAGGCAGTTATCGCATTACATACCTTACTGACACATGGGTCGCAGGAGACATATGCATACATTGCCGATTGGCAAGACAGCAGAGTGAATTCTATTTTGGAGCCGCTATGTGATATGTTAACTGTGATGGACGTGGTTGGTAGACCTTTCTAAAAATTTTAATGATATATTGACACGAATGGTTTAGGAAACGGTGATGTGCGCACTTGAATGTATTGATCATTTGCTTGCATTACGGGACTTCCAACAAAAATGTGGTGAGTATTCACTAAACTTTCTACGATTTTATGAAATAAGGCTCAATCCACACGGGATAAGTAACAAATTATAACAATGTGGGTTTCTCAGATGTTATCATCGGACATACCACCTCATTATATGATGTCGGTTTCTGCACTGACATATAATTCAACTTATTTATATTGTTTCAGGAATATCCCATAACAAATCCTACAAGGTCATAATGGAAGAAGTCGGAGGCATTGACAAACTCGAATTTTTGCTAAATAGCCAAAATATTGACATTTATGTGTTAGCAACGAGCATTCTCGAAAATTATTTTGAGCCAAATGAAGAAGACAAAGATATCAACGAGCAACCAAATAGCATTCCCTTGTCTATTAGTTCCAGTACAGCTTTTAATTTTTAGTGTTAATGTTCGAAATTGTAAATATTAGTGGATTACTTTGCTATTTCCCGGTGAGATAGGTCCGCTTTGTGTACTTTGAATTGACATTTGTAATTTACTGAATTTAAAAGTAAATTATCATTTAATTCACCCTGGAAGCATTCGACTTGCATTATATTCTATACACGCAAAGGATCGATTATTAGAATTTTGAAACTCATTTCTCTGATATTTTGACGGGACTTAATCATGACTCATTTTGGTCTTAATCTTTAACGTTTCATAAAATCAAATTTTGCTTCAAATAGTACGGTGTATTATTAGAAAGTTAATAAAAATGTCTCTTCCTAGTAACTTAAAAGGAAGTAATTCCATACTTCTTACCAGCAGTATGGAATTAAGAACTACAAATAAATTCATTTATTCCGAAAATCGCAATAATTTGTTGTGGAATAAGATGCGATCAATATCGGATTAAACGTAATAATTTTGAGCAAAGCTAAGCTTTTCAGCAAAGAGTGATCTTTAATTTTACAATCAATAAATAAATTATATGTAGCTTAACGTATGTCTATACAACGCTGACCTTTCAGCTCTTTAAGCCTACAAGCAAAATCATGCAACATCCAAACAAAAGCTTGATAGTGCAACAAACGACGGTAGCCATTAATGGTTTAACGCGATTTGCGCTTATCTGATGTGCACAAAGCACAAACCAAATACAGCCTTCCTCAACGACACTTTTATTGCTTCCCTCATCCATCTGACCATGGTGTTATGTAACTCAAACCTTTCAACTTTGAATCGACTGATTTGCTTAGTGGACTGGTATAACCTGTAGACAAATAAACAGGTTAGCCGAATATAAAGCTAATAATGGTCCAGGCGGCCATCATTTCCTTGGAGTTTCATATAGAACAATTGGGAAAGTTTGTGGACACAAGGCGGTTAATCGAAGTTGTATTGTTGCTCTACAATGGGAGCTCTCAGGAATGGCGCATCTAAATTTCAGCGAGCGCTTTTGTGGTTTCTTCACCGAAATATGTGTGCGCCAATGATTCTGGGGTGTGTTTTTCACAATGCGACGCAATCTTCTACCCAAAAAACTTATATTTCAGGATTTTCAGCACAATTTTCAAAGATTCTGAAAATGAGACTTTAATAATAACAATCCCTTCTTCGGGATATATGATCACTTTCGGTAACGGTTCTCGGAGGTTTGTGAAGGCTCAAAACTTAAAACGCATGTTTATTTTTAGCGTACGTATGATGCTCATAAAACCTTTTCGATTTTGTCTCAGAATGGCAACTGACCCGAAAATGGGCCTGGCCGAGTCGTATATGTATGGAGAATGGATAGCAGACCCATCGCCCAAAGAACTGTTATCTGTTCTTATTCGAGCCAAGCGAGAGTCAAAGGCGAAAGGTAATTGTGGCCATATTTTCGGAATGGGAGATTTTAACAACTAATTTTATTTTCAAAGGTTTTCCTGTAAGAAGCTAAATATATATAAAATATATACGTTTTCATTTTGAATGAAATTTATTCATGTTTATGATTTATACTTTTACTAAGGCAAAGGAACTGACAAGAATCAACGCTCGCGCATAATCAGTTGCATTTTGATCGCTATTCGTAAATTGGCTGGTTCACTTTACGAACGATGGAATCGGCTCATCCACCAGCTCCGATCAAACACTATAACTCAAAGTCGCCAGAACGTTGAGGACCATTACGACCTCAGCAATGAAATGTTCAAACTATTTCTCGATTCATCGCTAACATACTCGTGCGCACTCTTTAATGGTATGTTGCCTTCTTCTGACTTGTTTTCAGAAACAAGTATTTTTGTGATCTAGCATCTCTTATCTTTGTATTGTATATAACCGACTGAAAAATCTGTATATATTTGATATGTCGAAGATATTTTAATTTTCATTAGATACTTTAAGATTTCGAACTTCTAGAACACTAAAGTATAAGCCTGCACATTTTAAAATGAGTTAATTTGTTCTGTGATCTAGTTCTCTAGATTATGATTCTTGATTATAAAAATATCACCTGCTTAGAGCTACCTGTGCCTAGCGAGAAAATGAACATGGATACTCTCCTAAATGCTCAAATGAACAAATGTGATGCGCTCTTGGAATTATTGAACGTAAAATCTGGCGAAAAGGTGCTCGAAATCGGTTGCGGTTGGGGCGGTTTGGCGATAAAGGGAGCCGAAAAATGTGACTGCGAATGGACGGGGCTGACAATTTCGCAGCAGCAATATGACTTGGCGCAAAAACGAGTTTGCGAAGCGGCAGAGTCGCGGAAAGGCACAATCGATATCAAATATTTAGATTACAGGTTAACTTTGTAATTAGAAAGAATTTTTAATATTTATGTTATGATGAAGGATTTTAGAGACGAAACCGGTCTCTATGATCATATTGTATCCATTGAGATGATCGAGCATGTCGGCCACGATTATTTGCCGGAATTTTTCAATAAGATGGCTGGATGGCTGAGACCCGGAGGAAACGCTGTGCTGCAAGTAAATTTTCATATGTTTGGAAAATTTTTTACATAGTCAACTAGAATCGCATAGGTGCGAATAGTTTAACATAAAAAAGATAAAGTAAACAGAAAATTAAATTAAAGTTTGAATTCCTATATTCAAAAAATTGGCAAATGCATAGTATTCACTGAATTTCACTCTGTTGAAGTTCTCTACTAATTTTCATTCAGGCTATCATATGCCGGGACGAGGAATATGACCGTTATCGACGTTCGAGTGATTTCATAAAAAAGCACATTTTCCCTGGCGGTCATATGCCCTCTCTTTGTGCAATACGAGAAGCCCTTCCGGAATGCCTTCAAATAAAGAACATGCGCCCTATTGGCCAACATTACCCACCGACTTTGGATATTTGGTGCAAGTAAGGCCAAAACTTCAATTTCTTATTTCAAATATGAATTTAGTACATGGGTTAATAAGCAACATTCTATTCTCAAGATGGGATATTCTGACACCTTCCACAGGTAAATTCGCAGGACTTCAACGAACTCTCCATATATTATAAAAATTATAGAAAATGGGAGATGTACTTTTCCTTATGTTCGGCGCTCTTTGAAAATGAGAATATCAACATAATGCAAATAGAAATACAAAGGACATAGGTTCCAGAATTAATATGTTGTACATAATGTTTTATTTTGTTATCGCGTAGTAAAATAAAATATTAGTATAAAGTTGTTTTTAGATTTCTGGACTGCTCTCGGGAAGACATAAATGAAGACATAAATAAATATTTTAATTTAGTTAACCATATGCGACCAAAAGAGAAGATAAAAGTTAAATTAGGGCAAAATGTAAAGGGCATAAATTGTTTTCCACTTATATAAATTTTCCTGCCAGTGTTTTTGATCTTTTATACGTTTTATAGAATGTTGCAATCTTATTTCTTCAGCCTGAGTAAAGGATTATATCTCACCTTTGGCAACTTACAGAAAATTACAAGTTTCACCACATTTTCCTGTATGCAAAGGAAAAGTTCGGTGGATCGACGACGAGATTGCATAATGTGACGCAACAACTCGTCCGCTGGCTGGAAATTACTCACTCTGAGGCCGGTTTTGAAGGATAAATCCCACAAAGTTGACAATCGGCCCGTTAATCCATACACACAAATCACGCAATAATATCCGGTCATTCGGGCGCGGCCATGAAACATTGATGCATTCCCTTTTCAAAATATGGACTCTGGGAAGCATCGCCTTTATTAATTAAAGAAAACTGTATGGATGGTATTTTTAACTGCTATATCGTTATTCCTTGTGGTGGTTCCATTAATAACAATTTGTACCGATCCTGTGGAAGAAATTGGCCGAACTGTCATTTTCGCAGCAAAGGACTTTCTTAGTAAGGTAAGCTTCTACACTCATTTAGGGTCCGAGCGGCTTGGTTTTCAAAAAATGGGATATATAATAGGAAAATATCTCAAGGTTTAACAACTACTTTGCTTTTTATATTCCTAGCGGCTTTCTTAATTAATTTTTTATTATCTGACGATTATTTGGTCGGCATGCTTAGGAAACCAAAAACAACATTGTTAATTTTATCTTTAAGTAGCACTTTTACAGCTCCTTGTTTAAATTTTTAGAGTGTGACAAAACTGACTGTTTAAGCTGTAGTCAATTGTGCACAGGCAATATACAGAATTATCAGACATCGATTCTTGGAGTCAGGTCTGCATCTCTTCTTTTCACATTATCTTTCTGCTTCCTTTTTCATTGGTGCGGGCTGGAGGTGCGCTGCTTTTAGACTTCGAGTTAACACCCGAGCTCTCAAAACTTTTTAAGAGCATTGGTGCTGACTCCGTCGTATACAAAACTGTCACAGGTGCTAGCATAGATAAAGATTGGGGAGAAAGGTGTAATGTAGAAAAAAAGAGACGCAGACTTGACACCGGTGTCAATTATGAAGATGCAACTTATGGGCAACGAACAAATTCGTTACCTGCGCAAAAAAATAATTAAAATTTTAGGTATTGCTGCAAATGAAATCGCCATTAATAAGCACAAACCCGAACACCGGCGCTATTTCTTTCCAGCTTGATCCATCAGCGAACTCCCAGGTAATATTCATTTTTAGTCATTTGAAAATTTATTGCGAAGAAAATTAGAGTCGGTCATCCAGTGCCACTCAATGTTCACGGTGTAGGCCAGTCGAGAACAACGTCCTGGTAGGAACGTGGAATGTGGTTCTATGGAGCAGAAATTTTCTGCTCACCACCATTTCCGATTTGGATTCCACTATCGACAAATTAGCAGCAAACCAGCCTCTAAACAGAACAAGAACTTTGTACGATTGGCTGGCCGACCCACCTGCATTTCGGTGCCCAAAACTGATTAGTAGGTTAAGATCCTTATTTTTGGATATTTATTCACCACATATTTTTAGTACTGGATGACCAAGATTCGACCAAATTCGAATTAGCGTATCGTTTGGCTGGAAGCCAGGAACAGAGAAGCAAGTCAATAATTGGAGACTGGGATCGTACGGTGGAAGGAGATGCTTTCCTATGGAGCTTGGCACCGGGTATAGCAATTAGAGGTTTCTAAATATGCACACAAACCAATAATTATTTTGATTATTTTTATTAAGTGTGCGTTGCCTTTGTGTTCAGCAACGAAAATGCCAACGGCACATCGGCCGATGTGATTGTGCTCAATCAAATCGACTCCTGGCCGATGTGTGACAATTATATTGCATTGTCCAAAGAATTAGATTATACAGAAACAGCTAAACTGCGCGATACACTCGAGAACCAGAAGATTGAAGGTGCGCTAAATAAGCTGGAGAAAGTGATTTGTGACAGGATTCATTAGGCATAAAGTTGTTATC
This sequence comes from Ditylenchus destructor, assembly GCA_022814885.1. NCBI lineage: Eukaryota > Metazoa > Nematoda > Chromadorea > Rhabditida > Anguinidae > Ditylenchus > Ditylenchus destructor. The sequence continues at coordinate 1,757,979 of JAKKPZ010000005.1, forward strand.
AAGTAAGCATGGATGCAATAGAATCAAGATTTGTCGAAGACTGCGTTGTGTGTAACTAACGGTCTTGTGGATAAAAATTCACAAAATAAATTGATACCTCTTCGCAAACAAAGTTATTGGAAAACTTTCATACTGAGAACGATTTGAAAAATTCATATTTTCAAATCACTGTACCCATAATGAACTTGTTCATATGTTGAAAAGTAAAATTCTTGCTATTTAAAATGTGGATGTACCACAGGCACAGTTATTTTTCGCAGACAATCAACAAAAATATTTAATAACATTGAAGCGACTGAGGTTTGCATTCACAGTAGCAACATTTTATTCAACTGTTTCAAACTATGTTTGCCTTGTAATTTTACAAAATTAACATTTCATAGATATTTCATATGACAGCAAATACTACAAAAAATAAGAGCATATTTTCAATAAATATTTTTTCTTTGAGCCTTGAATTAGTATGACTTCGTTTTCTTTGTTAATATCCTGGTGCCGTTCGCGGAGGAGGGCCTTAACACATGTCATTAATGGAATCATAGTTTTCTTTCAATACTATCATTTTTTCGCCAAATAAACCAAAATGGGTGCATTGCATAGTTTTATTTTTATTTTCTTAGCTCAAAGCACAAATCCTAGCCATCTCTTAAAATCCAATATGAAACTCAAGTGTTCTAATTGTATAATTAGTACGAATAGCTTACAATGATCGCAGTGTCCTCCTGTACCAGCCATTCCGTCCATTCCTCGTCTTCCATCCCTATGAAATAGGCAAATGTTTTATCGATAATATGAGGCTTAGTGCTTTTATAGAGCTAAATCATAAAGAACTACCTTCCATTTTCTCCTGGCGGTCCAGGCAAACCTGGATCTCCCACCTCACCTGGTTGCCCATCTTCACCTACAAATAGCTCAACATAGCAAAGAACGATTAGCAAAGAACCATTAGAAATGGTTTTTATTTGATTAATACAGGCATTTCGAAATAAGACTCTCCTTAAAATAGAACTTTGATTAATGTGTTGTAGAATGTGATATTTTATTAGACAACTAGCTTCAACTTTTAGACTTTAGTGCCTCAACATATCACTTTCGCATTGAGCTTTTTCAACTCGGCACTAATGCAAATACACAACATACCTGGCATTCCCGGAGGGCCTGTAAATTTTTCATAAATTGAGGCATCCATTTAAGTTGTCTAGATATATATTGCAACTATACCTATTGATCCAGGTAAGCCTGATTTTCCCGGTGGTCCTGAACAGTAAATTTTAACACTTTATAAGTTTTTCATTAACAACTTTTAATTAAGATGTGCCTACACTTTACGATTTATTCAAATTTACGACTCAATTTCAAAAGAAAACGCTGCATTGTATTACCTTTCGGTCCAGGAGACCCAATCAACATTTCAGCGTTCGAGTAAATTTCAATCATATTTCCCGGGGCTCCTGGTGAGCCTGGAAGTCCGGGAATTCCTGAAAAATATAATTATGTATTCGTGTGATTAAAATCAAATGATTACCTGGCTCTCCTGGTGGACCACTTATTCCTGGAGGTCCTCTTGGCCCCGGCATTCTGCCATCAAAACCAGGTGGACCGGGAATACCTTCTAAAATTATAAGGTTAAGATGATAAATAAGGGAATGTAAATATGTACCTTCTCCTGGAGGGCCTTTTATACCTGGCGGTCCAGGTGGACCTCTGGGTGCCTGGTCACATACTGTGCACCATTGCTAAAATAACGCAAATTATGCAAACAATTCGTGTCAAACCATAAATTCCAGGACTAAGCCCTGAAAACTTGAGATTCTTTAGTTTTCAAAAATATATAATTTGCTTTACGCTAATTTATGATTTACAAATAATTATTAAAAATGAACAATTGGAACAGTCCTGGGATTTATGGGCCGCTGATAGTCTAAACCTGGGGCTGTAGCTGGGCTGGTGGAATAGGAAAATCATTTTCATTTCGGCCTGGTCCACCTGGACTACCATCAACACCATCTGAAATTACAACGGGGTTAATATAAAAAAACTGGTGCTAAAGATGCCAACGTGTTTGGGTTTTGTTCAAAATTGTTACTGTCAATAAATATTATATGAAAATGTTACCTTGTCCATCCGGCCCAGGTAAACCCTAAAATACAGGTAATTTTAAATTATTTACATATTATTGGGTTGTAATATAAAAATATACAGGTGCTCCTGGGATTCCTCGACCACAGCCACAGCAAACCTCTCGATCGGACTGTCTTTTTGTACGAGAAGGTGACACGAGCATTACCTGCAAATCACAGACGACTTCATATGGCTTGTTTAATTGTGAAAAATTTGCAAGTTTGTGAAGAAATATTTAGGTGAAACCACCTTTGAGAAGAATCCGTATTAAAAGCGGTAAAGGATTTATCTATGCTATATTCTGTGATTCATCTTCACTTTTTCGAAAAGAGGTTTCAATCCAAGTTTTCTACAAGGTTTTACTCAATAGGATCTCAAAATTCTTATAGAATAGCAACGGTAACTGCACCTCCGTTTTGGCGATTTCACGTCGCACATTGGATACCCTGAGCCGGCAGTAGTGAATGTCATCGTTGACCAAACTTTGCACTCGCTGCATATGGCCGTATAAAAATGGTACAATGAAAGCTGCCACAAAAGTTGCAACTGCGGACACTGTCACTCCCCAAAATGCTAAACGGCGCATATGTTCGACCTCTCTCCATAGCCGCTCCTTCTTTGGGTCTGGGCATAATGCCTCGTCGTCGTCGCCAGAATTGTGTGCTATTCTACCGAGTATAGTTCGCATTTTCGCTGCCACAAAATTTACTGCATTGACAGGTAACGGTCTATTCCTATATGAAATAAGAAAATTAAGCAGGTTTAAGTCCCTCTTTTGAATAACAGGTTATTATATGCATAATACATTCCACATAATTAGGCTAGAGCTGAAACATTTTCGACACGCCATTGGGTCCTACAACAAAAGTGAATAAGGAAATGAGATTTTTGGAAACCTGAATAATTTGTAGAAGAATCTGAACAACGTCTACAGAAAACAATATAATCCGTAAAGCTGAGCCATACGCATAGTATGCAAAATTATGGATGGATGCTAAGCCTCATAGGGAAATGAGTTTTTATTTTTAATCAATTTTGACTGCAACTGTGAAACAGATTAAATGACTGAATTTTAGTTTGGACTCTACATAGAACAATTTTTAAAGGTACAAAACATGCAATGGATGCTTACAAAATAAAATCGATTGGCATATTGCACAATAATTGAGAGAAATGAGGGAAAGTCGTGAATGCCGTGATGGTTGCGAAGAGAAATCTCCTTCAAGGTGTCTCCCAAAGACCAACTTGGAGGAAACGACTCTTGAACGAAATACAAAAGCCGCCGGGAGGTGACGGGATACAACTGACGGGACAGAAGTACTGAGAATCCTCCACCAGTCAAATCCCTTCCGAAAGTGAAAACCATTTATGTCGAGCGATGTTTTGTTTTACTTTGCCAAAATTCATTAGTGCGAACCGGCTGACGCTCGCCACTCCTATTTGCAGACAAAAGTTGAGTTATTGTATTTAATCCTGCCTAAGAACTCAGACGTCGATCATACAAACAGTGAGGGACCGTCCGAGAGAGCCGCCGAGCATTCGATTCAGCTCAAACAAAACCTTAGCAAATAAGAACTATCAGTACAAGGAGCGAATCTGTATATTTATCCAGAAAATTACTGCAAAGTCCGGCTTGCCCATTCCTATATCAGGAATGGATCGTCATAAGCGAAAATTTGATTGGTGTCCGCAGGAACCAATGAAGGATCCTTCGATTTGGCGGCAAATAACACATATCAAATCCGTTCATCGCACAATAAAACGGTAATAATTCCTTTGCGGTCTTTCCAATCGCGTGTACAAGCATAAAAAATGTAATTTTACATTCCGGAATGTGGATCGTTTAAGGAGTTTATTTGAGTCATAATGTACATTCACCGACGAACGAGTTGAAATCGAGATTTAAAATTGACTTGGTGATAAATTCCCAGCAAATGAGATGCTTTGTGAGCACTGATCACTTAATTTGATGCATAATTTGTTGCTGGAATACAAAACATGAAATATTTAAAAAAAACGAAATTATTGATTAAGACGAACAAATGTTTTCCGTATATGGTAGGTGGGATTCCGGTTTTGGTTTTCGAAATATTTGCGAATTTCGAGTGGCCATAAACCTGTGAATTCCAAATCCGAATTTTTCCTAAATTATTTTAGCGTAGCAGAAAAGTGACTGTTTTTGATGGTGGTCTGATAGCAGTGTTTATTTAAACAATTTCACCGCTTTCTTTCAACCATTTAAATATCAACGTCGTATAAGTCAGACGTTTTTGGAACGTATTTGAGAGCTTATTCTTGCCTCCATGGACATATATCTGCCTACAAAATAATTGAGCCGCTCAGCAAATGTAAATAATTTTTCTATGAATTTGTGGTTTAGGCGATTGATTGGTTTAAACTTTGAAGAGACATAAAAGGGTCTCTCTTGAATGGCGCTTTTATTTGGAAAAATTCAATTGGAGATTTTAATTTCCTCTTCCTCGCGTGAGCCTGAAGGGCCTCAGTAAGGTCCTAAGCCTTTGTGGCACCTTTTGATCTTCCGTTTTCAGTTTACTTCATCTTCTAATTCCTCAGTATAACATGCGATCGTGAATAATGGCATCTACCATCACTGATATGAACTCTTAATATTTTAACAGAAAGCGTTTTGTTCTTTCATGCCCTTTTAATTTTTATCTTTTCTGAAGAAGTTATCAATGCTGAGAGTTTGCTATTCACCAACACATAACTTAAACTTTTCCAAATGATGCTAGAGAGATTCTTTCTGACATTAGTGTTAAAGTAATTGAGAGTTGAAGAATGTAATTTTACATACTTCTTCATTTTTGATATGAAAAGTTTGATATTTCTTCTTTTGTGAGAGCCAGTGGTTTCACGAACTATTCTTTGAAGAAGGCATATATCATGAATAAATTGTCCCAACATCTAATTCTGTTTTGGAATGAGATGAAAACTGAAAAAAGTGCGACATATGTAATCTGTATTTTTGGAGGAATAGTTTCTCATATTTTGCCCTATTTTAATTATGTGTCTAGCAATTGATTTCCATTCTTTGGCACCTTTTTCCAAAATTTTCCAAGTTTGGTTTTATAGTGCATATGTTTAAACTAACCGAATCCATGCCGTGCTATCATGCTCTTCCTTAGATTTAATTGGGTTTGCCATTTCCGACTCCTGAGGCACTACGGCTGCTCAGGCAGCGTCCATATCAATCGCAGCCTCCTCGGTTTTTTGTCGCCTCTTGCCCAAATTTAAGGACTCTTCCCGGGTTGCCCCATTTTCATTATATTGGCTTAGGGAAATGGATTGACAAGTCATTCTTTTGGCTACGAAGGCGGATTCAACTTCTGCCACTTCAGTCGGATGGGCTTCAAGATCATTGAGGGACTCCGACTCTATGCATAGTTTTGAAGTGTTTTCGAAGTCCCGTGACCAGACGGTCACTTTCTTAATCGGTAAATATAGTATAACATCCCATCTATGGTATTTTTAGTCGTGGACGTGTGCTATTTTTAGTATGTTGTTCTTCGAAAGCCATCTGTTTTAAACTTTATATTGGCTGAGGTCTTCCTTCTTGAGCAAGTGATGTTTGTCATAAATGTAAACTCAATTCCAATGATCCTCAATATTCAATGACATCGAATTCCAGTTTTTTATATAGTACTGCACTTTATCGGAATTACAGTGTAAGATACAGCTACAAGTTCTCGGCATGTATCTTCTATTCATATAATGCCTAAGCGCTCAAAATTATTCAGAATGGTGAACTTTGAATTTTTGGGACAAACCCTTGATATTTTATGAAAAGAAGTAATAATTATATTAAACACTCTATTTTCTACTCTTTCCTTCGAAAACATTTGTAATCATGTACTCAAAAAGAAATTTAGATTAGAAATTCTTAATAAACTCAATGCTCGTTTCTGAGAACATACCATTTTTGGCCAGAACCCAAACCCTCTTCAAAGTACTCTTGCCCATAAATGTATGCAGCAGATTGTGACCGATACCTTTTAAAGTAAAGCCAAGGTTGAACAAATTTAACAGCTTAATGGAGCGTTGAGTGGTTGTTTGTGTTGTGGACAGAGAAAAGAGACCGGCACAGAGACGAGTCAATTACTCACAACGATGCTCCCTGACTCTAATTGGATACGACCACGGCGGCTCACTACCAATTGAACTCCAAAAAGGGCCAAGCCATGCCAGCGGTCTCACTAGCCGGAAATATAATTGGGCCGATACTACCCGGGATTCCTCACGAGATCGACCGCTTGAGGAAGTGTCGACATTTTGAGATATTGAGAGTCAGATTAAATAATAGATCATTGATTTGTTTTTTAAATGCCATTAGAGTACTAATTGAGGTCAATTTTCTAGTGCAGTGTAAACAAAATTAGGTGTACAGTTCCCAAAACATGGACACTTTCTCTTAAAAATTGATTCATGTAAAATTAAAATATTTCAAAGCAGAAATTCCCCTCATGCTATGCAATGTTGATAATAAATTATTTATTTATCATAAATATTCCACAAGTAAGTTTCTAAATTTTATACCTCCTCTGATCTGAAGGTGCACGAATTGTGCTGGGATCCTAATAACGACAAGCAAAACATTTTATAACACAGATCAGGGAAGTATATTCTTAGACGGAAGAGAAACTTATATTTCAAACCATATTTATCAACTGATTTCGCCTCATCACAAAATCTCGAAATAAATTATTTTTCAAACTCGTACCCTGATCATATACTTTGGACCATCATTTTATATAGAGTAATTTAAGTATAATCTACATATTATGCGACTTTATAAACATAAGTGCTTTTACTTACATTTGCCAGTTATCACCTTTAAAGGTATAGATTGTTTATCATTTGCTGACTGACAGCAAATTTCCAATTGTGTTCCTTTTATTTATTATAACCGACATATTCTGTGTCAACAGATCCAACAATAAGCAGAACTGACCGGATTTATTTAGGAACTGTTACTTTTATCTCATTACCAATTACTCACCAATCATTCATGTTATTTGAAGTAGATGCCAATAATGATTGACAAGAACGCACTTTACCAGAGCCACCTGAAATGCGCTTTCTGAAAATTCTATGAAACAGAAATGTATTCGGAAGGACCGATCAATAATGACAATCACGAAGATGAAGAGCCATGTGTGGATGTCAACGAAATTATGGCCATATTCGGAGATTGGACTCTGCGCCTGGATGTTCAGGTATCTATGATTTTGTAATTACAGTCGACCATCGATATAGATAGGGACGAGTGAAGCCGCACAATATCGAGGGACGCACTATAACGAGGCACGACCGTAAATAATAAATTGGATAAAAATTGTCCACATTTCTTGCTTATGGTGTTTATACCTTGCAAGAGAGTCCGGACGATGTTTGAATTGGCGCGCTTTTATACATCATTCCCCCTTTGTATTTTCCTCTATAACAAGAGGGACGTAGCTCAAAAGCGCGCCAATTCAAACACTGGTTCATTTTGCAAGGTATGTACTAATTACTATTTTTAGACAATTAGCTAGTTGTGTTAATTTTAGCAAAATTTTATAAAGCTTATAAAATGCGAATAAAACAATTAAATTAGCCTCGTGTAAATATAAGCGCAAAAATAATGTAATCAGACAGATATGGTAGCAAGTGTACTAAAGTTGGTCATATGCGGGTATAAAACACAAAAATGAACATAGACTTTTAGATGATATTCTCGACCATTTACGTAATAATATTTGTCGTGGGCCTCATCGGAAATGGACTTTTAATTGGCACAATTCGCAAGCGAATGACTGTCGCCAACGTGTTTCTCCTAAATTTGGCAACGTCCGATTTGGTAACATTTTTGAGTTGTCCGTAAATGGACATGACATAAAAATAAATCAGCTAGTAAGCTACTAAGTGAATCGATTTAAGCTGCTATGTATCACCGCATTGCCTATAACTCCCGTATTGGCTTTCGTCAAACGATGGATATTCGGGAACGTAATGTGCAAATTGGTCCCACTCTGTCAGGGTATATCCGGTAAGATACATTGTTTTGCAATAGCTAAAGGGTTATCGTCTCCTGTCAATTTCCCTACTAAAAGTAACAATATCCTATTGGAGAAAACACCCGGTTGGGAATCTCCGTAACGGCATTTTTTGCAATTTGATCATGTTTGGTATCAAAAGTTTACCGGTATATTTATATTGACGACTTGAACTGACGGAAACTTAAAATATGCTATTTTTAACCTTAGCAAATGTTTCCATTTTAGTGCTCATATCAAGCTATTGTTTGTGCTTAATTGCGGTCGATCGCTACAGAAGCATCGTTACACCGCTCAAAGAGCCATGGACCGTGTACCAGGCTCAAGTATTCATGGCCCTGTGCTGGGCCGGTTCTGTCACTATTTCTTCACCATTATTCCTCACACAACGCCTCCAGAAAATTGTTCTCGGGAACACAACGCTATGTGGAGAGTTTTGTGGCGAATACGTAAGTTTTCGTAGTTAATTAATTAAATTTTAGTTTCTGTAGGTTTGGTTTAATGTATTCAGTTTAATTTTAGGATTGGCCACAAGACACTCGAATAAAATTGTTCTACGGGAGCGCACTTCTAGTGGTGCAATATTTGATACCTGTATCGATTATGACATTCTGCTATTGGAAGATCCTTCAAAAGGTATAATTGCATCTCTTGAAAATATTTTCTCGCGGTCTAAGAAGAAGGTCAATAAGGTTTATGAGCCTATAAACTTTGTTAATTTAAATCGCTTTTCAAAAAATTGACAAAGGTTGTTAATTAAAGACATAGATTGATTGGTATTCACTACACATGTAAAAGTTGCTGTAACCTGAAAGTCAATCTAGGGCCAATACAGACTTAGTAACTTGTTTTTTCAATACACCTGGTCTATATTTTAATGTTATTTAGGTAAGGCAAGACTGGATTGTTAGCTCGGGTTCCATGCTCACAGAGGCGCAGCAAGCTCAAACTTCTATCAGAAAAAGGCGTGTCATGTACGTACTGATTTTGATGGTGTCCGTTTTCATGGCTTCCTGGATGCCGCTGACAATAGTCAACATCCTCAGGGATATAGGCGTGGGATTTTTAGACATCCAGGTAATTCTTTGGCTTAATACAATTAATAACAAGTGAGTTTTAATTCCAGATGTATTTCAAATTGTTGAATGCGCATGCAATTGCAATGACGTCAATAGTTTCAAATCCTTTGTTATATTTCTGGATGAGCAAGGTTTGTTGTACTTTAAATGGTAACGAAATTGTATAAGACTGTTTTTATAGAGGCATCGACGCGCCTTAAAAGATGATATGTTTTGGTTCACGAATGTAAGGCGCCAGCAGCAGATGGGACTGTTAGAGAAATTCGCTCCATCGCCTTCATTGGGAATTCTCTATAGGAAAAGCCTGGAGAGACATTTACTCAGCACAAAATATAATCCATACAGGTAAGTGTGATCCTTAACTTATTTACCAAAGAGTCGGATTTGTAAATTTGTCGAAGGTTAGAAGTTTGTTTTCAAATAAATTTCAAATAAACGTTTCTACAACAATTAGAGATTTACAAATTATGATTTTAAAAACACTGAAACATATTTTGGCAATATTTTTAATCGAAATTCGAACTTTATGAAAGTGTTCAGTGTCAGTATAGGCATGTAGCATAAGGAAATTCTTGGACTAAAATATAACACCCACAAAATATGTGAGTAAAATTATAACATTTAGACGGGGTACTCTGGCCGATCCGACGTGTATGAGTCGCGAGAAGGCTCTTCAGGAAATGCATGCAAACTGCTTTTTGTTGGTGCCATTGATGCCTTTATGCGTGCCTCCTAGCAATCGCTCCTCGAGCAATGCCGGATTCAAAGACCCTTCTGTTATTTTTCGACAGAGATTGTAATAAAATCGTTTGCTTTCGTTAAACTTTGTTGATTTATATTTGTAAATAAAAATACGTATAATTTGTGTTATTTTTTTAGTTATCAGAGAATTTATTCTTTTTCTCAGGCATGACACGCGGGAAAACCAAATTTGAATTCAATTTTTTTCTCAATTTTTTACCGTGTTCGGCTATTTTCTGATTGTTCCTACCCCACCGGACCGGGGTACGATCTATCGATTGGCGCTATCAAAATAGGGTGTATCGCCACAAAAAATGGGTGGTTTACCCCAGTTTTTCATTATTTCACAATAGGTGTTGCGAAATAACGGAAAAAAAGGGTAAACCACCCATTTTTTGTGGCGATATACCCTATTTTGATAGCGGCAATTGCTAGATCGTACCCCGGTCCGGTGGGGTAGGAACAATCAGAAAATAGCCGGACACTGTAAAAAATCGAGAAAAATATTATGAAGTTCAAATATGGATTTCCCGCGTGTCATGCCTGCTTTTTCTAATCAATTAGAAATTCTGAAAGTTCTACGAAGTAACAAAAATATTAATCCATTTCTTTTGTCTTTTCATTCAAGATTCTTTGACTATATGTGTGGAATTGCAGTTTTGATACAACGGTTTTACGGGCACAACTTCTTCGTATCTGATTTTTTGATAGGCATGCTTCGAGATACGAATCCAAGTGATATACAGCTGGAAATTACTTACCGAGACGAGAAACATACTTTTTAAATTAAATTTGGAGGTCAGAAAATTCGAATTATGGCTGATTAAAGCTAAGAGATCAAAGATCACATCAAAACTTTAAACGGCCATAACTCTCGAATTTTCTGAGCTCCGAATTTAATTTAAAAGTATGTTGCTTTTCTCGGCGAGTACTTTCCAGCGATATGTCACTTGTATTCGTATCTCGAGATTTGACTATCAAAAAAATTAGATACAAAAAAGTCATTCAGTTTTGCGCCGTTTTTACTTATATCGATATCGTTGAATATTTAGGTGAAAAACAAAACATTTTACTTTTACTAATTTATTTTTGTAAAAATGGCGTGCTATAAATTAGCACACCTCAGTTGTAAATGTGCAATTTTGGAACTCGTTTGACTTTTGTTGTCAGCGGGCAGTCCCTTCAAATATCCGTTGGGTAATTGGCAGGTGACGAGCAAGGTGTGAAGAGAGGGAAATTGACTCTACCAAATTGTAACAATGGAAAAGAAGAAAATGCAGGGCACGATCAACTTCATAGCGCCGATCTATTGTAAAATATCCTCATTCGGCTTTACGATTTTCATCAAATAAATGCCTATGTTGTTGAAATCTTTCAAGCACGTGTTCATTTTGCAGTCTCATCCATGAAACAAAGGTGAAGATGTCTATCGGCTCAAAGTAACAAATGATCATAGGTATGTAAATACACAAACGTATAATGTATTGAAAGAATTTTTATCATGCGAAGTTAGGATTGAAATTAAAAAGAGTGCATTATTTTGCTGTTTTTCTAATCAAAACCTTGAACAATATTTTAGATTCTTGAAATCGCCTCTTGAAGACGGGATTTTAAATTGATTGTTTATCATGATTTTTATATAGACACTCTCTGATAAAAATAGTCGATGAAGTTTGTCTGAAAATTGAGTAAGAAACCAGTAGACGCAGTAAAAAGTTGAGTACTTCAACTCTACAGCGTCGACCAACTCCTAGGAAAATGTCTAAAAGAACAAGAAGTGACAAATATCACTTGACAATTTGTTTTGTCAGCTGCGGAGCACACAGCACGTTCTTTTATTCGTGAATCCATGTATTTGGGTTATATTTGTAAAAGCCTAATTAAGTCGTCTGCTCCTAAAATTATTTTGCGAAGTCACTCCTTTTTAAGAAAAACAACAACCAATTTGTCTTTGGTTATTTGTCACGTGTAGCCAGGCCTAAGACCGATAAAAAAAGTCCAAGGAACAGTTTTCCAAATTCCAAGTTCAAAATATGCCACCTTCGTTAAGCGGCAGAGTTAAGCTATTTTTCAAAAAATTTGATTTAGCTTTGCACTTTTATGCATTTTTCGCTTGTTTCTCTACTATCCAATGCCAATACGAGAATAATTATGAAGAAGCAGTGCACAGGTCAGATGCATTGTTGCAATCGTGGGACGAATTTGTTCAACTTCAGGTGTTACACACAACACTTTCGTTATAATTCCCCCTTTCAATTTCGACATTTAGATAAAACAAACGGCAGAGTTCAATCGCGACTTTCCAGCAGATGATCGCTTGTTTGCAACATTGAAAAAGAAATGCGGTCGACCCATTGCCGTGCCGTCTTTTGTGGAATCTGCCGAGTCTCTGCCTCCAACGGCAATACAAGTAAGAAAAATTATGTCACGTTGTATTTTGTCGACATCAAATTTAGATCTATGCCGAAATTGGTCACCTGAGCACATTCTGCAGCGGACATGCTGCCGATTTTATTAACCACCACAGAATCCACAAACCCGACGCAGCGCTCAATTTATCGGAAGTGGTCAATGGTTGGTTGATTGTAGTTTAAACTTTCGTTCCATGTTTCACAAAAATGAATACAACATATTTCAAAAACTGCGTGTTTACTATTTTTCACAAAAACAACGAGCTGTATTTTATAGCTTTAAGTTATATAATTGTACTTGTAGTATTCAAATCACGCTGTCTCGACTCGCTGCATGTCAAATCCAAAAAGCCATCTTTGCCGAAAATGCTCAGCGCTATGGGTGCCAAGCTGGAAGTGTTTGAGAGTAATATTCGACATTCCGGGCTCCAAGCATGGACGCGGCATATAGGCATGTTCATTCCATCTGAATCCAAGCTTATGTCTAACCTTTGAATTAATTGGGCTAACAATGATAAACAGTTAGATAGTTAGGGTACTTGTAAGTGATGTGATAATGATCTCGAAAATTCGAGACCATTATTTCGTTTCGGATAATTTCCCAGTAATTCGAATATTAACTTCTTTTTGATGTTTAAAGACGTTATTATAGTCCGCATGATACAAAACTCAGAGAAGATGCGCTCACCGCAAGAACAACGCTGGAAATTAATCATTTTGGCGCCTGGACTTTATGTATGTTTTATTAGTATAAGAGTCCAAGATGGGTGAACCAAACGTATGGTTCAATATAACTTGAATGGGTTTACCCGCAAGGTTTGAAATAACGCAAAATAAATTTTGAATAGCGGTATTCGACTCCCTCAAAAACTGTCATTATTTCCTTCGTTAAATTCTTTATTTTCATTCAGTTTCCGTTATTTCATAGAATTTATAATTTGTTTAAGAATAGATTTTGAGAAACAGTTTTATTCCAGGATTTACGCGTAGGAGAATCAACGGAGAAATTGGCACATGATACAATGCAGAGTTTGCAACAAATTCAACACAAGCTACCTTCGAAAACGATAGTATTGCTTCTCAGAAACTCTAACCAATTCATATTGCGCTACTTTGCGCAGCAAGGTGGCTTGGTATTCTGCGAGAAAATGCTTTCATTGTGGCACATTGATACTGCTAAATCTGACGCCATTTGGGATACTGTAAGTTATTGTATTGTAATGAATCATTTAATTGTATATGGAGAAGATTTTCAGCTTGAAGCAAGGATCAAAGAAAATTACCACCGTGACGATTTCTATGTGCATATTGCGGATATTTTGGATGTAGCAAGACCGCTTTTTTCCGCCCAAAGGTAACTTAGGCATCTTAACGCTATCTTACAACTGCATTTTATAGTATTGTAAATGGTTTAGCCCAGATGTGTCCATTTTATCACCTGATTGCATACACCTGTCAAGTAGGGGACTGTCTCTATTGCACATCCATTTATGGAATTGGCTGCTACAGCCTATTAGACAAACTATATGGAAGCCGCTAGTTCGGCCACTGTTTTGTCCTCGACCAGCCTGCCCTTTTATAGTCACCGCCAAAAACACACGCTTTTGCTCACGAGTTCAAAGGGAACCCACATTCGGTGCACAGGTAAGCTCATATATCCATGTTATTCGGAATATGCAATTGCAAATCTGAAAAGGATTTAGATCGAAATTGGACATCCGCTGGATAGGTCTCAGATGTTAACTTTTGGATTGCTCGGAATGAGTACAATACTTTATTTGGTCTTATTCGTGTATATTGTGATGACTCATTAAGTACTCATTTTTTACAAATTGTAACAAAAATACAAGTGTTGCAATTATGCCAAATGTTACAAATCTCTCGCCATAATATGTTTACCTTGGCTATCATTATGAAGTTCGACTGATTTCTATATGCTATCCAATTTTTTATTGTAATGAAATAAAGTTGTCTTTCTTTGCTCATTCTTTGTACAACGTGGTTATTTTAAAGTTTTATTGACAAACATGACCATCTATAATAGAAGACACGGATGGTGAAAAATAATTATAAATAGTTTATTTTGCAATGAGATAACTGCTGGTAAACGGCATTTTGATCTTGAAATGTGGTCAATGAATGCGGCGGCGCTTCAGCTTATGAGGCCTTCTCGTAGACACGCTTGGCGGTAACTCCCTCGCTCTCCATGGTCTGAAAAGGAAAAATGTGGTATGGTTTTGAATGTGCCAGGTTGTAAAAATAATATTTTGATAACTGTAATTTTAATAATCGTACGTTGAATCGATTGATATCAATTGAGTTTAGAATTTCGGCAGAGAAAAATGGTATTTTCATTTACAAATGCCAAAAGGTCTAATGTTGATCTATTACTGTTATAAAGCGATGTAAAGCTACGATTAAAAGCGTTAAAACCATAGAAAATTGTCAATAAATTTTTAAAGCAAAGTGAATAGATCAAGATAAAAACTTACAATGATGAGCTTGCCGTCCTGGATGTATCTCTCGAAGCGCGAGTCCTTGTCCTTCGGGTCGATCTTGGTCTGGGTCTGCACGAGCTTGGAGCCATCCCAAGTGAACACGCTCTGAAATACAAATATCATTTTACAAATTTCCTCTTTTATTTTTACTGTACCAGAGAATAATTTCAAATTTTTGTGATTTTCTCCTTTTAGCGAAATTTTAGTATCTAAAAAGAAAAATCTGTCGAAATTTAGATAAAATTCGATTCTACGCCAGATTAAACCAAAGAGATCGGTTTTATAATAAAAACGAAAATTTTTTCTTTGGGGGTCCTAATTGACCGAGTAGAAGCCCCGGAGTTAGAAATCCATGCCCCAGATGAAAAGTCCGTCGGTTAGGGTTTGTAATTTTCTTTGGTAGGGGATAACTTACCATTTCAAATGAAAAAATTAATTCTGAAGAAATATATGTTAGTCTGACAGTCTAAACGAAATGAGCCATTTTATAGAAGTGTACAAGCGATAAATAATGGGGAATAACAAAGGAGTCAGAAATTCCAAAATACTCAATGACAATAATTGTCTGGGTTTCTTTTGTAATTCATAAAATCTGACAAAGGGAGCTGATAAATATATATCAGTAGCTTTTTATTAAATTTCTCGCGTTAACTTAATTAATTGAATTCAATTAAACTATATATACATACCTTGAGAACTCGGCCGTCGGCGGTAGTCTCGTCAAACTCTTTGCCCAAATCGAACTCGGTGACGACAGTCTTGAAAGTGGAGGTGGACACCATCTTCCAATGGTCACCGTCGACGGTGAAATCGAGCACCGGCTTGAGGTTGGCAGCGATCTTGCGCGTCAC
Organism: Ditylenchus destructor; assembly: GCA_022814885.1. Lineage (NCBI taxonomy): Eukaryota > Metazoa > Nematoda > Chromadorea > Rhabditida > Anguinidae > Ditylenchus > Ditylenchus destructor. Next base: position 1,773,733 of record JAKKPZ010000005.1, read on the forward strand.
CAGTCCCACACCAACCTGAAAAATGAAAATAAAATCCAATAATAAAAATAAAAATTGCAACCTACCTGCTTCATGTAGGCATCGAAATTCTCGGACTCCACCAAATTCCACTTGCCAACGAACTGCTCAGCCATTTCTTCGGAGATTGAAAGCGAAAACTTGTTGACTAAAATGAAATTGCGGTGTTTTAAGACATCCATAGGCGGCATATAGCTTTCGCGGATAAATGTGTTTTTGCAAAGGGGAAAGGCGTGATTTGATATGAATGGGAGTTGCTTTAAAAGAGGGAAACAAGCGTAAAGTTATGCTATTATAAGTGTAACCGATTTTTTGATTCTTTAAATCGTGCTGGGAAGGAAGACGCATATTTATATGATACATACAGTGATAGCACCTTGACTTCAAACTCGTTATCCTTAAACACCACTCATGGAATCGATATATATATAGAGCATTGGAACAATGGACAAGGAAAGAGAACTGCGAAAATAAAGCATCTTTTAAGAAGAAAAAGCGAAGAAATTGGTATTCTATATGACGTTTTGTCCTTTAGTCCTATATTAAGCTGAACGATAATTTTAGGAAGAGTTATGGGAAAGCATATTCGAGAGAGGATATATTGTAATTGGTCCATAACAAATATTCATTGTGGACAATTCGATTAATAATGAGGATGACTTATGAAAGTGGGAGCGCATTTTTGTGGAGAGCGGGCAGTTCAGTCGGCGTATTTTTAGAACGAACATTGAGGAATGACTGTCGGTGTTTTGGAATAGGACCGGCCACAACTCCAGCCCACTGCCCGGTCCTCTCTCGCAGTTTTGTACACGTGTCTCCCTCACTCTCATTCATTATATCTTGATTATTGTGCAGTTGTCTATATTTTTTACATCAACTCCCTGATTGGGCCGATCGCTTCGATAAGGGATGATTGATGTATACGACACTCAAAAAGTTACAAATTGTGCTGCCGAGAGAGCTTTTTTATATAGTAGAGAGTGAAAGTAAGTGCCGTCCGATCACGAAAGATTGACGGGAAATTCCCTAGCAATGAAATGAGTCAGCGAAGAATGGCAAAGGAAAACAAATTTTGACTCAGCAATGTAAACAATAAGGGAGCCGAGGAGGGACAACCCACGTGTAAAAATATACAGAAAATGCAATTTATTGCTTGTTTGTGACGTGGCAAGGATGTTGGGCGTATCAAGGATGTTGAGGGGTCACTTCACTTTAGATGGCGCGCCGTAGATGCCCGAAACCGGTGTCAATCACCTCCATTTGATGAGAGAAGTCCGAAAAACACAAAATTAGGGTGGAGAAATGCAACTAGAGCTTTTTATGCCCTGCGGCGTTTTTCGAAATCCATGATACCCCCCTATGGTTCCAAAAAAATCCAAAAAATTTTTTTTGGACTCCCGAAATTAGGCTTGGGGCTTAGGCTGCTGTACAGGCTTAGGCTTGGATATATGCCCTGAGGCGATATCTCGGAATGGTGTGATCCAATCTTGAAAATTCCTTCGGATTCGTGATCAGCGTGGTCGAAAACCCCTAATTAGACGCTTTCAGGCAAAATTGCGAAAAAAAAAATTTTTGGATTTTTTTGGAACTTTAGGGGGGGGGGGTATCATGGATTTCGAAAAACGCCCCAGGGCATAAAAAGCTCTAGTTGCATTTCTCCACCCTAATTTTGTGTTTTTCGGACTTCTCTCATCAAATGGAGGCGATTGACACCGGTTTCGGGCATCTACGGCGCGCCATCTAAAGTGAAGCGTAGCCGATGTTGATATGTCCGTTTCAAAACGTCTGCTTTTCGAATATTTTGTTTTGAAGCAATTACTATAAGAATTCTCAAAGGTTTTACTCGAGATATGTATGTTTCACATAGTTTACTGCTATAAATCATTTACTGGATTTAGACAATTTTTCGCCTAAACTAAAATATGAGAAATCAAGGCATTAATACTTCTAGTCATTAAAACTAGACGACGTACCGGTGAAAGCATTTTACCTAGTATCGAACTATATAGTAGCGATAGTATCGAATATATATATTTCCGAAAGTAAACCGATACTAAACTATTGCGCTAAATATTATGCGGTATTGAGAAACTGAAGATGAACTTTTGTAATATTAAAATATTTAGTTAAAGTCCAATTCGCCTTATTGGGTCAAAAGGAATGAGCCTAATTTTCAACAAATATGGGAAAGTAAAACTTGCAGAACACTCATTTAATTCATAAGAGACAACCTTCAGTTAATACTAAAATTTCAGCATACGAACTGCGCTTATATAGCCTATGATCCAAAGTCTTCGCCTGCACTCAAAGTCAGTAAACAAAGAAAGGGTGCACCAAATTCGAAAAAATGACTAAAGCTGATAGCGATCATAAAATAAGGTGCGAAACACTCCAAACTCTGACCCAGAATGTACCATAAGAGAAAGATTTCAGCTACAACTATAGGACATGAAACGTGTTACCATTTCGACTTGCAAAGTGAAGTATTACAGCGAATGGACTAACCACTTTTACCACTCAAAATGAGTAAACAGAAGAAAGTGGACCAAAATTGGACAAAGAAATTGCGAAGGCGCAATTAATGATGCGCCTACTTTTGTCTTACAATCACGCCATACCACAATTGCCTTTCTCCCATATCAACAATAGTCTTTTTACGCGAGAGACTAGCAAATGGGATTTTTAAAGTGTAAAAGTCCCATTTGCAACATGAGAGAGCAGAGAAAAAGAGATAAAATGGAGCTGACAAGACATTGGGACACTCCGTAGTAGGCGAAAACGAAGACAAAGCTGAGCAATAGTGAAATGCATTACTTTGTGCAGCTTTAAAAATGTCTCTTTTAAGCACTTTGTTGTCTCGCAATTTGTAATATAAAATTGTTTAAAGCGAAGATATACAAATTTTACAACGATTCAAAATGCGTAAACAAAGAAAGGCAATTGTGAAAAATGAAAAAGACGTCATAGAGATAGAGCAGATATCCAAATGATGAAAATGTTTTAGAGCTGAAGGGAGACCAGAGAAAAATAGACGGCAAGAAATAAACGAGAGTAGGCTTAAATGGAAGCGAAGCTCGATAACAAAAGCGAGACTCATAGCATGGTTGCTGAGTTCATAATGCAGTAGTTTGCCAGAAAGACAACAAGACAAAAGCGAGAACGCCGGGTGCTAAGCGAGAGAGCGAGAAACGAACGCTGAGGTAAGCGAACGCCGAGGAACGCTTCAAGGAAAACGTGACTGTTGTTTGTTTACTTTTCCTCTTTAAACCAAATGGTGGATTTGACGCATATATTCGGGAACAAATGTAAGCAATAAGAGAATAAACAACCTGAGCGAAACCAAAGGTTTGGTTATCATTCACTACTAATTAAAGTAACTTTCGACAGTACTTAGAAATGTATTAGCAAAGGAAAGATTCCTGTTAAAATCACTTTAGGCATAGTTAAAATTTGTTGGCTAACACGAGACAAATTTTCATTTATGAGTATATTTTTCCATATTTTCTTGGAAATTGTATGCAATATGAATGTAAGTAACTGAAAAGTATATAAATAGATACTATTTCAAATATCACGTGAATCGAATTGTAACGAGTAGGCCCTCTCGAAAGGCATAAACAATAAATAGATTGCGTATTAGTATAGTGCGTATCATATTTATAACGTCACCTCATATTTTGAGGTTTTGATACAAAAATCATTTCTCCGGTGGTTAATGCCGGAGAAAAGATTTTTGTATCAAAACCTCAAAATATGAGGTGACGTTATAAATATGATACGTCCTCTATACGCAAAAAGGAAACTAGTTCCCTATTAAATATAATCGATTATGAATATGTGTTGTCCCTAAACCTAGAGGGCTGAATTTTTCAATAATCGAAAGTGTAGCATAAATGTACTTTGTATACAAAGATAATTATTCTATGTTGCGTATTATTTTTTATGAACGCATTTATTTAAAAATTGGAAATGGACAAAAGGATTATTTCAGGATTGACTTTAAGCTGTATTAAAATTCATCTCCTTCCGAAAGGACACATAAAATAGTTTTCGTTCAAAGTCCGTCCTGCTTTCTGTTTGTTTTTTTCAGAGTCGTTATCATAACTTTTTTATATACAGTCACTAGCCGAATTTCAATGAAATAACAGTTCAGTCGGTATTTATTCGAATAATTTATTCATCGAGAACACAGGAGAGAGGCGATGGGCACGAGAGACAGAGCAGCCCAATCGGAATGCTGCTGTCCCACTGTCCATTAAACCCCGTTATTGATTACATCACACAAAAAGGAACGAATAGAAAATATGCTGTCTCAGCAAAACATCGAGAACACTGAATAATATAATCCGCTTCTTTGCTATATTCTTCACGATGGCCGTATGAGAGACAACAACAATTGATACGAAGTTTTGCCGCGGAGTGTGGCCCATTGAACCTTTAGCAGATAATCTGCTGACTTCCTGTAGAAAAACGTAGTCATTGAAGCGCACGAAAGATACTACGACTAATACACGATTTGAGAAAAGATCAATGATCACATTTGTGTTTAAGCTACAACGCAAAATTAGCTGGATGGAAAAATTGATAAAATCAAACAGTTCATGAAAGAGTCTATAAATTTGGAAAGAATATTAATAATTAAATGAGGACAATACCAGGTGCAAAAAGGTGGAGATTTCATTTCATAGCATTTGGAAATATTTCATTTTATTATAATTAATATGTCAAGCAATTTTTATAATTTTCTCATAGACTTTAATTTTCTCCTTTAACTTTCTTAAAAATTTGTGTACAGTAAAATTTCCGTATTTTAAAACCTGGTATTCCACTCAGAGTGAGAAATTTTTGGAATATCAGAGCGATTGAACTACAGAGAGAAAAGAGTTTCACATGAAAAGGATGAGTTAAAGAAGACTAATTCGTATGCCAATATCAATTTGGTTAGCAAACAGCGACGAGATTATCTCAGAAATATGCAAACAATTAAATAAGCAAGAGTGAAACTAAAAAATATTAATTAGATTACAAGTACACATTGATTCTTAGTGTGATAGTAAAAAATATTACCGCAAATATTCAAATAGAGCTAATGTTCTGCAAAAATCCACAATAAATCATAAATCATTCAAAGAGGCTCCATAGAAATTTGCAGTATAACTCTGTGCAAAAATTATTGCTGAGACGTTTTCCGATAATTATTGTTGAATAAAAATAATGTAGCTTTTAAGAATAATTCAAATAATCAAAAATAACGACCGATCTCTCAACGATTTTCGGAATTTCTACACAGCTTTCAGATATGCAACATTTAGCAATCCCTGAGAACTGAAATTTTTTAAGCATTGTTGCCGGTTTCCGTTTCTGTAGGAACTGCCGAATCGTAAACGGTGTCATTGTCGCGAATCTCGGTTTGCAAACAGCAAGTTTGTTGTTCCAAGGTTCCGGCTCCACAATCGCAGAAGAAACTGAAAGAATTTTGTTCGGTGAAAATATAATCACCAATAATAATTACCGATCGTGGCGAACAAATTCCGTGACATGACCGCGATGGCAAATACGAATGCAATTCACACAAATGGCATTACGATCAGTTGTTCGACAAGTTATGCATCTAGAAGATAATAATACAAATATGCAAAAGAAAATGATCAATTAGAGGTTTAAAATTATACCAATTAAGAATAATTTTAGTCTTTCGCCATGTTAGTTATTGAAGCAGCATAAATTGAAAAATGATACTTTTGTTATAATGATTCTCTTGAAAACCAAGCAAATTATAATCCTAAAGATTGTTAAGAAAATGCTGATATTCACCTGTAGAAATCATGCATGGGAAAAGAGGTGCAGGAGCTGATCTTGAACAAGCAATATCCTTTGGCCACGGCTCTCTCCACCGCATTGTGATTATCAAATATCCGGTTGTCTCGCATAATTGGTCGAACATCAGTGGCCAAACACAAACCTGAAATAAATACACTCAAAATTCCGTTCGAATCTTGGCAGAAAATATACCTCCAAATTTATTCATGTACAGGTAATTTTGTTCTAAAGTAGCTGATGCGCCATTGGTGATCTCTATTCCTGCGGCTCGACCTTCGAAAATTCGATTTCTTTTAAGAACAGGATTGGATTCTGTAGAAATAAGCACACCGGCTTGGGCATTTCTAAAAAGGATAGATGACTCTCAACATGATTACAGAAAAACACGTAAGCTTAGAAGTATAAGAAAATAATACCTGTATATATCGTTATCCTCCAGGAGACCGCGTCCCCGGTTAAAAATGCACACGCCTCCGTCACGTCCATCATATATTTTATTGCGACGAAGTGTCGGATTACTGTCGGTCTTGATCCAAACGCCTGCCATAGCATTATCAAAAATCTCGTTGTCCTCGAGAACGCCGTTTCCGCTGTTGTAAACAAGGACACCTCCATTTTGGCCGCCCCAGATTTTGTTTCTAGTTATCTTCGGATTGGATCCTGTACGAATTTGCACACCGGAATACAAATGGTTGAAAATATCATTTTCCTCCAACAGGCCGTGTCCATTATCATAGAAGTATACGCCGACCTAAATAGGTGATGTTTAATATCAACGGCAAATGTTGCTTTCTTCGAATTAAAGTTTTTGGTCAACGTTAAACTCAATGTTGCATTTCGTAAAATCTGTAAATTCCCAAGATGAACAGAATTAAATTGCGTTATTTATTCTATATTCCCCTTAAGCAAAAGTCTCATTATCCTCCTCCATTTTTTCATCCGCTAAAAAGACAAAACCTGATTTTATGTAGGTGAATTGTATCAACTTTCAAAAATTTGATGTTTGATCAAGCAAGCTAATTAACCATAAACGATATCATTTTTTATCGCCAGATCTACGATCCATATTTTAACATTTTAATGTTTGATCCGTGAAAGTCCCCATTTTATCTCATTTTCAAATTCCACGCAAAAGATAGGATCGTTTATGTCTGGGATTTTCCCTGGTTGCCCTTGTTTCTCGCGCCCACAGCTCCCCAATTCCTTGGATTCTTTGTCTGGAAGAGAAGGATATATTAGGATAGATGGGGGTCGGCGGCGCAGCCGCAGAAGTGAAGATAGGGCTGCAGATGCAGCCAGGGTGAGTGCGCCGATGCGATTATAATAATAGACGACACATAGAAGATATATGTGAGTGTAGCAAGAGATGCGCAAACCTGTTTGCCAGAGTGAATCCGATTTTTTCTCAGGATGGGTGATGAACCGGTGGTGACCCAAATGCCGGCCAGCGTGTTCCCGTACACTTCGTTTTCCTCGATGAGCCCTTTGCCTTTTTCGTGCTGAAAAGCATACATAATTACAGCAAGGAATATACACAGAGTTAACTATTTAGGGTTAAATTCCTATGTAAATTTGTGGAATGCTGTAGTATTTGCGCAAAAGAGGAGCTTGATCCATAGCTCTTATTATACATATTTTTAACATTGGCGTTGATTCGAATAAAAGTACGATAATACCAGTCTAAATTTTGTCACATGGATTTAATGTGTTTCTAGACAAAAGGATGCTTAATTTAAAGTCTAACTTTGCCCTAAATCAACAATATATATTTAGAAAAATTTCGAGAAGTGAACTATATTTTGTTTGGTTTCTATCATATCTTTGATTATTTATAATGAACTCACAACATAAATACCGCCATGTAGACCGTCGTGAATCTTGTTCAAACGGACAATAGGATCGGAATTCGTTCGAATTTGAATCCCCGCTAGAGCATTGCCATAGATATTGTTCTGCTCTATGAGACCTCGACCCTCACCGAATATATAAACTCCGCCTTGTTGACCCGTAAATATCTCGTTTTTGCGAATCGTTGGTTCAGACTTAAGAGGACAAGGATAATTTATAGATAAAATTGTGAAGAGATACCTGGGAAGTAATCCAAATGCCCGCAAAAGAATTTGAATAGATTCTATTCTCCATAAATTGACCACGTCCTACAAATGAACAAATAAAACTGAAGAAATAAGATGAAGTCATCTTTTACCTTTTTCATGTACATATATGCCACCAGTTTGGCCATGGTGTATATCACAGCGAACTACAGTAGGATTAGCATGGTGCTTAACTTCAATGCCTGAGATTCTGTTTCCATGAATATTACACTTCTCGAAATAACCCATTCCATTTTCGAATGTGAAAATACCCACGTCACGGCCATGGTGGATGTGACATCTTCGGAAGTTGGGATTTGCATGGTTCTAAAACATAAATTATAATATAAAAGCTCATAGAATTATGCCTTCTATTTGTTTCTATCCAATCATTACGTCGAGGAAATTTAGTTTTCATTAAAAATTTATCACTTCAATAAAAACATCAAGAAATTTGAGACAGAAATAGATTTGGCCTTAATTAAAATTCATGTTTAAAATTCGTTTCCGAACAAACTTAAAAACTAACCTTAACCCAAACTCCGGCTAGATTATTACGAGCAATTTCACAATCTTCAAATCGGCCTTGCGCATTATCACATATGAAAATACCAACGTTTTCGCAGTCACACACCTAAATTAGATGTCAGTTTCGTGTTAAAGCTATATATTATCGTGTCGTTATAATTATTCAAATTTCTTACCATGCAATGCTTCACTCGGGGACAAGCAAGAGCCTTCTTTACACACAATGCTGCTCCAACTGCAATAAAGAATAATTATAAAGTATAGTTTACTTGACATTATTATAAGTTTTTAATAACTTTTGTTTGAGATTTCGTGTCAAATAATATGCGCTTTATTTTTAAAATTCTTGAAGATTGAATAAATGCAGTTTTATTTTTAAATTGTGTCAAAGGCAGAGTATTTAATTTTTAACTAGTAATTATTCAATATAAAAATTACCAAAGCTTGAAGAATGTATTATGCAGTAGTCTATAACGGCATCGCTTTCGTCAGTAATCAGCAAAGCATAATGGTTAGTGTGCGGTGTATTCAATGGGCATCCCTTATCGGGGTTGAATATAACAGTGCAATATCCCAGATACGCGCCCAAAGAGCCGTCTATAAAACTAATGGTAGTATCCTTTTGGTTTTCCAAAATCACATTGCGCATTATGTTGTGTTCAGTGCCGGCGCCTAAAATTCATCTTTGTATAAAAGTTAGATGTAAAAAGTTTGAACTTTTAAGTACATTCATCAACTTTTCTCCAGAAGATGGTTCTACTACGATATTGTCACATATAATTAAAATATGTGGTTATTACGCGTCTTGACAGCAAACGGCCTTTCTGTTATTTTTAGCGCATGTACAATAACATTGGAACAATTATTTACAGTAACATTCTAGATTGAGTGGAAAATGTGTTAAAGAAAAACTCATTTTCTAATAACAAAATGCCTCAACTTCTATCAATTCTACCGCTGCTTTTCTCAGATGCGACTAAGGGTAATTAAAATATTTGAAAGAAAAAATACTTACTTGCTCCGATAATTTGCACAGCACTTCCGACGACAATAGGTTCGGGCGTATGACGACCCGTGTGCAAAAAGATTAATTTCTCGAGATCTGGACGAGCTTCGACAAATTTTAATGCCGGCTCAATGGATTCGAAATGGGCAATACGTCTGCCAGGTTGATTGTCATAAATAGTAGACTGGCTAGGACGCACATGCACGCCGTGACGCAATTGTGTGAAACTCTCTTTCCACGGATTTGGACAATTGCGCCAGCGGTGCGCCTCTCGTAGCTCATATTTGCTGGAAGTAGGGTGGTAGAGTGGAGTCGTATACTCGTAGACTTGAATGTAAAGCTGTTTCCTAAAAATAGTATGTTTTATAAACCTCAGCGATATCACTAATTCACGGCAGTTCAGCATTTATTTTCTGTATTTTATGATAATCTTAAAATATTGTGAAGCGTTTTTAACGCAAGAGAATGTTTTAGTAGTTAATTTGCGTTGTAAAGATTTTGTTGTGTTCACTTTCAGGGTAAAATACGAAAATACATTATTTAAACAATTCAAATAAACTGACCAAATGCCCAAATCATTAGAAACTTTGTTAAACCGGCGCGAAACAGACGCACATCTACCGAGATCACCTTCAACCAACCAGGAGAATACTGTAGTCAAAAGCTCATCAGGTAATTTTTCCAAAGGGCATACTCTTGCCTCGGATGGAACAGTGTAGTCTAAAGGTGCAGGATTTACACCGCTAAAATACACAAAATGTTAACAAACATGCGTTAGGTTAACAAAGAAATAACAAACCCATTCCAGGCCTCTCCGGGAGAATCGGGCTTGAAAAGCTTAGAGCAAGGCTCAAATGGAGCTTCTTCTGCAGTAGCGGCCATCGTGCTGCGGCAGGAGGCTTCTTCTTCCTTTTGGAGGCTATGCCGACGACGGACGGCCATGCGGCGAAAATTTTCGGTGGCCGGTGTTGTGGCACTGAATCCCTCACCAGAGGAAGCAGAATCCGAGGATGAGGAAGTGGCTGCGGCTGACGATCCCTCTGAGACTTCGTTATCCTCAGTGGTCAATTGTGGCGAGTCGTCTTCCAATAAAGTGCTTCGACGGCGCAAAACTATAATTATAAAGAATTCGTATTTGTGAAGAACTAAGCGTCTGAACTGTTCCTCTCAATTTTAATTTATCACCAAATATCACATAATTTTTAAATTATGTGGTTCAATTCGTTATTTAAAATAGAATTCAAATGCAACATCACTAAAGGATAAATTTTATGTTAAAGATAGTGTAGATACATCATATTAATTAATTATTTAAAAAATTTTGACTAAAGCAGGATTTTGTAATTTACGGAATTATTATTTTGGATGTCGAAATAATAATCTTGGTTAAGCTATAATCCGGGATAAAACTCACCCATACTGTGCTGCTTCGCACGTCCTGGACTTTTTTGTTCAATAAAATTCTGAACTGAAGCGGCGGTCACCGGGTTCACTTCTTCTTCCTCACGATCGCCGGCCATTCATCTCCTTAATTTTATCAAATTAAACAAAACAGGAAGTACTCTGGATCAGTTCTAATAATAAATGCATAACAAAGCAAACATATGGCCAAAGATTGAGTTCCTGGTTCACAGGAGTGCCCCATAAATCATGAAATTGGAAGAGTCTCACTTCCACAACCCTTCCCGACATTCAACTTCACAACTCGCCCCTCCCGAGACCTTGATTCGCGACATAGAATTCGCAAGAAAGGACAGGAGGAACCACGCCAAGGCTATGTATGGAAAGTGGGGTGGTGTCTGGTTAAAAATCGATCGGGTGGACCAGCCAGCAGCAACCATTGATGAGTGGGAGCGGTGCACGATGGTTGATGCTGGTTGGATGCATACTGCCCCTTTCGCGACCACTTCCATCCGATGGCGGTTGTAGGGCTATAGAGGGGGAGGAAACAAGGAAGCTCACTCCAAAGTGGAAATCAATACGCGGTGGGGATTATGTCCCACAGCAAACAGTTTTGAAAGGCTTGGCGTTCTGTTTTAGGGGCTAGTTTGATTTACGTTTTATGCTGTCCTATTAATAGGTTTATCTTTCCACGTATAAATGATTTACATACTGAACCTCCTCACGTAAAACATTTAAGAATTCGTTTTATTTTCTGTACGCTAATTAAAATTACCGAAAATTAAATTTTATTAAAAGAAAAAGTAGTTTGTCAGGAAATTTGGCATGGGAAGTTACTTTTGAAAAAATTAGGAACGGAAATCGAAAGATAACCAGTTGCTCTTTGGATGAAGCAAAATTTAATTTATCCGTCCGAAGCGGTAATAAGAATAATTATTAATATTATATACAGTGCTCTAAAAGACGTCTTGTCATAAATAGCCGCCTCTCTATGATTACCTAAAATTAATAATCTTATGAAAATATTTTTATGACTTTGATTATTCGTAAAAATAAATGCCTAAAAATACCTACGTTCTTACATACCTAGCATTTTGACGTTACGTGAATGTCTCCATTAACGATATATTACTATATGCCTGTCATGTTATAGATCTTATAGGCCACTTTTATATCGGTGATAATATTTTCATTTAGGTAAAATGGCTACTGCAAAAGGTACGAAAGTGTACGATTTGTGGCAAGGCGAAGACGTCGATAGTGAGTGACTTTTATTATAGGCTTTATTTTAAAATTTTTGTTTTTATAGACTCTAAAGCACAAACCAAAAGCAAAAAAGGACGTTCCAACTATGTGCCGAGCCATTTAAGTGCCGTTGAAGTTCCCGATGAAGGCACGTCCTATAATCCATCTCTCGAGAGCTATGTGGTAACAATAATTATTATTTATCTCAAATTACTATTTGAATCATTTATTCTGCTGTTACATTTAACGCGCATGTCAAACTTTGTTATGAAGGATCCACAATAATTAGAATTTGTTGGGTTCACATTACTTATCTGAGACACCTTCCGAAAAAATGGACCCAGGAATGAGGTAGTACTGGTGTTATTTTCCGAAATACTACCAGCACTTAAAAAACTAAAATACCCTTGGAATATATTTCACGCATCTATCACTTTACTGTTTCAAGCATGGCTGTTACAACTAGGAAAAGCTGCACGAAAATGATTTTGTTATTTGTTCACTTTGGGGGATATGATTAGTAGAAAAATAAATTTTTAGAAATACGCAGGAAAAGTGGCGAAAGAAGAAGCTAAATCTGTTGCGCTTGAAAAAAGGGAGACGAGATTTTTCACTAAATCGGACGACGAGAAATCTTTGATACCAGCCTTCAAAGAGTGCATGGACTTATTTGGAGAAGCTATCGAGCCCACCATCAAGGAGGAAGACGAAATCAAAGAAGAAATCGGCGACTTTGTCAGTAATGCGGAGGATATCACAGATGACTGCAAGGAAATAGGTTAGCAAAAAGTTTATTATTAATACTACTAAATATTGTATAATTCAATTATACTAAAATGGAATGTTTTCAGATAAAGTTCAAGTGAAAAAACCCAGACCCAAAACAATGAAAGAGAAGAAAAAGGCAGCACTCCGACGCGTGCAAGAAAGAAAGCTCACCTTAGGAGCTAAGAAAAAGCAACTAGTGCAGCAGCTTTATAGGTAGAGTACATATCCATTATTGAATAAAGTAAAACAAACATGGTTATAATTGAAAATTAAATTCGAGTAACAATGTTAACAAAGAATGTCTGAGCATGAGATAATTTTTCATAGCAAATTTGTTTCTCTAAATATACCACTTGTTACATACTCTTATGTGTAGAAGAATATTTTTATGCTCTCAACACTTTCGACAATGCAAGAATAAGGAAAGGAAAGGGCTTTATTTGCAAAACAGAAGGGTGAAAATTCTGACCTATCAGTATGAATATTCGCATCGTGACTTATCATTAGCGAGTTGACTTTTATTAAATCTTATGTGGTCTTTTTCAACTATGCTTTTAAAGTAATAACTAAAAACTGACTGTTTAACGTTATTATTGCGCTCTTCCAATTTATCACGAAAAACAATCATTTTTCGTTTAGCTTGAAGTCCATCAAAAAGAATGTCGAAAATTCGCTAAAGGAACACGAAAAGGAAGTGTTAACTCGCGCGAAAAAGAGGGAATTAGACAGGTTGATTGGCAAAAAAAAGCTTGGCCGTGGGAAATTCGAAAAACCTTTGGAACCTATTGCACTGACGTCCGAATTGACAGGTTCTTTGCGTGCAGTAAAAATGCCTGAAAGTGTCTTCAGAGGTATTTTAGCATCCCTTGATCTCTATTTCTAAATTCAAAAATTTTAGATCGTATAACTAGCCTACAGCAACGAAACATTCTACCGATTGCCGGCGCACATAAGAGCAGTTACTTGAAGTCGAGACTCAAAGCCAAATATGTTGAGAAGAGGTCTGCCAAGAATATCACAAAGGGAACAAGGGTTATTTAAATGTGTAGATATCATATTGTTATCCGCCGCTTTGTTTTTATTGTTGATTACACTTCTGTTTGACTTTTAATAAAGTTACGGAGTTGAAATCGTTCCAGGAAAAAATACAAATTTTGTTGTGGCATAAAATAAAATTTTGCCCAATTTCTCACGATTAAATAAAGACAAGGGTGTATTTTGTAACGATATACAGAACTTGTGATGCAAAGAAACTACCTTGCTAATATAGTAAGGAGGAAATCAGACGTTTTTGATTATCAATTTTTAGTATTTGTTGAATCGTCGAATGTTGCACCAAATTTATTGCTCAAATACGCATAGCGTCAAATAAATGCATATTGACATGAGATTGCATCAGAAGTTACATTGAACTAAACAAATAAACAACTGGAATCGTTAAGAGAGTGAGAAATATTGACATCAAACAGCAATCGAGTCGCTCCGCAATTCTCACATAACCATTTTGTTCAATTTTCAGCTGATGTCGTCGCAGAATGCCCAAATCAGCACCAGGCTGAAATTATTGACGAATTTAAATCACTGCTGAAACAATCAAATACCTGACTAATATTCCATAGCTCGCAGAGCTTGTTCAAGCAGACCTCTATTGTGCATAGCTAAACAATTTCTATGAGCTTGCTATAATAATCATTTCAACGAACCTTCCGATGTAAAGCCGAATCTTTTGAGAAGTTGACTTGTTTTTGCCGTACAAGATCTTCAGTCCATTCCGCATCTTCCTCACCTTGCAGCGATTGTTTGTCGGATTTTTCTTGCGATCCCACATGGTTACCATATCCCTGCGTCATATTCCGGGTCTGAAAAGAAGTATAGAAGTAAGAATAATAAGTATATTTATAAGTTGCGTTTTACATGAGTCACAGTAAACCCAGCCTAAAAATCGTTCGGTTCAGTTTAAAATCGATTCAGTTAACTATGACTGTGTTCATGCTAAAGATTCCAATCTTAAACGTGCCTATCAATTATTCCATCTAATTCTCGGAATAGTGGAAGGGTTGCAAACCTAGCAAATTCGCGCTCGCTATGGAGCTAATTAAACAATCATTATATGGATAAAGAGTTCTTTACGTAAGGTTTAAAAGAACTGTTAATAGTTTTAATTATGGATATGTTACGAAGGGTCCGGGCCCACGGATAAAAATAGGATCACGTTCTTGCGATCAAAGTTTATTTTCATAAAGAATATAATATATAGTTTTTATATATAATATAAAGTAATATAATATAAAGTTTTACGTTATTTAATATTTGACACATTATATTTTCTAATGATAATAAATTTAAACGATACTTGCGTCGCTTTACCAGTGTTTAAATTTTGTGATTGAAAACCTTCAAGTTCGGTGTTATTGAATATTTTTGACTCTACTTTGTGACATTTGTTGTATAACCATAATGCTGTTAACTGCCTCTCTTATTAAAATGCCTTGCCTTAAAACGTTTGTACGTTGATAGCCCAAACATTCGGAGGAGCCAGACTGGAGGTTCCTCACCAAATCGTCCCAATCTGTGGACTCGCATTACCACGCCGGTCATCATTGCTGCCACACTTATTACCAGCATGTTGAAAAGAAAGTATGCCACTAAAAATTATTATTTGTATGTTATACGTCAACATATTTTAAGTTTTTGACCAGTTTTAGTTTCTTTCGCATATAAAAAAGTAATACGGAAAGATTTATTCACTAATTATCAAATCTTGTGCGGGTCTGTGCTTAATGCTGATCTGTTCTTGTTTTTCATGTGTTTTTCATATTGAATGGGCATTTTGATTTTTCAACGTCAAAGTTCCTTCACTGGGGGCAATAGTTGGGGGGTTCAGACTAAAAAGAAAGCAGATCAAAATAATTTCAGTCTTGCGAACTTCGCATTAACTTTTAATTGGTTTCTAATGGGATTTTTTGGCTTTGGCAGCTGACAGAATCGAATTTTCTGGATTGTCAACAGGTAATCTATGTCTTGTCCCGCCAAGCCCTTAGGAATTCTCATAAACTCCTCACCGAGTAAAGGAACTGATGTTGAACTGTGTGGCACTTTTTCGCTTACTACGAGCGAAAGAACTGCTGACGTGAGAATTGCTGTCACTCCCAAAGAAAAACGCTCCTAAATATAAAAATGGTAACTGTAATTAAACATAGACTCCAAACGTCATAAAATTTCATGAATTTTCACGAAAATGCAGAATTGTAAATAGCTCTGATTATGATTATCCAGCTATTGAACTAAGTTTTTACGTGAATCTCTGGCGAAAGAAGCTGAATGTGTTTAAATTGGCGCGCTGTTTGAGGGTACGGGACAATTCATCAAATGGACAATTCATCACACGGGACAATTCATCACATGGGACAATTCATCACATGGGACAATTCATCACATGGGACAATTCATCACACGGACAATTCATCACATGGGACAATTCATCACATATTGTGAAAAATGGCCAATTTTTATAAAAATTTGTGTTTTTATGCTATTTTTACCGTTCTTATACATTTTTTACACTTTTTTATACCCTTTTTAATTAAAATTACGCTATTTTACCTTTAAAATTTTCATTATTTCAGTGACTGTCGACTGGCTTGAACCAAAAGTCGCGCAGCCCTTATAAGGGTTGTTCGGGAGCTTAAGCCTAAGACTAAGTCTTGCTTTGACCCAAGGTTGTTCGAGCCGCAAGCCTAAATCCTTGTTTGGCGCCTTATAAGGTGCGCGAAAAATGTAATGGCATATGAGCCTAAAAATCCAAAATTTATAAGTAACCACATATTAGGTAAAAATTGAGGTAATTTAAGGTAAAATAGCGTAATTTTAATTAAAAAGTATAAGAATGGTAAAAATAGCATAAAAACACAAATTTTTATAAAAATTGGCCATTTTTCACAATATGTGATGAATTGTCCCATGTGATGAATTGTCCCATGTGATGAATTGTCCCGTGTGATGAATTGTCCATTTGATGAATTGTCCGTGCCCCCTGTTTGAGCATCCGCACCTCTTTGTGGGTTAATAAAGCAACGGTTAATAAACAACGCGCCAATTCAAACGCGGATATTCAGGTTCCTATCAGGGCTGCATCCGGGATTTCGAAAAGCCGGACCGGATACCGGATAGTAAAAAAAGCCGGATATTGACCGGATACCGGATATCCGGATAACCGGATATTTCAATTTTTGGCGCCAAATTTGAAATTTTTTTCCAATCGGGTCCTTCTAAGTCGCAAGGTGAATTTCCGTCCCCCCCCAGCAGAATATCCCACTTTTTGGGGGTCCCGGACCTCAAACTCGCGAGTACCCCCCCAAAACCCATGATTTTAGGGGGGTTATCAATGTCAGAATTGGGGTGGTCCCGCCACGAAAATGGAGAAAATGCCATTTTTTCAGTTTTTGGGGGGTTTATACAAAAGAAACTTTTCGGGATCAGCTCCTTTCTGGACGCACGATACGTCAAAATGCTCCCCGTAGAATTCTAAGAACGAATCTGCAAAAATTTTTTTGCGGCGATCTCAAAAAGTGGCTTTTTTGGCCAAAAAAGTGCCAAAAATGCCACTTTTTGCGCTACAAAGGAAACTTTTCGGGATCAGCTCCTTTCTGGACGCACGATACGTCAAAATGCTCCCCGTAGAATTCTAAGAACGAATCTGCAAAAATTTTTTTGCGGCGATCTCAAAAAGTGGCTTTTTTGGCCAAAAAAGTGCCAAAAATCCGGAAAATCCTGGATTGCCATGGGCGCCGCCATGCGGCGTAGCCGCTGGGTGGTCCTATGGAATTTTGATGCTAATTTGCAAAAATTTTGCCTAAATGCATGCTTTTTGTTTCCCTTTTATTAAAAATGTGCAAGATTAGAATAAATGTTGTAAAAATACAAGTATTTAAACAACTTTTAGCGACTTTTTTGGCTATTTTATTGCAATATATGAGCAATTTTAACCAATTTTACCACTATTTGTTGACAATTAAACGTTTACACACTTTTTGCCCGTTAACTTAACGACTTCATTGGGGTTCCAATATAAGAACTATAATAATTTTTGAAAATTGGGAAGAATAGAGTCAATTTTCATTGAAAAATGCGTTACCGAATTGCTGCTACCAATCTGCAAAAATTACGTGAAAATAGCGCCGCAGGTGAAACTTTTTGAAATGGTAAGCTTATTTGGCAAAAATTTCGCGTAAAAAATTAATTCATACTAATTAATAATAAATTTTACAGGCCTCCCCCATTGCCTGATAAAAATTTTTTAATAAATATTGACAAATTTCAATCTAAAAATTTATTTCAATGATTTACTATAGTCAATTTTTAAAGAGAGAGCCAATTTTTCCAAAACATTTGCCTGCGGCGCTTTTTTTCCGCGACTTTTCCCATATATCTAGGATTTGACTACATTTTGAAAATAAGCACCCTTAAGAATACACGGGAAAATGTGTAACGGACACCTCGACAGCAGCGAAATACTAGTATAGAATTGTGCCTTCATTAGTGTATTTTGCCAGAAATACAGAAAAATTCAAAAAAAGCGCCGCAGGCAAATTTTTTTGAAAAAATTGGCTTTCTATTTAAAAATTGACTAAAATTTCTCATTGAACTAAGTTATAAGATTGAAATTTTTCAATATTTATTGAAAAGTTCATAAATTTTCAGCACAAAATTTTGAAAAAAACAATGAGGCAAACTACAAAGCTATGAAGAAAACAGCGCCGCGGACGAAAATTTGTTGAAATATTAAACTTGTTTGCCAAAAATTGACTTTGAAAAATGTTGTAAATCTTTCGAATTAAAATCTGGAAGTATAAATGCATCAAATTATAAAATGCTAAAAGTGTATTACTGAAAAAGATATAGAAAAGAATGAGTTTTAACGAAATAAAATTAGTTTAATTGGGTAAAACAGAGAAATAGAATGGAAAAGAAACAAGAAAAAATAGCGCCGCAGGCGAAATTTTTTTGAAAAATTACGCTGTAAGCCAAAAATTGACACTGAAAATTTTGAATATTCTACGGAATTTTCAAAAATTTTCGCCTGCGGCGCTGACTGCATTCTTAGGGGTGCTTGTTAATATCCGGTGCATCCGGCGGACCCCCCTAAAATCCGGAAACCGGATACCGGATGGCGAAAAACACCGGATAACCGGATACCGGATGCAGCCCTGGTTCCTATGTCAGGGTACATCAGAGAACATGACCAACAGTCAGCTGTAGAAAGTTTCAGCAAATGTTTAGTGAAAATAAATTCCACTATCAGTATCAGAAGAATCCCAATATCATACGTACTTGTCTTTCAGAATTGGTCGAGAAGCGGGCATACAGTCCAACAATTGAAATAGCGCACATCACATAACTAAACAGTATTTTGTTTCATAATCACAACGTTAAATGCTTTGAAATTGAAAAGAGTCGAAATAAAATAGATAGAAGCAATAAACTTTCGTTATGATACCTTGGGAATGTCACTGTGGCCATATAGAAGAGGGGTTTGCGCTTCACCGCTATTTCATAGTGAATCTCGCTGACCTATAATGACACCAATCAATATTCTCGAAGCAACCTACGGTTTATCGTCAAACAATAAGTCTCACCGATATTCCTTCGTGCTCATATTTCCGCTCAACCACACTGACATTAAGCAAAAACCATTCCTCATTAGGTGCGTAATGATCCAACGAATGTTCAACGTGTGCGTGTAAGCGAATCTTTTCGTCAGAGTAAGCCCAACTGGCAATCTGTAATCTTTGTCATAATACTTCATAAGATTCAGTGAAATTTCCATATTATCCTTGGTCAGGATCAAAGGTGACTATGGGATGTAGAGATATTTGTAATTTTATAGACAAAAGCGCCATAATGGTCGTTTCAGAATTCATTATGCACGCCATTTTTATAACTGTATTATTGAGAACAAAAACGACCATATTGAAAAAAGGAATGTTACCTCCAAAGCACATTTTTGAGTATCCAGAGGAAAATGTTTGATATTTATTTCACATGTGATGGTGTATACTGCCGGATGGGAACTTTCCACAGTGCCGTCGCTTGAAATGACCACAGGTGAGCGAATAGCCGAAAGCAGGTCTTCATGTTGCAGCCTAGAGGCAGAAATCCTTTAATTCTCGAGATACATTGGTTCTTGCAGCTGCAAGCCCCCGCACCCCCCGGCCCACCCGCTAAGCTATGCCAAAAGCGAGCAAGCACTAATGGAATTTTCCCTCTGAAACTCCGGAAAAGATAAAAAATTGTACTTTGCCAAAAAAATTTAAGTAAAAGCAGACAATTTGTGTCGAAAAATGAGCTTCCGGGGAGTCGGAGAAACAATCCCAATAAAAGTGCCCACATGTTGAAAACAATTATGTCCGGCATCCAGACGGTAGTCATCGGAAGCCACGTCTAAAATAAAATTCTATTATCCATCTGCCAAAGTGGCAAAAATTAACCTTCTTTATGCCGCCGAAATTTTCTGGTCTCCATGAAAGAGTTGGATCGGTCCATCGCTATAATTAATATTCGTCTTAATTCGTATGAAAATAGTTTAATGCCAAATTTTTACACCCGAAAAAAATTTTTTACACATTTAACCCTGATTTATTATCCTTTTGATATATAATTTCTTGAGGACATTTTATTTTTTGCGCCCAAGGCGTTTTCCCAAAAGAATATGTTTCCGCCGACGCAAAAAATCGATTTAAAATGCAGAACCAGACATTAAACCGAGTTAAATAAGGAACAGCTGCCCAAATTTAGGCATTCACATTATTATAATCTCTAAAGTGAGCTATGCATGAATTTACTTAGACACATAAAACGCGTAGGTTTCCAGATGGACCTAAACCAAACCTCATCAACATAAACGAGGGCAGTAAGAGTTTGCTTCAGTTCGTCGATGCCGAGAATATGCACAAGTTCCTGAATAAGCAAAATAAATAAGGGAAATCCACAAGGAAATTTGTGGAAGAAAATTTACCAATTCGTAGTGGACGTCCACGACTGCGTCTGGTGGCGCATTACGGTTGTGTTGTGATAGCTAAACATTAGATGTAAACATAAATGCTAGGAAACTTTAATTGAGAGAGTTAAATATAAAATGAAAGCTTACCAAAAATTCTGTTAGATTTCTAGACGCACCTAAATTAGTAATAAAACGTATCGGTAAACATTAAATAGCAACAATTTACCATAAAAAGTTTCATTAGGATTGTTTCCAAATTCAGATGAGCGTTCTATTTTAGAACTTGATACATCGGATGACGCAAATAACTAAAGATATTTATTTCCGGAAATTCAATTGATCCATAAATGAACGACGTATCGACCACTACTGTATTCACGTTATATTTATTTTTATACAAATAGAGGTAGGATATCGATATTCCTGAGTTAATAACAGTAGTCTAATCCAGTCTAAATTGCATCTTCTGTGCTTGTGATCTAAATTGCATCTTTTGAACCTCAGTTCCAAAATTTTGTTTCAATTATAACAAGCAAATTTTTAGTAATTTTCAGCAATTCCGAAATCTGTAACTGGCTACAATCCGGTCATAAACCAAACCCTGTAATAGTGGTAATTATTGTATCGAATTTCTTGCAACTATTTATTATCTCTAATCAATATTTGTAACTATTTCCTGGATTGTTCCATAAACCCTTCAGCATTTCATTCTTGAAATGCTTGATAGAAAAATTTGAGAGCTATGATGGAGTCAATGTCTACAACGGGACTCTCATAAACTTGATTTATAATTACATCAATTGCTTTCTGCTCTACTTTTGTCCCTCACGTATTAACGATTCGTTTCCGGTAACCGAAAGAGATATGTTCTTTGGTGCTCTATCATTTAGAAATTATTCATTACTCTGCTACATGAACCAGGAACTTGATGTAAATGTGCGATACGAATACTGTAATGTTTACAACCAGTTCATGACTCCTTTCTAGGAAACAAAACTCAGGAAGCAAATAAAGATATTTACACTTTTACACCTCAATCTAAGATTATGCTTTTTTGCATATTCATCCAAATGGCTTACCTGAACCGTCCTCTCCTTCTCCGCCAATGAGAAACTCGCAGCCGGTGCAATGTATTTACTTCCCAACCCAAGCACTAACAAAGCGATAGGTGAGAAATTATAGAATATAAATGACGATTTTAAGGATCGAGATTCGCATCTGTGTAATAAATATTGGAATACTAGACGTAAAGGCATCGCTAACGGAAAAATACCCGCCTGTCCTCAAAAGTGCGACAATATCAAAGGTGCTCAATCTCGGTAAGGACTACCGATCGGAGCCACTGGTGCCAATAAAAATAAAATAATAGACATGAAGGATGACTCTACTTTTTGCTTGTCGAATGGATATCCTTCGTCCAATGGGTCTTTGTTCGATGGACCGCCCCTCTGCTTCAGTCAATTCCGAGATGTATTTACTACTAATGATATTCAAAATAAAATTCTTTAGTGAAATTTCAAGGATTGTGCAAAAATTGCATCTTATTTTTTGGAATTACATTTGTCAGTTTTTCTATGCAAAATAATATTGCTTGTAATAACTGAAACCCATTTTGGGTGGTGTTCCAGGATTTTTGAAAATTGTGTCCTTCGAATAATAAAATTTATTCACTGACTTATTCACTTGACCTATGGTGTCTTTCTGATCGCCAGGTCAGAATTGGTTAGTTAGTCTGCAAGAAGTTGCAAATTTTGCCAATCCCCGAAATAGTTTTTCACGAAATAGGTTAGAGTGGATATGGGCGTTATAATAATCTCATATTTGAGCAAATGTTAGCTTATTTTATAATGCATTCTACGGAAAATGCTATAGTTTATTGCAATACGTGGTATATTTCGTCCAAAGTTATAAAAAGTAATATTCAGCGACATATACTGTATGACTATGATATTGCTCAAGAATGGAAGACTATGCTGACTTTGACGTTGTGACATAATTTCCTAAATCATAACAAATGCTGTTAAAAGATTTGAGAATAAACCTCACCAAGTCGAATATTCAAAGTATGCACAAAACACTGAGGATTAATGCTTGCATTGGCTGGGGAATCGGGACAAAATAACGGTTCACTGTTCCGTACAAGCAGATCAAACCCGCCTACAGTTATTTCATTTCCACTCCGTCTATAATAGAAGACAAATGAATATAATGTTTTGTATCGTTAATTTTCACATGCATCAAAAAGATAATGGTTTAACATTCGGCAAAATTACACCTAAAATTACTTAAAACACTTTTTAGTCACAATATCAAAAAATTTTGCGACATATCAAAAATGGATAAGTTTCTGATTAAACTTTTTTGGCTAAAAACGCAAGTCAATTCCAAATGACGAACACTTTTTCTAAATCCAGAACATCGAGCATGTGATTTAGGACACGACATTTGAGCTCTAAATCTTCCTGACTACTCGGCGTCAAACTCGGGCTGGCATTCACCTGAAATATCAAGTGCAAATTTTGACAAATAGTGGTGTAATCACCTCGAGAAGCCATGGCTTAAGATCCTCATCTAATATAACGTCGTAACCATATAATTCAAAGCAATGCGCATCCTGCATTATCAAAGCTTGCACAGATCGCAGACTATGGATTACAATCCAGCCAATTGCCGCAAGTAATTTTTCTATCTAAAGTTGAGGATGTTTCATTGAGACAGTGTAAAGCTTGAAAATTTTAGGCTAGCAAATGCCTGTAAAGATATAATTTTCAGAATTGTATAAAATTTTAGGACAAAATACTGGCACATTATTATTTTTTGGAAAGACGGAACAATTCTGTACCGAATAGAGTTGTAAAAGAGTCATACCACATCGACTCCATGTCTGCTCTGGAGATACTTCTTGAGTTTATCGAGCGACCACTTGAGTCCTATTTCCGGATCATAATCCGACGCCGACTTCGCAATAGCCACATTTGTCAGATGGACGTATGCATCCTCGACAGACTCCAAACTATATCTCGAATGCGAAAAGCGAGCGAAACCCTCGCGATGGATCCAAACATTCAACGGACGAAACTAAACCAATATCACGCAACACTTATATTTGGAGATAGATAAACTCCATTCGCAACTTACAGACGTCACCAAAATGTAGAGCCGAATGTCGAACTTCTTTCCACCAATTAAGTATGGGTTGTGGATGTAGCTTTGCACAACGTAAGGTTGCGTTTCTGAATCAGTGGGCTTCTTGTCCTTCTAAAATCAGTTACGCGTTTGCATTGCAACATTGATAATGACCTTTTTCCATTCCGTTATATCCTTCAACTTGCGAAAGAGAAAGATTCCTTTGCCTTGCGCACCAGCGACCGGCTTCATTATCCACACTGAATTTGTTGATATGTAGTGAATCATACATAAGCGTACCTGTGTCCGGCGGATACTTCCGGAACTCTTCCACAAATAAATGGTACTCCAACTACAAAAAAATATTATAAGTACTGTAAAGTCTTGATAGCCTAAACCATTTACTTATTTTTTGGTGTACTGTTTTTCATACAATTGAAATTCTTTTTGCATTACAAAAATATAGAAAAATGCACTCCGAAAATAAGCATACTCATAGAATAAATTGAACGACTCACTGGAAGAACATAGCTGGCTGGTAAGTATTCGACCCTGAATATAATCACATTCCAAACAAACAAAGCATCTGACTATCTCTCACTTGTTTGTATTTTCCGGATTTTTACGGAACTTCTTGTGATTCTTTATGAGACAATCCTTCCTTGTTAGTTCGAAGTCATTGCGAAAATGGCACACCAATTGACCTTCTTTGAACTTATGACGGTCGTAGCATGTAACTTAAGAACTCGTACATAATTAACAGCTTATCAGCTATTTCAGGATTTGGATATATTTTTGATCTATTCAGACTTTGAATCTAAGTTGTTATTTTTAAGGATGCCTTAAAAGTTTCGTTACTTGTAAAATGAAGCCGAAATTTGGAACAGAATAAAAACACAAACTAGAAAGACAGTAACATCCTACCCATCCAGTCTCGATTAACCCAGAAGAATATCCAATCATCGCCTCTGAAAATAGACTACCATTTACAACAGCGAAATTTAAGCCGCATACAATGTCGGAGACCATCCTGGTCTACTATTTAGTACATCCAGGATAGTGTTATTCAGAGCGCATTTCCACAAAACCTTTCGCTTCCTAAATTTGATTGTGAACAGAAATGGAAACATGGAAACTTACTTTGTTTTAGCAGTTTCAGAGTTATTTGCCAACATTATCTCTTATAAATAAATATTATCGGCTTTCAAGACTTGGCATTAAGGTTTTCTAAAAACTCGCACGCCTGAACGATTTTAATGCAAAGCCAAAAGTGGTTTGGTCTATATATGAGGGCCCAGGAAAAGAAACTCTGAGTCTATATAATTTTTTGTCCCGAAAGAGAGAACAAATAAATGATGTGACAGATAATAATAATAAAAGGTGGGGGATTGTTGCTCAATGTTATCGAATATGACTGTTTTAAAGGATGCGTTAAAGGTTCATTTTCGATTCTTAATTATGAACATACCTTCCATATTGCTATTGCAGTTATCATAACTCATAGATTTTAAACAAAAACTATGTTTCTATAACGTTTGTTGCTATAGATATAATCACTATCACAATTTCCTCAAAAGATGCCAACGCCTGTGGCCAATTATTAAAACTCTCCTGCCAAAGGGCGCTGTAACGCTCGTGCTCAGAACGATAATTTCCTATGCAATCAAAAAATTATTAAAGTTCACAAACATTAAACCATTAGTAAGTAAAGGATGCTTTGCTTTTACTAATTTATAATTGAATTTATGATATTGATAGAAGTAATAAAAATTCTCAATTGCAAAAATTTAATTTCAGAGGGAACTTTCGCGTCGCCGCTCGGATTCGGGCACGAGATAGTTAAATCGCTTCCTCTAGCCGAGAGAAGACGATTGGTACCGGTATCGCCGGATTACGGATTTGTGGCTCGGGAAAGTCGTAGATTTACCACGGGAAACTAAATTCGAGCAGCCGAAAGTCGTGAGGCTCCACTGACAAAGACACTGGCGGTATGATGATTTAGGATAAAGACCGGGAAACTAAGTTCGAGCATTTGGTTCCCGTAGGGAGCCTATTAGCTTGTTTCTGAATAAGGGTTCAAACATCGTGAATCTAAAAGTATATTTATGGAAAAATTTTGCTTGACGACGTCTCTCAGCATCTCGTTGTAATGCTTAATAATTGCATTTATCCGTTTCCATTTTTTTTATTTTATTGTAGTTTCGAGAAATTGAGTTGACTTCACATTGCTTAGAGAATGCCATTGTTATCTCTCTAGCAATGCTCGTAATTCTTGATTATTGACATTTATGTCAACAAAAACTACTTTCTCGAGTTCGGCAAATGCGTGGCTCGGTACCACCCAGCGGAGCCAGTGGTGGAGCTATCTCTGCTTTTGGAGCTCA
Organism: Ditylenchus destructor; assembly: GCA_022814885.1. Taxonomy (NCBI): domain Eukaryota; kingdom Metazoa; phylum Nematoda; class Chromadorea; order Rhabditida; family Anguinidae; genus Ditylenchus; species Ditylenchus destructor. The sequence goes on from JAKKPZ010000005.1 coordinate 1,800,121, forward strand.
TTATCTCATCCAAATTTACACCTGAGTTGGTCGCCCATGTCGATCTTTGGAAATGGTAAAATTGACAGAAACCTGGCCAGTCGGCAGAAAGTGCCGCCGCATTCCTGTTTATCAGTTTCTGTCGATGACTACTTTTCTCGCAGACTTTATTCAGGTTCACGATTGTTAGAAATTTGGAAATATTTTGCGGATTAGTAATAAAAACAATTGCCTCAGTCTTTTAGTAAAAGTGTTGCACAATTATGAGAAATAATCCAAATTTTCATTATTTCCATGCAAAAATTTTTACTTTTTTTAATCCTACGTGTATCATTACTTTTCGGTGCCAATATTCCTGCATAATTTGTAATGCTGGTGCCAATATCAAACGGTACAGCTCCTAGGACTGTTGTTCTATGAAGAAAATTAGCCCAGGAACAATATCCGTCCGAGAACATTAAAATTTCAGGAAGAATGTAGTTCCTGAAGAATTTTGTAAATCTTTAGGATAGTTGTGTTTCAATGTTTGTGAACATCTTCCGATATTCTAGTACCTTTCAGAATATTCCACAAATTTTCCTCGGGGGCAACGATTCCGGGGGCCAACTGTCACATTGAAAATCTTACTGGCACCAAGATAGCACTGCAGTGTTGTTTTTACTCATAAATATTTTCATTGATACTGGCTACTGTTATGTAATTAGCCTTAATTGGCCGTATTAAATTTCAACTATATTCTTTTTACGAACAAAGCTTGCAATGGCAATGTTGTCTAGGAAATTATTTTCATGAAATTTAGGACAAAACCTTGAGTAATGCATGGATTTTTCCTTCTATGGATAGAAGTGTGCTCCGTGTGGGTGCTTCTTCTTATTGAGCAACTCACATCTCAAAACATTTCCGCAACACAGACAATACCGGTATTAAAACATTCTCCTTCAACATTTAATTAGCAATTTAGCTGAAAATTGGATTTATTGGCATGAATTCGATTGAGCAAATAGTTTTTCAAGAAGCATTTACTGATTTGCAACAAACGGTTACTATTGATTCTCGACTCAACTTATCGTAAGTTATTACCAATAAAACCATTTAAGAGCTTACAGCATTTCGAATAAACTATGAGTAAACGTCATGTGAACAAACTCTAATCAAGTCATTTAAACCGAGCTGTCCGCGAAGTTGCGAAAAAAGTAAAGCTTAAATAAATTGTAGATGTAACGAAGTGAATAACGCCTAGGGATGATCCCTAATAACAGCACGTGAGACAAAAGTTAAGCACACTAATATATGGGCTTTGAAATCATATGACTTATCCGAAGAATCTTAAAGAACCTAATCAGCCTGATGTTGATGTACAATGTCAAAAAGCAAACAAATATTTCAAGCCGCATTTAAATTGAGGCAATTTTTACGAAGAGCCAAAAAATGTTAATTTGTAGTATCATTGTAATTGGCGTTCGGCGTTGCAAAGGGATTGCAAAGCAAAAAAAGTTTACAAAAAATAACCTTGATATTACCCTTGAACTGGGTCCATACTTTTATCAAAACACGATATGCAATATGATTGCATAAAGGTTTAAAAAAATTGAAGTAAAAAAGCAGCCGTCTAGGGCAGCTTAATTAGTCTTTATAATTGTAAGGCCGGTTTTTATTATCTTCAACAGTACAAAATACGGCTTTGCTAATTTAAGTTTTGAAAAGTTTTTCTATTCTCATACAACTACCAGTTTACACAAATACGTAATCCACTGTCATCCTAAAGACCATATGTTTGTTTAGAAGGCCAAAAATCTGCTTTCTAATTATCTCAAATATTTGTTGCAGCAGAGTTCTTTGAAAAAAAGAACTCCCGTGTATTTTAAGTTTTTTAATAAACCAAATATTGCATTTACCTACGAGGTGGATCTCGTAATTTTGTTGTGAAAATACAAATTTGATGTCTTTACTGCATTCCTAAATTAAAGTTTGTCTTTCATCACAGACAGCAGACACTGGTCTGCTGTATTGTATAAAAAGTGCAGAATTTGCGAAAAAGATCGTTTTCTGGAAATATATTTCCTCAAATTTTGTGTTTATTTAGCTTCGAAATTCGAGTTGGATGCGAGCAAAGCCGAGGATTGAGCAGCGCTGCTGAAATGTATATCCTGAATCGCATCAATGCATTGATTGGTCCCGGGTGTGCCGATGGTATGTCGCTTTAGGCAATTTCTAAATTTGCTCAAATTTTGAAAAGCTTCTAAAACGAGCAATAAAAACAGGGAATACAATTTTTCCTCTAGTAACATTTAGATACATTTATATATGAAAAGCATGAAAGGTGTGTTTTCCTGGATGTATGGGAAAGATAATTGACTGTTATCAAAATTTAAGCAGCTATATTATTGATATCTTATTTTTAAGGAATGGATTGTGTGGGTCTGTTGACAGCATCCTGGAAAATCCCGCACTTAGTTTATTCCACGTCTCCTGGAGACCTCGCCGACAAATCCAAATACTCCACTGTAGCCAGGTTGGTCTTTTATTTTTAACACTAAACATCATCATTTTGCTTAGAATAAGTCCCACCAACGCAAACACTTTCACGGATGTGATTCTTTCCATACTCAACGCATCTGTGGAATGGAAAACGGTAAAACATTTTACCATTCGTCTAAATTATAAAATTGATTTCAGGCAGCCATACTCTATAATGCGCAGGATTCCGAGGTTTCCATCAGGTAGTGCGCCTTCAACATATTATCCATGTTCCATCCAGTGCTTTTATTATGTTATTCGTTTTAGAGCAAAATATTTGCTGGATAAGCTTTTGAATTCTAACGTGAAAATGCAGTCCTTGGAATTGTCTCCAAATACTACAACTTTCGATAGTGACGTGCTCGAACAAGTGGATTCGATTCGCCGTTTCACACGAGGTATATTACTTAAAAAGCTGTAAAGAATTGATTACCGCACAAATAATTATGAACATGGTTAAACAACAGATTATTCGCTATTTTTATATTCGGTTGAATAAAAATCATAAAGTACAAATTGAAGTGACTCTAATTACTAACTTGAAATTTTCAGTGCTAATAGTGCTCATGGGTCAAGGCATCGGAACGTCGTTGAGTGTATTGCAAATGCTTCAGAGTCGCGGCATTTCTACATCAGAATTTGTCATAATTTTGCCTTGGCTTCAGCGAACGCCCGATGAGAGATTACCTTGGCTATCACAGGATTTGACCGTGGATGTTAACGTTTTCACGGCATTTTCCGGCTCTGTGATTGTAAGTAAATTTATGATTTAAACATTTATATAACTAATGAACTAGTTGGACGGTGATCGAAACAATACTGCGATAACAACTCGTTTTTTCAACCGCCTCATATCACGAGGTTTCACTGTAGGCAATGAAATGGTTGGTTATTTATTGAATTGATTTTCTTCGATTTACAGAAAGTAAATTTAGAAGAATTTTTCTACGTTTTCATATTTGTACGATGCAATGAAACTATATTTGCTGGCGTTGGACCACACAGTAAAACAATACGGGCCTCTTGCAGTTATGAACGGATCATTGGTATTTGAAGAGATCCGCGAGCTAAATTTTGAAGGTAAGATATTCTACATTTTGCACTGTTAATAATTAGAAAAAGAAGAGCATCCACACCGGGCCGGGCAAAAATGCAGAAAACAACATTTGGATTCCCACCCAAAGAATTTTGAATTTTATGCCAATTTTTGCCATTTTTGAAAAATTAGATAAAAAATTCAAATTTTCGGCATTTTTGAAAAATTTGACCTTTTAAAATTATAGGGAGAATTATTCAACCGAGCTCTAGAGGGGCAAAATTAGAATGGTTAATTTAGAGGGTTTACGGTAGTCCAATTTCTTCGCCTTACTGATTTTTTATCACCAGTTATTAGTTATTATTATTACTGTGATTATTTCAGGAGCTTCAGGAATTATTCAAATGGACAACATTGGTGATAGGATTCCCTTCTACGTTGCATACCAAATCACTTCACGTGATTTTATAAGTAAAACAGAAGATTTCATAGATATTACTATTATTAAGATGTTTTTAGATCTAGTGCCCGTGGCAGAAATATCACCGGAGAGATCTCAGAAATGTAATGTAACGAATGAGACTGATTGTTATTTTTTGGTATTTTATTAACTTTATGTTTTATCAGTTATTATTTTCTCCATGCCATTCTGCGTTTTAGGACATACTCGTAATGGAATTAGACCTATGGACCAAAATTATGAATAGAGGTACGGAGCCGACTTGCGGCTACGACGGAAGCAAATGCAACAATTCTAATTGGTACATTATCAGCGGAGTGATTTGCATTAGCATTGTGTGCACAATTTGTGTGGTCTATGCGTGGCGCAAAGAGTAATAGCATTCGTAGAAAATATTAGTATATTAACTTATTTTAGCAAGAAAAAAGTACTTTCTCGTCTGCCTTGGCTAGTACCCATAAGCCAAGTGCAATTTATTAACAGTGATCGTCATGAGGTAAGCACGAAACTTTTATTTCATGTTTGGTAAGATGTGTAAATGTAATTTGATTTACAGAGAAAAAATAACGCTTCATCGACGGATGTAAGCCTGGCGACCTCAACGAACAGCCAACATCGGTCCAAAGCGATAGTGTTCAATAATACCGTAAAATTGAGCCGCTTCAAGCAATTGAAAACACTCACGTTTGACGAAGTTGAGACAATTCTGTTGACATCCGTGAGTTAAATTGATCTAAAATTATCTTTTACTTTACTTTTACTAATCCCATTGTTAGATGAAGCAACTTGTTCATGATAACATAAACCCCATTGTGGGAATGTGCTGGTAGGTTATATTCTAATTGGCATGTATATTATTATGGATTGATAATTTAGCAATAATCCGACCAACGAGTTGCTTGTGTTGTGGAAATATTGCAGTCGGGGAACTTTGAGTGATTACCTTCATAACTCAGAAATGCGAATGGACGCGAATTTCAAAACTGCCTTTCTCAGGGATATTATCAATGTAAGATTTTGTAAATTATAGGCTTGTTCGACAGGGATTAAGTATATAATGTTTTTTACCTCGCTTTCAAGTTAAAAGCTACCTCAACATCTTTTTAACCTTTGTTGATTGTAGGGCTTGGATTATTTGCACAACACTCCTTTCGGATACCATGGCAATTTGTGTACATCGAATTGTGTTATCGACGCCAATTTCATTGTGAAAATTGTCGCAGTTGGCATAGAGGATTTGCTTGAAGAATGGAAAAAGCAAGGAACAATTGCGGAATACGTCGACGATGGGAATGCCGGTGAAAAAACCAGGGAATACGACGCCGAGCATGTTGATGGTTTGTTGCATTTATTTGTATGTAAAATTATTTTGGCAAATGCTTGATTATGATTAGTTTAGGTTCTTTATTCATACAGAAGCATTAGCGCTAAATTTTCTTTGTTCAAATACATTCCCTTTTAGTAGCATAATCGATATTGTATACATCCGTTGTGACTATTAAAAATTTAGCAGAGGAATCTCTGTATCGAGCGCCAGAGCTTTTGCGGAACACACCGCCTACGCGAACTCGGATGCTTCGAATGAACAAGTCAGACCAAAATCGGTTCAAAAATCAATGCCGCGTTGGAGATATTTATTCACTTTCAATGATTATGTACGAGGTGCTGTTCCGGAAAGAGCCATTCACTGAGGTCAACTTGCCGAAGAAAGGTGGGGAATATTTACTACAATCGAAGATAACGCGGGTCTCGGGACCGGACAAAGCTATCGGGGGTCAGCGTTATCCCCGGGTCTGCCATTTCAAGTGTATAAGTGCCTGAAATTGTGTTTTTTTGTACGTTTTAGCTTTTTTAGACAATAAGTTAGCCTTACATATCGAAATTAACTAAAATTTAGCTACTTTTAAATTTAGTTACTTTAACTTTTAGAAAAAATTCTCCTGTGCCGCTTTCGTTGGCGACCAAGCCAAAACCAAAATGGGGGGGTTGTCAATTTTTCACACGGCTCCCTTTTTTCAAAATGCGCGTTATCCGGGGGTCAAGCAAAATCTGCGTTATCTGGGGCCGAACCCATTCAAATCCATTGACATATGAATACGGGGACCAGATAAAATCAGCATTATCGGGGGCCGCGTTATCCGGAGGGAGCGTTGTATATTCCAGGGGATTCAACTGTCTATTTTTAATTTTGATCTCTCTATTATAGTTATATATTTTAGCTATTATAAGTGTCTTGAAGAATGCGGGTAAAGATCCAATGAGGCCAGAATTTCCAAAAATGCTTGGCCGAGAACATCATCCAGCCATAATTTCTTTGATGAAGAATTGCTGGTCAGAGAATCCACTTAACAGACCACACATCAAGAGAATCAAGAAATTGTTCAGTACAGTCTACAAAATGTCGGTTTCCCATATAACCCCTCAATACAAAATTTAAACAGAACTGAAAGTTTAGAACTGGTGGATTGGTCGCTTCAGTGATCGCAATGATGGACCAGCATGCACATAGCTTAGAAAAACAGGTGCGTGAGAGGACGCGTCTGTTGGAAGAAGCTCAGATGCGAGCTGATCGTCTTCTAGCGCAAATGATCCCGAAGTATGTTTTTTCGGCATTTTAACAAAGCCTTTCCTGTTAAATTGTAGGATAATTGTGGCAGTTAGTATTCATCATTCCAAACGGAAATAATTAGTTAAATAATAACACCCATACAACGGATTCCGATTTTTGTTCCTTTAGGTAAACAATGTATGCAAACTACTAACCTTAAAAAATTTAGTCTAACCATTTTACCTTTTTGACAATTTTTCAAAATTCAGCCAAAATTTTGCTAAATTCTCTAATGACAAACAAAATAGATCGATACTTCAGTCCTAATTTAGGCGATCTGACTTTATGATGATACTAGTACAAAATCATACATTATTTCATTACAGAGATGTGGCGCGTGATTTGAAACTCGGCAAGCCAGTGATTCCTAGATCGTTCACTTCCGCAAGTGTGCTTTTCACTGATATTGTGTCATTCACTAACATCTGCGCAGAGTCAACTCCTGTTGAGATAGTCAATTTTCTCAACGACTTATTCACAGGCTACGATGATATTATTGGACAAATGGATGCCTTCAAAGTGGAAACGATAGGCGATGCGTAAGTTGATTTCATACCCAACGTTTATTCAAAAGTTGTTAATTTAGATATATGGTTGTATCAGGAGTGCCAAAAGAAAATGGGACGGAGCACGCCGCTGTCATTTCACATATTGCTTTGCGAATGCGAAAGGTTTTCATGTTTTCATTCATTTTTTCATGTTTATTTAATTACCTTTGATATAGTATAACCTTGAAGTCCATTTAGTACCTTCTGGGATACAAATTGCCTCATATGCCCTCACACATTATGCAGGCTCGATGGGGTATGCATTCAGGTGAGTTAATATTAGAATTAATCTAAAATTAATTATCATATATTTAGGCCCCGTAGCGGCGGGAGTGGTTGGTCTGACAGCTCCAAGATATTGTTTATTTGGTGACACGGTAACATATTCATACTTTTACGGGATTTAAAATCTGTTACAGGTAAATATGGCCTCCCGGATGGAAAGCAGTGGCGAGCCGGAGAAAATTCAGGTAAATCTCTTTAGTCTTTTCTTCAATAAGTTGACTCATGAATCGATGTTTCAGATTTCTGGCGACTTACACGACTTGCTTGTGTCTCGGGGAGACAAATTCCTAACAGAGAAGAGAGGGATTATAAATGTCAAGGTAAAAGTTGTAAATAATTATTTATTACTCATTCCATGATTCATAACTTTTACATCGACAAATACCACTAATTGGGAGGTTTTAACGTATTGCTCTCGTTCAGGGAAAAGGCGACAGCGTAACATATTGGCTACTGGACGAAAGTGAAAACAAACCCGAAGGGTCTACTGAAACTCTCGAATAGATTTGTGCAGTTATTTTGTTTTTTGTAGTGGTATTTGTATTTTGAGAATAAAACTACGGTCAATCGCCGCATAAATACAAGTCATAAAGGTTTATTTCAAAAAATAATCACATTTCAGGTAATTTATGAAGTAAGAATAAATAGGGACAGAGTTATAATCTTTGATATTTTATACGATAGATGTAGTACATAAGTCGGTGAATGGAGTTGGGAAAGGTGTTCACTTGCTATAAAAGACGCGATAATAAAGGGTCTTTGAACGCCAGAGAGAATAAGAGTTGTCGAATTTCAGTAAGTACACTCCTCGACCGGGATACACGTGGCTTCCAGCGAACACCTGAAAACAAAAAGTGCTTGTTGTTGTTGTTTGTTTATATTTTATTTTGGCTGGCAAAAAATTGTTCAGTCACCTTAAATTTTACTACTGAAAAATAGAATGTTGTCGAACCATTCACTGGAGGAGCAGGTACTCCCAATTAACAAAAACATAATAAAAATATTTTTTTGATTGATTATTTTAAAATTTGTTCGGATATTTGCTCCATAATTTAGGTTTTATAAATATTAAAACGGAACCCAATTTTAGCGGAGATGTACATACTCAGAAATTATATCGTTTCGTGAAGCATTAATTTAGCAAATTGTACAAGGAAGATAATTTGTTACATTTTATTAAAACCTTTTATTTCTTAGAGAATACAAACTAATTAAAGCCAGGAACTAACTAATGATATGTTCTGTTGGGCAAAACTGAATCAGTGATGAGTAGCAAAAAATTACCTCTTCATGGCAATCGCGCCTGTAGACAGGAATGACTTCGTCCACAAGCGGTTTGTTGGGGTCTCGCGGTTTCGGTTTAGCTCCATTCGCTCCACCACCAACCTGAAATAAAACAGTCTTTATTGTTGTGAATTGTTTCTCTCATAATGTTGATTATCTCATAAGAGTTTGTATATTGTTTTTTATTGTTTAAAACCATTAGGTGCCGTTAATGTTTCACATTATTTGTTGTTTATATAATAAAATGTAATACTTGTTTTTACCTCCACATCTCCGCCTGCCACTGCGGCACCACTTCCTTCTGCTTCGTCATCGAGTTCCTCATCCGAGGATTCAGAAATATGCACGGTCACCTGATTGCTTTCAGCTATAGTCCATTCAAAATACACGCCAAATCCGATATCGTAGTAGTCAGTTGCGAATTCCCAAAACAAGCAAGTACCTTCCTCGTGGGTTGGAACCCGAACCTAAAATGAGATAAAGTTAAATGAATAAAAAGACCTTTTTAGTGTATTCCCTGGAATTTCTCGATATTTGCTTTTACACGATATCAAAGAAATCATTTTGACTATTAACTAAAAATTAGAACTATATGGTCTCTGAGGTATACAGTACTTTAAAAATCTGATACGCGGAATGCAATACATTTTCATCAAATGATTTTTGATTAGAGTAAAATAACTTACGGTGACCGTCTCACCATGACCGACTTTGAGGATTCCGTCTGGCCCTTCTTTTCGAATGGTATTTTTGAAATCGACGATATTTTTGGACGTCCACAGAGAGGCCGGCGCAATTTTCGGATTGGCTAAAATTTTTCAATGTATTTTTAAAATATAAACCAAAGGAAATAATTCTAAAAATGGACATCACAGCACAATTCACACACATTCTACTCAAACACAGTGCACACAGCACAACACCACAAAAGCGATAGAAAGAGAAGTTGCCTACAATGGCAGAAAAGACCCATTTGGCCGTGCACCGAAGGGACTAAAGTGAAAGAAGTTTATATAAAGGGTATAAAATTAAGCAAGAATTTTGCAATTCAAAATATTAGCTTGCGGATATAAAATGCAAAAATGTGTTATGGTTAATCCAATTGCTTTCAGAATTGATTCAACGGAATACACTTTCTAATGTTGAATTTAAAATATGTAATTTTGAGAAAAGACATACGGGGAGAAACACATTAAAAGTTTCTCTAGTGCATTCTGCTCAATAAGTTACAATTATTTCAGTTACGACCATTGTGCAAAATTAAACGAAAATTCAAAAATTCAAGAAACGGATAACAATACTCCATGGCAAAATCGCCTTTCAAACGCAAAAAGTCAAAAGGAAATCCAAATACATCCAATGCAAAATGTCTTACGTGGAGCGTCGTCCGCGGCTTCCTCGTCACTTACATCCGTGTCTTTGTCATCTTCGTCCACATTTCTCACTTTATCTTTGGGAGGGGGTCGCTCAAAACCTTGTTGCAGGTATGAATCAGCCGGTTTAGGTCCTGACTCGGAATCCTCAGAGCTGTCGGTTTCTTTCGGAGTTTTAAGTGTTGGAAGCGCTCCTTCCATGGATACAGCCTGTGCTTGTGCCTGCTGAGCGTATACCTAATAAAGCGATTATTAAATTGTTACGTTTAAGTTTACGAATTTAGGTTAAAGATCGATATTAAAACATAAAGGTTTCTCTAATTAAATCGAAATGCGTCAGAATGTTCGGTTAAGAAAAGAATGAAGAGAAATGGGATAAAAAGTGTATGAAATATAAGTTACAATTTTGTTCCGTTATACGATATTCCGGTTACTTTAATATTCTACAACTTGCTCCAAAGATAACCAATACCTGTGCTATGTACTGTTCGTAGTGTGAATTCTGCAGTTGCTTTATGAGCTCCTCTTGCTGAAACACAAATTATTAATTATTATAATTAATGATCCTATCCTCTACATGAATATATTCTTTAAAAATATTAATCATTATTTATACAATAATTTTAATGTTCCAAAGGTTGTTTGTTTATGGCAATTATTATCAGGAAGAAAATCCTAGTCATTTCATTGCTGGCAAAATCTCCAGCTATTTTCTTTCAAATGTGAAGAATGCTCTTTTGAAGGATGACGTTGAAAAATTTTAGCGCTCTGAGCTTCCTTTGTGTTTGTGTCAACAAACAGTGCTTAACTTGCTTACTCCTAAATCCAAGAGCTTCTCAGGAACAAAAGTCTGGTGTGAATTTTCGGATAGAGATCAAGAGAAAGAAAGTCAAAACAAGACAAAAGTGCTTCAAAATTTAGGTAGTTCAGTCTCGGAAAATTTTTAAGCGGTTTTGGTCGTATGTAGGAAAATTTGCGTTTATGGGCACCACAAATCAAATCAATTGTGTAGAAAATTTGAATTATAAATTGGAATATTTTAACTTCCTCAAAGTCAAGCACAGAATGGCTTAAATATTTCCCTGATTTTTGATCGCAGTAATTCTGATTTTTTGTGCGATATGATGAGCTGGAGTTTTTGTTACAGACATGAAAGATTTGTTTTTAACCCAATTTACCACATATGTCATTGAAATTTTAAAAGGTTGCAAAACTCGTCAAAAATGGAAACGTTGATTTTAAGCCAAAAAGGATATTAGTTACGGAATTTAAACTACAAATGAAAAAATTCTGAGGCTTGAGAACCCCCAACTACTTGCCATTTTCTTTATTTTCCCAATTATATTTCGTCCACTACTGTCCGGCCAATGGGTACATTTTCGCCGGAAGGAAAAACATCGCAACAGCTGTTCACTTTCAGCCATTGGGATCACTCAATACTTTCTCTCCGAACTATTTCAATCATGCCCCCACTCATTCGGAATAAATCACGAGAACACCCTTCATTCTTGACTTACTATAAAAACAAAGTTTTATATGCATTTCACTCATTTTAGGCGAAATTTTAGTCTCGTGTTCATACGTCACATTTTCAGCTATGGATACTCTCAATACTGATTGTTTGTTGCGTATTTTCATTAAATTGGACTTCACTTCAAGAGTACGACTCGAAACAGTATGCCAAAAATGGCGACGTGTTTTACAGGCAATTTTTGAATTGCCGCGGTACAGTTATAATTTTCCCTTCTTTAGCATCCGTGCGCATTTTCTGACATCACCAAACTGGATGCATCGCGCTATGTCCAGCCAACCACTTCAAACTATTTTCAACAGGTATATTCATATGGCAACATATTAATTCTCTCCCGCTTGATCTAACGGACCCAAAATTCTTTATAGGACACTATTGACTTTGAACCAAAAATTGTGGGTATATTGCGCCGATGTGGGCCCGCTCTCCGAGAAATTGGGTTTGGATCTCGATGGCTTCGTATTTCACAGCCCATTATTGATCATATCGCCAAGTATTTCACATTTTAATACCAAACTAAAACTTCGATGATCTCTTGGATTCAGATATTGTCAACAGCTCACAAGACTCGATCTGGGTTGCGTTATTCTTAACGCTGATATTTCGCCTATACTGCGCAATGTGGCTCAGAAGCTTGAGTACTTTTCATTGGAAGAAAGCAGTTGGATTAAAGAGGAACACGCCCTCAAGGTATTGTTGAGTTTTAGCTCCAAATAAGGAATTATACCAATAGCGTTGGCCAAAAGCCATAATGGTTTCAGGAAGAAACCAAAGAAGGACTAATTTTCAGGATGGAATACATAGGATTCTCTCATTAAAACATGGGGCCCATTGGATATCCGGGTTACTCAGATAATTATCCAAATCGCTAATTACCGTACTTACAGGTCAACAATTATTTGGGCCGAATGAAAAGTATTGTCAGACTTAATCTGCGTAAATTTGTCTACAGTCTGGATAATATCGTCGGTGTTTCACACAATCTCGAGTAAAATTTCATTTTACATCATCATCTCGTGTTATTTATTCTTTTTCAGAGTTGTTGACCTTAGCGGCACTCGTCAACTATCACTCAAAGTACTCGGTGAATTTTTGAGTTCCCACGTTAATTTAAAGGAGGTGACAATTTGCCCTTTTCCCAATTTTCACTACCAACACTCCGCGCCGCCGACCACCAAATTCAGTGGACTTGAGGGTGACGATCCGGAACTTCTCCAGACCGCTATAGATGCCTTCAAAGAACTCAATGCACTCTCATTTTTATCGCTCGGGCACATCCGAAAAGAATTTTTATCACTAAAACCGCTCGCAGAATTGACCAATTTGCGCGTACTTCACATACAGGTTCGCTTATTATAATCAATTATAATCAAAACGTTCGCTGTCATGGCAAAGGTATTCGCGCAGTTTACATAATACTGAGAAAATGTCGCGTCGGCGAACAAAATATCAAAAGCGCATTCCGCTAATAATTAAATTGGCGTGTAAGCGCGATTATTTTATTGGCCGTTACCCAACCAACGTAACCCAAACCCAACTCTCGTAACGCTCTCATTAACATGTTTCCCGGACAACCAAACCATATGATTTGCCAAAGAAAACATGAAATTATACAAAACACGAAAAGCCTAAAAAAGAGTAAAGAGATCATTGTTGTTAGTTATACTAATCATAAAAAGAACAATAAAAATAACAACTCTCTTATTGTTATTATCAGAAAAATTATATAACTTCGAAGCAAAATAAAACACCGTAATTTTTACTAATGCAACATGTTAGGATTTAGTTTTCACACAAAAATTTGCCTTAAAAGGTTGCAAATTCATCATTACTTCTTCCTAAGCGTATGATATGCCACACTAAGCATGTTTCAGGACTGCAAATGTATTGACAGCGGATCCCTAAAGCACATTCTCCTTCGTACGAACCAGCTCAGGATTCTCTCTTTAATAGATTGTCCCCACATAGAGGATTATTCATCGCTGTCCCGATGTACAGCATTATACGAGTTGGAAATACGACACACGGCTCAACTCTCAGATCACGATGTGGACCTCATCGCGCAAAATGGAATGCTCAAGCGCTTTCGCCTCGAGAAATGCAACAATATAACCAACAAGTCCATTGTGACCCTTGTGTGCCATTGTCCGCTCATTGAAGTGGGGTTTATAAAATCTTAGGATATTGAAAATGATATTCAAAAAGCCAAAATGTTTTCAAAGCTAAATCTTTATCAAATAATTTGACTATTTTTGGAAATTAAAAAAATATTTTTTGAAAAATTAAAAATATATCTCAATATCCATCGTCAAATGCCTTTACCTAAGTTGGAAAATTCTTTTAAAACCAGAAAGATTTTCATCAGAATTCCTTTGTGAAAGTGTGTGTTTTAGCTGGAATTGAGCAAATGCGAAAACATCGGAGAAGATCTCTTTGCATTAAAACCCGTGTGGAACAACATGCGTATCAACATTTTGTCTTTGAATGGCACTTCGGCTATCACAAAGTAAGAAAATTATAGAATCAAAATATCAAATAAACCATTTCCTTTTAGCCAGGCAGTAGCGCACCTATCTGAAGCGAATGTGATAGAGCACATTCGGGAGTTGGATCTGAGTTATATCAAAAACGTCGATGACTCAGCTATTAGGCGTATTCACGAGGCGCTTAATGATCGAAAGTCCGCGAAAAAACGGAAGGTAAACCGGTACTCGTATCTTATGTAATAGGTGTAAAATGTTTCATTTTAGGCACTTATAATTTACGTTTCTCACACGGGAGTCACTCGAGCGTTGAAAAAAGAAGTCCAACCGGAAATAGAGCTTGTCTTTTGAATGACTCTAGAGAAATGCTCATAAATAAATTTTCCGGAATAGTAAAATTATAATCGTTCATTTTATGTTATTATTTTATAAATTCAGCGCAAATTCAGAACAGCTTAGAAATCCTTGAATATATTCTAATGCGCAAGCGCCTTAAAAGTGCTCTGTTTTTTATTTTCCAAAAGTAACATTGTTACAGCTATGGTCTTCAAAACACTTCTGATCTAACTACATAAAAATTACTAGTCAAACTATCTGTTACCTCTTTGTTTTAATGAAAGCTTAATCTAATTATAGAAGTTTATTTTTTGGATTAGATTGCGTAAATTAACTGTTTCGCCCACCTTTTCCGGTTCGCCGGGGTGTGTTTGTTGAGCGTAGGCGAGAAATTGGTGATAGGTTTGTTTATTGAGCGCCTCCTGGATTTGTTGTCTAAAATATTTTATAATCATCCAAGAATAAATAACAAAATGTTTTAATTTTACCTTTGTTGTTGGTACTTTTGCAGTATTTCTTTGGAGTCGGTGCCGTTCACCAAGCACTGGCCGAGTCTGTTCACTTTGGCTTCTCTGCAAAACAAAATACTACGTTATGTTTAGAAAATGTGTTCTATCATTTTGATTGACACGAGGATATAGGGCAAAGGCGAAAACAGCCGCAGGCTGGCGTAAATCAATAGGCCAACACTAGCAAAAATTTCCTCGTGGATAAGACAGAGGGAGAAGAAAAAGGGAAGAGGGTAGGCTCGAAAGCCGGCCGGGAAAAAGGGAAACTGAGGGCCACAGAGGGGTCTTCCTTTCCCTAGCCAGGGCAGCCCAATGGAATGGCGCAGAAATCCAGAACCATAAGCTAATTCTATAGAAAAGGCGCCGACGTAGACGGCGTGATTCGCCTGCCATTTGCACTTTATCCGAGAAAAGGCAGCGAAATGGCCAGAGGATGCCTCAGGTCATTCTACGGGAAACTATATTGGCCGCGAATTGCGTTAGTAATAAATAATGCCGAATATGGTCAGAAGATAACTCAATAAAGTGTTGCCCTTTCAGCAAGTATAGAGCTTTTTGGTGCTTTGGAATTCAATTTCCAGTAGGAAAATGTAAGAAAAACATTTATTTCCAGAGGAGATTGTTGGAAACACATCTCTCAACACAAGGTAAAACTTAACCTACCCGAGCACAATCTTTGGTGCCTCAAGCGCTCGCTGTTCCTTTATGTGGGGTCGGAAGGTAGGGCAAACCGCGTCCAACAGTCGAACAAATTCGAGCATAGCCGCATCCGGCGACAAGTCGCCGAGTTTCTTCCACTCTTTCCTGAAAAGATGAGTTTATTAGAAATTTATTGTTCCAGAGAAATCATATTTCTATATCGAATTATGAATGCAAATAAAAAAAATATATATTTCATCGGTGCAAAAATAGATATATTGTCAATTAAAAATTTGTTTTGGATGTACGCTTGCCATAAAATATTACAGTTAATCTGGCGATGATGGAAATAGATCAATTTGTTTTTATTCATCAATAGAGATATTCATCAATAGAAATCAATGAATAGAAATAGGATCAAATTGTTTCCTATAGGAGATTGAAAATTTATTCTTCAATATTTACTTGTGAGACTTTGCTTTTAATAAAGAAAATTTATTAGAAAAAGAAATTCATTCAATAACGAAAACCTTCTCAAAACGGTACGAGGCAAACACAAAATTTTCGTAGAAGGAAACATTTGGATAACTTTTATTGCTAGCCTAACAAATCGGGAACAAATTAGAACTCTAAATTTTCCATTTTATTATTTACGACTAAATAGTAGAAAGTGAAACTGGACAAATAGACAAAGGAGTTAAAATTCAAATACGGCTCTATTCCTAAGCATAAACATATGCTACAGAAATATGTGCGTCGGCAGCTTAATTTGGACCAAATAATGAAAATTTTAACGGCGGTCCAACCGACCGTTTGGAGGCCAAATGCCACTCACAATTACTTAACTTTAATAACACTCGACTCAATTATCAGAGTGCAACTGCAGCAAAAGCACTTGAGGTCGGTCGCGCCCATTTTAGGCCTAAGGGAAGAAGACCAATAAGATTCCCATCCAACTTGACATGTTCATCCTGCCACCCTCCCGCTCTCGGGCGAAGTCCAGGCGTTTGCCTCCAATTGCCTATAGGGGCCTGCGAGACAATAAAATGGGGAATTTCTATGGGAATTTTGACTTCCGGTAGGCCACATTTTTGACACATAAGCGCGGTTGACGGGCCTTAATTCGGTCATATTCAAAACAGCCCTTACCACATCATTTTTGGAATTATTCAATACATTAGGATCTTTTGGAGCTTCTAGACATTTCATCAAGTTATTTTCAGGACATTTAAGTTTACCGTGTTTTCAGTTATTTTAAACTATAACTTTGAAAATAGTAGCTTTCTTCTATGGGATTCTGGGTGTACTGACCCTTCATCCCATGGATTTGTCATTTTCGGCATTCAAAACATTCGTATATCTCAACATACAAACAATCATGGATTTGACTAAATTTGTCCTCATTCAACATTTAAAGGCGCACCCTTCTATTCAGACAATAAAACGAAGTATTTCTGTGGGAAGTTTCGGCTTCCGGGGCCCGAATTAACACATAAGTGCGGTAGAGCGCAGAGAGCTGAATCATATTTAACCAAATGCTATGTGTGACAATGTCAAATAGCCGAAAACAAGCCATAGACAAAATATTGTCGGAATCCCACATTGACAGGACGAGAGCTAATCCTCCTCAGCGGCCGAAGAACATGGGAACTGCAATGGGACACGACGACGATGAGTTGCCAATATTTTGCCTCCAAACCACTTTTCAAAGGCTTTTAGCCTTCAAACAACGGCGAAAAAGAGACAAATCCCCTGGGATGGACTTAAATTGCGCATCTGCTGAAGAATGGAAAGGAGTGGCAAATGCAATAACCAGCAAATATTGTTTGCATATGGCAGGAAAAGTTTGATGAAATTCTGAAAATAGTTCCTTTTTCGTCACGGTCTATGACGGACTTCGAGAAGGGGTTCATATTGAATTCTAAACTGAAAAGATACACTACAAAATAGGAAGGTATTGAAACGCTAGAGAAATTATGTTCGAGAGCAAGAGTTTGACTGAAACCTTACAGAAAGAAAGCATTCAATTGTGAGGCGTTGTGAAGAAAAGGTCAGAAACGCAGAATGAAATACATAGGGCGGAGTGATAATTTAGTGGCTCAAATCTAATTTTAGCGAAATACAAAGGGATAACCGAATTGTCGACTCATCTTCTTTTCCCGCATAACGAGGTTATAGGCCTAAAGAGCAACCCAATTCGCAAACAATTTTGAAACAGGCAATTGTTGGGTATACACTTGTTGGCTTAAGTTCTTCTTCAGGGATTTGAATTGTCCGAAAATGGAGGCGCTTTTAGGAAAGCACTTCCAATACGAGAACAGTAAGGTCATTTTTATTCGAGATTTAAAATGCTGTTTAATTTTGGAACCGAAACTACTAAAAAAGTTGGAATTTTTATTTTTTTTAATTGGTAGTTTTGATGAATTATTAATTATTAATTATTAATTATTAATTATTAAATTATTTCAAGAAACTTTACATTTAGAAAATTTTAGAAAATGATACTTAGCAGTTTTGTCAAAGCTAAAACCATTTTCTGCTGTTTCAAGAAATTGAAAACGAACTATGGAAGATATACACTTCCAAATTTCAATAAGAAGTAATTTTTAGTGAGTGATTAATAAAACTTATACTATAAGATATTTACATAATAAAATATTTTGTTGCATTATTAGGGATGCTTATCAAATTTTTCAAACAATTTTCCATATTTCGGCATCGGTTAATTCGGCAAATTCCGTCTAAAGGTTATTCGTATACATACACATGGATGTATTCGTTTGATATAACTATAATTACAGCTTTAACTTACTGGGGGGATAGATTCCTTGTACGTATACGTTCATTGTTATGTGACATTTTTATTTTTATCATTTTAATATAGAAATAAGAAATAGAAATACATTTCCGCGATTACATTGGTTAAAAGCACGAGGAGGAATACGAAATTTTACATAGACAACAATTTTCACCTTAAACGATAAAATGTATCAAATATCCTACATTACAATGCTAATTTATATCTCGCGAACATTCATATAGTAAATTTTATTGCATTAACAATTTATCGACTTACCTGACATCATTACCGACCAAATCAAACCAGCCGCAATCCGCTGCCTCCTCTTTAAAAGTGCCATATTTTTTCTGTTTGAAATAGGCCATAAACTGAAGACGTGCTGGGTACTCCAACTGAAGTTCACCAAGTCGCTCTTTCTCTGAAAAATTGTTTTAGTCGTTAAATATCTGTTAAAATATTTGAAATATATAATTTCAGATACCGCATTTTCTGTAATATAGCCACATAGACTCTAATCATGCCCCTCAGAGAAAGAGAAATAGTATGTAAAAAAATGAGAGGTAAGCAAAATTTCGTGACCAATTTTTGTGAATACGAAAAACTAAGCCCTGTGGCTGTATTAACCGGCACGGTACACGACTGCTTTACAAACGCACAATATATTTTTTCCAAATAATTGAAACTTCAAAATTTTATTTTAATTCGATCCAAAAAATAATTTTTGTTTTTTAATGTTTAAACTCTGGAAATTTACAACGACCGAATTGGGAAGAAATGACGAAAAAAAATTATTTAATTTCACAAAATAAAACGTTACCTTTATAAAATTTAATTGCATCTTTATATAATCTGTCCAAAGAGCAACCAAATAGGGAATCAATTCCTTCAGGCGTCCATTTACTCGCTTCTTCGGCCATTTCAATCACAGTATTGGCTAGAGCACTTTCGCCGTTCGCCATACTCAAATAGGTTCTAGCTGATAATCGCTACTTTTCAGCGAGAAAATACAAATCAAACATAGTGAGGTGGAAAAGGCGAGATAAACCAAGTTGGCAAGAGTCGAGAAGAATGACAGTATGCCAACTGTTGGCGCAAAGTATCAATGCGCGGCAAACAGAATCGCATTGGAGAGGCAAAAAAGTAGTATGAACTACAAATCAAAGATTCGTCCGTAACTTCGAAAGAGAATAAAGATGGAAAAGCTTAAAGTGACAAAAATAAATGATAGGCATATCATTTATATTCTAAAAACATCACACATTTTAACGTAAACGACCAATTTTTCCGTATCTAGAAAATGTTTCTAGGAGAAAATTTTGTGTTCGCAGTGCTAGTTCTTGCCAGTGAATTGTAAAGTGTCAGCATAACTATAGAAAGCATGCCCTTTGCAGAAATTTGTAATGTAACCTTTATAAACAAAATCGTAAAAAGAGTATCACGCAAATACAAAGTCCAGGTAAAATGGGCAGATTTTAATTTACAGAAATTATGTTTCGGCATCATCGATTCCTCGCGGCGTTATGGCAAAGGTGCATTCAGATTCCGGCAGGCAAGGAGAGTCGTAGATTTTGCACATACGAGCTTCACCTTTTCCCTTTCTCAGAAACAGTCTAAATTAGCGTATTATGTATGATAGGCTATAATGGTGCGCTGAAAAATTACTATATTTATGTGATAGCATTGTTTGATTTTAAAAAAATATTGCTTCTGTACTTTACGGAATTTTGTGTTGAATCTATTCAATAATAATGACAGATTAAATAGTAACAAATGTAAAGCAGAACCAACTAATTTTCGAGACAAGTCGGTTTGTTCTGCAATAATGAAACTCGAAAAGTTGGAGATTTTTTCCACCATAAAATGACTTGTTTTAGACTTTAACTGTGGCTTAAAGAAACAACCTCGTAGTTGACGCATGTGCGATGATGTGCCCACCTATGGGCTTCTTCGGATCCGTCTGGTGACCTCCCATATTGTCCACCTGTGCAACCACTATAACATTAAGAACATTTAACTAATTACCTACATAGTATCAAAATATTAACCTTGATTCGTCATGACAACAGCCACACCGAACTGAATTCCATATAAGAATATACGACACTTTGAAAATGAACTAACCTCATCGGCCAATCGGAGCAAACCACGAAGAAATCTCGCCAAACTCATTTGACGATCCGCAAGTTGGCCTCTGCCCGAATAATCAGTGCGGAAGAGAGCCATAACACTGTCCACGACGACTAAACCATAGCGATTCTCGGACATCATTTCTCCGGCTCTGCGCAAAAGATCTTGCTGGTGCTCTGTATTGTAACAGCGCCCGTAAGCCACGTGGTCCAAGACTTCATCGCCCGACATGTTGAATCTAAAATGGAAAAGTTATGCTAAAAATCCGCTAAAACCGCAATTTACCTCTCAGCCATCTGCAAAAGTCGCTCTGGACGAAAAGTGCCTTCGGTATCAATCCACAAGCATCTGCCTTCGGCTCCACCCATGTCCACAGGCATCTGGCAAATAACTGCGAGCTGATGGCAGAGCTGGCTTTTTCCTGTTCGAAATTCTCCAATAATCTGGAAAAGCGTATTTATTGCTTTAGAAAATAAATTTCTGGAATAAAAATTGATAACCTCAGTGATTGAACCAGTTTCGATACCACCACCCAGCAATCTGTCTAATTCTCGACTGCCCGTCTTGAGATATACCTTGTCGGCCCGAATGACATGAACATCTGTGGCGGTAGTAAAACCCATAGGAACGAGTCGATGAGCTTCGTCCTGTAAAAAATAGCAAAAATGCTAATTGTATTGACATAAAATTCTTTTTTTAGAATCAAAATAGCTTTTACAACGTAACCAACGGTTATAAAAGTAATGTAATCATTTCAAGTAATAGTTTGGTCAAAATAACTATCGCTTTCCAATTAATATTACACCATTTCTGTTACAAAGAGCATGCATTTTTCAAACCCTATAAAAACCTCTCCGATTAGTTTGCATTTGTATTTTCCAATTCCTTGTTAGATTGAGCAAAATACAGGATAGGTTTTAAATTTACAAATGAATATAAATAAATAATAACACTTTTGAAATGGAAATGCTTTAGCAAATTTACCGATATTTTGTCCACTTTCACATCGCTCAAACCGCGAACATTGAGAAGTTCTTTTTTCGGAGCGTGGGCTACGGATTCAATTGTGTAGTAACCGGCCTCGCGCAGCTTTTTTATGTCTGACGGAGTGATGCCATATTGCTGAAAAGTTAAAATGGTGTAAAGCTGCGGATGAAAATAATTTGAACTCACTTCGAGACGTGAAATGAGTGTGTAACCCTTAGACTTGTCTTCCATTTCCACGTCATTGTCCGCCATTGTTGCATCGAGGTCTTCGACACACTTGTCCACATCGCTGACTATATTTTTCTTTTCTTTTGATTTTCTAAGAGGTCGGTTAGCCATACTAAAATATTCCAAATTGAAGTATTAAAGCTTAACGGTTCTAAGCAAATATTCCAGCTAAAGAGAACGGAATTTTAGGAGGTCAAGCACTTATTTAACTCATATAGATTTTTCTGCACTAATTCACGGCCCTGTAACCAAACCACTATTTTTCAGAGCCACTTTTAATGAACAAATAATCTATAATCGATAATTTTGTGGGAAGACTAGTTTGGTCGAACGCATTTTTGTGACTGCTATCCAAGCGTCGTTAAACGATTTTCTACGTGCTTACTCGATATGTTCATATTAGAGCCGTAACTTATACTAGTATTTGCCCGATGTGTTGTGTCCATGCACAATTTTTGGTGCATTCTTAGGGGTGCTTATTTCACTTTTCAGCGTGCTTATTTTTTTAAGCCGCGACTAGCGTACAACCCATCCATGGCAAAAAATCAACCGAGGGCACTCCCTACGGCTAGTTACTACAGTAATAGGCCCGAGATAAATAGGATTGGTCATGTAATCTAATCACCCTAAAGCGCAAGTGGTCCTAGGTATGTGCCTTTCACCCAGAATTATGTACCCCCGCTAGAGGGGTGTGTGATAGCTCATTTTGTAGGTCTCGACGAGTCTAGACGGAAATGCAAAAAATTTTGGACCGGCGATCTCAAAAAGTGGCCATTTTTTGCCAAAAAGTGGCAAAAATGGGTGTTTTTGACTCTACAAGGAAAACTTTTTTTGTACCCCCGATACAGGGGTGTGTGATAGCTCATTTAGTAGGTCTCCGAAAGTTGGTATACGAATCCACAAAAATTGGGGACCGGAGGTCTCAAAAAGTGGCCATTTTTTGCCAAAAAGTGGCAAAAATGGGTGTTTTTGACTCTACAAGGCAAACTTTTTTTGTACCTCCGATACAGGGGTGTGTGATAGCTCATTTTGTAGGTCTCAGAAAGTTGGTATACGAATCCGCAAAAATTGGGGACCGGAGGTCTCATAAAGTGGCCATTTTTTGCCAAAAAGTGGCTTTTTTGGCCAAAATTTGACATTTTTGAACCAAAGCTGCTGCGATGCTGATTTTTTGCACCCGGGGGTTTTCGATGGTGCTGAATCCGAATCCGGGCTCAAAAAAACTCTCCGGGGTACCCCCGGGGTACGAAAAAAATTTTTTTGCAAAAATTTTTTTTAGCCCATTTACCCAGAAAAACATGGGGACCCAACATGGGGTACTAGCAGGAGAGCGCCGCGGCTACGCCGCGGTCACGGGCAGAGCAATGTTTAGATTAGAATATTTGGACTAGATTAATTTGCAAGATGCAAGAAATTAATATCAAGAAAAAACTGACTCTAGAAGACAGCCGCTTGCGCCGGGTTTCCGGAGTTCATAATTTTTGCGATATTTAATTTTTGTAGTATTCAACCGGTATATTTTCGTAAGCCGGCGCAAGCGGCTGTCTTCTAGAGTCAGTTTTTTCTTGATATTAATTTCTTGCATCTTGCAAATTAATCTAGTCCAAATATTCTAATCTAAACATTGCTCTGCCCGTGACCGCGGCGTAGCCGCGGCGCTCTCCTGCTATATAATATTAATACACTGTATATCTGATAAGAAAATTTTTAGTTTAAACTTTTCATCCAAAGTTGCAAAAGATGAACGCAATTAAAAGATAATTTTTAATCTAAAACAAGGTTTTAGTTTCTAGATTCTGCAATTTTCTGCACCCTAGCACTCTATTGCCGGATCCTTCTATGATCGTATTGGTAATTGATAATATGGAATATGAAGCTTAGAGGAGTGCGAAATAAAAGCAATGGGAAATAAAATTGTCAGTGCAAATAAAATTATTTTTTCTATAAAGATTGCAAACAAAGAACAAAAAAGTTACAGACAACAAAGAAAAGTCGCTTGTGAAAGAAAGAAGTATGAAAGTAAGTAAAAATGAGGGGAAAAGTAAAAATGAAGGAAAGTTTGTAACCAGATAGAGAATAGGATTAAAAACGCCCCATATAATTAAATAAATAGACTTATTTTACCTCGAAATAATTTTTCACTATGAAATCTGGTGACAGAAAAATATTGTCTATTTTTCATATTCTTGGTATAATTTATTAGAAATATTAACCCCTCATAAGCACTCGGATTAATTTTATTTAATTGAAATGAATGACATTAAAAGCCTTGCTCGTAGTAAGGTTTGGGAAGTTTATGAGATTTGTTTTGGAACAAAGAGGTGATTAATAAGAAAATAGACTTGCAAATTGATACGCTTTGTAAAAAAAGTTTGTTAATCATTGTGTGTCATTTTCAAAGAGAATGGCTACTGTAGTATCAGGTTCTGTAGTATCTGGTATCTCTATTTTTCACACTACACTGTCCTTCAAGAAGATCAGAAGAAAGAAGGCATGGCCCTGTCCATACTCTAAAACTATTGGAAACAAAATCTTTTAGTAAATGTTGTTTATAGTATTCTCTGATTGATTTATCATTTAAATACCTTTGCGCACCCTCTGAATTAGCTGATGATATATAAACTGATGTGAATGTATTTCAAGTCGCTCAGAGAAAAAATGAAAAATCCAAAAATTTGCGGTAGTTTAAACTTTTTTACTAATATATAAAGAGCTACAGTAATAAAAAATATCGTGTTATCATGTGGCTATTGGTATACCTAATAATCCGCTTTTTAATCTACGTAATCAACTTTTATTGCTGAAATGATCCGAATTTAGTATACATTTTAGACGGAAAGCTTATTCTGATAACTGATTGGGCTCTTTTTTGTAACTGATTTGGCATGTGACGTTGTGTAACAACCCTCAAAAGGGCATATTTTAGGCTTAGGCAAACGGTTGGTTCTCTTGAACGAAAAACCAAATCTAAACCCCTTAGAGGGATTAAATCCATAATATTCATTGAATCTGGTGGGTATTGTTGTAAATCAGTAACAAAAAAGAGCCCAATCAGTAACATTGAAAAGCCTCACGTGATTTAGTTTATAGTTCCTAGTTATTCCATTATATATGGAAGGATTTTACCTACACAAGAACAAGGCTAATTCAAAGAACATGGAGAAGAACAGCGTGTCAACTCCTTCTAATCTGCAGCCTGCACTCTCCTCCTCCTCAATAAATAATTCTCGAACGAAACGAAAATCCATTGTGCTGAATGGGATTAAACAACTGTCTGCGAAAATGAGCAACTGGACAGATATTCTTTTACTTTGTAAGTTTTGCATATGAAAGTCCCATAAATTTAACGTATTTTTCAATTCTCTGCGATTATATAAACGATTTCGCATGAGTGGTATGTTCCAAAATGCATACAATGTTAAACTACAGTTTTTGGGATTATTTACAATAACATAATTTGTGAAAATATGATATGGGCGTACATCCCAAAAATAAAAATAGAACGTTTTTATCAGAATAGTGATATATTCCATAGGTCCACCCAGCGGCTTCGCCGCATGGCGGCGCCCATGGTCATCCAGGATTTCCGGAAGCCATAACTTTCCGAGCCTGGCTCGGATCCGGCTGAGTAATAGCTCATTTGCTTGGCTCGCTGAGAGCTGTCGATTGGTGTATCACTCGCCCGGATCCGAGCGTGGCCTGAACAGTTTTCTTTGTAAAAACACCCAAAAACTGAAAAAATGGCGTTTTCTCAACTTTCGTGGCGGGACCACCCCAAATCTGACATTGATAAACCCCCTAAAATCATGGGTTTTTTGGGGGTACTCGCGAGTTTAGGGTCCGGGACCCCCAAAAAGTGGGAGATTCTATTGCGGACGGAACACGGACACCAATCAACTTAGAGGGACCCGATAAACTCATTATGGCTTCTAGTCCAACTTTCATTCCTGGAAAAGATACAAAATTATTCGAAGTTGGCAGACAAATGCCGAAGTAGTCACGCATCTGATGTATAAACTGTGATAATAAAGAATATTGTTATAGCTGACAATGAGAATCCCTCCAGTGATCCATTTCGCTTCCAAGGAGCCGGTATCAGTTTCCTGTGCAAATTGATTGGGGAAATCGACGTATCAGAATCTCGCGGTGACTTGCTTTGTGTCGAGGCAATGCGCACAATCAAAGCCAATCTCCTGATTAGTGAGCAGCAGCATAAGCCACGCATAACTCTCAGCATCTCTCTCGACGGCTTAAGAATTGACTACGACAAGATGGGAGTTAGTTTTCAGTGTTTGTTTATTATATTTTATGGTTACTTTAGCTAATTTACGAGGATTTTCCTGTGACTAAAATCACATTTGTGGCTCCCGACATGACGGATGTTCGAGCATTTGGTTTCATTTTCTGCGCCGGAGACGATAAATACAAGTATTACGGAATCAAAACCATTCAGCTCGCTAAAACGGTCGTGATGTCAATTCGGGACATGTTCCAAGTGGTCTATGATATGAAGATGAAACAACTCGAAGAAGAGAAAGATAAACAAAAGCAACTTAGCAAAAAAGAAGAGGTTGGTTATTTTTGTTCACACATAAAATACGAACCTGGTGGAATTGCTACATAGTAGCAAAATAAAAATTTATTGATTACCAGCAATAATGGTCTCGTTGTACTATTGAAATTTTTAAAATGGGAACCTTCATTTACGTTGTAACGTGGAATCTACAGACAACTGAAAAGAGGCCAGCTTCCTGAACAAGCTATTAATATAAACGGGAAAAAATGGGAAAAGTTGAAAATGCTAAACAGCCGAAGAAATTAAGTTGCGTTATTTTCAGTTTTAATAATTTTATGTATGTTAATAATATTTTATTTACAGTCCCAATTTGTTGACTCAGGAAACGGGAGCACATATCGAACGGAAGATGGCGTTGTTATCGGGGATCTCATTACTCTTGAACCAGGTATTCAGAATGCTGACAAGCGATTTCATCAACCACAGGATACTTCTGCTAGGCGTGACCACTATGGTAGTGCGCCAAATGTCTCGAAAATTGATTCGGAGATGCTAATCGACTTGGAGCATTGCCTCAATGAGCCAAGCCTATCTTCGACTATTGACAAGCATTTTGGTAGCCTCTTTCTCAACACTTCGGCTGATGGGAACGCTAAAGCTAATACTGATTTGATGACATGCTCCGCGGATGACTTATTGTAAGTTTCACAATCTTCCATATATTTCTCATAAGAAACTACTGCAAAAAAGCTAAATAGAAAATGTTGTACGTAAATTCGCTGAGATATTACATTTGCTTATAAGACTTCTTTATCAAACAAATATCAGACTTAATTTCTAATATTTATGACTGCCATTTAAAGTACAATTTAAAGTTGATTTTTCAAAGCGGATTTTGTTAGAATTTCTTAGTAATTCACGGATCATAATGAATTTCTTTATAGCATGGCAGTTCGAAAGTCGCACAATCAGTAGATTACTTTTACCGGCAGGAACATGTTTTTCATCTTGACAAGTTTGACTATGTTTGAAATGTTTTATAATTTGCAAGTGTATTGACAATATTTGCAATATTTGACTATAATAATGAATTTAATTAATGTATCTTCGGTAATGAAATAAATACTTTCGAAAGCTGTATCAATAAATTTTAATTTTGTGTTTATTTTCTTCTGTTCTGAATAAACAACATTTGTTGTGGATATATAATTAACAAATCGAATTTATTAATAGCTGGTAGCTGATTTTTTTCAATTTTTGATCCTAAATGTTTCATAAATGCATATTTAAAGTAAGACAATAACCTTAGAACTAGATAGCTCCTTTTTGAGAATAACACTTACATTTCTACGACTGAGTTCCGGTTTCTATGGAGACAATTTCTTCAGATGGTATTTGTTTCCTCCGTTTACATGATTTAAATTTGCATCTCTGTTATATGTTCACATTTGTTCGTTGTGGAAAGTGATAAAGCACAAATATGGTATGTTTTACGTTTTTTATAAGCCAAAAATATTTCACGGAAATTTAGTTGCTCTCGCGCCTTCGGCCAGGTAGAAAGAAAAAGGAGGAAGATAATTTACGACGCATTGAGGAAATAAAGAAGCTGGATGAGTTTTTGGATAAAAGGGATTATACGGGGGCAATCTCATTGATGGAAGTACGTTCAGGTTATTGAAATATAAAATTCAAGTTCTTAAAATAAATATTGAGCTGAAACATAAACAGATAATAAAATCGGAATATTCCTATGAAAATACAAAAATGCTTTGAAATTGTGGCCACATGCAGGTAAGAACTGAAATTGAAACAATTTCGAGACATTTTCAAATACTGTTACTTGTTCATTTCTACCACAAATCTTTCCTTTGTAGTATTGTTCCTCCAACTTTATAATCTTGGTTTCCAGCATGAACGCAAGAAAGACCCGACTGATATAAATTGTCATTTATGGTTGGCATACTTACAATTTCACGGTAAATAGATCGGGGATTTTATTTTAAACGCATACTCTTAGTATCGTAATAATCACTAATTAATAAATTTCAGCTGGTGACCACCGAAAAGCAAGCGAGGTTGTTTTAGAAAACTGCTGCATTTCTCGCTATTGACTAATTTACAAATAATTTAGGTGTTAGAATCAATTCTGACTCAAAAACAATGCCCTAGCGAGGCGAATCTTTACCTTGGATGTGCACTTTTCTTCGTGGCTATGTATGAAGATGCCAGAAAAGCTGCAGAAAAGGGTAAACTTTGGAATTTTACAATTCGGCTTTAAAAATTATCGTAACAAAAAAACATAAACATGCTTTGTTCCGAATAAATAGTTTGGCGCTATTTTATGTGAAAATGCGAATATTTAACTTAAGGACCAAAAAATCCTCTCCAGAACCGGCTGTTGTTCCATGTTGCCCACAAGCTAAATGACGAGAAAAAGTTAATGCTTCATCATTCGCAACTGAAGGACACTATTGAAGATCAGGTGAAACGCTTGTTAAAATGAAATAATATCTTCTATCGCTTGAAAAGATACAATTGTCTTTTGTTAATTTTTAATTCTACTTACAAAAATACAAATACTGTACAGTATATATTTACGTAACATTTTCCTTCATGTCTGCTCATTTTTAGTCGTGTTCATAATTTCAGCTTTGTTTGGCCTCCATCCATTACCTTCGTTCGCACTATCAACAAGCCATCGACATATACAAAAAAATATTGGCGAAGAATAAGTACATAATCAAATAATAATCTAGAATTAATTTTATGTTTTACAGGAATTATCTCGCTTTGAATGTCTACCTGGCCATGTGTTATTACAAGCTAGATTATTATGACGTATCCATGGTGAGGAATATTTTTTATCAGAATATATACCCAGTCTTAACGCACAGCCTTTTTCAGGAAGTACTTCAAAACTATCTGGAAAAATACGAGGATAGTCCTATTGCGGTGAATCTGAAGGCGTGTAATCAGTACCGCCTCTATAACTCTAAGGCCGCTGAAAATGAACTGAAAACGCTGAAAAACCTCTCACAAAGCGAACTAAATTTCGCCAAAGACATCATTCTGCATAATACGGTAACTTTGTTTATCACATGTTATGATAGTCTTATGATATAAATATTTGAGGTAGTCTTCCGAAACGGAGATGCAGCATTGCAATTGCTACCAACGCTCGTTGATGTTATTCCTGAGGCTAGACTTAACTTAGTCATTTATCACCTCAAGAAAAGTTTATTACAGAATTTTAAGATAATTTGTTAAAAAGATCATTTGTAGATGATACGGACGCTGCTTTTGTGCTAATGGTACGTTCGTTATCACTCTTCATATAAAGGGTTCATTAAACCCTGTGAGCTGGAATTTTTATTAGAAAATTCAAAAACGCGACAACAATTCTGAACCACAATATTTCCCCGACTGAAAGTTGCAGCTGCGACTCTGTTTTGAGAAATTTATAAATTTTAAAATCTGATATCACGAGCCTTAAACCATTTTCTTGCAAATAGAATACTTTGCTCTGTATTTTACAGAACCATATGGAACCGCAATCGACTCACGATTTTATGCTAAAAGCTATCACATACTGTTTGAAAGGTAATGCTTAATAAACGTTATAATTGTTTATGACTTAAGAAATTTAGGAACAGAAGAGCATTCGGTAAGTACATATATATTCCTTACTGCACTCTAGCTTTTAAAAACGCTTTCACGTTTCAATAAACGTTATATACTGGGCATTTTTTCAATGAATTTATTGTTCCTGAAGCTTATTTTGCATTAGACATTATTCCCCGATATGCGTTAAAATTCAAGTCAATGATGTTTAGAAAGAACATTTGAAAGCTGCAGCGCAATTTTTCAAAGCAGTTGGCGAATCGACGTCAGAATGTGGTATAAACTATTTCCGGTTTTTAGGTCAAATTTTGACATAATTCTAGACACCATTGCCGGAAGACAGTGCATGGCGTCGGCTTATTTTATCCGTCGTCAATTTGAAGAAGTCCTGGTCTACCTGAACTCTATCAAAGTAAAAATCTATTTCCAATCGTAAAAAGTATATGGTAAAAAAATCTTCATTACAGAGCTTCTTTCTGCAAGACGACGTTTTCAACTTCAATTATGGCCAAGCTCATCTAATTTCTGAAAATTATGAGGAAGCCGAGAAGAGTCTCCTCGCTGTCTCTTCCCATACAATAGTTTCCAGTCTCTCCTACTGTATGAATTTGTGTAGAGCATGTAAGTTTCCAAGCTGCTGCTGTGCCGAGATTCGATAATTATTTTATAGACATTGCCAATGGAAAGAGCAAACAAGCGTGGAATTTGTATCAGAAAGAACGCCATTTACCCGATTCCGTTAATTTACTCAAGTTAATTGCAAACGATTTATATAGAGTAAATTTTTAGAATTGCTTGTTGAGAGTCTCGTGAAATACATTTTGAAATTTTAGGCCGGCGATTTTGTATATGCATCAAAAGCCTACGATGAATTAGAGAAGCAAGACTCGGTTCGAAATTATAATACGGCGAAACGAGCCGCATGTGTCGGAGTTGTAAAAATGTTCACAGTTAATAAAGCGAGCACGTGAGTTTTATAAGTACAATTCGTATAGGTCTAAGATTAGATCATAACAATACTATATTCTACTTTTCTATATCGCACAATACAGAGCCCGTATTTCAGCTATGAATTTGGGTATTAAAAAATGTTATTAAAATACAAGTATTTAAAAATTTATTTTCAAGGTCTTATTTTTTCTTTCGTTAATTATTGCTAATTATTGATAAAAATGAATTTTAAAGATGAAAATTCTAAGAGAAAATTTTTGAGGAATACATTTAGCCGATATGTTTCAGGGATAACCTGCGTGAAGCGATCCAGATACTAGAACATGACTCAAATCCATTGTCACAAAATGCCGCAGCTGTGACCAGAAAATGGGCTGCAGAAGTGAATATTTATTTTTAATTTCAATACATAATTTATTAATGATTCATCACAACAACATCTTACAAGAATATTATTATTTGAACCAGTGAAATAATAAATATATTCATTCCGAGTTCGCCATGTTCCTGAAACTATTAAAATAGCAATAAATTACAATTCGGAATTTCCGCGCAGACCTGTAAAATGTCTGCGAATATTCTCCAAGTAACACATCCGACGATTGCTTGATTATAGTCACTCCTTGTATGGTATCACAAAGCATTCCTCTTTGTTCGACCGCGCTATAATTTATTGCAATAAATTATAGCCAAAACCGCAGTGAGAAAAACATATTTTACTTATTTTATATCTAACTAAATGGATGGCTCCATGTAAGAGATCGGAAAATTTGCGATATTGTCTCTACCTAATGGCCGAAGTCACGCCAAGTATGAGAGCTTGTTGCGGAAATCTGGTGGCGCACACCATCGTAAATTTCGTGCGCACCCACAGCCATCCGCCTAAATAACAAAGCAAATAAGTCAGGAATATCCGCACGAATATAACCATACCTGTATTTGCTAGTAAACGGTAATAAGCACTCGTTGATTGTTGTTGGCTCAGCACTGAACGAATAATGTTAAATAATGAAATTAATTTATTCACATTGATCATCGGACCGTAACCAGTTGGAGGTTTTATGATTCCAAATACATTTATGTGAAATTTGAGAAATCTAAAATGCATTTTTCTAAATAAAATTGTTTCATACAATTTGCCCCAAATCCGATCACCCAAAAATTTGACACAAGTGTGAATTTTTTTTCATGCACATTCCTCGGCGTTAATATACGTTTATTAAAGTAAGTAATTCTCACATACCATTTCTGTGCGCATCACGCAAAACCTAGAACATATGTAAAATAAATGTATATTTATATAAAAAATTCACATAAACGTCCTCTGTATGCACCAATTCATAGAGCGAACGATCGAGTAAATTGCCAGCCCCGTATCCAGTCAATGCTACGACTCTGAATCGAATCTGTCAGAAAGCAACTGCGCCACTCAAACTCACCTTGAATCTACAAACACCATCTTCAGCGAGAGATCTGCGCGAAACATAAACATTGACGGGCTCAGTCTTACTTCATTTAGTCCGTAGGCGACCAATGGTTGACCGTATCCAATAAACCGGCAATCATTATTGGCCATAATTCGCCCACTGAAGTGGATCGGCTGAACTGTTACTTTTATAATAACCGTTTTGATCTTGGAACTTTAAAACTAATCAATTTTTTATAAATTTTCAAGAGTTATTGGAATGTTTATATTTTGACGTAATTCTCAGAGAGGATTAATTCTTTGAAAACTTCCTGCTCTCTAAATTAATTTTGTGCCGATTCTATAAGTTTAAGGACATTGCTATGTTTTGGTTTAATATGGCAATTTTTCTATAAATAAAAGTTATGTTGTTTTAAATTTAACAAAATATGGCCGTTTTAAAATTACCTTAAAACCGCCTATTGTTACACCTGCGTTTCTGCGGCCCAGTGCGCATTTAAAACGTAATGTAAAGCGAATCTCAGGGTCGAGGACTGCCATTTGGTTAGAATGAAGACCGATGGCCAGCACCGCCGAAGTCATTTTCATATCGTCCGGGTGTATCACAGTCTCTACATGTGCGCCCACCATATCCACCTGAAAATGTTCAACAAAATGAAAACATTAGCTTGTGGGTATCCCTTTTAATGAGGCCACTCATGTAGGATTTTAATATTTATTTTAAGAGCTGCTCTCATAGTCGTGAAGTAGAGGTGAATTTTTCAACATTTGCATGTGTTCAAAGATTCGATTTACAAACTTATGAAACAATGTAATTTGGAAAGCCAACAAGTACCTGCGAGAGTCCCAGGTGAACCGCTGCTGTTTCCGATACGTAAACATGAAAACACAGTTATAGAATTTTGAGGTAAAAAGAAAGCTTACAATTTTTCCGACATGGTCGAGGATTATCAGAAAACCACTGAGGGTTTGAAAAACATTAATAGCGAATTGTTTCAATTCCTCAACTCGAGCTTCGCTTTTTGGAGGTTTCTTTCCATTATTTTCGTCCTCGGCAGCGTCTGCAGGTGATTTTCCATTTTGGTTCGATTTATTTGAAGACGAGAATGGATGAAAAGCCGACTGAGGTGATGGCCCTGTCCAGCCGGCCATGGCGGAATTTGATGCGACCGACAGATTACCCACCGGCATTCCCGCCAAGAGACGACGCAATTGGATGTTTGCCACAGCAATACGAATTACACCTGATTTATCCTGCACAAAATATTGTTTGAAGCTTAAGGACATAGTGCATATATTCTTACCAGCTGGTCTCGAATTGGTTCGCCAAGAGGGAGGAGTTGTCCAAGTTCTGCCACTGCTTTCTTTTCCTGAAAAGATGATCTTTAAGCATACGGCCGAGAAAAATAGCTTTAGTTTACAGGAGTTTTTTCAGCCCGGCTTGTCAACACATTTTAGGCCATTCCAAACTTATTCTACTTATACTGGGCTGGAGTGATAAATGCTAATAATAATAAAGGATTAAACTAAAAATATATCTCAGACTTCCCCGAACAAATAGGCCATACTTTGACTATTCTCGAATTTACGGCAAGTCTGGAGTTGTCAGATTTAGACATATGTTCACAACCCCCTAAGCAAAGCCTCAGTCAGATACGGCCCAATTTTCGATATATATTCGAAATAGGCATTGGCCTCTCCAAGTGTGCGCTATAAATGCTGTATGGATGGTACCATGTTCTATGTTTTAACTCTGATCTTTGGCCAGATAATGAAGTATGAATTTGGTTGTAAATCTTTATGACCTTATCCCGACGACTCCGGCTTGTTCCTTTGTTCAGAGAATTGTCGACACTCAAAGCGATCTGGCATTGCCCGTTCTTGGCTAATGTACGGTGCAAATGTGGCGCATCATTTCTCAGACTTCGCCGACCTCTTTGACGAGTCTCAGTTTTGGAGGACTCACTTCCCTTTCCAGCAACATTTTGTACCGAACGCTGATTTTTCTTCATTGAATTGAGGCAAAGGAATTGAATATCTCGAAGAAATGAAATAAAACGGCTGAAATTATTCTCCTTCTGCTTTGTTTTAACACGGCCAAAGTGCTCAACTATTTTAAACACTGTCCATTAGCAGCAAAAGCATAACGGTGAAAATCATATATTTATTCAATGGATGGAATGTAACGGTCTAAGACCCTATAAAAACTGCTGTATTAAATCAAGAGTTTTTCGATTAAAAAGTTTGAGCAGCACTTCATTATGCATTCAATTCATGAATAGTAGTCCAGTCGTTATATCAGCCTCTAAATCACCATTACAATGCACGCGATCGGAATACAAAGTGTGAGCAAGGGATAAAATTTTCCACAAAAGGTCCCATTTTAGCATTTTTAATTTTAAGTTGAAAAATGAAAAGGTGTTGTGTACATTTGTAGCTGGGTGGCGCCTAAGACGTAAGAGCTTCGCAGGTAGCAATTTACAGGTCTTTCATCGTACATAAATTGTTCAATTAATCAATAAGTTCTTGGAGTTTGGTTAAATCGTTTGCATTTTCGAATGCTGAAAATGTCGTTAGATCGTCTGCGTAGAGTTCGTAAGTGTTATTAAAGTTAAGTGGAACTTAACTTTAATGCTAACCAATATCTGATTCTTCGGAATCGGAGATATAGAAAAGTATCAGAGCACAAAAGAATTTTTCATTTGGATGGTCAAATGAAAAAACGTTAGATCAAATTACGTGGGAAGCTAAAAACAACGATACTATACACTTAACTCACTCCAAGCATGACAGCCTGTTCTGGAAATTGGCCGGGCAAACCGTAATAGTTATCGGGGTTTAAGTTAATTATAACCTATTTTTAATGCTATTGTAAAAAAGTTTTTGATTATAGGAATAAAATTGTAAAATGGATGGTGGCCCAAATAAATGTTGTACTCTACTAAATTTGTTTTGTGAAATGTCATTTGAATATTCGTTAAGTAGAAATTACTAACGAATATATGTTTACTAACAAAAAAGCTAACGACAAAATGATAACAAACAAAATCAATTTGATCTAATTTTCGGATTTTTTCTGCTCCTCGGCTTTTGGCTCCTCCGTTGTGTCTTGCTGTGTAGTGTTTGCGGCCGCCTTCTTCTGGTACGCCACATCGAAGATCTATAAGGAAATTATTATATCAAATCATAGTGTATGGTATTTCCAGACGTTTGTCAAATTAATTCGCCCGCTCAAAATTGCAAAATAATAGGATTCTTGAAAGCCAAGTTCTATATTATGCGGATATAAACACTCTGTATAGCTAGAAACATTAATATAGTCACTCTGTAATACAGATTCAAAACATAATTTGTTACCAGTCTCCTTATCTTTTAGTCATACCAAATTGCATAATATATACTATTATTATCCTCAATTTGTTCTCAATAAGTTCAGGATAATACTAGTATTAATATTTTCTCTACGCTGTTCTTCTGATGGTTACTAAATAAACCACGATATTATTACCTTGATGGCCTGCTGCTGTAATTGTTGGACTTCTTCGCGAATTTCTGCTGCCTTGAGTCCCTCCCGGTTTTCGAGCTTCTTTCTCAGAGCTTCGATTTTTTCTTTAACAGCACTAGCCTAAAATATGAAATTGTATTAACTCTATTAAACTTATGTCTTAAAACATTACCTCGTCGGCATTAATCTGGTCCGAAAATTCATTTATCTTGGACTCTGTGTCGTGAAGCACAGATTCGGCTTGGTTCGACGCTTCGATTAATTCTTTCTTTGCCGCATCCTCAGTAGCGTGTTTCTCAGCCTCTCGAATCATATTCTCGATCTGGTCTTTCGACAAGCCGCCCGATGATTGGATTACAACTTAAAACTGGCTATGTTACTAAATAACACAAATATGGTATAAACGGGGCTACATATAACTAGATTATTATTTTTATTTGTAGGATGGAAATTTTACCAAATGGATACTGTACTACTAATCCATTGAACTATGTAAAACGAACTGTATCGGTGTTGTGAGAAGGTCCTAATTTTATACAAATAATCCCGCTTCTTTATAAATTTCCCTCCGAAATCATTTTCCTCCGTCAATTTCCCTATGAAAATCCAATTTTGTTACAACCTATATTTTATTTGTTTAAAGAGAAGAAAAAGTTCGATAACAGTAACCTAACAGCTATATTTTGTCTGTACCTCAATAGAAGTGTAATAAATTCTTTACTCATTCCAAAATAAACAAATCTAAATTCACATACTCTGTTGTTCCTTTCCAGTACCGCGGTCACGAGCAGAAACATTTACAATGCCGTTAGCGTCGATGTCAAATGTGACTTCTATCTGAGGCACACCACCTAAACAATCCACGTGTTTACAAAAGAGAATATTAAAAAAACATACGCGAAGCTGGCGGAATTCCAACAAGTGAAAATTGTCCCAATAGTTTGTTATCCGATGCCATTTCACGCTCTCCTTGATGCACCTTGATCTGCACCTGTGTTTGCCCATCTGCAGCAGTGGAGAATACCTAAATTTTTATTATGTAATCAAATGATATCACGCAAAAAAACTTGAAATATTATTAGGCTCTTCATATGTATAATTTTGACAAAATGTGCCTTAACTTTGTCGTACTCAAACATTTGTCACCACTAAATTTATTGCAGTGGGAGTGCACTAATAATTTCGACTTATAGTTCGTGACAATTGTATAAAACAATGTTTTAACATTGGTGGTAAGAGTGTATCATTATTACCTGTGATTTCTTGGTTGGGATAGTGGTATTGCGAGTAATGAGTTTTGTGAAGACACCACCCAAAGTTTCAATACCAAGGGATAGAGGAGTCACATCAAGAAGCAAAACGTCCGTCACGTCACCGGCTAGAACAGCTCCTTGAATTGCAGCACCGATAGCGACAGCTTCATCTGGATTGACTGCTTTGCTGGGCAGTTTGCCGAACACGTCTTGCACGGTTTTTTGGACCTGCAAAATATAAACATATATGAATAAATAAATAAATCGAAAAGGATGTACAAAGTACACATTTTAATTTGGTAAAGACATTGCAAAGCTGCTTGTTGCAGAAAAGCATTGGCTACAATTTTTTATGGACAAAATATGTTTGGATATTACGAACACGACCATTTGAATAACTACCTATTAAAATAGTACAAGCTTTACCTTTGGCATACGCGTCATACCGCCAACGAGTAGAACCTCTCCGATGTCTGACGGTTTTACCTCTGCATCGTGCATCGCTTTACGGCACGGCTCGACTGTTCGCTTGATCAAATCGGCCACAAGCTGTTCAAATTTGGCACGAGTAAGTTTTATGCTCATGTGTTTCGGTCCGGCAGAATCCATAGTCAAGTACGGGAGATTTATGTCAGTTTCGGTCGTGCTAGATAGCTCGCATTTGGCCTTCTCCGCTGCTTCACGGACTCGTTGCATAGCCATGGGATCCTTTTGAAGGTCGATACCTTGCTCCTTTTTGAACTCAGTCACCTAAAAATATACGAGCAATAAACTTTGAGCTCAGCGATTTTTGTAACTTTTTATATTCTGAATTTTAAATATAAAAAGACAACGTACGATAAAAATTGCAGCAGTTTGGGAATATATTTCAAGATACACTTTTATAAATACAGTTAACCCTCGTTAAGGCCCTCCCCTCGGGATCGGGCCCGGGGAAGGATTGCTTAACCGGGGGAAATTTTTTCCGGTAGATATAATTTTATAATCGTTCCTCAGTGTTGTCAGTGAAAAGAATTTAATTTTGAACACAGACATTATATTAGAAATTCAACGATCGAAGTCCAATCCAGAAATACAGTTTTAATGAATTATCAAAATCAGATAAAGCGTCATGCACTTTTCAAAACCACATCTAGTGGCCGTTGTGAGCTAACACTCTCGTGAGCTTAACATGTTAAAAAGTGAAAATAAACTTTACCAGATAATTCAATAGAGCATTATCAAAATCTTCGCCTCCCAAAAACGTGTCACCATTAGTCGATTTGACCTCAAAGACTCCTTTCTGGATCTCCAGAATTGAGATATCGAACGTACCACCTCCAAGATCATAAACAGCAATTCTTAAATGGCAAAATGTGTTGTTGATAATACACATAAAAAGCGGAAAACATACACTTTATCGTCAGCTTTGTCCAGGCCATACGCAAGTGCTGTAAATCTAGGGTTATTATAATTCCAAAATTTTCTTAGGAGCCAAACATTAAAATAGATGTCGACTAGATTTCGAAAATGTATTATTGATAATAACTCCATAAGAGGTCTTAAAAGTGATAATTACGGTATAAAAGACAGTGTACGATCAGGCTATAGTAATTCTTAAATACATATAAAACTCGAGTTTGTTACAGTGAATATTGCATACCTTTGGAAATACCAGGTGGCGACATATGTTCGTGCACTGATATTTGTGCGTTTGAATTACCGCCATTTCGGTTTAGCTTTATTAGAAGGGGGCTAGCTCAAATCTGATATTGCTAACCCCTTCTAAAATACGATT
Organism: Ditylenchus destructor; assembly: GCA_022814885.1. NCBI lineage: Eukaryota > Metazoa > Nematoda > Chromadorea > Rhabditida > Anguinidae > Ditylenchus > Ditylenchus destructor. The sequence goes on from JAKKPZ010000005.1 coordinate 1,838,900, forward strand.
TTAAGATAGGGTTAGCAATATCAGATTTGAGCTAGCCCCTTCCAAAGGGGCTAAACTGAAATGGCGCCAATTCAAACGCACAAATATCTGTGCACGAACATATGTCGCCACCTGGTAAATTCTATTATCTGAAAATTTACCTGCAGCTGTTGGCTCGTTAATTACACGAAGGACATTTAGTCCAGCAATTTGACCAGCGTCCTTTGTTGCCTAAAATATATTACGTCAGATTAAGTGGACTTTATGGTGCCTTATTTGTTTACTTAACGATACATGATAATATTATACACAAAAGGTAATATTAAGGTAAAGAAACAATTACATAAATTGGATTTCCGTAAAATCGCGAATACATATTTTCAATAGTTCTTGGATTACCACTGAGCCAACTTTAACCTATATATTACTAGTAAAAACTAACATACCTGTCTTTGAGAATCGTTGAAATACGCAGGAACGGTCACCTTAATAATTGCATGCATTTTAGTATAGACAATAGGGTACAATATTTTAGTATAGAGCAACTTACCACAGCATTTTTAACTGTTGTTCCTATATAGCTTTCGGCGGTTTCTTTCATTTTTACGAGGACGAATGCTCCCACTTGTGATGGAGAATAGACCTTTCCCTGCGCCTCAAGCCACGCATCGCCATTTGAACCTTTCACGATTTTGTACGGAACCATTTTGCTAAAATCGAAAAACTTAAAACATAAAAGAGCATGAAACTCTTACATGTCCTTCTGCACTTCTGAGTCATCAAAACGGCGTCCAATCAAGCGCTTGGTTGCATACAACGTGTTGGCGCTGTTGGTAACTGCCTGGCGTTTCGCCGGAGCTCCCACCAATCGCTCTCCGTTCTTCGTGAAAGCGACAACAGACGGAGTTGTTCTGACACCTTCGGCATTTTCGATTACCTGAAAATACAAACTTCAATCTGAATCTCATATCAATTTAATAATTTATGTTTTATTGAACACATTATAAAACACTTTATATTTATTGTAATTTAAAACTTTCCCGGCAAAAACTCTTTAAAAAATAATCAAAAATTAAAAAACAATATCCCAAACAAAATATTTGCAGATGAAAATGTTTATTCATTATTTGGTTTACTTTCTAAAAGTACAGTATTAGCATTAAGAATGGAGAATTGCGCACATTTGGCCTACATCACTGCAAGATCTGCCGAATCTTTACAATACCTGTTTGTTGTCAGACTGGCCAACAAGTTAAACAACGTTTAATTCGTTAAAAATATTCTCAAGTGCAAACTAATGAAAGCTGGCCTCATTCTCAGAAAATAAATTTACCGGCAATTTCGTAAAAGATTCTTAGTAATATCATTTACACTTTCGTGATGTTAACTTTGAGTAGTTACCCTTTCTGAACTAATGCATTAATACTGCGCTAAACTATTTTATTCTAGTCTATAAAAATTTATCTGTAATCGGCAGGTGTAATAGTCTGCCAAAAATTTAAAGAACAATTAAAAATTATTCCTAGAACGCAAATTTTATCATCTCAACTCAAATTTAGCGGGAACACAGCATTCCATTGGCATTGATTTTCGATTACCTCCATCGTCTTCCTTATTTTACAACTTAATCTCCTTTCCGCCAAGTATGAATTGATATGATACAATTTGCGTTGCTAAAGTATGAGTGCGTAAAAATTACCTTAGCTTGTTTGCCTTCCATAATAGCCACGCAAGAGTTGGTCGTACCCAAGTCAATTCCGATAACAGCACCGCGAACATCAGACCTAAAATACACAAATACCTTGTCTGTAAATGAGTAGAATAATGTCTTTCGAACATACTTGAAGCGACCGATCACATTGCTCACTCGGTAAACTGGCAAATTCAAAACTCGACGAAACATTTTACGGCTAGCGAAATGTAGGTTGAAGCAAACTGAAATAACAGAAATTAAAAGTGAATAAAAAGTTTACTGGAGATCTAAATTCGGTTAAAATTAACAAACAACGTTTCAATATGGCAAAGTCTAACTCTAGCTTAAATCTAAGCTAAGGCGGGATAAGTATAATGCTTAAGGAATGAGACATCTCTATGATCGTGCCCACGTAAAGAAACCATGTTGCGCAAGACTCTACACACAATTAAGGGACTTCTCGTAAATACGACATCTCCCATGAGGGTGGTCGGCAAAACTGTGACAACTTTGTCACTCACACACAGACATTCTCCAGACAGTGCCTCGGGAGAGGGGCATATGTAAGGAGGTTTCACTCAGACATATTTTGGTCTAGCCTTGTAGATGATGAATATAAAAAGCAATTCTCGATTTTTACTCCAAAACCAAATAGTTTTATTCGTACTGAATTCAATGAGCTAGACTGCCCCATAGAGAAAATTGTGGTCATGTCAGTTTTGAGCTCTGCGCAATGTTACTATTATTTTTTTGCCACTTAAAAAATAATGGGACGACGGGATGATTGCAAAATATTCAGTCAAGAAGAAAATGCTAACCTAATAATTATTACTGGTAAAATTATATGAAATTTAAGGAAATTCTAAAAGGCTCGTGCCTATGGGATTAGGAATGGATCAATGAACAATGGATTTGAGAATATGGCAATTATTAACTAACGGTTTGCGATCGTCTGACAGTAAACACAGATAGCACACCAAAGAATAGGAAAGCACGTTCGAGAAACTTTCAAAATGGTAATTTCGCAAGATAGACACAAAGCATTCGTTTCGGGAAAAATATTTTTTTCAAATGAGAAAACGATTAGTGTTGTAGGAGACAAGGAGCTGACAAATATCGAAACACTAGCCGCCACCGGCGCCCGCCGGCGCCGGTTGCGTCTAGCACTTTTCGAAGTAAATTTTAGATTTACAGTTTCAAATTTACAACTTTTATTTGGTAGCAAAATATCAATTTTAGAACTTCTTTATAAAATGTGTTTATTAAGATGTTTAAGAAATATTTTATTCAAATTACAATACAGTAGATAAAAATACAGTACAATACAGTTACAAAAATACAATACAACAAAGTTACAAAAATACAGGTTGAGACGCTACAGAGCCACTCCATCGAATGTTGAAGAACCATGAGATCCACATCGCAGGAAGAGAAGTTCATAACTGTTTCAGTTGACATAATCCGAAAATTGTTACACATTTTTCTTGGAAATTCAAAATATTTAAAAGCTTACCGAAATAGCCGGAAGAAATTCCTTGCGCATATACATCGTAGAATCTGAGTTGAGCAAAGAGATTCTAAAATTTCGAAATTATTTTTATGTTTTCTTAAAGTATAATTACCTTTGTGTGTAAAAGTCCCACGTTGTGTAGTAGTGACGAATCATCCCCACATTGCGAGTCATCGCCGGGACTTGAAGGGCGCATAGGAAGAGTTTCTTCTTTGTATTCTCTGGATAGATCTAAAATTACGTGAATAATTTTCTAATGTTACATAAAACTTAACTCAAACTCATTTTCCTTATAACAAAAAATCAAAACTACTTACCAAAGCAATGAGAAAAATTGGATCGCGCAATTGCATCACATAGCAAGAGAAGAGGAAGCGATTCTAAAATTTCTGAAATAAAATTCGATTTTTAGAAAAGTAATATTTTACCATTGTGTGCAAAAGTCCCACGTTGTGTTGAAGTGACGAATCATCCCCACATTGCGAGCGCATAGGAAGTGTTTGTTTAGTCGGACTCAGCTGTCGATCTAAAATTACATGAATAATTTTTCTTGATCTATGAAAATTTAACTTACACATTGTTCCACAGAGTCCATCCAATGGCTCTTTTCTGGACAGGAGTTGGCATCTGCATGTCGCGTCTCAACCCAGCTAATTTTCTCAATCTTAAATCACTTATACTCAATCTTAAATAGATTAAACTCAATCTTAAATCACTTAAACTCAATCTCAAATTTATTAAACTCAATCTTAAATTTATTATTTCACCATCCAGTAATAATTTAAGTTGCTTATTTTTGCACTTCTATCCTTGATAATACATTTCATTATCGCTGTAGCAATTTTCGTTTTCCTGATCTTCTTCATTGTGTAGTAAAACTTCTTTGTAAACAATATTTTTAATTTTATTTTTCTTTTCTGGATCCACTGCAACAATAACGCTATCCCACGATCTAACTCTTGAGAATGCTACATACGCTTGACCATGTGCAAATACTGGATCTCTAAGATCTATTCCCACAAAATCTAATGTCTGACCTTGTGATTTATTGATAGTCATGGCATAACATAATCTAACGGGAAATTGTTTTCTGTGTAGAGTGAATGGTAATTTTTTTCCTTCGCTTGTAACAGTAATTCTTGGTATCAACACTGATTCTCCAATTCTTTCACCAGTTGCAAATTCGCATTCTAACAAATATTTATGCATTCGTTTGATTAATAATCGTGTTCCATTACGTAAGCTTGCGTAATTGTTCAAATTTCTCAATAACATAACAGGTGATTTTTCGCATACTGTTAGCTCATGTGGTGGTAAACCTGATCCATATATTGAATTTAAAAATTCTTCTGGGTAGTCAATCATTCCTTCCGGTTCATTGATATCAACTTTATCCACGCTTAAATAAGTTTTCATGTTTTCACCATGCGCCTCAATTCTTTTTAGCACTTTTCTGTTAATTTCTAAAGCTTTTTTGTTAGTAGTAGCTAAAATTACTCTTTTGCACATATCCTTATAATTTTTGTTCTCAAGATATTCTCCAAATACTTCCCAATCTAAATCACTTTGAGCTATACAATGTTCAGGAATTTCGATATATCCGTCTTCATCTGATTCTATTTCTCCATTACCGAGTTTTAATAAAAATTCTGAAAAATCAATTTGCTCAGAAACATTGCTTTTTTCATTTTCGACTTGCATAGCTCTTTTATTTTCTTTTAATCTGAATATTTCAAACTCACTAAATAACACTGATTTTGTTACGCACAGATTGATAAGCTCAGTATTAGTAGCATTGTTTTCGATTGGTAATATCTGTCTAAAATCACCTCCAATTATCAAAATTTTGCCTCCAAATGGTAAATCGTTGTTCATCAGTTCTCGTAATTTTTTATCAATCATTTCTAAAACATACTTTGATACCATCGAAATTTCATCAATTATAAAAACTTGTGTTTCTATTAATTCTTTTCCAATCTTATTATTCTTTTTCGCATTTGATGTTGAAAATTTGTCGCAATTAAATGGAATACCGTAAGTTTTATGTAATGTTCTTCCATCTGGTAATAAATCCGCTGCTATACCCATCCAACATGACGTTTTATACTTTATGCCTTCTCCTCTAAATAGGTGACATAGTGTTCTATAAGTATACGTTTTTCCACTTCCTCCAGGTCCATCAATATAAATGCTTGTTATAAATGCATTTTTTATCACTTTCTTGTTTCGTCTCATCTATCATCTCAAAGACGCGTTTAACAATTTTTTCTTGTCTTGTAGTCATTTGTTCTCGCATTAAGTTACCTTTATGTAATTCTTCTTCTTTGTTGAAAATTTCTTCTACTGTTACAATCTCGGTTGGCAATGCTATTCCAAATTCGATCAATGATTTTCTATTCAAATTCAACTGATTTTCAATATCAAGTTTTGCCATGTTTTCAGCTTGCTCCTTATTTAGCTCTCCATATTTTTTATGTGTGAATTCTTCGTACATGTCTTCCTTAAATTCTTCCCAAATCTCTTTTACATCAAATTGCTCATCATGATTTATGATTGATACAAATAATTCTCTCAACATTTTTGAACTTTTAAATGTAACTGCTTCTTCAAAATATTTTCTCCACTCATGATTTGTGTCTAACAATCCTCTTGCTTTCACTGAGTCTTTAAATGTTTCATGTACTGTTCCCTCATACGTTAGCAAATCTTCAAAACTTTGAGCTCCTTTTATGTGTAATATTAGCATCCTCAAATAAAATAGTTCTTGTTGTTTCAATCCAACTGAAAAAATTCTTCCAATATTTTTGTTGTCAGCTTTTTTCTTATACCACTCAAGTTTATCATTGTTATCTTTGTTTTTTCCAAATGTGTAGTGCTCAGGTATTTCATGGTAATAATATTTTCTCGCTTCTGTATCGTTTTTGTTCAATTCAAACCACGCAGTAAGAGTTGTATTTCTGACTTCAGCTTGATCTATTAACTTTTTTAAATTGTCTTTTTTCTGATTCCAATAAATACTTTTTTCATCTGGTAAATGTATTGATAATCTTATCACCGGGTGACTTTTAGCATCTAAATCATATTCTCTAATTCTCCAAAACGCTTCTTGCGGTGTAACATATCTCATATCCACAAATTTTTTAACCTCGTTATGCTCAATTATTTCTTTTCCATCTTTTTGTATTACTATTCTCGCTGAATCATGTCCTTTATACACGTATTTGTAAATGTACTTAACACTTTTTACTGATGCGCAAACTTCTACATTTATATGTCCATCATATTTTAAGCTCAAAATTGGACTATATGGTACCACCCACCTATTATCAATTTCTATTCCATTTTTTTCAATTATTATTCCATTGTCTGGTCTTTTATATGCCGCATAACTATCTTCTCCCACTTCTGTTAATTCTCTAAATTGTTTTGGATAATTTTTTGTGCAATAATTTTTTCCATTTTTCTTTTCCATGCAAACGCATTTTGTATTCAATTCTCCACATGGTCCATGTATCATGTTTTCTGCAATAATTTTATATAGTCTAGGATGTTTTTCTTTATCTGGTATGTATGCCCACACCATTTTATCAATGTCTTCTACATTATTAATATCGTTTGCTAAAATTAGTAAAATGTGTGCATGTGGTAATCCACGTTTTTGATATTCAACCACATATGTATAAGCAATAGCTTTTCCGAATACGCTATTTTCTCCATATTCTGTTAGATCTTTAATTAATTCCCTCAATTTTTCATGAAAAACTCTACATACTAAATCAGGTTCATCTGTTGGATTATTTCCACTTGTTAAATTTCTCTTAATTTCTGGCCAATTAGGATTGCAAGTGAATGTAATGAATAGTGATGGTTTGCCAAATTTTCTAACTAATGCCATACTATCCTGATATGATTGTTGGAATGCTCTTGGACTTCCCTTAAAACTTGATGGTAATATTGTTGTTCTTCCAATTTCTTTACCTTCAGTATCACCTGTTGTTTCTAAATAATCTTTAACCACTTTATAACTTTCCACTTTTAAATTAGTCTGATTGTTTCTAATAAAATCAAGTCTATCTTGTTCACTATTAACATAACCATCAACTAAATATTGTTGTAGCAATTTTCCTCCTAACCTTATTGGATTAAAATCGCTCAAATCTGAACTTGGATCCCACTCATAGTTTTGCAACGCATTTTTATTTTCTGGATATGGTTTTACATTTTTTTCTCTCAATGCTTCAGATTTTCTAATTGCTAACATATATCTATAATATTTGTAGAATGTCACTTTTTCTTCATTTTGCTTCATACCCGCATGGCACCCACCTTTTCCTGATGGAAATAACAATGGATAGATCATTGATTCTTTTCTTCTATCAAATTTTTTTAAAAATTTCATTTTTTTACCATATTGATGAATAGCTATTTCACTTTTTGGTACATCTTCTCCCACAAAAATAGCCGCTACCTCATTAACTCTTGGAATATTAAACCTCCTTTTATCCACGTTATTCGTATCAAATAATAAAGTAATTTTTTCTGGTTCTTTTCCTGCTTTTTTAGCTTCCTCATTCATTTCAGCTTCATATTCCTTCATCATTTTGTAACTCATATAATAGGGACTAACGTTTCTTAATGATTCGTCTATTATTTCCATCACTTTTCTATCGCATTTTTCATTTGCTTTATGCTCCATTCTAATATCTGTTGCCTCTTTTGTGTCAATAAAAAATAATTGTCCATAAGATGGTTTTTCATTGTTTTCTGGATTTAATGCTAAATTCACTTGATGATATATTTGTCCTTGAATTTTATAGCAATATGGAAAACTTGTATTTGAGCAATCGGTTTCCGCTTTCATTGATGCAAATGCAAATGCGCTGTTATAGTTTCTAATGTTTTCATGAAATGATTTTGAGTTTTTTTCATCGATACCGCTAATTAACTCATATAAATTTCTTGGATATTTTTCAAATGGCCAATTTTCTTTAAAACTAATGTTTCCTCTAACACAACATTTTTGATAAACACCTTTTTTTTTCTCCACTTACATGTTCACTTTTGAAAAATAGTGCTCCACAATGTACACACTCATTATCTAAATCTCCAATATCTAACTGTGGAATTTGCTCTTCATTTTCAAAGTTTCTATAATTTATAATTTTCGCATTTTGTTTTCTATTTGCTCGATATTTGTTGGTCTTTATACTTTGTTCTGATAATCTCAACGCCTTTTCTTCAGTAGTCTCATTGGCTCTAAGTGTATCCATCATTATAGCTTGTTTTGTTCTCCTCTCTCTTTTCTTGCACTCTGGTAAATTTTGCTCATAATTTTTATCCCACATTTTTCTGTCAGTTTTATTTTCTTTTCTTCGCCCAATAACTGATTTTCTTGATTTTTTCTTTTCAATAATATTAGTACTAATTTCTGAGGTACTTCGTGTCCTTTTTGTAGGCCTCGTTGACTCAAATTCTTCGCGCGAAATGTATTGATAATTTTCGTCTTTGAGACTTTTTAATATCGCTAAAACTCTTTCTCTCTCATTTTCAATACTAAATGTCTGTGGATTAATCAATGTAATCTCATGATTCAAAACAAATGATTCTGATATTACGCAAACATGAAATCCGCAATTCCACGAATCATTTTGTTTGTTGACAGTATTAATTTTTTCAACTTCATAGTCATGATATTCATCGCAAAATAGGCCTATAATTTCAATTTCCGATCTCATAATTTCACCTTTTGTTATGTGTTTGACTGCTGACTTTAGATAATCTATTTCATAAACTGCATCCTCAAAATTTGCTCCAAATGAATCATAATATTTTATTTTATTGGCATTTCTGATAAATATTCCGAGTGTCCAATGCAATTTGTGTCTAACGAATACTGGTATAAGAGCAATCTCAAAATTTTCTAAACTTCCTTGATATAGCGAATCATTAAATTTATACCTCAGTGGATCCTTAAAAACATTTTCATACAATGGATGCAACACAATAATTTCTTTCCCACTTTGAATTCTAATTATGTTCAAGAATATGTACAGCAAATCATCGTTCATCCACTCTCTATCATTACTGAGAAGCACGTTTAATCTTTCAAATGTTAGATGCTGCGTGAATGCAAACGGATTATCATAGTTTTCCATTTCTAATGCTTGATTACCACTATTCTGTGTATCTTGCTCATTTGTATTTGTGCTAACAACTGAGATATCAAGCAAACTTTTATTCATAGAAACAAATCCTTCATCACAGCTAATATCATGTACATAATTATTACCACTTTCAAATTCATTTATATCTGCTGAACTATTTTTCGCTAAATTTATTAATTGATTATTTTCCACTTTTGGTAAATGTTTTACGTGTTTACGACCCGCCGGTCTCGTTAAAGAGTTGATTACGTGTTTTCGACCCGCCGGTCGCAATTGTGAACTTACCGATCTTTGCTCATTCTCTTCACGGAAGTTCTACAAAAATTACACAAAAATTACTTTATTTTAAAACATAAATTTTTTTTTATAATCTGACCAAAAATAATGCGTGATCACATTAAGCATTTTGGTAGATACGAAAAATTTTGGCAGCATCTCCCCTGCGACAGTGCATTGGTCAATTTGACCAATGACACACAAATACTATGAAGAAGTTTGTCCAGAGAAAAATTATGATCTTAGAATTATCAGTTATAAATAACAGAATTATTACAGTTAAAAAAGTTTTCATTCATAGAGTTTATCTAGAATCGAGAAATAACCTTTAAAATTCCTAAGAAACAACTATCAAACTCGAAATTATTAAGAAAATTTCTTCAAATAATGATTCATATTTTAGAATTATCAGATACTAAAAATCCATAATGCTTTTAGATCATGAAAATAAAATACCTTGACAAATCCCGAATCATCAGCACCAAGTGAAGAGCTTTCATTCATCGATGAGACTCGAGACGACGGCAGTTGATCGAGATGCTTCAGGTCCTCGAGCTTTGCCTTCTTATGCGCATCACGCTTTTCACGTCTCCTCTGCGCATTCTTCGCAAGTTGCGCTTTCTTGTCCTCTTCCGATTGAGCTTGTCTCGATTTTTGCGAACGTTTTGTTGACGATGACATAGCTTTGAATAGCTTTCTGAAAAAAACAGTTTAATTAATCAGCAAGATTACTTACACACATTAACGCAGTCGTGAATTAACAAATGCTCATAATTGCTAAACAGATAATGTTTTAAGGCGTTTTTAAAATGATTCCAACACAAATTAGATGAGTGAAATATGTCTGCTCCAAATCACTACTCAGAATCTTTTATAATGCATTGGAAAGATAGTCTGCTTCTCCACACAAAGAAGAGAACATTCGTGTTTCACACACAAAGAGATGTATTTGATTGAAAACAACTTAAACAGAAGCAAATGTCTACGCAAAATGAATGAATGCAAAATGCATGAATCAAAAGCATTTTCGTTCCAAGACAATTTTCGTTTGAAATGATCTTACATTATTCAGACAAAGAAAAAAGCATAAGTTTTAAACTGGCAAAGATGAAAGAATAAAACTTATAATAGATTCCAGAAGATTCTCGCAAAATTTTGAGAACAAATTTCTTCAAGTTTTTACAAAACTAATTTGAAATTTACATTCACAGCAAAATTTTACATATAGAAGACATATGACACATTTTATTCACAAATTTTGAACAGCCTTGAAAATAGATATTCTATAACATTCCAGAATATTCTAGAAGCTTCTAAAACACAAAACGGATTTTAAATTCATGCTCAGCACAATTTTCTATCCATAAAACATGTATCGCAGGAAAATTTCATGAAAATGTCAAAAATACCAAAATGTTCTAGAACATTCTAGAAGTTTCCAAAATAAAAAACTAATTGAAAATTCATTCTCAGCATAAAATTTTAGCTATATTACACGTGTCACACGTTTTTCTCTTCAAAAACACACATTTTTACCAATTTAGAAGCTTTTAGAACCTTCTAGAAGCTTCGAGAAATTTTTTCATTTTTCTAAAAACTTTCGTCTCAACAAAAGAAACATTTTATTCTTTGACACCGTCACAAATCCATGTTTCTATCTCGAGATATAGCTATTTTTAACACAAAAAATGCTTCTAGAACCTTCTAGAAGTTTCGAGAAAAAAAATCTATTGTTTAGATTTCATCCTCTCATCTCGTAGAACATATTTAAAAAAAGAAATACATCGCGAGCTTACAAAATAAAAAAGTTTTTCCGTTGCGTCCATCAAAATGGACGCAACGCTCTAGAACATTCTAGAAGCAATATTTCGAAATAAAAAATAGCTGGTGCAACATAACTCGTTGAGACAAACATTTTAAAAAAAAATTTAGCTCTCACCGCTTTCTGGATCGCGAGATATAGAAACTCGTTAACAAACATAGGAAGAATACTAGTAATACGATGAAAAGAGGAAACTAGTTCAAAGAAAATTTGGTATCGTCTAATCCGAAATATTTTTCTTGAGTAACAAAATTCAGTTTCTGATCGAAATTCTGAAATACGATCATTTTAATATGTATCAAAGATTCATTGTAGACAGTCAACTAAATTATTAAATAGCAATTTTTAAATATTTCTGTCATGTAAATTATACCGCTTTAATAAAATTGCACTTTAAAAAGAAATTCATTAGATACATAATAGTCGATTTGTTCATCTTTAGCTTGTACCAAATCCCGAATTTGTGCTATATAATGGGCAGCGCTCTTCCAAACTTCGAGAAGATTTGCAATTACGCAACCATAATTTGTATTAACGGTATAAAATACAGTATTAAAATGTTTATTCTTTACTATACATAAACTGTAATATTGCAGTTGAGAGCTCGCAATATTTGTGAATTTTTGTGTGATTTTCATGTGATCAGTATCTGGCCAAAATATATTAGAACTGAATCTAGCAATATATTTTAGCCCGCTGGTCTTGCCAAATCCTGATATTATATGTTACATATTGTATGCGTTATATTACTGGTTCAGTGTTGAAGCAACGAATTAAAAGACCTTATGACCGTTCTACACTTGATAATGTAAGACTGTTGCAATAATATAAGAAGTGTTACAAAACAAATCGATATCAACGAACGGTTCCCGGCTTTTTATCAGAGTATTTGTGGCATCAAAAAATTTGATATCTGAAAATATGTGTCAATCCATTAGACAGTGATTATGAAATGGGACCGGGAGGGCCACTCATTCATCAGCTGACACTTCCTGATCACTTTTGCAGACAAATGTCGAGTTGGGCTCTGCTTTCCCTTCTGTCTTTTGCCGGCCCTTTCGCGCTCTCTGTATCGATTTCATTGCCACCGCTATCGAGTTTCCACTTATTTAGGGGAAATTTCACTTATCAGAAACGGTCCGTCTTGTGTCCTTTTAAATTGATCTCTTACTATGTCATATCATGTGGACAAAACGCAGGTGTAGCATTACATCTGTTACCGTTACTCAAAAATGTTAATACGAACGACGTTTTTAATGTTCGGTTCGAACAATGTCCTAGTCAAGAAGTTTGTCTAAAGTTAAAATTTGGCATATGCCATATACAAACCTGATTATATCTCAGGGTTCAAATTCATGGTTCATTTTCAGAAATTAGTGCCATAAAGTGCCATTGTAGAGGAGTATATCCGATTACTCCCCAAACATATTTTCTGGCGCATTAGGCCGAAAGGGAAGCTTGTTTCCCACATGTCCGCCTTAATATTTTATTGGAGCAAAAATGGAGAGCGTTCTTTCCAATTTTCTCTCCACGAAATAGTGTTTTGCAAGGGAATTTGGGCAGTGAAAAACCACTCAAAACTTTGGTCTGAAATGTCGGCGCCGAATAAAATTGGTTCCCGCTTACTGCGCCGGCCATCCTTTTACCCTTTTCGAACTCTGAGTGTTGTTGTTTTGTGCTTATCGATTGTTATTGCCTCCGAGCAACACTTTGGCCGCCATTCATAATTTTAATTCAGTGCTGTCAAAAATCCACTAGAGTTCGAGAGGCGTAGGTGTGACTAATGGCTTCGAGAGCGAGTGTGACTCGAGGAATATTATATGAGAGTAGCATAAATTCCCTGTTTTGAATGATGGCAAATACCCTTTTTTGTCTTGAGTTCCGGTGGGGATTAATGACCGAGGAGAGTAGGGAAGAGGCGGATTAAAGCCTTTTCTCTCATTTGCCACGCGCACACATTTGAATGAGATTGCATTTCGTCCAATTGTATTTCTTTTGCACCTTAGATGGTATTGCATTTCGTTGACTCTGCTTTTTTATTTAGGTGCGGCAGAATGATTAATCAATGGATGCCGTTTTTTACATTTGCATTGCTCCTGCTGCTGACCGGTGCGAGAGTTTACTCCTTCGGGGAACCAACCGATTCACAGTTGGTTTTGGATAACGAGAGCGATGAGAACAAGAACACCGTCTACAAAGTTGGTTTAACTTCTCGTATTGAATCTGCTCCTAAAGCATTGTTTGGCATAGTTTTGTATGTGTAAAACTTTTTGTAATTCAATACCATGCTTAAGCAAATTCTAGCCATAGCCGACGAAAAGGGAATATCGTGTAAATAATTGCTTCCTACCTCTTATTTATCCTACCCTTATTTTTAGTTCTTTATTTTGGATATTAATGCTAATTTCCTTCACTAAACTTTTCAGATTTGCGGGTAAGTAGAGTATCCACTCCCCTATGCCCATTCATTACTCATAATTTGGATAGAAACAATTATTAGATTATAATCTAATAATTACACCAAAAAGTTATATAGAAAGTGAGAGCTAACACAAACGAAAACTCGAATAGATAATTTCTGGGATTAATGAGATGAAAATGTTTTGATGGAAAAGGATTCCGTTTGACGTCAAATAATATAGGGCTATTCAGCTATTGACGCTCAAAGCTGTGGCTCATTTAAATGCTGAAAGCAATGACGACCATCACTGGAAATTGGAGAAACTGATTGGTGCTAAGAGACAAATTGTATCGGGGCTCAAATACAAGCTCAAATTTGCAATCGCACGGTCAGAATGTCACAAAGAGGTGAGTTCGTATCACTACTTTTGCAAATGTTAAGCATTTAATATAAGCAACACTCGTGTTTATGCAACAAAATTTTGCAACATTACTTCTTATTCTTAACAGTAAAATGCTGTCAAATTATCTAGAAAATTACCGATTCTATTCAATCCTAATGAAAATGATAAGCACTTAAAAACAACTAATATCACAAAGAAAATGAAAGATCGAATTACAGGGCGATGACGAGAAAGTGGCGCTCAATTTGTGCGCAGTTCGGGATGATGCCCCGAAACAGGTCTGTTTTGTTTTATTTTTTGTGCATTATACAAAATTACCTTTAGATTTGCCACTATGAAGTGAATATCCGAGAATGGGAGCGCAAAGAGGAATTGATCAATAGAGGTTGCCACAGGCCGCACAGCCACAACTCTCATAAAATTGAGTAATGTTGCGCTTTGCGTTTGAATTATGATTGATGGGTTTTACTATTAGGCACCCACTGAGGCATCACCAAGAAGATGATTCGGTCACGAGGAATGCGGCGAACATTCTAAAAATCGGACGAAGCATCAAAGCCAAAGACTATGGCTCTTGGAGTTTGTTCAACGGATTTATTGATAGGTACCTATATTTTTAATTAAGATGTTTTTTACGATATTCAACTTTTCAAAATTAAACTGAAGGAAAAATATGGGATTCTTCAACATATTCTTTTTTACCACACAAGCAATAAAATTAAAATAATAATATGTCGACAATTTTCAGGTACACAAAAGTGTATGAGTCAAAGCGAGAAATTTTGAAGCGCTTCCGCATTTACAAACACAATGTTCGAGCGGCCAAAATGTGGCAAGACAATGAGCAAGGCACCGCAATATATGGCGAAACGGAATTCATGGACTTAACACCTGAAGAATTCCGCAGCATCTACTTGCCGTATAAGTGGGAACAGCCAAAGTACATGGTGCGTGAGCCTGACGAGGCGGATTTTGAACTTGAAGTAGGCGATGAACTGCCTGATAGTGTGGATTGGAGGAAGGAGGGGGTGGTCACAGATGTGAAAAATCAACGTAAGTTATGGGATAATTTTTTAACACTATAAAATTAAAGCAAGGCTTATTTTTAATGTGAATTTACATCAATAAAACTTAGTTTCTTAGCGAAATTCTGCCGTTTAATTAAATAATCGTAAAACTTGTATTAGTTTAAAAGCTTATTACTGCTTTTAAGCACCAACTGTATATGTAAAATGGATAATAATATAGCGAGCGTTTCAGAAATGTGCGGTAGTTGCTGGGCCTTCTCTGTCACAGGGAACATCGAAGGCCAATGGGCTCGCAAGTCTGGAAATTTGGTCTCTTTGTCAGAACAAGAAGTGAGATTTTATATTTTAGTCATTGCGAGCCATTCTATATTTTAGCTTCTCGATTGCGATGTCGTTGACCAAGCTTGCAATGGAGGACTACCGCTGAATGCCTACAAGTTTGTTTCATAATATAATTTGAGTATATGACGCATTGTGAGTTTTTGTTTTCAGAGAGATTATTCGAATTGGAGGTTTGGAGCCAGAAAAGGACTATCCCTACGATGCTCGAAAGGAAACATGCCATATCGCAAGAAAGGAAATCGCTGTTTACATTAACGATTCTGTTCAACTGCCGCAGGATGAGAATAAAATGGCCATTTGGTTGTTCAAAAATGGTCCAATTTCAATTGGTAAGTTCCGTAAATTTTTTTGAATACTATGACTAAAATTAATATAACTGTTAGACCGGGAGTAAGTATTCGGAATGCTATGTATGAAAGTTAAATATGAAGCTATGTTTAAAAATCTCGAATTTTAAGGACCAGTCACAATAAAAGAACAAAATTTTTTATTTACATCGTTTAACAATATATTTTCCATACAAAAAGCGAATAAATCTGAACTTATGTTGTGGATGATCGGCGACGACGTGCCTTGGTATGGCGTCGGCGACTAGAATCACTCTTCTCTGAATTGTCGTTATTTTCGCGAGGATTATGTACCCGTGAGCGCGTCGATGCTGAATGAAGAACCTTGAAACTGCAGAGAAGGTTTTCGTCCACATACATTGTGGCTCCATTGTTATCAAATTGGCCGCAGTAATGAGGAGCTGAGAAAAGAGTGACTAGTTTTCTGTTAGCGAAGAATTCGTACCCGTCCTAAAAAGTAACATAAGATTCATGAGAAATTCATAAAAATTTGCAAAAATCAAACCTGAACAACTTGATGTGCTCTTACGATCATATCGATATCCAGTAGCTCGCAGTATTGATAAACGACGTCGGCGCCGAAGACGTAGGATATTCCGCGCGTACTAGGACGCCAACCCCTAGTCCATGGGTCGGGATCACTCCTAAACATATAAAAGTACAAATAACAATCCTCCGGCAAAACATTACCACAGAATATCAATCAACATGGAAGGAGGCCTTGGATCGATAGGTCGCTTGATTTGACGCAGCTGCTTCTTTGACTTCAGATTCGGAGATAATCCGCCGTGCATGCCTAAAAGTGAAGGCTGCCAGTATAAGAAAACATGCAGAATATTTAAAAGTACATAAAATGCGGTCTCCCACTAAAGCGCAGAAAGGCAAAACATCGAAAACGTCTTGGAACGTTTGCCACACTCGGACGCTCTGGTACCGTCGATTGCATTCATCGAAGAAACCATACACATGGTTTATTTGTTTGCACTCATGATTGCCTCGTAATAGAAAGATGCGATTTGGATGTTTGATCTTGGACAAAATGTGATAAGACAGAAAAAAAACCTTACAAAATAAAGACACTCACCTTAAGGCAGAGCAATAGGCAAATAGTTTCAAGACTCTGCTGCCCTCGATCAACATAGTCACCTGTAAGCAAATATGCATTAAAAGCACAAGAAGTACAAAATAACCCAAAAAGAGATATGCGTTATCCGGCGGAAGGCCATTCTGCGTGAACAAGTGCAACAAATCTAGAAACTAATTAATTTTCTTTTGCATCCCATTCATGTATAACAGTAAGCAAAAAACAAATGTTACTTTTGAAGGATAAATATGCAATTTAAATAGTAACCTGAGTATTGTCCGTGGATATCCCCAACTATTCTAATCGGCTCAGGTATTTCCAAGAAGGATGGTTGTGAGAGCAGTAAATCCTTGGCCTCGAAGCATAAGTTGATTATATCTCGTTCAGGAATTCGTTTGCTTATGGTCCTACCATCTTCAAAGCAAAAAGTAGAATATTCGAAATGATAATAATTTAAAAAAGTTACCCATATCGTTCTTGAACAATCTCTTAATCATTCCGTCTATCGACATATGCCCGACATTTTTTCCACTAATTGTTGCTGATTGGGCTCTATGAGGCATTCTGGAAACAGAAAAATACGAAATAAAACATAAAAAATATTGGCAATGGTAGAATCGCTCTCAATAATTATCAAGAATAGAAATTCACGTTAGGGTTCAGTACTCTTAGGCGAATTGCAAAATATTATTTAAATTCCATTGGTAAAGTCAAATATATAGTAGTTTCTAAAGTAATTTTTAAGTAAAATTTATAAGAAATTGTTTGCTAATGACTCTTTGGAAATGAGATACGCGATGTTTAGTCAAACTATTGTTTTTACAACAAAAGTCATAACAAAAGAATACAAATATACATGACTCCTGTTGTGCTTTAGCTCGAAATGCTGAACTCCAAGCAATTATTATTATGTTAGCAAGTACAACTTTTTCGTTATCTTTGTTTCACAAATAAGTTCAATATTGATTTATCAGAGTAATCCTATCTTAGTTAAATTTTTATAAGCAATAGCATGGTTTGTTTTTGGATGCAAACAATTACAACAGTCAAATTTGTTTCAAAAGCCGCTAGTGTTTTTTTTGCTGAATTACACTCAAATTGTTTCTGTTGTAAAATGTAAGTATTCCTATTTCAACATCCTTAAGACTTCAAGCTTGTAAATGATGAATATAGTCTATAATTCTGAAATGTTTTCGAAAAGATGAGAAAAATTTATATTTGCGTGTCCCAGAAATATTTCCCATGCGTTAACTATTAACTGGTATGCAATGATGCATTAGCTTTGAGTATGTATGACCATTTGTCCACTTGTCAGTAAACATAACGTTGTTTGAAAACGGAAAATTTTATGGAAAGTTTTAAGGTAGGAAATTGTGTGAGCAATTTCAGATACATTCCCAGATTTTAAACACCGTCAAATATAGTTAAGATAAAAATTATATGTCTGTATTGCATTAGTATAAATGGTAATAATTTTCAGGTATCAATGCGTACCCACTTCAGGTATAATTTCTTTAAATAGCGAAACTGAGCAATGTATTACAAGGGCGAAAATTTTAGTTTTATCGTCATGGCATTTCTCACCCATGGAAAATCTTCTGCAGTCCCATGATGCTCAATCACGGCGTGCTCATTGTGGGCTATGGCAAAGGTATATTTACACCTTTTGTTATCTACCACTATCTTTTTCTCTACACCCCTTCTCTCGGCCACCCTCGACGACCCATGGGCACAGAATTTTAGGACTAACTGCCCAGCCAAGCGCAAAAAAACATTAGCCACACACGCTTTAGTTTTCATGTTTGACTTGGAATTGGGGTTTTTTATGGTTACTTAATTTAAGAAGGTGACAAGCCGTTCTGGATCATCAAGAATTCATGGGGCAGCAAGTGGGGAGAGAATGGCTATTATCGACTCTATCGCGGCAAAAACGTGTGCGGCGTGAACGAGATGGCCACAACTGCAATAATCCATTGATCGGGAACACGTTTTGATCTTTAAATTATATTAATAACAAGTTGACAATACTTATTTTAAAATGCTCCCATTTATGTTTAATTCTGTATTTTTACGATGTAGAACTTAATAAACAAACTTGTACAGAAACAATCACACAAGACTATTTATGTAATATATCTTTAAGAATGTAACTTTTAAGATATACAAATGTGCTTCCATAGTCTTCTGAATGTCAATAATAATAGGTGCTTGTGTATTGAAGGCTAATGTAGAAACAAATAGTTTTTATGGTAAATTGCTAATTGTATTGTTATTGCTATTTTACGGTACTGCAGAAGTTTTGGTATCATGTCACATAAAAGTTCGAGAAATCGATATATGAACTCAGTTTTCAGATGCATTTATGACATAGAATGATCATGTTCCGATGTAACACCTCACGTACGAAATGTCAGATATGTCAGGTATATACTTTTTTTCATGAACTAGAAAAATTTGAA
Source organism: Ditylenchus destructor (assembly GCA_022814885.1). NCBI lineage: Eukaryota > Metazoa > Nematoda > Chromadorea > Rhabditida > Anguinidae > Ditylenchus > Ditylenchus destructor. Next base: position 1,858,408 of record JAKKPZ010000005.1, read on the forward strand.
TACTGCTGAATCTTGTTATACTCCATTTCGGCACGGAATTTACATAAAAGATAACGTTATTGGTGTAAAAGAGAACATTTAGGCCCGTTTATGTCTTTCTTCAAATATTCCACTCAGGTCACTTGTTTTCCTACGATTTAATGAGCTTACTACTAATTCACTAGAAAACATCAAACAGTTTAAATTCGCGCTACTTTAGTAAGTGTCTAAGGAAATTTCAAATTTCCCAATTTTCGGTTTTATCTCTTTGTTTGAAGACGATTAATTTCGCTTTTATAATAGTACAATAACTTATTGCAACAATGAACATTTTTATAAAGCCTGTTCAGATACTTTAAGATGAATCCTCATTATGTGGCTGCCGCTAACGAGTTTCCCGTGAATGTTAAATCCGCTTGCGGTATTTCCAAAGTTCAATTTTCGCCAGACATCACCAGGCGCTTACTGGCTGTCTCATCCTGGGATAGCTTTGTAAAGGTTAAATTTGATCAAAATTATTAACTATTATTCATACTTTATGGATGGATTTCAGATTTATGATGTTACGAATCCAAACAATCCGATTGATGTGCGCACTTATTACCACAGCAAATCGGTTATGTGCTGCACTTTTGTTGTAAGAGTTTAGTTTCCGATTCATATATTTCCCTGCATCTTTTTAGGATTCAGCGAAAGTTGTTAGCGGGGGTCTCGATGAAATTGTCAAAGTTTGTGATCTGGAAAACGGTCGGGGTAAGTCAATATTGTTTTATGTTTTATTAGGTGGCATACTTAGTACGCAACAAATTCTGTTCAATTGTATTTTATGCTTTAGTCTTAAAATTTATTAAAAATGATACGCACAGGCTACACAATTATTAGGGAAGGATATCGTTAATATAAGTATGCAATTAACATTGTGAACTGATGATCAGTCCCACATTTACACTAGAAAATTTTATTTTATGACCTGAAATAAATTATTTTTGTACTCTCTACAGCCTGCCTAAATTCTTAAGATGTTTCAAAATTAAGTAGCTAAGTGTCCTGCCTCTCATTTATTCGAAGTTGCAAAACTGCTTTAGCAATCAAAGTGCTTATTCTCAATATTTTCATAATTATATTTGTAGAAATTAGCTTTGAGGTTATGTTGCTAAAGAGTAGGAACACTCAATTAATCTAATAACATAATGAAAAACATAAATTTCGGGAGAGTTTAACGTGTAAAAAATAAAAATAAATAAAATCCAAAACGTCTTTGCAGAAACGGTTATGGGTCAGCACACAGACGGAGTGAGATGTTTGGAATTTTGCAACACAATGCGAGTTGCCGTCTCTGGAGGATGGGATAATTTACTCAAGGTTTGGTTTTGGACTCGATAATATATAGGTAACATCGAAATATCTTAGCTATGGGATATTCGAGCCCTAATGCCGGTTGGAGCGATGGAATGCGGTGACAAGGTCTATGCATTGGATGTGGTCGACAATCGCGCCATCGTTGGCACAAAAGGAAAGAAAGTGCTTGTGTGGGATGTTCGCAATATGAAAGCACCATTGCAAAAACGTGAATCACCACTGAAGGTGTGATTTCATACTTTTGGCGTATTGCTCCACTAAAATTATAATATTTAAGTTTCAAATTCGGGCGATCCGAGCCATACCCTCAGGGGATGCATTCGTGCTTTCTTCAATAGAAGGGCGCGTAGCAGTGGAATATTTCGATTTGGATCCCGAAGTACAAAAGAATAAATACGCTTTTAAATGCCACCGTGTAAAAGATGACTCAGGCGAGATGATATATCCCGTCAATGCTATCGCTTTTCATCCAGTTCACAAAACATTTGCTACTGGAGGTATGCTAATATTTATTTGTTATCATTCCACAATTTTTTTTAATTTGGACATTCAACATTTGAAATCTGTTCTTGCCATGTTTACTAATTTTGTCATTAAGTTTTTAAGATCTTAACTTATGCAATATATTTTTCTAATTTTTAACTTAAATACATTGTGTCTATAAAATTCCAAGATCACTAATTAGACATACGCCACCTAAACTCAGTTTTCCAGCACATTTTCTAACCTACTAATATACTTATTATTTTAGGCTCCGACTGCATGGTTAATATGTGGGATCCTTTCAACCGAAAACGTCTTTGCCAATTTAGAAAGTAAGTTTATTGTATCATCGCTTTCACCCATAAAAAGAAAATATTTTAGGTTTCCTACCTCAATCGCAAGTCTATCGTTCAGCCCTGAAGGTGGTATGTTAGCAATTGCTTCTACATATCTCTATGAAGAAGAGGTCGATCCATCGCCGGTTATCGAAAGCACTCTCACAATTCGAAAAATGACAGATTTGGAAGTTAGACCAAAATAAGTATACCTCTGTATATCTTTTTATTTATTTGTATTAAATTGTATCATTTTGTTGTTTGGATTTATTTTGGTATTCTGCCTGTTTGAGATCTCGGAATAAAAGATAGAATAGTTTCCCATTTACATCAGCCATGCTTCAAGTATATTATACTAGTAAGGTGGAAAGGGCGCGGCAAAGCCGCGCCCGTCGAATTCTCTTGTGTTTGGTATTAGTTATCATATTTTTCCATTTTTCAAATTTGCGATTTTTCAGTTTTTCCATTTTCAATTTTCAGAATTTTTCAGTATTCTTCGGTATTCTTCAGGATTCCTCGGGATTCTTTCGGTTTTTTCCGTTAGAATCTCTGGTGGTTTGGTATTAGTTATCATATTTTTGTCACCCCAGGGTTGGCCAGTTGTTCTGTCTCGAATCATGGATTTGGTAACTTAAATCTCGAATCATGGGTTTGGTAACTTAAATCTCGAATCGGTCTCTGTCAACTTCAATCACAAATCATGGATTTGGTAACTTAAATCTCGAATCATGGGTTTGGTAACTTAAATCTCGAATCGGTCTCTGTCAACTTCAATCACAAATCATGGATTTGGTAACTTAAATCTCGAATCATGGGTTTGGTAACTTAAATCTCGAATCGGTCTCTGTCAACTTCAATCACAAATCAGGGCTCTGTCAACTTCAGTCACAAATCAGGAAATTTGAATATATATTACACATTTCAATCCAAAAACCGATTCCATTTTCGGATTCAGCGTATAGAAATACCCCATTCTTGCAATTTTCAGCTTTTTCGGCCTTCAAGAGTCAAATTTTCATAAAATGGATTTTTCTGGAAAAAGCCACTTTTTGGGTCAAAAATCCCGAATCTGAACCCATTTCCGGATTCAGCGTATCGAAATACCCCATTCCTGCAATTTTCAGCTTTTTCGGCCTTCAAGAATCAAATTTTCAAAAAATGGATTTTTCTGGAAAAAGCCACTTTTTGGGTCAAAAATCCCGAATCTGAACCCATTTCCGGATTCAGCGTATCGAAATACCCCATTCCTGCAATTTTCAGCTTTTTCGGCCTTCAAGAATCAAATTTTCAAAAAATGGATTTTTCTGGAAAAAGCCACTTTTTGGGTCAAAAATCCCGAATCTGAACCCATTTCCGGATTCAGCGTATCGAAATACCCCATTCCTGCAATTTTCAGCTTTTTCGGCCTTCAAGAGTCAAATTTTCAAAAAATGGATTTTTCTGGAAAAAGCCACTTTTTGGGTCAAAAATCCCGAATCTGAACCCATTTCCGGATTCAGCGTATCGAAATACTCCATTCCTGCAATTTTCAGCTTTTTCGGCCTTCAAGAGTCAAATTTTCAAAAAATGGATTTTTTTGGAAAAAGCCATTTTTTGGGTCAAAAATCGAAAAACCGAACCCATTTTCGGATTCAGCGTATAGAAATACCCCATTCCTGCAATTTTCAGCTTTTTCGGCCTTCAAGAGTCAAATTTTCAAAAAATGGATTTTTTTGGAAAAAGCCATTTTTTGGGTCAAAAATCGAAAAACCGAACCCATTTTCGGATTCAGCGTATAGAAATACCCCATTCCTGCAATTTTCAGCTTTTTCGGCCTTCAAGAGTCAAATTTTCAAAAAATGGATTTTTCTGGAAAAAGCCACTTTTTGGGTCAAAAATCCCGAATCTGAACCCATTTCCGGATTCAGCGTATCGAAATACTCCATTCCTGCAATTTTCAGCTTTTTCGGCCTTCAAGAGTCAAATTTTCAAAAAATGGATTTTTTTGGAAAAAGCCATTTTTTGGGTCAAAAATCGAAAAACCGAACCCATTTTCGGATTCAGCGTATAGAAATACCCCATTCCTGCAATTTTCAGCTTTTTCGGCCTTCAAGAGTCAAATTTTCAAAAAATGGATTTTTTTGGAAAAAGCCATTTTTTGGGTCAAAAATCGAAAAACCGAACCCATTTTCGGATTCAGCGTATAGAAATACCCCATTCCTGCAATTTTCAGCTTTTTCGGCCTTCAAGAGTCAAATTTTCAAAAAATGGATTTTTCTGGAAAAAGCCACTTTTTGGGTCAAAAATCCCGAATCTGAACCCATTTCCGGATTCAGCGTATAGAAATACTCCATTCCTGCAATTTTCAGCTTTTTCGGCCTTCAAGAGTCAAATTTTCAAAAAATGGATTTTTCTGGAAAAAGCCACTTTTTGGGTCAAAAATCCCGAATCTGAACCCATTTCCGGATTCAGCGTATCGAAATACCCCATTCCTGCAATTTTCAGCTTTTTCGGCCTTCAAGAGTCAAATTTTCAAAAAATGGATTTTTTTGGAAAAAGCCATTTTTGGGTCAAAAATCGAAAAACCGAACCCATTTTCGGATTCAGCGTATAGAAATACCCCATTCCTGCAATTTTCAGCTTTTTCGGCCTTCAAGAGTCAAATTTTCAAAAAATGGATTTTTTTGGAAAAAGCCATTTTTTGGGTCAAAAATCGAAAAACCGAACCCATTTTCGGATTCAGCGTATAGAAATACCCCATTCCTGCAATTTTCAGCTTTTTCGGCCTTCAAGAGTCAAATTTTCAAAAAATGGATTTTTCTGGAAAAAGCCACTTTTTGGGTCAAAAATCCCGAATCTGAACCCATTTCCGGATTCAGCGTATAGAAATACTCCATTCCTGCAATTTTCAGCTTTTTCGGCCTTCAAGAGTCAAATTTTCAAAAAATGGATTTTTCTGGAAAAAGCCACTTTTTGGGTCAAAAATCCCGAATCTGAACCCATTTCCGGATTCAGCGTATCGAAATACTCCATTCCTGCAATTTTCAGCTTTTTCGGCCTTCAAGAGTCAAATTTTCAAAAAATGGATTTTTTTGGAAAAAGCCATTTTTTGGGTCAAAAATCGAAAAACCGAACCCATTTTCGGATTCAGCGTATAGAAATACCCCATTCCTGCAATTTTCAGCTTTTTCGGCCTTCAAAAGTCAAATTTTCAAAAAATGGATTTTTCTGGAAAAAGCCACTTTTTGGGTCAAAAATCCCGAATCTGACCTTCAAAACGTCTTAGGATCACTTTTTCTTGCATTCCGAGAGTTTTTGGTTTTGGACCCCCCCCCCCCGGGACCCCCCCTGGAAATCGAAATAAGCCCCCCATGAATTTTTTAAATTTTTTTCCCGATACTTTTTCACCCTGAATCCGAATCCGTCTTCACTTTTTTCCACCGCTTGACAGATCTCGAGATCTCACCCTTCCAGAGTCCACCTGCACATTATATATAGGACAATAACGGTAGTGACCATAAAATTTGTGTCGGATAATGCTTTATTGATATTGAGCATAGAATTATACAAATAATTTCAGTAATAACATAATGCCCGCTGCTATTAAGGCAGAGACTGGAAGTGTAACGAGCCATGAAAATACAATATTGCGGAATATTGACCACCTATAATTGCAGTTATTACTTCAGTTACAAATTTCATTCGTAGCGAAAAAGTTACCGAATTCCTTCGCCTGCTTTGATACACCCCACAGATACAACACTGCCAACCTAAAAATTAGCGTCATATTTTGGTATAAAATGTAGCATAAATAAGTTTCTCACCAAACAATGCGTTGTAGATATAGGTAGACCAATTTTGCTGGCACAGAGGGCTGTTACAGCAGCCCCAAATTCGATAGTGAAGCCGCTGGAATGTTTTAAAGTGTACTATTCGTATATGTATCAACAATGTCAAATTTCAAACCTGGCCGGATGAATATCCGACATTCTTTGTCCGACTGTCTTTATGACTTTGTGACCAAGTATGCATAATCCCACACCTAATTTTCATTCGTTAGATTGAAATAAGAATTCAATATAGCTATTTTAAAAACCTACAAATAGCCAAAACTCCAAATAGAAGGACGTAAATTGGAGTCGGCGCTTCTTGTCGGACAGACATTTCTAAATACGTTAACTTTCAATTCGCGTTTGGAATTATAAAAACATCACTTAAAATGGATTAGGAGATTAGCACGCAAAATCATATTTTTAGTTCTACGAAATTTAAAGCATTTTTTGGGAAAATATATTCAATGCGTACGTTTGTGCATGTTTGTATATACTCACCTTGATAAATTGCCAAAAGTGCTGTAAGCGGAGCAATTGCGTTGCTATAATTAGCTGATTAGTTTTAAAGTAAAAAATTGTTATTTAGTTGTTTTACAACCCACCTGACGTCATTGGCGCCTGAATATGAACTGAGTAAAATTAGTCGAAAAATTATTCAAGTAATTGTTCGTTCTTTAGCATTTTACACAAGCGTTTTATTCGTAACAACAAAAACGTGTTTCCTGTTTCCAAATAATCTTGTCACTTTATCTTCTGTTAAATGTTTGTTTTCAAGTTTCTGAAAAAATTGGAATAATCGATAAAGGTGAACATACCATGACCAAATCCTAAATAAGCGAATGTAGCATTAGCAATATTACCAAATAAAAATAACGCTCACCAGCAAAGCACGCAGTGAATACTTGAATGGAGCTAAATAATTTTAGTGTCTTCGGATCTTCTTTCCTTTCACGTGCCGGTAATAACCAGGTGAAAAATCCGCGAAAAGCTGAAAAGTAAATGTCACAAAAACCCAATTGAAGTCGAAACTCGGCTAAGTTAACGTCTCTTTTAAGCTACATCCTTCGTTAAGTACCAACGAAAAATGAAAAAAATTACTTTGTCCTTATATTATAGAAAAAAGCATACTTTTGCACCAAAATTAGCATTCAAAAATAACGTCACCAAAATGGTGAAAAATTTGTTTAGAATTTACCTCAATGTACATATTTTTTATATAAAATTCGAAATGGCAAAAATATTAAAATATAGCTAAAAATTGTAAAAGTGCTAAAATATGTAATTGCATATAGACGATAAAAATATATCAATAAAATACAAAAAACAACCATTTTGCTGCCATATTTGCCTTTCAAACCGGGTAAGGTATACTTGGGGGGAGTTACACTTGGGGGGTTTCACTAAAAATCACCATAACTCGCTAAAAACGGCCAATATCGTTTTTCTGAGCGCACTTTTCTTACCTAACTCTTCCGGAATATGGGGGTATGCATTTTGCATTTTTTCATAAGTGGCCATTTTTGGCTCTAAAATTGCACTTTTTGGTTTTCCCGCCAAGTTTCTCGAAAAACAGGTTTTGAACGTCGAAGTACCCCCTAATTGGCCCCCTCCTCAAACAATTTTTTGCGGATCCATTAGAGGGACCCCCTAGAAAGCCCATGGTAAAATTAAAATTATCCAAAGTGGTATCTTTACCACTTGGCATTCGTTGGCGTTCGTAAAAATTCAAGTAAACCCCCCCCCAAAGCTACCTTACCCTTCAAAACGTCCCTTAGCACCATTAAAGTTGCCCTTTGGATCTTGAATCGAAGGGTAACTTAAGTGAAATTCGATTGTATGCAAACTTACACCATTCTAGTGGTTGAGGAACATATGTTTCGCAAGCTTCTTCTTCGATACTAGGCAGCTCATTGTTATCCGTGATCACTTCTTTTTTCTCTTGTACAATTCCGTTCTCAATCGCAGAATCTTTGCCGTTCTCTTTTGCTAAAATTAGTTAAATAAAAAATGTGCAATAAATTCAGGCATTAAAAAAGTGCACTACCACGTTAGAATGAAAACTAAAAATACACTAGATATTCAAAATATTTCATTCAATCTTTTGAAAAGTTTTCAAAAAAGTTACATATTTTTGCCTTCCGCACATTCCAATTTAAAATAAATTAAATTTCTTACTCTTTTCTATAACATAGCTGCCCTCGATGTCGTCGGTTGGAGCCACTGAGTGTTTCAATACTGTACCACTGCGTTTCATACTGCCTCGGATCGACGCAACCGTGTGTCGGCCTGAAAACGTTAGAGTAAACTACAAATTTACTGGAAACGAATTGAAACATACGATGGATCCAGCTCTCAAGTCGGGGTCGCATCACAAAATGGACCAAAAGAGCAGCCACCAATCCTATCACGAAACTAAGGACAAAGGCCAGCCAAAGTGGAACGGATGCCAAATGCAGGACTGCAATGTACAAAAACAGTTATTTCACAAAATGCCATAAAATCCACTTTTTTTCAAAAGTGAATGCTGAAATGCGTACTTTTGGATCCCTGATAGCTAACAGCAAAAGTATTGAATGCGATGCATGCGAAATAAAAGTAGGGCAACGCACGGAGACCGTTCTCAAGCGGATGTTTCTAAACTCAGATTGACAAAGTAAATTTACCGCAACCCGAATTTTCGGAAATTTACCCTTCTCAAAACAACGATATCCAACAGTATGTAGAGCAGGCCGGAGATCGTACCCGAAAAGAGCGGTGAAGCGAACCAGGAAATGACTGAAACAAATATTACTAAGAAATCAAAATAAATTCATTTACCAATGCGCAAAATTTCGATCCATTGAATGCCTGCAAAACCTCTGCAAACCATCGAGAATCCGACTGTAGCTCCGACCACACCTGAACAACGTGTTATTGTAAACAGCTTATAGGAATACAGTTATTCGTTTGATAAAATAGGAAGATGGTGTTATTTTCAAATTATCACATTTTATTTTAGTATCTTCATTCAAATTAAGACCTTCAAATGAATGAATGAAAACTCTTCATGCAACGAGGGAGTTGGTTAAGGCATTCAGATTCGAAGAATTTAAAAGAAATTTTTTCATACCGCATATTTTTCTCACGCTGCTTTAAGTGCAAATTATAGTATTTATTTATATGCCCTGCGACATAATCAATCTTTCATATTCTCTATCTTTCTTTTGTGTTGTCAACTATTTTCTGCCCATTGAAATCGCCTCGACGCTGGGTTAAAGGGCCGTCGAAGCGGCTTCAACGGGGAGAAAGAATAAAAGACAATGTAAAAGAAAGAAAAGGCTTCCGATTATGTCTCCAGGCCTTCATGAAGTTTACTTTGGGTAGTTGACACCGGTAGTTCAGCGAAAGTTGCAATCATGAGCCATGCCGAACAGCCTAAAACAGTGATGAAAATATGAAGAACATGGGGTGTTGTGACAGAAATACCTCCCAGAATGGCAATTTGGCCAAGGAAAAGTGTCTTTGGTTCTGTTGCATACACTTCTATGTCAACCACGCCTTTTCTCATCGTGTCTGTTACATTATAACCTGAACAGGAACCACAATGTACAAAGCAATTCCATTGATATTCACATTAGCATACCCACAAGCACCGCTCCGAGTGTTTCGAAAATTGTCGCCAAGATATAGGCTTGTTTCATCGTCAAGACTTTTGAACCGACCGAAGTGCCAAATGCATTGCTCACGTCGTTGGCACCCATGCCAAAACCGAGTACGAAAGCCAGAATGGCGCCGATTATGAGACCCCATAGAATCGAGTGCTAAAATTAAATAATACATGACGATGCTATAAGAATCAGTTAAATCCATCGATTATTGAAGAGGTTCCACCAATAATATTGACTTCTAATATGCATTCGGATTTCGATATAAGGGTGTTAGGATTTCAAGCTAGATTTCATTTAGCGTTGAAATTTTTGTTAAACCTAACTTAACTTAACCTAACTTGGTTCTACCAAGACCTTCTTCAATACTTTACTCAAGTAAAATTAAATTCAATACTATCAAAAATGAAGCTATGTAGCAATTTCCACTAAAATTGTTACTCTTTTGCAGGATGAGAAACATAGGTTCCAGTGTATAACGCCAATTCAAAATAACAAAAAGGATGTGAAATTATTAACATCAAGGACCTAGTTTGGACCTATTTTCCTACGTTCTAGATCCAAAATCTCCAAAACTTGCTCTCGGCCCAAAACCCTGTTTATGACTCAGTATAGGTCCAAGATCTTCCATTATTATTGAACTTCTATTGTCCAATGGATCGTCAATAGCAAAGCATATAGATAAGAATATTAACCTGAAAATCGCCGATCACATCTGGTGCGATTGTAGTGGTCGCTGCACCCAAAACGGCCAAGTTTAGAATGTGTAGAACCATGGGGTGTGGAGGAACACTTCTGGATTAATAACTGAAACATTCACAAACATCGTGCGAATTATACATTATCCGATCACATATGCATCATAAAGACAAAGAAGTAAGATTCAGAATTATTGACAAATTTGAGAAGTTGCCATTTGTGACAATACCGGGAAAGATTTCTCAAACCTGTAATTCCGTAAAACAAATAAGGAAGCGCTTCCTCACTAAATACTTAGTGACCGAAACTTGAAATTCTGCCTCTGTGCTTTTGATTTTCAGACTCTTTCCAATTGAATCAGAAGCACAATCATAATGATTTCAAGCTTATTCAAACATTATATTTGACCGAATCACCACTTTCATTAATGGAATTCACGCTGAATCATAGCACTTGATTCATGAAGTCTTGCTAAAATGGCCTTTGAAACCAAACCAATAATCGAAACAACCTTTGAAATGTGCTTTAAACATTTTACGGAAGCACAAAACACATATAACACTGGCCCATATGTTTAAGACTTTTTATTTTTGGAGCACTATCATTGAAAATATTTCAAAAGCTAAACTAAAATTAGACCTCCTCGAAATTTTAACAGGTAAGTCAGTGGTAAAACACACTAAGGGCGTCTCGTTACAATTGCAAACAAACTTTGCGCCTATTGCTGCATTAGATGCTTTAAATTTAAAAGTCGAAAATTATCGGAAGTTCGACAATAAATCATTGGGAAATGTAAGAAATTCAATTAAAAATAGTAAATGATAGGAACCAATTTAGAAGGGAGCGGCAGCTTTATCAGAAGAATTTCCGTTCCGTTTCAATATTTTCAGCGACATTTTTGTTTGTTTTGGGTACTTTTTTGACTATCGATCACGCCGACGCCGTCGAGTGGATAGAACGATTAGCAACTCATTTGCAATCTCTTGAGACGCTTACCTTGCACTATTGTCTGTCTGTCTGTTAATTTTGACCAAATGTCGTAAAACTAGCAAAATTTTTCCACTTTTAAACATATTTGTCTCCGCGAAAATTATCCCAATTTATCTTATTTATTCCGGATAGTGTCTACTATATTTTTACTTGCTTCCATGCGTATTTTGTTTGAATAGTTTTATTTTAAAGTACTGTAGGAGTTATGCACAAAGAGGCGTAACTTAATTTTGTTGCTAATTTGGTGTGTGGCTAATTGTCTGTGTTATTTACTTAAATATTTTTTACGGCAAATTTCGAGAAACGATGCCAATTTTTAATATATTAGGTTGGCATTTAAGTTTCCGGACTCATGTAAGAACCTAAGTATTACACAAACAATTTTGAAAGTCGCATTGCGGCTTTTGTAGGCAAGGTCTAGCTCAACAACATACCTTTTACAGAACAGGACATGCTTTCATATTCTGCGAGATCTGATTGCTTAAAGTTAGGTCATTTTGGAGAAAATTTGAAAAAATCGCAATTTTCTGGTGGTGTCTTTCCTTAAAATTGTCATATCTTAGCACCCAGCAAATGAAAAAATGTTCTGTAAAAGGCAAGTATTAGAGCTGAAATTGCTCTACAATATGGCACAATAGAATATGGGATATATGAGTTATTCGCTGATAAAAATTGTAAAAGTATCTTCGACAGCGTAGACGACAGCGGCTCGATCGACTTCCCGAGGGCACCCAGATCTCGGATTGTCTTCAATTGTCAAAATTTCGCTATTGAACTTTGAGTACCACTCATACTCTGTACGTTGTACCACAGTTCCGGCTTCCATGGCTCGATTGATGTTTTCTATGGGCTCTTTTACGGTGTGACCCAGCTCAAACTCGAATTTCAGTAGTTCGCGAATAACGGCTCTATTTTTTTCCATATTGCGGGAAGTGAATGAATGTTTATACAAAAATGATAGTCCACATAATAACGAATATAACCGTATAAAAATTTTTGATTGATTGACACAAAATTTGTTGATTGATATGTGAGTCCGGAAACTTAAATGCCAACCCAATACTATTCGAAAGTATTCGCCTAGGCTGAAACTAGAGTGCTTTTGAATAAATCTGGAGCTCAGAAAATTTGAGAGTTTGGCCATTCAAAATTTCGAGGGAAGTTCCTGTTTTTGCTTAAAATTCTCATTTGTTGACCTTTTTCTAGGAAAATTACCAAAATAAAGATCATAAATTAAATTTTGGCCTTAATAGTCTTCTAACATTTTTGGCAAAAAATGTATTTTAGACAAAATTCAGAGCAAAGGGATCCAAAAAGTAATGTTTTGTGGAAATGCAAAATGGTACAATGCTGCTAAAATACAATGCACCATAATATTAGGTTGGTAACTAAGTTTTGGCCCTCGTTTTATGAAGTTAACATTAAACATTTTTACTTTCACACTTAAACGAGTTATAGCTTATATGAAAGCTTAGTATTTCTGCCATCTAACAAAAAAAAACTTACCTGAAAATCTTTAATCTATCAAAAGTTATGGCCAGTTATGTGACGTCACCTCTCTTCAGAAAATAAGATAAAATACTAAGTTTTCATATAAGCTATAACTCGTTTAAGTGTGAAAGTAAAAATGTTTAATTTTAACTTCATAAAACGAGGGCCAAAACTTAGTTACCAACCTAATACATCCTATCCTTATAGTAAGTTGAAGGTGGATGTGGCGTCATATGGGATTTTTGGGAAGTGAATTCTTAGGGGTGCATATTTTTTAAAGGTAGCTAATTAGGGTAACTTTTTGCGGGGAATCCGAATTTGAGGTCAAAATTTAGCTAAAATGTAAAAAATTTAGACAAAATTTAGCTAAAATGTACCTTATTTTGTCGGCCAAGTATTTTGTCCCGAATTTTTGGAAGCGGCATTCTATGTGGCAACCATGTAGACAAAATATATAATCGGACTCCCGTAGGGAGTCCGAAGCCACTAGTATACTAGTATTTGGCTGCTGTCGGGATGTTGGTCGACAGTTTTCAACTCTGTCCAAAACTTTCGTCTCCGTGAAAATGATGTCAAACCACTGGGATTCAGTACCTTTATGGGTTTTCGGCTATGCGGAAGCTAATCGTCATATTATGTATCTAGAATCCGGGATTCTGCAGGCATTCCGAAGGCACTTCCCCATGGCTAGTAATACAAATATCCCATTTTGAACACTACAATTTTTGTTACGTGATATGGCCTTATTGGAAAGCTATCCGGTTTCCCTGGTCTGTGGGAACATTGTTCCATGAGTACATTTCATGTACACAAACATAACTTTTATTTACACTTTAATTTTACTGAAATAGTTTTTATTTATCGACAACACTTGCGCTGACTGAATGTAACTTTTAATCGTCTGATTATTAGCATTTGTAATTTGAACCGTAATGGCGTGATTTAATAACGGCGTACTTCGACGGCTAATCCTACCGTCTAAAGCGTGCGTTGGCTAAAAACCACTAACCACACCCTTCCTCCTCTATTTTGAACGAACTGCTCCTTAAATAGGAAGAAAAGTGTGATAAGAATAAAATTCATTTTCTTCATCCTTATAAAAGAACATATTTCTTTTCCCGATATTATTATCAACGATAATAATAATATCATATTTTTATTATTAATATTCTTTGGACGAATACATTTGCTCAGTCTTATCTGATTTGCCTTAAAATGTTCTAATAAGTATATATGACAATAATCTCGAGTTAAGCCAATTAAATATAAATTCATGCAGCGTTTACAGAAGCCGTATTCCCTTTAATTGAACCTATCATTTGAACGATCACACAAATGGGGGACTGTTTGACCTTTTTTAGTACAAAATTGCTGATTAAATTATTGTCCACAACATTAAATGAGAAATCCAAATTTGGAGTCACTTAAATATCAATGCCAAGCAACACGAGAAAAATTCAAACGAAGTGTTAAATTGTAAACGAATCGGTAATAAAAAGGACAATACAGAATGATGACAAAGGCATCTTTCTTTCGTAGGAACAGTTATTATATTTGTATAATCAAATTTATATTAACATGCTCCAAAATATAACAAATTTAATAATCGATTAATTACAACACATGTAGAATTGTCTAAACCTTTTAAACTAACATATATGTAATTCCAGCGGCAAAGAGACCCGAAGCCGGAAGAGTGACCAACCACGAAAGCACAATGTTTCGAAAAATGAGCCAGTTGACACCCTCGTATGAATTTAAGACTCCAACTGCGACGATGCTCCCAATCTGTAAATAATAATTATTATTTGAACCGAAAGAAGAAAAATTATTCAGAATAGAAAAATGACAAGAGAAAACCCGCCGATTCTCGGCGGATTACCGCCTCGAATCGGCGGGTTTTCTCTTGTTTTTTTCCGCGGTTAGCGTGCATCCGCGGCGCTTCGCGCACCTCTTGCCATATTGTCAGAGAGACTCGCGGCCTTCGGCCGCTCGAACGGGGTTCTGATTTTTCAAAAAATTTCGAAAAAAATTTTTCAGAAAAATTTTTTTTCAGTACCCCGGGGGTACCCCGATAATTTTTTCGACCCCGGATTCGGATTCAGCACCCCAAAAAACCCCCGGGTGCAAAAAATTAGCTCCCCAGATGCTTTGGTTCAAAATGGCCATTTTTGGCAAAAAAATGACACTTTTTAGCCAAAAAAGGCCACTTTTTGACATCTCCCCAAAAAAATTTTTCCGGATTCGTTCTTAGAATTGTCTGGGGAGCATTTTGAGCTATCATGCGTCCCTGTAGCGCGTGAACTTAAAAAGATATCACCATTTCCAGAAAAACATGAAAAATGACACTTTTTGGCAAAAAAAGGCCACTTTTTGACATCTCCCCAAAAAAAAATTTCCGGATTCGTTCTTAGAATTGTCTGGGGAGCATTTTGAGCTATCATGCGTCTCTGTAGCGCGTGAACTTAAAAAGATATCACCATTTCCAGAAAAACATGAAAAATGACACTTTTTGGCAAAAAAAGGCCACTTTTTGACATCTCCCCAAAAAAATTTTTCCGGATTCGTTCTTAGAATTGTCTGGGGAGCATTTTGAGCTATCATGCGTCTCTGTAGCGCGTGAACTTAAAAAGATATCACCATTTCCAGAAAAACATGAAAAATGACACTTTTTGGCAAAAAAAGGCCACTTTTTGACATCTCCCCAAAAAAATTTTTCCGGATTCGTTCTTAGAATTGTCTGGGGAGCATTTTGAGCTATCATGCGTCTCTGTAGCGCGTGAACTTAAAAAGATATCACCATTTCCAGAAAAACATGAAAAATGACACTTTTTGGCAAAAAAAGGCCACTTTTTGACATCTCCCCAAAAAAATTTTTCCGGATTCGTTCTTAGAATTGTCTGGGGAGCATTTTGAGCTATCATGCGTCTCTGTAGCGCGTGAACTTAAAAAGATATCACCATTTCCAGAAAAACATGAAAAATGACACTTTTTGGCCTAAAAAAAGCCACTTTTTGACATCTCCCCAAAAAAATTTTTCCGGATTCGTTCTTAGAATTGTCTGGGGAGCATTTTGAGCTATCATGCGTCTCTGTAGCGCGTGAACTTAAAAAGATATCACCATTTCCAGAAAAACATGAAAAATGACACTTTTTGGCAAAAAAAGGCCACTTTTTGACATCTCCCCAAAAAAATTTTTCCGGATTCGTTCTTAGAATTGTCTGGGGAGCATTTTGAGCTATCATGCGTCTCTGTAGCGCGTGAACTCGAAAAGTTCCAAAACGCACCCCACCGACACAATCCTGCGAAATAGGTTAGAGTGGATATCTAACCAAGCAATGGGTCGTGGAGACGGGTATGCCGATTTTGGAAGCGAGCAGCACCGTTACAGCGCAGCCGAATTCAATGGAAAATCCACTGGAATATTGTTTAGTCAGGAAATGTTGTATTTTAATTGGAAGATTTTGTAGGAAAAATTTAATCAACTTTTTTATTCTTTCTAATATATGCTAAGAGCAATGAAAATATGTCTATTGAAAATGTTTCACTGGCTAAACCAAGGAGCATGCTTTTTCTTTATGAACTTTGCTAGGTAAGTTTTGGATAAAGAAATCAGCAGCGTGCTTCGTAATTGTTTTGTTGGGCGCTGGGTTTTACAGGAAGTGTCTCTTAATATGTTACAGAAAAGCTGTGAGAAAGCAATTTCACCGTCATGACAGCAGCACCCACTAGCGCAGCCAGGGGGTACCGGGGTACGTACCCCCCCCCCCCAAAATGGGAAAATTTGAAAAAATGAGTGTAAATCAGCCAAAATTTGGGCAAAAATTAGGCCGCTACCCCCCCCCTGCCCCAAATCCAAAAAGCGGGGGTCCCAAAAATCCGGTACCCCCTCCCCCCAAAATGGCCATTTCCACTGAAACGTACCCCCAAAAAAAATCCTGGCTGCGCCACTGGCAGCACCGTTACAGCGCAGCCGAATTCAATGGAAAATCCACTGGAATATTGATTAATGAGAAAATGTTGTATTTATTTTCGCAATTGTTTTGTTGGGCGCTCGGTTCTACAGGACGTCTCTTAATATGTTACAGAAACGGAGCGCAACGTTTTGCCTACATGACGTTTTGCCTAGAGGACTTTTTTTATAGTCCTACAGGACGTTTTGCCTACTCCTTATAAAAACGACGTTTTGCCTACTCCTTATAAAACGACGTTTTGCCTACTCCTTATAAAAACGACGTTTTGCCTACTCCTTATAAAAAGGACGTTTTGCCTACTGGACGCTTAGGCTTAAGACGGACTTAATCTTAGGCTTAAGCCCCGAACAACCCTTATAAGGCGCGGAGTAGGCAAAACGTCCTGTAGGCAAAACGTCCTTTTTATAAGGAGTAGGCAAAACGTCGTTTTTATAAGGAGTAGGCAAAACGTCCTGTAGGACTGTAAAAACATGACATTTTAGTGAAGTCAAATGCGTTCGGGCTGTTTTGTTTTGATGGATTGGTTTAAATGTCAGACCATACTAAATATGGTCACCTGACGCTATCCTCGAACAACGGTCGAATAAAATTTTGGCATGAATTGAAACGTTATACAGTCAAACTTCGTTAAAGCCCCCCTCCGGGACCGAACCCAGGGGGGCGTTAACCGGGGAAACTTTTCCCAAGGCAAAAATGGCCCAAAATGGTGTTTTTGTGTTTCTATGCTGTTTTTACCATTTTTATACGCTTTTTTAAATTAAAATTACACCATTTTACCTTTAATTTGAAGAAAAATTAAAGGGAAAATTTGAAAATTGCTCAAAATTTTAGGCTTTGGGCCCCCGAACAATATGGGGCCTAAGGGACTTAATCTTAGGCTTAAGCTCCCGAACAACCCTTATAAGGCGCCAAACAAGCAACTGTGCTTATTTTCTGGTGTTATTAACCTTTTGAATGAAAAATATAGGTAAAATGTCCATTTTATAAGGAATAGGCGAAATCAGCAGGCAAAACGTCCTTTTTATAAGGAATAGGCAAAACGTCGTTTTTATAAGGAGTATGCAAAACGTCCTGTAAGCAAAACGTGATGTTTCCTACAGAAAAGCTGTGATAATGCAATTTCACCGTCACGACTTTTACTCTCGTACTTATAGCAAACCTGGCAGGATGAATAGTAGCCATTTTCTGACCAACTGTGCTGATAACTCGATGTCCAAACAACCAAAGTCCAAGGTAAATTGCGGACACGCCGAACAGTAATACGTAAATGGGTGTTGGCTGATTTTGGGACACATCTTCTTCTCGATAAATTGACCACAGAGCTGTGAGGGGAGCAATAGTATTGCTAAATCAACCATAAAAATGTTGATTTGTTATCACACGTATTTTCACACCTGATGTCGTTTGAACCGTGGGCGAATCCTGGAATGTAATAATTAGGGAGGGGATTTTTAGGTGATGAAAAGTGCCATTTTAGGTACCTAAAAAGGTGATAAAAAATGGCAAAATAGGTGATAAAATAGGTGAAAAAGGTGAAAATAGGTGAAGCTTTCTGGTCACAATAATCAAAAATTTTCGCCATATTTCTTTTATTACACTTTTTTGCGCCTAAAACTGCGTTGAAAATCAATTTTCAATCAATTATGCAAAAAAAATTTCTAAATTTTCAATAAATTTTTTTTCGAAAAATTTCCAAAAAATTTCCGAAAAAAATTTTTCAAAAAATTTTTCCAAAAAATTAAAAAAAATTTTTTTGGAGATTTTCGGAAAGTTTAATTGAAAATTTTGAAATTTTGAGCTTAAATTATGAAAAAAATTGCCATTATAGGTGACTTTTAGGTGATCTAAGGTCATTTTAGGTGATCACCTAAAATTTTGGCAAAAATCGCATTTTAGGTGATTTTAGGTTTTTTTAGGTAATCACCTAAAAATCCCCTCCCTAGTAATAATTGTAAGAATAACATCAACTTTAGACAAACCAGCGAAACAAGCTGTGACCACTTGGACCAAGCTGAACAGTTTAAGTGTTTTCTCATCATCCTTCCTGGCTCGATCGGGGAGAAACCAATGAAAGAACTGTAGCATCTCTAAAAGAAATAACAATTGATAAGTTAAATATTGCAGATCAAATTATCACTTATCGATGTTTATTTGCACATATTTGAATTGAAATTTAAATCTCAAAACCACTTAATCGGGCTCAAATCCAGCTTATTCTGGCTAAAATCCATCTTAATCCGGCATAAAATCTGCTCAAATCCACCTAAATCGAGCCCAAATCCACATATTCCCACTCAACTGCTCATCAAATTTACTTTATATGAATCAAATCCAACTTACTCAAACTTAATCTTACTCAAAATCAGGTCAAATCCGCTTAATCCAGCACAACACCAGCTCAAATCACTTAATCCCGCTGGAAACCAGCTCAAATCCATCAATTGCAGTGAAAACCAGCTCAAATCCATCATATTCTCGCTTAAAAACAGCTCAAACCCACTTAATCCCGCTGAAAAACAGCTAAAATCCGCTTAATTCCTGTGAAAACCAGCTGAAATCTATCATAATCCCACTGAAACCAGCTCAAATCCAACTTAGCCCACTCGAAAACAACTCAAATCCGCTTAATCTCGCTTAAAACCAGCTCAAATCCGCTTAATCTCATTCAACTTCTCATGAAATCCACTTAATATCCCCTTAATCCATCATATTCTCGCTTAAAAACAGTTCAAACCCACTTAATCCCGCTGAAAACCAGCTAAAATCCGATTAATCGCACACAAAACCAGCTAAAATCCGCTTAATTCCTGTAAACATCAGCTGAAATCTATCATAATCCCACTGAAAACCAGCTCCAATCCCCTTAATCTCACTCAACTTCTCATGAAATCCACTTAATATGAATCCATTGCATCTCAATCCAACTCAAAACCATCTTAAACCAGCTCAAAACCATCTTAAACCAGCTCAAAACCATCTTAAACCAGCTCAAAACCATCTTAATCTGCTTCTAAATCTCATCAAATCGACGTAATATGAATAAAACATAGCTTAATCCACTCAAAATCAGCTCAAATCCGCTTAATTGGGCTCAAGAAATGGTTTTTAAAGTATTCTAGAGCATTCCAGAATAATTTACCACACAAAATTCTGAAAAAGTTGATTGTGAGCACATCGGAATCGGTCTCGGTAAGGCATTTTCTGAGAAAGCCCAAAAATGCCATATTTTGTTATAAAAAATTGCCATATTTTGTTTTTTAAACACTATAGAGCGTTCTAAAACATTCTAGAATACTTTTCAGATATTAGTACAAAAATTTTGAAAAAATGTGCAAAATTTTGAAAAAGTTGATTGTAAACACGTCGGTCTTGGTCTCGGTATTTGATTGTAAACACGTCGGTCTCGGTCTCGCTATTGAAAACACCGGGTTAATCTTAGGCTTAAGCTCCCGAACAACCCTTATAAGGCGCCAGACAAGGATTTAGGCTTGGGGCCCACTTTACCCCGAAAACCCTGAGCGCAATGTTATCAAAGAACAGAAAGTGATCACGGTTTTGGATGCTGCAAATTTCGACACGGATGATGGGCTCATTTTGTTAACATACTATGAATAAACGTCTACTTTAAAAGGATTTGGCGAAAATAGTTGGCGAAAAATCCGTTTTAAAGGGATTTGGCGAAAAATCCTTTTGTCGAAAAATCCTTTTGGCGAAAAATCCTTTTGGCGAATAATCCTATAGCCCAAATAATCACTTATCGATGTTTAATTGGACATATTTAAATTGCGTACAAGTTTATAAACTTTTATGCTCCGCTCCAGAAAGCATTAAATATTTTGAATTGCAATAAAAAATACTTTTAGCAGCTTTCCGAAATATGGACGTGGAATTGATATCCTTAGCATCAAGTTCTTGATTGTGCACATTCCAAGAGATCATGCTGCCCTGCCCGCTGCTTTTTATATAAATGCCAGTGAAGCTGTCTGAATCAGAGTCTAAAATTGCAAAGTAATAATTCAGACCACAAACGCACTTCACAAACATCTTCTTTTGATATTGTCATGAAGTTCCGAAGGCCTCAGCAGCACGGGGTCGTCAAAAAACTTGCTTGTCGGATGTATCCGGTTTTCATCGGAAAATATTCATTTGTATTTTTAAATTTTAACGCGACTTACAATTAATCCATCGAATCAATCTCGGCTTGACCAGGAATTCAACGATCAGAGCAGTGAAAAGTCCAACGCCAATACTAATAACCAAACAAACCCATAATGGTATGTTGGAAAGTTTCAAGACTGAAAGTAAAAATTTGTCATTGACTTTAATAAGAAATTTACAAAATAATTACGTTCCGATCCATGAAAAGTGGCTGATAGTAAGTTCAAAACTACGCAAATAAAATATACAAATGGAAGAATCATCAGTCCGCAATTTATCGGATCCTTCTGAAAATGGCATACATACCACACGAATAATATTTTCATATCAGTTTATGAGTTTATTTTCAGAATTTTGTATTTGTTAAGTATTTCATCAAGTAAAATTTAGAAGCAAATATGGTAATTTTCACCTGCATAAAAGTGCTAAATGTAAACATGCAAGTTGAAATTGGGTATTTTAGAATGCTACATTTTTTCCAAAATAAGATACCCTTCTCAAAACAGCGAAGTCAACCATGAGGTATATGCTAGATGAGACCAGTGCCGACAATATTGGTGACACAAACCAGGAAACTACTGCAATCATTTCTCGTGAAAGTTACAGGCTATTTATGATTTACCAATCTGTAAAATTTCCATCCACTCTATGCCTGCCATGCCCAGAGGGGAGCAATAGTATTGCTAAATCAACCATAAAAATGTTGATTTGTTATCACACGTATTTTCACACCTGATGTCGTTTGAACCGTGGGCGAATCCTGGAATGTAATAATTAGGGAGGGGATTTTTAGGTGATGAAAAGTGCCATTTTAGGTACCTAAAAAGGTGATAAAAAATGGCAAAATAGGTGATAAAATAGGTGAAAAAGGTGAAAATAGGTGAAGCTTTCTGGTCACAATAATCAAAAATTTTCGCCATATTTCTTTTATTACACTTTTTTGCGCCTAAAACTGCGTTGAAAATCAATTTTCAATCAATTATGCAAAAAAAATTTCTAAATTTTCAATAAATTTTTTTTCGAAAAATTTCCAAAAAATTTCCGAAAAAAATTTTTCAAAAAATTTTTCCAAAAAATTAAAAAAAATTTTTTTGGAGATTTTCGGAAAGTTTAATTGAAAATTTTGAAATTTTGAGCTTAAATTATGAAAAAAATTGCCATTATAGGTGACTTTTAGGTGATCTAAGGTCATTTTAGGTGATCACCTAAAATTTTGGCAAAAATCGCATTTTAGGTGATTTTAGGTTTTTTTAGGTAATCACCTAAAAATCCCCTCCCTAGTAATAAAAATACAAGAGAACCCGCCGATTCTCGGCGGATTACCGCCTCGAATCGGCGGGTTCTCTTGTATTTTTTTCCGCGGTTAGCGTACATCCGCGGCCCGCTGGGGGGTAAAGGGGGCCACAGGGGGTCGTCTGGGGGCTGAAAATGGTACCATTCGCCTTCTCTCGCCGAGACGAAGCGATTGACGTATCACACGCCCAAATCCGAGTTAGGCGTGAAAAGTTGGCATTTTGGGCCCCTGGGGGGGTAAAGGGGGCCGTAGTGGGCCACAGGGGGTCGTCTGGGGGCTGAAAATGGTGCCAAACGTCTTCTCTTGTCGAGACGAAGCGATTGACATATCACACGCCCAAATCCGAGTTAGGCGTGAAAAGTTAGCATTTTGGGCCCCTGGGGGGTAAAGGGGGCCGTAGGGGGCCACAGGGGGTCGTCTGGGGGCTGAAAATGGTACCATTCGCCTTCTCTCGCCGAGACGAAGCGATTGACGTATCACACGCCCAAATCCGAGTTAGGCGTGAAAAGTTGGCATTTTGGGCCCCTGGGGGGGTAAAGGGGGCCGTAGGGGGCCACAGGGGGTCGTCTGGGGGCTGAAAATGGTGCCAAACGTCTTCTCTTGTCGAGACGAAGCGATTGACGTATCACACGCCCAAATCCGAGTTAGGCGTGAAAAGTTAGCATTTTGGGCCCCTGGGGGGTAAAGGGGGCCGTAGGGGGCCACAGGGGGTCGTCTGGGGGCTGAAAATGGTACCAAACGTCTTCTCTTGTCGAGACGAAGCGATTGACATATCACACGCCCAAATCCGAGTTAGGCGTGAAAAGTTAGCATTTTGGGCCCCTGGGGGGTAAAGGGGGCCGTAGGGGGCCACAGGGGGTCGTCTGGGGGCTGAAAATGGTACCAAACGTCTTCTCTTGTCGAGACGAAGCGATTGACATATCACTCGCCAAAATCCGAGTTAGGCGTGAAAAGTTGGCCCATGTGACCCCCCCCGACATATATCCTGCGAAATAGGTTAGAGTGGATTGTAAGAATAACATCAACTTTAGACAAACCAGCGAAACAAGCTGTGACCACTTGGACCAAGCTGAACAGTTTAAGTGTTTTCTCATCATCCTTCCTGGCTCGATCGGGGAGAAACCAATGAAAGAACTGTAGCATCTCTAAAAGAAATAACAATTGATAAGTTAAATATTGCAGATCAAATTATCACTTATCGATGTTTATTTGCACATATTTGAATTGAAATTTAAATCTCAAAACCACTTAATCGGGCTCAAATCCAGCTTATTCTGGCTAAAATCCATCTTAATCCGGCATAAAATCTGCTCAAATCCACCTAAATCGAGCCCAAATCCACATATTCCCACTCAACTGCTCATCAAATTTACTTTATATGAATCAAATCCAACTTACTCAAACTTAATCTTACTCAAAATCAGGTCAAATCCGCTTAATCCAGCACAACACCAGCTCAAATCACTTAATCCCGCTGGAAACCAGCTCAAATCCATCAATTGCAGTGAAAACCAGCTCAAATCCATCATATTCTCGCTTAAAAACAGCTCAAACCCACTTAATCCCGCTGAAAAACAGCTAAAATCCGCTTAATTCCTGTGAAAACCAGCTGAAATCTATCATAATCCCACTGAAACCAGCTCAAATCCAACTTAGCCCACTCGAAAACAACTCAAATCCGCTTAATCTCGCTTAAAACCAGCTCAAATCCGCTTAATCTCATTCAACTTCTCATGAAATCCACTTAATATCCCCTTAATCCATCATATTCTCGCTTAAAAACAGTTCAAACCCACTTAATCCCGCTGAAAACCAGCTAAAATCCGATTAATCGCACACAAAACCAGCTAAAATCCGCTTAATTCCTGTAAACATCAGCTGAAATCTATCATAATCCC
Source organism: Ditylenchus destructor (assembly GCA_022814885.1). Taxonomy (NCBI): domain Eukaryota; kingdom Metazoa; phylum Nematoda; class Chromadorea; order Rhabditida; family Anguinidae; genus Ditylenchus; species Ditylenchus destructor. The sequence continues at coordinate 1,882,524 of JAKKPZ010000005.1, forward strand.
ACTGAAAACCAGCTCCAATCCCTAAATCTCACTCAACTTCTCATGAAATCCACTTAATATGAATCCATTGCATCTCAATCCAACTCAAAACCATCTTAAACCAGCTCAAAACCATCTTAAACCAGCTCAAAACCATCTTAAACCAGCTCAAAACCATCTTAATCTGCTTCTAAATCTCATCAAATCGACGTAATATGAATAAAACATAGCTTAATCCACTCAAAATCAGCTCAAATCCGCTTAATTGGGCTCAAGAAATGGTTTTTAAAGTATTCTAGAGCATTCCAGAATAATTTACCACACAAAATTCTGAAAAAGTTGATTGTGAGCACATCGGAATCGGTCTCGGTAAGGCATTTTCTGAGAAAGCCCAAAAATGCCATATTTTGTTATAAAAAATTGCCATATTTTGTTTTTTAAACACTATAGAGCGTTCTAAAACATTCTAGAATACTTTTCAGATATTAGTACAAAAAATTTTGAAAAAATGTGCAAAATTTTGAAAAAGTTGATTGTAAACACGTCGGTCTTGGTCTCGGTATTTGATTGTAAACACGTCGGTCTCGGTCTCGCTATTGAAAACACCGGGTTAATCTTAGGCTTAAGCTCCCGAACAACCCTTATAAGGCGCCAGACAAGGATTTAGGCTTGGGGCCCACTTTACCCCGAAAACCCTGAGCGCAATGTGATCAAAGAACAGAAAGTGATCACGGTTTTGGATGCTGCAAATTTCGACACGGATGATGGGCTCATTTTGTTAACATACTATGAATAAACGTCTACTTTAAAAGGATTTGGCGAAAATAGTTGGCGAAAAATCCGTTTTAAAGGGATTTGGCGAAAAATCCTTTTGTCGAAAAATCCTTTTGGCGAAAAATCCTTTTGGCGAATAATCCTATAGCCCAAATAATCACTTATCGATGTTTAATTGGACATATTTAAATTGCGTACAAGTTTATAAACTTTTATGCTCCGCTCCAGAAAGCATTAAATATTTTGAATTGCAATAAAAAATACTTTTAGCAGCTTTCCGAAATATGGACGTGGAATTGATATCCTTAGCATCAAGTTCTTGATTGTGCACATTCCAAGAGATCATGCTGCCCTGCCCGCTGCTTTTTATATAAATGCCAGTGAAGCTGTCTGAATCAGAGTCTAAAATTGCAAAGTAATAATTCAGACCACAAACGCACTTCACAAACATCTTCTTTTGATATTGTCATGAAGTTCCGAAGGCCTCAGCAGCACGGGGTCGTCAAAAAACTTGCTTGTCGGATGTATCCGGTTTTCATCGGAAAATATTCATTTGTATTTTTAAATTTTAACGCGACTTACAATTAATCCATCGAATCAATCTCGGCTTGACCAGGAATTCAACGATCAGAGCAGTGAAAAGTCCAACGCCAATACTAATAACCAAACAAACCCATAATGGTATGTTGGAAAGTTTCAAGACTGAAAGTAAAAATTTGTCATTGACTTTAATAAGAAATTTACAAAATAATTACGTTCCGATCCATGAAAAGTGGCTGATAGTAAGTTCAAAACTACGCAAATAAAATATACAAATGGAAGAATCATCAGTCCGCAATTTATCGGATCCTTCTGAAAATGGCATACATACCACACGAATAATATTTTCATATCAGTTTATGAGTTTATTTTCAGAATTTTGTATTTGTTAAGTATTTCATCAAGTAAAATTTAGAAGCAAATATGGTAATTTTCACCTGCATAAAAGTGCTAAATGTAAACATGCAAGTTGAAATTGGGTATTTTAGAATGCTACATTTTTTCCAAAATAAGATACCCTTCTCAAAACAGCGAAGTCAACCATGAGGTATATGCTAGATGAGACCAGTGCCGACAATATTGGTGACACAAACCAGGAAACTACTGCAATCATTTCTCGTGAAAGTTACAGGCTATTTATGATTTACCAATCTGTAAAATTTCCATCCACTCTATGCCTGCCATGCCCTTTGTGAGAAGAGAGAAACCCACAGTAGCCCCAACGACACTTTGTGTGGAAGACACAGGAAGTTTGCAGATTGTCGCCAAGATTAAATAAAGGCTGGATCCTAAACATAAAAAATTACACAATGTTCACAAATTTTAATAGAAAATTTTTAGATATATTTGTTTCACATTGCCTACTGATGATTTCAAGTTCTTCCAATAAAGATATCTCATCACCCTTCATTATACGCAGAGAACCATGAATTCTTCTTCAGTAATTTTCTCAATGTACCGTGATTTTTATGCTGGCAATAATGAGCTGATGGGAAACGAGTTATGGCGCGTGCCCACAACATGTTCACTTTCCTTTTCGTTTCGCAGAACGATAAACGATTCTTAGCGTTTATAATACAGTCGTCCCTCGTTTAACCGGACAGATCGGGACCGTCCGATTCTGTTCGGATAAGTGAGGGTCCGGATAACGAGGGAAATTTGTATGTTAAAAATCCTTTCAAGACAATTTAGTCCAGATAACTGAATTTTCGGTTAAAATTAAAAATTTTTGGCGCGAATTAGAAATTTTTAAATAATTTTGCTATTTTTGGCCAATTTTTGAAAAATTTTTGACAAAATTATAAAAGTGGGCTGAAAACAGCAAAATTTATAGAAAAAATTCAAATTTTTGAACGAAAATTCGGAATTTTTGGTGAAATGTTTGGTAAAATCCGTAAAATTTTAAAATCAATAGGGGGTACCGTTTTGTCCTAAATTTTCCCAATATAGTCCGGATAAACGTGGTAAATTTGTATGGAAAAAATCCGTACCGGCGAAAACCGTGCGGATAAGCGAGGGTCCGGATATGTGTAGATCCGGATAACCGAGGGACGACTGTAGCAAAGGTGTAGGAAATGAATGCTAGGTTGTCAGCAGTTATGGCGAAAGCTGAGAGGTAAGCTGACGCATTGATCACGCGCCATTATGGGAAATAAACATAGATGATAAACAAAAAGTGATCAAAAGCTACTATAGCCAATTTACCTCCGAGAATTGAAACTTGCCCCGCCAAGAGCACCTCAGGCTCCTCTTTGTATAAATTAATGTCTACGACGTGCTTTCTCATCGTATCTGTCACGGAAAATCCTTAAAAATTTGGATTAGGTAATTCACAGAGCTTCAGAAAATTGCAACTCGAGTATAAATTATCTCTTGCAATATTTCAAGTTAAATGTATGCATTTTACCTGTGAAATAAAAATAATTTCGTGAATAATTTGCAAATGGGAAAATGTGAAAACAACTCTTTCTGACACTTTACCTTGTTAAATTACTTTCCTTCTTCATAAATGTGTTACGGTCTTATTTATAATTTTTATTTGTTCCTTATACTGTATAGCGCATAATTCATGGTACTCTATAACAATAAGCACTGGTAAAAACAAAACCCACCAATAAGGACTGCCCCAAGGACTTCGAAAATTGTTGCCAAGATATAGGCTTGTTTCATCGTCAAAACCTTTGAACCGACCGAAGTGCCAAATGCATTGCTCACGTCGTTCGCACCCATTCCCAAACCCAATAAAAGAGCTAGCACAGCGCCAACAATAACTGCCCAAAGATATTCATGCTGCAAAAATAACAGCAAATACTATGATAAGTACTTCTACAACTTGAGCTCAACGATCAAGTTACAGAGAATGTATCACCCTTGGCGACACCATCATATCCATAAATCATCATTAGGGCATGTGCAATTTGGAAATAAATGCAAGAATAATGGTTCATGGATATGGCAAAATCATAAGTTTATTTGATTGAGATTTTACGATATAATTGCGAAAAAATCTCTTCGAAGCACCTGGGACCCTTGAAACTGATAGATATGACTTCATTCGAAATCGTTTCCTTTGAGAAATGCAAGATCAAACCTGAAAGCTCGGCAGGTCTGGATTCAGTGTGGTTGTAATGTCAAAATTCATCCAAGCTGGTGTTGTTGAATCCATGTGTTAAAGCACAGCGTTGTATTTAGCAAAAAGGAAAAATCATTGCAATTGTGTTGGGAAACATTACAAAGAAATTGCAGATTGCTTCATAAACGCTGCAAAATATATGTGTGAATATAAATAAATCTTCTCGAATTAATAAATAACGAAAACGATTGTGATCATTTAAAAATCTGTTCATTCTACTTTCATATCCTCACCATCTCGGTTACCCTTACTCAGTGTTAAAAATATGGAAGGCAAAAAGATCGAATTTGTTATGCCAAGTTTTTTAATTTGATGGATATGAATAAAAAAGAGAAATAAAATACGATAAATTCCCAGAAAAATAACAGGTCTTGTTTTAAAAACAAATCTCACAAGGGTTTGGACTGATTGTCAATTGTTCTTGCGGTGCTTAACATTCTCGTCAGGTTCGAAAGCGGCGTTGCCCTTCAAACTTCACTACCCGATTGGCTTCCAACCCACCCACGTATTGTTTACACAAAAAATTACTCGCTCATCCCACTTCACTTTGACTTCGATCTTTGACTGGTCCTTTTACCGATTTCCAAAATTTTTGAAGGGATTGATCAGATTATAAATGCCAAATATAGCTGTGCAGAAATGAAATTTGCAAAATGAAGTAAATGTTGAAAATGATTTATTGAAATTCTTGTAATATAACATTTCATCAAGCACATCATCAAAGTTGATTGCTATTTTATGTTAGAACAATAATAAAAATTTTGATAAACGGGAAGTTAAATTTCCAGGCGAGTGATAAAATATTATATATAAGATGATTCCCTATGTATATTACGTAATCCAAGTCTAAATGATCCAAAATTAAATCTATTAAAGCTGTGGCACTTTTATTGATGCAATAAGAAATGGAAGACCCGCTCCGTTACTTGACCAAAGAGCAAAAATGAAGTGAACTGATTGCGAAGTGTGGCACTAAGAAAGAATTAGTTTAAAGCGAACGTCTTCAAGAAAAACATAATTGCAGCAGAAATGAGTGCTGAAATAGGCAATGTGACCACCCAAGATAGTGCTATACCGCCAAAGATCTTCCAGTCGATACCTTCACCTGATTTTACAGTACCCACAGAAACAACGCTGCCAACCTAAATCGAGCAGTTTTGGAAAAAAAAAAGTCAATAAGTTATGACTAATGTTACCAAACAGTGCGTTGTAGATATAGGTAGACCAATTTTGCTGGCACAGAGGGCTGTTACAGCAGCACCAAATTCGATAGTGAAGCCGCTGGAAAACAGTAAATATAAAAGATATACAATGAAAACAAAACTTCAAAGTAAAATTTAATGGAACTTATTTTTCTGTTTGACTGCATTTATAGCTCGAGTACTATTTTTGTTTCAAATCGAAATCGAATACTACCCACCTGGCTGGATTAATCTCAGACATCCTCTGTCCGACTGTTTTCATGACGCGGTGTCCCATAATCCAAAGACCGCAACAGATGGCCAGTACTCCGTAGCTTAGTATATAGAGTGACGTTGGCTCTTTTTGTTCAACACTTTGTTCTTTGTAAATTGACATTAGAGCTGCCAACGGCGCAATTGCATTACTAAACAGAGGGGTTTTATCCCGAATGTAGTTTTACAAGAAATATTATTATGTAATTAAAATTCACTGACCTCACATCATTGGCTCCTAAATTAATTTTATACAGTGGTTTTTAACGATCAACAGGATGTTTTATTTGTCATATTCGCTCGCGATTATATTTTTATACCGATTTTGGGAATCGTAGAATTTACAAATTGCACGGCTGGGGCGTTTCATTTTGCAATTTATAATGTCATAATAGAGTGGCGTTGGCTCTTTTTGTTCAACACTTTGTTCTTTGTAAATTGAATGTTATATGCATTGAAGACTATAAATGTTTTGAAATCGTATGTAATTAGAATATGGTTTAATCTATAAATATAAAATTTTATTTTTACTATGTAAAAAATTTGACTTATGAGTTGGAGAACATTGGCAAAAAGATACCTCGAAGACATAATATATTTATTTCACCTATATTTCCCAATCCAAATGAAACAAACCATGAGCAAATCCCGCAAAACAGGCAGTAAACACCTGTATCGAGCTGAACAGTTTCAGCGTTTTCTCATCTTCTTGACGATCTTGGTGAGGGATGAACCACTTGAAGAATCCTTTTGGGGCTGAAGAGAATGTTTACTCCATAACACTTGGATATGCTATTTTTTAACTATAAAACTCACTAAGTTCAAATGGCTGCCTTCTATCCACAGGCTTTAAAGCGACGTTTTGTGTCCTTGCCGTAGAATGTATGCCTCCTGCTGGCGAATTTATATCACTGGTATTGGTCCTTGTCGTATCATTACTATGGAGCCCATCTGAAATTTAGAGATTTTTAAAATTTAAACGATGTCTAATTTCTTTGTTTGCTACGTCTGCAATTTTGAGTGTTTCGAATGAGTCTACCGTAACAGGTCATAAGAGCTCGGAGGGAATCATTACTAAAATTAATCCCAGGTACGCAGTTAGTGGCGAGTTTTGAACTTACTTAATCTACATCTCATTTAGGGGTACGCGACATTTCTTCCCCCGGACAATTCGTCCCCAGGGACAGTTCGTCCCCTGGAATTATAACTGTTTCGGGGGACGAACTGTCCCTGGGGACGAAGTGTCCGAGGGAACATTTGTCCTGCTCTCCTCATTTAGGGGTCATATCAGCATTATGGCACAACTCTGACTATCCTTGTGTAAGCTTCGATTTCCATGGTTAGTGTTGTATAATAAATTTTTGTTGATTACCTTCTCCTGGTAGTATGTCCCTATTAGATTTCATAAGAACTTACTTGTTGAAATCACAGCCAATTTTGAAGAGGTGGCATCATCCTCTGAAGAATTCAATTTAATCAGTAAGATAATATTTGGGATTGCACATACTGTTAATCCACTTGATCAATCTCGGCCTGAGCACAAATTGTACAAGGAGGGACGCTGTAATTCCAAACGCAATACTAATGGCGAGTGCTATCCAGAAAGGTATATCGTTAATGTGGAGAACTAAAATGATAAATTAAAAATTATATTACAGAATTAAATAAAATCATGTAAGTCGTATAAAAATATGAGCATTTTATAATAAACCATTTTACGGAAAAATTGATTTTAAGGAAAAGTACTTATGATAAAATAATAAAAATAATAATAGCTCCTGGATGGCTAAATAGATGTTTCTCAATTATAAGTTTTTAATAATGTAATAATTACCTACGGAACCTTGATAGGTAACAGCGAAAGTGTTAAATGCGATACAGAAGAAATAGAATATCGGCAATGCGATTAGTCCACATTTAACGGGATGTTGCTAAAAACATACTCGATTACAATTAATTTTAGAACCGTATGAACTTTAGAGCTTAAGGTAACATGTTTCAACACTCATTAAACTCCATACTTACCCGCCTAAGAACCGCGAAATCCACAATCATATAAAGTGCAGCGGACACGATTCCAGAAAATAAAGGAGAAATAATCCAAGAAGCGGCTAAAATTACTATCATATCATTGTAGGGTAGAAATTAAGCGAAAGTTATTGCAGTGTTTGATTCTATTAATTAAAAATTTCAATTTTTACGGATAAACGAACCAATTTGCCATACTTTCCACCAGTTGATTCCATCTGTTCCTCTCATGAGCATACTGAAGCCGATCGTGGCTCCCACAATACTGCAAATGTGTGATTATGGAATAAGGTTTGAATAAGAGTGCTTGCAATTTTATTATTTGTGCTATATTTAGAGGTGAAATTCGTTTAAAGTACATTCATAGCTTCGAAAAATTAGTTTTAAATCTCTTTAATTCAATCTCGGAGTTTGACAACTTAACTTTGATAGATAAACAATAAATGCAAACCTGTGCGTGGTGGAAACGGGTGCTTTGAGGACTGTTGCCAAGAAGAGCCAGCAACTTCCACCTATAATTAACAATTTGTCTCCGAAACAGTGAAGGTATGTTGAAGCTAACCTCCAAGAATGGCAACTTGGCCAAGTAACAATTCTTGTGGATTTTTCTCATAAAGTTTAATGTCGATTACAAGCTTCCGCATTGTATTCGCCACGTTAAATCCTGAAAAAGATAAATTTTAAAAAAATTAAAAATTAAGTTGGAATTAATGAAAACTAATAAAAATGTTAGTTTTATTTAGGTAATTATAGATATAGAACATGTGTCCATAAATTTTAAATATGTAAGAATTCATTGTCAAATGTAAACGTCTCTGAAAAAGATTTGTTTTAATCCGATGCTAAAACTTGTACTTTATATAACATTAGCATAATTTTCGGTGTCCCCTAATATTATTTCGGCTGATAACAAAAAACAAACTCACCGACAAAAACAGCCCCCAATGTTTCCATTATTGTTGCCAAAAAATAGGCCATGCGTAGCGAGAGCACTTTGGATCCAACGGACGTGCCAAACGCGTTCGCAACATCATTTGCACCCATCCCAAATCCTAGAAAGAATGCTAGCACAAAGCCAGCAATGAGTGCCCAGAGGAAGCCATCCTAAATTGACGGTTTGTAATCGTTTCTTGAAACGAAAATAAGGACGATTGCTTTTTAGTGGCAACGTATGCAATAGATTCGATCAAAGCTAAAGACGCATATCACGTTTAAATGTTTTGGGACAAATGATATAAAAATAGGAAATTTAGGTTGTAGCCGCATAAAAGTGGAGTAATCAAAATGTTCAGCGAATATATTTTCATAAATTGTTAGTTCTTGAATGCATAGAATTTTTGGTGTAATCAATATCTTGTTAACATTTCTTAGTTTTATCAGCGTTTTCTTTAAAAAGTCCTAATGTCTTTAATATATATATATATATAGGATATCCTTTTTGGAAAATTTCGACCAACGCTCACATTCACTTCCAGTTAGGTGGTAAAGCCTTAATTCCACATGTAAATTTTGGGGTTTTTGTGCCGAAAAAGCAATAGTAGGCTAGTCTTATGCCTAGAGCCCAAATCTGAAACTGCAAAAATACTTTGTAAAAGTTTGCCTAGAGTATCGCTTTAAAATTATGGGAAATTATGGAAATAAAAGTGTGAATTTACTTTGAAACATTTGGATCATAAGACCTAGAGCTAACTCTGGAAAGAGAAAGTGAGGAAGATCTTAAACATTGAATTAAAAACATTTGAACCTACGTGAGATGGAAAAGGGTTGAACGGTGTGGTTTCTGCAGAGAACATGGTAGGAGCGCCATGATGAAGTGCCAAATCCATTGTGGCTAGATTTTCTACTCGAAAATAATCTAAAAGGACAAAGTTGTTTCGCCAAACAAAAATAATCATAACAATGAAATCATTTCACATATAAAACGGAATACAACAGGTTTGCGGCATATATATGGCAGGCGATTAAAATTTCGCCGACATTTAGAAGAACGGACGAGAAAATATATGAAAGGAAGGCAACAAAGTACAGAATAGGGGCCAATTTGTAAGACGATCAAGCTCATAGATTTTGTGCGCGGATGCATAAATTTTGAAGAGAGGATATTTTTTGCTCAGAGATTTGTCTCGTGGTTGCGCAATGGGCCTCACAAATTATACCAATGAAATGCTTTCATTGGATTTTATTCCCTCAAAGTGTTTGTTTTTACGTTGCTCACCTCCGCTCCGATTTACTCCTCTCAATAAAAGCCGGAATCACTCGACAATTTTTATTTAACCGTTGATTTTAAATTAACGAGAAAGTAATCAAGGATCATGCTTTTTGACAGATCAAAATAGGAAAGCGAATGTTATCAAAGTTGCTAAGTTTGGCTCAGTTTTTCTAAGTACAATTTATGGTTTAGTGCAGATGCATCCGCAGTCGGATTCGGACCAACATAGTAATCGCCTCCGAATTCGGAAATATATCCTCCCAGTTTTTTAATCGGACTTCCATAGGGAGTCCCTGCCGCTAGTGGATAATTATTCAAATATTCCCAAAAATGGGAACACGCAACCCAATTTTTATAGGCTATGCTCCTTGCAAATTTTTCTAGCAATTCACAATATAATTTTTGTGGATATTAATACCCGCACTATTTGTCCCGGAGTTTAGCATCCCATATTCTTTCGTATTGCACACATATGGAGCCAATATGACCGCGTCCACTTAAATTTGCGTGCTTGATCTACTGGATAGATGAAAAATTTTTATGTCCGAAATACTGTTATCAAAGGTTTTAATGTGGATCCTGATGCGGTGCAGACCCATAGTCTCCGAGCTAGTAAAGTAGAAAACAAGAATCATAAGCTGAAATAGTTCTTGAGATGATACTTTAATATCGCCATTCTAAATTATCCGGGACCAAATTGGTGCTAAGTGTAAATTTAAGGTAAGCTGGGAAATGAGTTTCAAGAATATGAAATTTTTTGTTAGGTGCACGGGATATTACTTGAGAGAGTGGAGTTAAAACAGGAGTTTAAATAATATTTAGCTGTACCTGACAGGTGATACCTAGCTAAAGTTCTTTTGAATAAGTTTGAACACATTTTACAAGCCATCACCAAGAGAGCATTAGTGTCTATAAATGGCGAGCCCTAAAAGTGTATAAACAAAATTTCTATAATAATAAAATTCGGAAAAAGCATTTTAGACTGCCATTTATCCTTAAATGCAATTCATTAATTCGCGACAGAAAATGGACACGGGATGGATGCAACTGTGGAATAATAGGACCAAAACCTCCACTACAGTTAAAACCGTATTGTATAACCGTTTCTGCAAGTCCTTTGTACCATCGAATAAGTAACATTGAGTCATATTTTAAACTTTTAACGCAAACTTTCTGCGTGTTTGCGTAAACAATGTATCAATAATTCAGTTAGTGACTCAGACAATACGGGATTAGTGACGAACGACATTCGATTTTAGTAGGTTTGAAATAGAAAAACCGCCCTGTAAGCCGGGAAAATGCAAATAGTGTCCGAAGCGTCATCGCACCCTAATTTCCATGAAAACTAAATTTGTTCCTTCGTGATCGGTCATCGTGTGAAAAGGACTGTTACAAATATGGCTATTGCTCGGGAATGTATATTTCTGATACCCGACCTATGGCAAATCTCAACTGGTTCAATTTCCGAAATAATTTACAGGTTACATTTTCAAAAGGGCAATCGCAGAAGTGACATTTAGGGATTCTCACATATGATAAAAGCGAACGGGGCTGAAATTTTCAAAAGTAATTATTTTATTTTCGATCTAATTTTATAGTCGACCTAATTGTTTTTCATCATATTTGAATTAGCCCATAATACAGTTCCAGTAGTAATTTTTAGTAAGAAACTACGTCCATAGGAGGTAACTCATTCAATACCTTGAAATATCCAAATATAAGTAGGAATATCGCTACACTACAGACGACGCCTGAAATTCTGTAATTGATTGAAAACTTGCAACATGGATGAGTAAAACTTTCTCATGGATGACTCATGTACAGGATATCTCATATAGAGTAAATCTCATTTAGAATAACAGAAATCGCCTAGGAATAGAAAATATGCATGGGATTCCTAATAATTCATTCAGAAATACATGTGTCTAGTTGTGCAATAACGAGATTGAGGCGCCCCGGCTTCGCCGCGGAATCGGGGGATCTTCGATCTTTCTCAGGCAGCGGTTCAATGATTAGAGATCAAAGATCTCTGTCATAAAAGGTCAAGTCAGGTTGCGTCGCAAAGATCCGGGCAAGTGAAGTGTTAATCGACAACACTTGCCGAACCCTATATCGAATGACACCTCACGGGCCCGGCGCTTGCGACGCAACCAAACTTGGTCTTTTAAGGCGATCATCTCTGATCTTTGAACCTTTGTCATAGATCCGGAAGGTATTTAGCAGTTCCCCACTAGCAGACCGAGAGCTATCCAACGAAATCTCACTCGCCGGGATCCGAACGGCGCAAGGGGTCAAATCATGAATCACGGACGGACGATAGCGACTTAGGTAGAGTGGCAACGGTAATATAGGAAACATTGAAATTTCTAGTAATATGCCGTGGTAACGCTTGGTTGAGCTAACCTAGAACTTGCTCGAGTATCGCGTCGTTATTTTCTAATTCATAATCCTACTTATACTTTGACAAACAAATATTACACAATTAAGCATTGTTTGTGTACATATTGACCACGGTGAGTTGCAACAGACTCGAAAATTAACTAGTTTTGATTGGAAGCGGGCCATCCAAATGTAAATCCGTTTAATGTTTGTGGTAAAAATAACTGATCAGAGATCAAACGAGGAATTCCTGTTGCACAAAAATATAAAACATGAGAATGAGCGAGGCTTTATATTGCTTCAAATTGTGTTACTTTTATTCGGCGAAATGCTCGTTCACAACTTATGAATCGATCAAATATTACCACAATAATATTCAATTTTATGTCTCTCCGAGGAATCTCTGTTTCTAGCTGTGTGTTTCCTTTACAATTTCGCGATGTTATTGCATGCTCACTAGATTCTTTACGAAGGTCATCGACAAAATATTCCTAAAAATAGTCAAATGAATCATTTAATTCAGAAGCAGAAAAAGTTTCCTTTGCACAATCAACCGAAATAGTGAGAAAATGGCGTTTTCTCACCTTTCATGGCGGGACCACCCCAATTCTGACATTGATAACCCCCCCCCTAAAATCATGGGTTTTGAGGGGTACTCGCGAGTTTGGGGTCCGGGAACGTCAAAAACGGGAAATCCGATTCCTGGCGCACTGACACAGTACGCCTTAGAGAGACTCGAAGTAAGGCAAAATAGCGGGCTATTCGTAAGAAAACCATCCAAACTGCATAGTAATATGCAATTTGGATGGTACACAGAAAGTTTGGTGTCGACTTTTTGGTGTCGGAAAGTTTGGTGTCGACTTTTTGGTGTCGGAAAGTTTGGTGTCAGTTTAAAATTTCGATGTTTTAACGGTAAAAGTGCCTTATATGGGTACGTTTTAGGCCAAATTCGTGTATATAAGTAGTTTTGTGTCTAAACAAGCTAATTTATCCCCCGCTTTTACTGTTTCAGTGTTCCAATTGTCGGATTTTAGGCTCCCGAACAAGGATTAGGCTTAAACTCCCGAACAACCCTTATAAGGGCATACTGAAGGATTAGGCTTAGGCTTGCGGCTTAAATGAGCATTAGTCTTAGGCTTAAGCTCCCGAACAACTCTTATAAAGGCTGCGCGACTTTTGGTTGAGGCCAGTCGACAGTCACTGTTCCAATTGTCTAACGCCCATTGCACCCTTCAACTATGAGGGTTTTTACCCTCATAATCGAGATCTCCTTAGGCTACTTAGGTTTAGGCTTTGGCTTAACACTCTTTTGGGCTGCGCGAGTAAGGTTGCAACTGACATACGGCGAATGAGGCGACATTAGAAGCTAAATTGCGAAATTTTGGCTTCTGTTGTGGAATGTCCAAAAATTGTAATAACATCGTTATGACATGCATTTTAGGCATTAAAAAAGGACAACTGGAATATATCCCGTTATATACTGTTAAAAAATATATATTTTAACTGATATATACCGTAAAATAGCGTCATTTTAAATTGACACCAAACTTTCCGACACCAAAAAGTCGACACCAAACTTTCTGATAACCATTTGGATATTGCATTTGCATATTACTGTGCATCCAAAGTATACTTTTCCGTCGCCAAACATTTCTGTTGTTTAAAAATCATAAATGAAAGCAATTTCACAATTCAGTAAACATACCACAAATAAACAAAACAATTGCCTATTTATCTAAAATACCAGGTGGCGACATGAAATCGTGCAATTTTATTTGTGCGTTTAAATAGGCGCCATTTCAGTTTAGCCCCTTGAGAGGGGGGCCAGCTTAAATCTGATATTGCTAACCAGTGGCGCAACCAGGATTTTTTTTTGGGGGGGGGGGTACGTTTCAGTGGAAATGGCCATTTTTTGGGGGGGGGGGTACACTTTTTTTGGTACCCCCAACTTTTGGATTTTGGGGGGGGGGGACCGGACCAAATTTTGCCCAAATTTGGACTGATTTACACTCATTTTTTCAAATTTTCCCATTTGGGGGGGGGGTACGTACCCCCGGTACCCCCCTGGTTGCGCTAGTGTTGCTAACCCCCTCCAGAATACGGTTTTAGAGGGGGTGAGCAGTATCAGATTTAAGCTAGCCCCCTACTCAGGGGGCTAAACTGAAATGGCGCCAATTTAAACGTTCAAATAAAATTGCACGATTTCATGTCGCCACCTGGTATAATATAAATTCAGTTTTGACAAAAACACCTCGGCATCTACTATTATGTTTAACTAACTATTGATAACGAACAATATATTTGTAAACTATAAATATTCGATAAATACTCGTCTAGCATGACAGTAAGTCAATTTTAGAGAATCTGTTGACCGGATTTATTTGGACTGGGTGTGTGAAGCAGGGTTGTGCCGAGTGACTCGAAACTCGACTTTTTCGCCGACTCGAAACTCGACTCGAAGAATTTACGGCCGACTCGACTCGAAACTCGAAATTTTGGGCCGCGCCCGGTAGGGCGCGGCCCGAAAAAAATTGGAATTTTGGACACATTTTTGTAAATTTTCAATGTATTTTAAGCGGTATTTTTGGCAAACAGGCTTAATATTTCAAAAAATTTTCGCCTGCGGCGCTATTTTTTCTCCCACTTTGTATTATGTCTCATTGTTTATCGCCAACCTTGGGCCGAAAATTTATTAAGTTTTCAATAAATATTCAATAATTTCAATGTTAGAATTTATTTCAATGATAAATTTTGGTCAATTTTTGACGTTTTCTCCAATTTTTTATAAAATTTCCGCCTGCGGCGCTATTTTTTCCGCGAATTTTCAACTGATTAATTAATGCGGAAACTGTCAAAAATATCGCCGCAGGCGAATTTTTTTCAAAAATTACAATCTTTATCGAAAATTTCACGAATTTTGCCAGCGGAAGACTGTAAAATTCAATGCATCTCCACTTGGTTCTGAAGAATCTGATATAATAATTTTCAACCGCTCGAGCAATAATCACGGATCTCCGAAGCTGATTATCTCCTCGAAATTTTGAAAAATTGCTCTTTATCAATCACAATTTTTCTCGGCTAAATTTATTGCAACATTATGCTATTTTTGCGTTTTAGGCCAAAATTAGGCTATGAAGTTAATAACTATTTCCAAAAATTAGTACCAATTTCAGAGATGAAGTATTCAAAATTTGGGACATTTTTTGTTCAAAATAACAAAAATAGCTCAAAAATAGCCAAGAATAGCTCAAAAATAGCCAAAAACCACCCCTTTTTAGACATAAATTGAATAGTAGTACTAATAAATAACAATTAACAGCAAATTTTAGCAAAAAATTGCTTTAAAAACCGAAAATTTTGACTTTTTAAATCATCAGGAAATTTGACTCGAAAATGACTCGAAACTCGACTTTTTCGCCGACTCGAAACTCGACTCGAAGAATTTTCGGCCGACTCGACTCGAACTTTTCGTCGACTCGGCACAACCCTGGTGTGAAGTATGCCCTTTTAAGGTTTTAGCATAGGTGCAGTAAGACAATCAACTTTGAAAATTCTTTTTACAATCATGTTCATTTCTCTTTAACATGCATTAACATATTTTTAACTGTAATCAACTCTAACACATTAGAGCTGACAAATTTATTTTTCAAATTTGCAATTAAAATTCGCAATGTCTGATCATGGATATGGAAGGCATTATTATGAAGAGCAAGTAGCATTTTACAACCCATTTATAATTGAATATTTTCCTTATAAAGAAAATGTGCATTTACAATTCACGAGATAATGTTCAAGAAAAAAAGTAGAAAGTACACAATGTTGCGAGATTTCAGAAAAAAATGTGTCAAGCTATTTTACGACTTAAAAATTTCTCGCAATCAATTAAGCGGAAATATTCTGGAGAGATTTAATTCAGGAATCGAATCGACATTTTTTGGTCAATATCTGTGCGCTCCATGGCCTGAAATGAGGAACGTAGTAATCTCGTAAATTATTATCAACATTTACCTTGCAGAATTCCTCAAAACTAATCTTCCCGTCTTTGTCTGCGTCAGCTTCTGTAATCGTGCGATCCGCTATGCTGTCCAGCTAAAATTAAACACAAACGGACTCAATATACCACAGGCGACTGGTAAATAACGCGCAAACAATTCCGTAAATAATAATAGTTATTCATTCGGCGACAGACAATGGTTCGCTTATACCACACGCGCTTTTATACAAACAATTTTCCCCACACAAAAATGCTATTTCTTTCTAATGGATATATAGAGGGCGGATAAATCGAATAACGAGAATCAACTGTAATGTTTTATCTTTCGTTATACACAAATTATAGCTCTCTTGTATATTTAAACTCTGTATATTTTAATTGTGACGATCCTTCAATTTTTTACATAAAATAAAGCAAACCTGATCTGGTGTAATATTCGAGCCAACCATCATGTTGAGAATAAATTTGAATTCATCACGCGTAATATATCCATTTTTGTTCAAATCGTACATTGAGAAGGCAACTAGAAATCAATAAGAATATATTAGAAGGCCGATTGTAGTACAATGACCCCCTAGTACAATTATCAGTTGAATGTTTGGTAGCATTAAGACTATGTAATAGCCAAAAAGCCAGTAGAATTTTATCTTCATTTTGCAGAGATGACATACGTTGTAATTTTTTTATTTACAACATATCCACTACTTTTTGGATAAAACTAAATGAAAACTTACATTTCAATTTCTCTTCTCGACTATTCACAATATTCGCTTTTGACTTGGACATCGGACGGAAATGTGCCAGTACTTTGGCGAACTGTCGGAAATTGATTCGGCCATCAGCATCTGGATCGGTATATCCACTAAATGACATAATGCGATCATTTCATCACAATAAGGTACCTCTCAGTAAAGAAGGCGTCGACAATTCGGTCACCCAATGGATTGATGGCCAGCTCCGGGATTCGCAAAAAATCTTCTCTGTCCAAATAACCGCGACCTGTAAAATAAAATTGTAGTGTGCGTAAAATTTGCGAGATTGAGTTCAAGCTTTAAGCTCCCGAACAATCATCTAGACATTACCATGCATGGGGCTTTAGGCTTAGAAACTCTGTGTTGTAAGTGGCGCAATGAATTCAGCGCGAAAAATGACCAAGGAAAGCTTTTTAGTCTTTTTTATACATTCTCTGAAAATAGGAGGCATTATGACCAGGGTATTTCGACCTAGTCTCCTCAAATGTGGTTTTTCCTTAACTCAATTAGGATTATGATGATGCCTACAAAAAAAGAACAAGAATGTCAGATATCATAGCAATGTGTGTGCATTTGTGTTTATTTTGTAAAATAGCACAAAATTTTTGATATTTTGTGTCATATCCCACTACTCATGTACAAGGAGACTGAATATACCGTATTTTCTCTAATTGAGCCCCCCCCCTATAATTGAGCCCCCTAGAGAAAGAGAAATAGCGTGTAAAAGTGAGAGGTTAGAGATAAGTTTTGCAAGAATTTGGGGGATTGAAATAATTAAGCCCCCGGGGGCTTAATTAGAGAAAATACGGTATATGAAAAAGATATGCTCATAAAGTGCGTTAGTTCAAAATTTTGCAGTGGATTGTTTCTCATTGCAAGTTAACCTTAGTGATAAGTTCTTAACATCTAAGCTAAAAATTACCTTGTCTATCCAAACTCAGAAATCGACTGTACAGTCTCACAATTTGATTTCGAGAGACTAAAATACAAATTGCAGCAGTCATACAAATACAGAAAAAAACTTACATCCGGTTTCTGTGACGATCTGAGAAATTTCATCTTCCTGAAGCATAAGCGATGTGGTACTGTTGCCCATTATTGCAGTTAGATAAAGCTGTAATAATTCCAAAATTAAAATACAAAGTAGCTCATAAATTGTCAAAAATGAAATCAATACAAGAAGGAAATCAATCTGTGTGTACACAGAGAAAGAAAAGGGTGGATAGGCGAGACAGAATGTTCCAACAATAGAACGAGTGGCTAGAGAGAGGAGCCTTCCATTCTGTTGAATGGGTGATAATCGATCGCAATTTGAAAGGGAAGTTGTCATAGGACGAAGGGGAATACAATAGGTCCTCTCAACATGAGACTATTTAAAAACACTCGACCTAACGAAACATATAAAAATTGAAAAATATATACAGGTAACTCGGTCGACCAGTCATTTTTCAATTAAACCAAGGAATAAAAATTTATTGAAAACAATCTAATACAACGAAACAACGCCTTATAAAGTAATTTAAATCCCTAATTTTGGTTTAACTGTTGTTCTTGTTAGTTTCTTCATCTTCGTCGTCGCTCGCACTTGGTGGCAGCATGTCAGGATCGATATTAACACTAGCTTTCACTCCTCTTTTCGAATGTCTAAGCGGAAAATTATATATTAGTACGTATATAACGAAAATTGGTGACAAGCACAATCAGTAAATTTCCGGGTATTAAATTCCACTCATTATAACCCAAAGGTATAAAGTGAAAGCTCTAGGCCAAATAATATTATTTTTACTAGTTATCATGTGTTAAATTAAATGAAAAATATGCAGTTGTTTACAATTTTATCAGTTGACGAAAAGAATCTTAAGGCCTGTTCACAATAGCGAGACCGAGACCGACGGACCGACCGATGTGTTCACAATAGCGACCGAGACCGAGACCGAGTCCGAGACCGAGACCGACGTGTTCACAATCAACGCGACCGAGACCGAGACCGATACCGAGTCCGAGACCGATGAAAATTGACCTTCGCCAAAAAATCGCATTTTTCTATAAATTCTTTCAGATATGGCTGTAGTGCGACCAATACAAAACTTGTAGGGGAGACCCTTACGGTTCTTATAGAAAAGACCATTTTGCTGAATATCAACAATTAAATGTCGAGAGTGCGGATGTGAAAAAAATGCTGATTTTTTTTCACAAAAATTCAAATCCATTTGAAATCATTTTACACGCGTCGGTACTCCGGTACTTTTTTGACGCGATCCGACCAAACGGTTTTTTTCATATAGTCGCACATGTCCTGGGCTCCATTTAATGAAATAACATCGCAGTCGTCCAGTTTTTAAAAAATGTCGAGAATTTCGATTTTCAATTTGCCAATTTCGTCGGTCTCGGTGTCGGTCTCGCCCATTTTCAGCTATTTCCAATTTGAGAGGAAATAAGTGGTGGAAAAGTGGCAAAGACTGCTATTAGGGTTATCGGCCACGGGGAATTCAGATTTTTGGTCAGTTTTGACGCCAACTTTGAATTTTTGGCGCTTTTTGGCATTATGCCCAAATATGGTCATTTTTCGGGATTTTTGCCAAAATCGAAGAAGTCTCCGCACAAAATATGCTTCTAGGGGTAATTTTTTGTCCTGAATCCGAATATGACATTATATTTTAACAAATTATCACATTTTTGGCGTTTTCTTGGCATTCTGCCCAAATGCAGAAAGAGCACATATTTACCCTATTATTTGACCATAATTCGAGATTTTATATCTAAGGATCCTGTCAGCCGTTTTTTATGAGTAATAGCTCATTTGAAAGCCCGTGAGCTACAGAAACGAGAAAATTTTATATTTTTATTATTTAAAATTTGAATTCGCGCCAAATCTTAAAAACGTGTTTTTATGGGTTTTGATCAGGAAAAATATATTGTTTCATGATTTATATTGTAAATATCGGTCATTTAGAATATTGCTGCTTTTATATTTACGAAGTCGCCATTTTGCTATAAGTATTTGGTCATTTTTGATATTTTCGGCCAAAAAGCCGATATTTTGGTATTTGACCACATAAAGAGGTGAGAATTTGTCAGAAAACTTTGCAGATTTCACCTATATTGGGGTTTTTTGATGCGGGGAATCCGAATTTGAAGTCAGATTTTAGGTGGTCCCGCCACGAAAATAGGGAAACCCGCTATTTCCTTCAAAAAATGGCCTTTTTTGGTCAAAAATGGACCAAAAATGCCCATTTTTGGTGCGATACGAAGAAACTAATTGCAGATTCGGAATCAGCGCATCGAAATACCCCTAAAAACACAATTTGCAGAAAAATTCGAAAAATTTTGATTTTTTGTCATTTTCAGACCATAGGGGGGACCACATGGTTTTCCGAAAAAAATCGATTTTTTGAAAATGTGGCGCGGTATTACGCAAAATGTGGTTTTAGGGATATTTCGATGCGCTGATTCCGAATCTGCAATTAGTTTCTTCATAACGCGTCAAAAATTCCCATTTTTGGGCTGTTTTTGACCAAGAAAGCCCGTTTTTTGAAGAAAATTCGGTTTTTCGTATTTTCGTGTCAGGACCAACTAAAATCTGACATCAAATTCGAATTCTCCGCATCGAAAAACCCCTATGTAGGTGAAATTGGCAAAATTTCGGAACCTCGATTTTCCTGAAACCAGCTTAAATTCGCTTAATCCCACGCAAAATCAGCTCAAACCCACAACAAACCAGCTCAAATTCATCTTAACCAGCTCAAATCCGCTTAATCCAGTTGAAAACCAGCTGAAAACCACTTAATCCAGCTGAAAACCAGCCCAAATCCGCATTATCTCGCTTAAAAACAACTCAAATCCACTTAATCTCGCTGAAAACCAGCTCAAATCCCCTTAATCCCACTGAAAACCATCTCAAAACCACTTAATCCGGCCCAAATCCAGCTAAAAATCAGCTCAAAACCGCTTAATCCGGCCCGAATCCAGCTGAACACCAGCTCAAAACCGCTTAATCCCACTGAAAATCTGCCCAAACCCGCTAAATCCCACTCAAAACCAGCTCAAATCCGCTTAATCTCACTCAACTTCTCATGAAATCCACTTAATATGAATCGATTGCAGCTCAATCAAGCTCAAAACCATCTTAATCTGCTTCCAAATCTCATCAAATCGACGTAATATGAATAAAATATAGCTTAATCCACCTTAATCCCTTCGAAACTAGCTCAAATCCATCATAATCTCGCTTAAAAACAGCTCAAATCTGCTTAATCCCACTGAGAACCAGCTCAAATCGATCTCAATCCAGTCGAAACACCTTAATCTAGCACAAAATCAGCTCAAAACCGCGTAATCCGGCTTAAATCCATCTTAATCCCGCTGAAAACCAGCTCAAATCCGCTTAATCCCACTGAAAACCAGCTCAAATCCGCTTAATCCCGCTGAGAACCAGCTTAAATCGATCTCAATCCAGTCGAAACACCTTAATCTAGCACAAAATCAGCTCAAAACCGCGTAATCCGGCTTAAATCCATCTTAATCTCGCTTAAAAACAGCTCAAATCCGCTTAATCTCACTCAACTTCTCATGAAATCCACTTAATATGAATCGATTGAAGCTCAATCCAGCTCAAAACCATCTTAAACCAGCTCAAAACCATCTTAATCTGCTTCTAAATTTCATCAAATCTGCGTCATATGAATAAAATATAGCTTAAATCCACTCAAAATCAGCTCAAATCCGCTTAATTGGGCTCAAAAAATAGTTTTTAAAGTATTCTAGAGCATTCTAGAATAATTTACCACACAAAATTCTGAAAAAGTTGATTATGAGCACATCGCTATCGGTCTCGGTAAGGCATTTTCTGAGAAAGCCCAAAAATGCCATATTTTGTTATAAAAAATTGCCATATTTCGTTTTTTTACGCTATAGAGCATTCTAAAACATTCTAGAATACATTTTCAGACATTAGTACAAAAAAATTTGAAAAAATGTACAAAAATTTGAAAAAGTTGATTGTGAACACGTCGGTCTCGGTCTCGGTCGCGCCGTCGGTCTCGGTCGTTGATTGTGAACACGTCGGTCCGTCGGTCTCGGACTCGGTCTCGGTCTCGCTATTGTGAACACCGGGTTAAAATGTCTGATTCTTCTTTCGTATATTCGGCATGCCAATATGTAGCCAAGATACAGTTTAGTCATTAATTGTTAGGCTTTTAAGAAATATCAGGAGCCCCAAAAGTTGCAGGAATATTTAATAATTTTGCTAAATGTTCGCTTAATTTCCTAAATTAAACAAAGTAAACGAGTAAACTCATGTCTTTAATGAAAAATTGAATAACGGAGAGATAAAAATAATCCAATATTAACATTTCATCAGGTACATCTTTGGTCTGCCGTTTGTCCTGCTTTACATTTATGCTATTTGGACCCATTGCTCACATTGAAAATTCTATTAGCTATATTTTCCTTAAAATATTTTGAATAACACACCTAATTTTAAGTAAAACAACTCAATACCGTTTGGATATCGTATGCTCAAAATTATATGAATAAATAACTACCTAATCATTCCTTCTTTCTTTCCCTTTACTTTATAATAACATTACAAGTGGTGGGGATGGATTAAAAATTA
Organism: Ditylenchus destructor; assembly: GCA_022814885.1. NCBI lineage: Eukaryota > Metazoa > Nematoda > Chromadorea > Rhabditida > Anguinidae > Ditylenchus > Ditylenchus destructor. The sequence continues at coordinate 1,904,879 of JAKKPZ010000005.1, forward strand.
TAATAAAATTATTTGTATTTTTGCATGTAATAACATGCTTCTCCTATTAAAATTATATGAATAAGTAACTACCTTGTCATTGCTTCTGCCTCCGCTTCAAACTTTTTGGGCCATAATCCTTCTTCTCGAATATACAAAACTAAATCATAATTTTGGTATTTAATCGATATAACTGGCAATTGTGACTTACTATTTTCTGTGTCTAGAATATGGCTAATTTCTGCGCGCACTTTGTCTCCTTCTTCGATTGGTTCAAGCAAAACAAAATGGCCACGCTTGACCCACACTGTGTTGCGGAACCTTGTCGGCATGCTAAAGATTATTTTATAACGATATAAAACAGAATTACACTTAAACACTATATAAATGATGATTAAAACTGATGGACTAATATAAAACAAATTCTATTCGTTGTTATAATATTAACTAGACAGTAATTTCATGTCTTTCATCTAACAAAGATGTCATTCATTATAAGCAGTTGTCATCATTGTAAACTACAATGACTATAAATATCACAATTTTGACCATCCCAAATTAAAGAATGTGCCAAAGTGACCATTTTTTAAACATGCAATACAGACAACTAAAATTTACCTGGCTAAATATTTTTCACCCATTTCATCCTCAACTTCTAACAAATTGTTTCCTCTGGAGGCAGTCACTTGAGCAACTTTTTCAATTTCACTCGGCAGCACTAATTCCATCAACAGTTTCTTCGTGACGAATCGCTTTTTTGTCGCTTTCGAAGACATGTTTGTTTAGCTTTTGCTATCTAAAGACAATTTCTGATTAAGTAGAATATTTTCTTTGTAAAGTTATTTTCTTTGTAAAGCAAATGGTTTTCGAGAAAATTGCTACTTTGAGTCTGTAAAAAGTTATTTTGCGGGAAACTCGTCCCAACTGGAAAGTCTTAGGGTTTGACTAAAATGTTTGTCCGACAGATAAAATAATGCAGTTTTCGAAATTTTTCTAAAGGGATTCAATTAAAATTGATCGCTCTAATTATTCATTTTGTATTCCTTTAAGTTTATTGTTCTAGGCGCTATGTCCGACAATCAGAACGAGCAAGGTTATGGCAAATTTTTATAATCGCTTATGTCGTATGAAAATATTATTTCCAAATATAATTTCAGATAGAATGGTTTAAAGGGATATATATTTTGAATGAATAAATTTTGGACATTTGATTTAAAGAAAAAACAAATAGTCATGTTGTTTCGACTCTAATCCTAGACAACAAGACTAAAACATGTTATGAGGTCTAGTCATCCTCATTAGGAATCCTCACAACTTACAAATACCAAATCACCTTAAGGGGAAGTAAGGGAGAGAGGAGATATATGAAAATATTGGGTCATCCACTTCAAAATGTCCCTTTTGATTTCAAATGGCGGTTTGAATTCGCGCCTTTTTGCATCTTCTCTGTGACTGGAACGTTCTCTTCATTGAGAGAGATAAGAGACGAGAGACAAACAGAGCGGGCGCCGCACACTAGCACCGAATTTCAACCAAAGCTTTGGTTGAATTCCCAAAGCTTTGGTTGAATTCCCATTTCATATGCATTGGAAAATGCATATCAATTCGGTGCTAGTGTGCGGCGCCCGCTCTGTTTGTCTCTCGTCTCTTATCTCTCTCAATGAAGAGAACGTTCCAGTCACAGAGAAGATGAGCAGAGAAGATGCAAAAAGGCGCGAATTCAAACCGCCATTTGAAATCAAAAGGGACATTTTGAAGTGGATGACCCAATATAATGAAGAAAAAAGTTGACTGACTTGAACGAGTTTTGGATTTAGTTTACAAATTTTTTGAGAAATATTTTCCTTCCGAGACAAAAATAGGTTTAAAAAGTAAAGAATGAAAAGATATTTTTGCCCTGGGGTTATTGCTTCTGCCTCCGCTTCAAACTTTTTGGGCCATAATCCTTCTTCTCGAATATACAAAACTAAATCATAATTTTGGTATTTAATCGATATAACTGGCAATTGTGACTTACTATTTTCTGTGTCTAGAATATGGCTAATTTCTGCGCGCACTTTGTCTCCTTCTTCGATTGGTTCAAGCAAAACAAAATGGCCACGCTTGACCCACACTGTGTTGCGGAACCTTGTCGGCATGCTAAAGATTATTTTATAACGATATAAAACAGAATTACACTTAAACACTATATAAATGATGATTAAAACTGATGGACTAATATAAAACAAATTCTATTCGTTGTTATAATATTAACTAGACAGTAATTTCATGTCTTTCATCTAACAAAGATGTCATTCATTATAAGCAGTTGTCATCATTGTAAACTACAATGACTATAAATATCACAATTTTGACCATCCCAAATTAAAGAATGTGCCAAAGTGACCATTTTTTAAACATGCAATACAGACAACTAAAATTTACCTGGCTAAATATTTTTCACCCATTTCATCCTCAACTTCTAACAAATTGTTTCCTCTGGAGGCAGTCACTTGAGCAACTTTTTCAATTTCACTCGGCAGCACTAATTCCATCAACAGTTTCTTCGTGACGAATCGCTTTTTTGTCGCTTTCGAAGACATGTTTGTTTAGCTTTTGCTATCTAAAGACAATTTCTGATTAAGTAGAATATTTTCTTTGTAAAGTTATTTTCTTTGTAAAGCAAATGGTTTTCGAGAAAATTGCTACTTTGAGTCTGTAAAAAGTTATTTTGCGGGAAACTCGTCCCAACTGGAAAGTCTTAGGGTTTGACTAAAATGTTTGTCCGACAGATAAAATAATGCAGTTTTCGAAATTTTTCTAAAGGGATTCAATTAAAATTGATCGCTCTAACTATTCATTTTGTATTCCTTTAAGTTTATTGTTCTAGGCGCTATGTCCGACAATCAGAACGAGCAAGGTTATGGCAAATTTTTATAATCGCTTATGTCGTATGAAAATATTATTTCCAAATATAATTTCAGATAGAATGGTTTAAAGGGATATATATTTTGAATGAATAAATTTTGGACATTTGATTTAAAGAAAAAACAAATAGTCATGTTGTTTCGACTCTAATCCTAGACAACAAGACTAAAACATGTTATGAGGTCTAGTCATCCTCATTAGGAATCCTCACAACTTACAAATACCAAATCACCTTAAGGGGAAGTAAGGGAGAGAGGAGATATATGAAAATATTGGGTCATCCACTTCAAAATGTCCCTTTTGATTTCAAATGGCGGTTTGAATTCGCGCCTTTTTGCATCTTCTCTGTGACTGGAACGTTCTCTTCATTGAGAGAGATAAGAGACGAGAGACAAACAGAGCGGGCGCCGCACACTAGCACCGAATTTCAACCAAAGCTTTGGTTGAATTCCCAAAGCTTTGGTTGAATTCCCATTTCATATGCATTGGAAAATGCATATCAATTCGGTGCTAGTGTGCGGCGCCCGCTCTGTTTGTCTCTCGTCTCTTATCTCTCTCAATGAAGAGAACGTTCCAGTCACAGAGAAGATGAGCAGAGAAGATGCAAAAAGGCGCGAATTCAAACCGCCATTTGAAATCAAAAGGGACATTTTGAAGTGGATGACCCAATATAATGAAGAAAAAAGTTGACTGACTTGAACGAGTTTTGGATTTAGTTTACAAATTTTTTGAGAAATATTTTCCTTCCGAGACAAAAATAGGTTTAAAAAGTAAAGAATGAAAAGATATTTTTGCCCTGGGGTTATAGAGTAATTTTATAAAAATATTGATACGAATATCCTAGGGCTAAGGATAATTATTTTTGAGATTAATTTAAGTGAACTTCAGAAATGTATAAAGTCAAAGTGATGTATAATTTTTGAAAATTTTGTGAAAACTATAATTGAACAAATTTAGTTGGTTAGGGGCGAACTAAACAAAATTATACACAGGGACCCAATCCTGTGCGTTCGAATAACAGTTTTCCCAAAATTTTATTAGGAATGAAATTTATAGGATTTCTGAATGATTAAAAATGAGGGCATTCCGCCCCCGAATGTACTTTACGCCAGACCCGATGGTCTGACGATGGAGGCCAAAGGCAAATTTATTGAGCAATAGTTTTTAACATGATAATATAATGCGTTGTTTTCAGATGATGGGCGTAAGGAAAGGGTGAACATTGTGTTCATTGGACATGTGGACGCTGGAAAATCGACTATCGGTGGGCAGCTGATGTACCTCACAGGAATGGTGGACAAACGCACTCTCGAGAAATACGAAAAAGAAGCGAAGGAAAAGGGCCGAGAAAGCTGGTATGTATATTAGAAGAAATTATAAGGGTACAAAATGAAGAAAGTTCTGTGTAGTAGATAACAAAAGCTTGAAGTATGCTTGTAATGAATAAATGAAAAATAATCATCCAGACCAGAAACACAGCAAAAGTGTTTAGAATTATGTAATAGTAATAATATATGGTGAAATTTTCTAATAAGTGCGTTTGGAAACAATAATATAACGTTTTAACATATCCATATAAAGAAATTTTTACCTTAGAGTCCTTTCCATTTGTGTAGGTTCCAAAAGAGGTTAGCTTATTCGATACGTTGCGGTCTTGCTTTTTGTTGACATCTTCATTAGTCTGAGGCGGCACATCCGTAATGTCGTTGTTTAAGTGAGTGGACATGTCTCGCGAGCTGTCAATTCTAAGAGCTGTCAAGCCTAACATTTTAATTTTGATTTCATTAAATAGCATAAAGTAAACGAAGAAGTTTTTAGGTACCTGTCTTGGGCTCTTGACACTAATGAAGAAGAGCGAGACAAAGGAAAAACAGTTGAAGTCGGACGTGCCTTTTTTGAGGTAATTAACATATACTAATATTTATTATTTATGTACGCTTATTTAGACTGAGGAAAAACACTTTACCATATTGGATGCTCCAGGACACAAGTCCTTCGTGCCGAATATGATTGCAGGTGCTACTCAGGCTGATCTCTCAGTACTAGTAAGTTTTCTAATAGCAACATTAAAGGGTGAACATTACTTAGTATTGTCCGAACTATCTTTTGATTGACTGTTTATAACTAATAACTGTTTTTAATTTAATAAACTATAATGTAGAGGAAATTCCAGGTGTAAATATTTTTTTCGAAAATAGCTTTACGTTTCAAAATCACTCAATGGTATATTTTTAATTGGATCTTGTTTTATTATAATTTACTCGATTTTAGGTCATCAGCGCGCGAAAAGGCGAATTTGAAACGGGCTTTGACAGGGGAGGTCAAACGCGCGAACATGCTATGCTTGTGAAAACCGCTGGCGTCAGACATCTGATTATTTTAGTTAATAAGATGGACGATCCCACAGTCGAATGGGATCAAAGCAGGTAAGGTCATCTCTCAAATAGTTATTGCCCATTTTACCACAACATTTGTTTATATTTAGATATATCGAGATTCAAAACAAACTCACCCCATATCTGAAAAAGCTCGGATTCAGATCAGAAGATATAATTTACATTCCCTGCTCGGGCCTCACTGGTGCTTTTCTCAAAGAAAGACCTTCTGCTGAAGTGTGTGCTTGGTATGCGGGATGCTGCTTTTTGGAGTATATAGATAAAATGATGCCGAAAATGAGCCGTGACTTCAATGGTCCAATCAGAGCCATCATAGCAGATAAGTACAGCGTATGTGTATTTGTCAAATGTTGCTGACAAGTTTATAAAAGCTGCTTTAGGATATGGGAACTGTCGTCATTGGAAAATTGGAATCCGGTGTTATTGCCAAAGGGCAAAATGTCTTGCTGATGCCGAATCGAGTAAGTTTCAGAAATAGTCGGTATTATAATAAAATTTACCTGTTTCCAATATTTTTAACAATTTCCTATAAAATCAGTTGAGGCATTGTGTTTCGCACCGCCCAACCTGAAGTGCTATTGGCGTAATTACCGGATCGGGAAATTTTACCCTAGAGACAAAAATAGCAAAGGAAATTTGATTAGCGGCTCTATAACAATGTAATTTCCGATATGTTACTACGCAGATTAACATTGACAGACCAAAAGTCGGTCGCTTAGGGCTTTGAACTTTCTTGTTTGGGGATTAAAATGTTGATGATTCAAAACTCAGTTTTCTGGTAACGAGAAATGAAACTTGATAAGCAAAAGTAACAGCAATCCATTATGAACAAAAATCAGGTCCCAATAAGCGTTTAAAAGCCAACATAATATTTGTGCTGGTATTTAGAATTGAGCTAGCTATTTGGAATTGAAATTTGTTGACAAAATTTCATATCTTACAAAAAACCTTTTTACAGTTAAAAATATAGCTGTTATAAGCTGATATAGACAAGTTATATAATCCCCCCAGTAAGCTAAAGCGGATTCTCCGTCCGTCCGTAACATGGCCGTTAGACCCCTTCCAGCCGGTATATCTGGCCAAGTGATAGCTTAAAATGTTCGTATAGACGAGCTGAGTATGTTTCTGCTAAAATATATAGCAAAATATAGACAAAATTTAGACAAATTTTTTAGACAAAAATTTTCAAAGGTCATTTTTTCTCATGGAAGGCATTCTTAGGGATCCATGTTCCCGTATGTAAGGTTTTTTCCTGTCACGCTTTTTCTGACAAGTACCTAATTAGGGTAGTTTTTAGCGGTGAATCCGAATTTGAGGTCAAATATAGCTAAAATGTAGACAAATTTAGACAAATTTTAGACTAAATTTTTCGGAAAGGGGTCCCAATTCCCGTATGTAAGGTTTTTTCTTGTCACGCTTTTTCTGGAAGGCATTCTTAGGGGTCCCTGTTCCCGTATGTAAGGTTTTTTCCTGTCACGCTTTTTCTGGAAGGCAAAGTTTTTGCTCATCTGAATTTTCAGATGAGCCAGTCCTGTGGTCGGGCGCGGAGCGCCCGACCTTCCCCCTTGGAATGTGAGGGAACTTATAACATATACTCCCGAACAACAGCTGCTTGAGGGCCGAAGGCCCGAAATAGTCTCATGCTGCTCTACTCCCGAATAACCCTTACTCCCGAACAACCCAATCTGACCGCTGATGGCGGTGCGCGAAGCGCCGCTGTGCACGCTAACCGCTTACTAGCGAAGTGAGGGCCGCGAAGCGGCCCTCACTTCGCTAGTAATCGTATATGTGTTTCATATAATTCTTATTAAGAGCAAATTTGGCAATGTTAAAATGAGATTTGTCAGGTGGATTTTTGCCATGAATAACCATCATGGAAAACTTGCTAATGTAATAAATGCAGCACCAGATTTTAAGCGAAAAGTATGCAACTTTTGACCAAATTTTAATCATGACACTCCTTCTGTATGAGCTCATTTGAGTAATCATAAATTTATTTGAAACTTCCCGGACACCCAACTCGTTTCTAAGGGTTAAATATGTTCGATCGTCGAACTATCTTTCTTTAGACAACAGTCCAAGTGCTTCAAACATTCGCTAATGATGTGGAAACTGATCAAGTTTATGCCGGCGACAATATAAAACTTAAAATAAAAGGTGTCGAGGATTTGGATATTTTGGCTGGGTTTGTAGTCTGTTCAGTCGATGTCCCCTGCCGTGCTGGGCGAGTCTTCGATGCAGAGGTACATTACTAATTCCTGGAAAAATAGATTAATTTAAATTGCTTTAGGTTGCTCTTTTGGAGCTCAAATCCATTATCTGCTCAGGTTATTCGTGCGTGCTTCACATCCATGCGGCTATTGAGGAAGTCTGTGTCAAGGTTAGCTTTAATTCTGCAAACAAAAATTTTTTAAATGTGTTATTCTATAGAAAAAATGTAGGCCTAAAACCAACGCTTATTTTGTTCTAAATTTCGTTTCGCGAAAGGTTAAATGAATAGAAATATTTGGTTTAGTATTCATAACACCGCTAATTAATACATTAAATAAACATGTTTCATGCGTAGTCTTTAAAAAATTTTGGGTTAATATTTACAGGACTTCGGTAAAAAACAAATTGACCCATGTTGTTTCATTAAAACTAATAATCATAATTTCATGTTTTATAGAAGATCATATGTAAAATCGACAAAAAGACGGGAGAAAAAGTGAAGGCCAAGTATGCAAAGCAAGATGAGAAGTGCATAATGCGATTGGAATCTCCTGTTGCTTTCTGTTTGGGTTAGTTTAAAAAAATCCTTTTACAAACTCAAATATTTAACAGCAAAATTTTTAGACACGTTCGCTAATTTCCCGCAGATGGGCCGGTTTACTCTTCGAGACGAAGGAAAAACGATCGCTATCGGCAAGGTTGTGAAGATAATAGAATAAAGCGCTGGAACATAAAAATGAAATCTTGAATTAATTTTAATGTTATTTCAAAGTTGTCGTTCGTTCAACTATACCTCGTTTGTTATAATTTATTTAAATTAAAAAAACTTCTTTGTTTATACATTTAAATTGCTTTTTCCTGAAAATTTTACAATTTTCAGGAAATAGCAATTTTCCATTTGCTTCGGGTACAAATTTTTAATTTCAGTTTCCATCTGACTTTTTTGGTTCAAAAATCGAAATTCAGTATGTTTATGTAAGCTTAATCCTAAATGATACAAACTATTGTCAAAAATAATTAATATTTATTGTAAACTATTTAACGTCAGTTTGCTCAATATTGCTTACATTGTGTTTCCTTGAACTTTCTTTTACGGACATTTAAAAACATCTTTCGAGCTAAGAGCACTTGGAAAATACAAAAACATTTCATTATTCTTTTAACATTTTTGGTCGCGCCTTTCTAACCCTCAATCAAATATAAAACAATAACAACTTTACGGACTTTATAAGTCGTGAGATTGTATCAAATTTGTTATCAAACCTACGGCTTACTTATGTTATTTTCTGGTTTTCGAATTCGCTCTTGCATAGATTTTTATAGTTATATGTAAAACGTTGTATGTTAAATGAAACGGGTATGAATAAATGGTTATCTATCACAATTTCTATTTATAGTAGCACTGTATTTATAATGACCAGATAAATTAATTAAGCGGAAATATTCTGGAGGGATTTAATTCAGGAATCGAATCGACATTTTTTGGTCAATATCTGTGCGCTCCATGGCCTGAAATGAGGAACGTAGTAATCTCGTAAATTATTATCAACATTTACCTTGCAGAATTCCTCAAAACTAATCTTCCCGTCTTTGTCTGCGTCAGCTTCTGTAATCGTGCAATCCGCTATGCTGTCCAGCTAAAATTAAACACAAATGGACTCAATATACCACAGGCGACTGGTAAATAACGCGCAAACAATTCCAAATTTTTTTACCAATGTCTAGAGGAGACCCCTGCCGAGTAATCCCCCTCATTAAAAATTTTCAGCGGCCCCTTTTAACCCCTTTGGCATGCAATTATGTTTTGGCGCAAATTCAAATCGCCATTTGCTCTGTCGGAACTCTTTTTTACGCCATTTTAGTGGCATGAGCAGATTTTGCATATAATTGGGAAAATTTCGAGAAATATTGAGAAGAATATTTGCATAGTAAAACTAGTTGCAAATTTTAACTTCAATTTTTCTCGAAATTTTCCCTACTAAATGCAAAATCTGATTATGCCACTATATACCAACTTTTTAAGCTCCATCCATTGGTACAATCAGATTTTTTCGCTTTTCGTTAAATTCCTGGTATTTGTAAAATATTGTTTAAACAGAGGTTGGTCCCAAGCGAAATGGTCTTCGGCAAACCTCGGCTAAGCCTTCCTTTGATTTTGCCGAATTTCCCCACCATGATCACAATAAGGTACCTCTCAGTAAAGAAGGCGTCGACAATTCGGTCACCCAATGGATTGATGGCCAGCTCCGGGATTCGCAAAAAATCTTCTCTGTCCAAATAACCGCGACCTGTAAAATAAAATTGTAGTGTGCGTAAAATTTGCGAGATTGAGTTCAAGCTTTAAGCTCCCGAACAATCATCTAGACATTACCATGCATGGGGCTTTAGGCTTAGAAACTCTGTGTTGTAAGTGGCGCAATGAATTCAGCGCGAAAAATGACCAAGGAAAGCTTTTTAGTCTTTTTTATACATTCTCTGAAAATAGGAGGCATTATGACCAGGGTATTTCGACCTAGTCTCCTCAAATGTGGTTTTTCCTTAACTCAATTAGGATTATGATGATGCCTACAAAAAAAGAACAAGAATGTCAGATATCATAGCAATGTGTGTGCATTTGTGTTTATTTTGTAAAATAGCACAAAATTTTTGATATTTTGTGTCATATCCCACTACTCATGTACAAGGAGACTGAATATACCGTATTTTCTCTAATTGAGCCCCCCCTATAATTGAGCCCCCTAGAGAAAGAGAAATAGCGTGTAAAAGTGAGAGGTTAGAGATAAGTTTTGCAAGAATTTGGGGGATTGAAATAATTAAGCCCCCGGGGGCTTAATTAGAGAAAATACGGTATATGAAAAAGATATGCTCATAAAGTGCGTTAGTTCAAAATTTTGCAGTGGATTGTTTCTCATTGCAAGTTAACCTTAGTGATAAGTTCTTAACATCTAAGCTAAAAATTACCTTGTCTATCCAAACTCAGAAATCGACTGTACAGTCTCACAATTTGATTTCGAGAGACTAAAATACAAATTGCAGCAGTCATACAAATACAGAAAAAAACTTACATCCGGTTTCTGTGACGATCTGAGAAATTTCATCTTCCTGAAGCATAAGCGATGTGGTACTGTTGCCCATTATTGCAGTTAGATAAAGCTGTAATAATTCCAAAATTAAAATACAAAGTAGCTCATAAATTGTCAAAAATGAAATCAATACAAGAAGGAAATCAATCTGTGTGTACACAGAGAAAGAAAAGGGTGGATAGGCGAGACAGAATGTTCCAACAATAGAACGAGTGGCTAGAGAGAGGAGCCTTCCATTCTGTTGAATGGGTGATAATCGATCGCAATTTGAAAGGGAAGTTGTCATAGGACGAAGGGGAATACAATAGGTCCTCTCAACATGAGACTATTTAAAAACACTCGACCTAACGAAACATATAAAAATTGAAAAATATATACAGGTAACTCGGTCGACCAGTCATTTTTCAATTAAACCAAGGAATAAAAATTTATTGAAAACAATCTAATACAACGAAACAACGCCTTATAAAGTAATTTAAATCCCTAATTTTGGTTTAACTGTTGTTCTTGTTAGTTTCTTCATCTTCGTCGTCGCTCGCACTTGGTGGCAGCATGTCAGGATCGATATTAACACTAGCTTTCACTCCTCTTTTCGAATGTCTAAGCGGAAAATTATATATTAGTACGTATATAACGAAAATTGGTGACAAGCACAATCAGTAAATTTCCGGGTATTAAATTCCACTCATTATAACCCAAAGGTATAAAGTGAAAGCTCTAGGCCAAATAATATTATTTTTACTAGTTATCATGTGTTAAATTAAATGAAAAATATGCAGTTGTTTACAATTTTATCAGTTGACGAAAAGAATCTTAAAATGTCTGATTCTTCTTTCGTATATTCGGCATGCCAATATGTAGCCAAGATACAGTTTAGTCATTAATTGTTAGGCTTTTAAGAAATATCAGGAGCCCCAAAAGTTGCAGGAATATTTAATAATTTTGCTAAATGTTCGCTTAATTTCCTAAATTAAACAAAGTAAACGAGTAAACTCATGTCTTTAATGAAAAATTGAATAACGAAGAGATAAAAATAATCCAATATTAACATTTCATCAGGTACATCTTTGGTCTGCCGTTTGTCCTGCTTTACATTTATGCTATTTGGACCCATTGCTCACATTGAAAATTCTATTAGCTATATTTTCCTTAAAATATTTTGAATAACACACCTAATTTTAAGTAAAACAACTCAATACCGTTTGGATATCGTATGCTCAAAATTATATGAATAAATAACTACCTAATCATTCCTTCTTTCTTTCCCTTTACTTTATAATAACATTACAAGTGGTGGGGATGGATTAAAAATTATAATAAAATTATTTGTATTTTTGCATGTAATAACATGCTTCTCCTATTAAAATTATATGAATAAGTAACTACCTTGTCATTGCTTCTGCCTCCGCTTCAAACTTTTTGGGCCATAATCCTTCTTCTCGAATATACAAAACTAAATCATAATTTTGGTATTTAATCGATATAACTGGCAATTGTGACTTACTATTTTCTGTGTCTAGAATATGGCTAATTTCTGCGCGCACTTTGTCTCCTTCTTCGATTGGTTCAAGCAAAACAAAATGGCCACGCTTGACCCACACTGTGTTGCGGAACCTTGTCGGCATGCTAAAGATTATTTTATAACGATATAAAACAGAATTACACTTAAACACTATATAAATGATGATTAAAACTGATGGACTAATATAAAACAAATTCTATTCGTTGTTATAATATTAACTAGACAGTAATTTCATGTCTTTCATCTAACAAAGATGTCATTCATTATAAGCAGTTGTCATCATCAAATTACAAACAATAATAATACCTGGGTAAAAATAAATGTCGGAATCGTGTTCCCCGACCCCGAAAACCCTATAGGTCATGTATTACACGCCGAAATCGACCAAAAATGGAATTTTCGACCCGTTTGACCCCCGTTTCGACCTGTTCGACCTATGTCGACCCCAAATCTGAGTCGATTTTTGCGGATTTATGGTGGGTAATTACTATAAGGGTGACATTACCTGGGTCGAAAACGGCCTCTAAGGGGTCTAAACGCCACCCCACGCAGAGACGCACGGACAGACACTGGCTTCTTAGTAAAGTAACATTTTCTTTGTTAAGCAAGTGGTTTTCGAGCAAATTGCTACTTGGAATCTGTAAAAAGTTGTTTTGCGGGAAAGTTGTCCCAACTGGAAAGTCTTAGGATTTAACTAAAATGTTTGTCCAACAGATAAAATTTCGCGAAATTTTTCTAAAGCGATTCAATTAACATTGATCGCTCTCACTATTCATTTTGTGTTTCTTTAAGTTTATTGTCTTAGTGAGATTATAAACAACGCGCGTCACTATGTCCGACAAACAGAACCAGCAAGGTTACGGCAACAATCAGCGCTCTGGTTTCAATCCAAACGCAGTGTCTTTCGTGCCAAACGCAAATGCTCCAGCTTTCGTGCCAGGACAGCCATATCAGAGTGGTGGCATGCCACTCATGCCGGGACCTCCCCCGCAAGGCTTCTACAATCCTCATATGATGCCGCAGCAGCCCGTGCCTTCAAATGTTTTCATGCAAAATCCACCTCCACACTTTGCTCCTCCTCCTGTTCACCAAGGATTTCAGCCAACTGGCCAACAAAATATGTTTGCGGGGAACCAGTACAGGCAACCAGAGCAGCACCGACAAACTTTTCCGCCTCAAGCACAACAGTTCACTCCGAACAATCCGCCGCCTGCCAAACAAAATGAGCCGAAACAGCCAATTGATTGTGAGTTTTTATAGTAGGATTATAGGAATTTGTGCCGTCATTGGTTTAATTATAATGGTTAACTGAATTTAGGCTTTTTATTAATGGGAGCTTATATACGTCTTATATATGCCCTTCCAAAAATTATAATTTACAGCGTTGTTCACGGCTTAATATTTTTGTGAAGAGCAAAAATTGGGTGCTCTCAGGTGATATCTCAGAAGAAAATAAGCAGATAAAAGAAGAGTTTACAGGCCAAAAAAGTTTATAGAGCAAAAACGAGTTTTTATAGAAATCGAATAGGATACGAAGAATAGTTTACACAATGATTTTTTGTACACGAAATTAGAAACACTTTATTCTCATTTATATTTGAGGCCATATAATTATTATATAAGTTAACTTGATAGGTGGACATCTTATAGCTTGTCTTTTAAATACATTAAAAAATATTAATTATTAGCATAGGTCCTAAGAGACTGACTGCAGATGCCCAACCTTAAACCTCTAAAAATAATGCCTCAGATTATGGGCGAAACAATGTTTATTGCATTTCATACGAAAATTATGTCAACAAATTTTCTTTTCCGCATTTAAAACGCATCTCAAATAAGATATAGTCTGATTTTCAGCATGGGATATGGATGCGGATGAAAGTGAATCAACGCAGACAGCCGCGCCATCCCAAGAAACAAACCCTCCTAAGGAAGAAACTAAGGAGCCAGAATGCGATGATAAAAAACCCGAAGAAGTTCCAAAGAAAGTCGAACAAGTCCAAAGCAAACCCGATAAACCAGAGAGCAGCAACCTGGAGAGAGAAAAAGAGAAACCAGTCCAAGAGGAAACTGTGACAGCTGTAGCTAACCGCCTTCGCAACGCAGTCGTTATCGGTAAGTTATTTGTTTTTGGGAAATTCTCCTTGATATTGAATTTGTACTCTGAAAAGTTAACCTGCAATTTCAAACAGTATAGGGTTTTGGAATTGTAAAATTTTTCTAATCACTTCTGTTGTATGAAAATATTATTTACAATTGCAATTTGCAAATATAATTTCATATATAAATTCATTGAGCAATAGTTTTTAACATAGTAACATGATAATATAATGCGTTGTTTTCAGATGATGGACGTAAAGAAAGGGTAAACATTGTGTTCATTGGACATGTGGACGCTGGAAAATCGACTATCGGCGGGCAGCTGATGTACCTCACAGGAATGGTGGACAAACGCACTCTCGAGAAATACGAAAAAGAAGCGAAAGAAAAGGGCCGAGAAAGCTGGTATGTATATTTGCAGGAAATTATAAGTGTACAATATGAATAAAGTCCTATTAAGCAGATAAAAGAAAACATGAAGTATGTTTGTAATGAATAAATGAAAAATAAACATCAAGACCAGAAAACGCACCAAAACTTTTAGAATTATATAATGTGTTATGATGACATTTTTATAATAAGTACGCACAAGCCAAACATTTTAATTTAGATTTCTTTAAATGGCATAAAATAAATGAAGAAATTGTTAGGTACCTGTCTTGGGCTCTTGACACTAATGAAGAAGAGCGAGACAAAGGAAAAACAGTTGAAGTTGGACGTGCCTTTTTTGAGGTAACGAACATTGTTATATTTATTTTTTATGTACGCTTCTTTAGACCGAGGAAAAACACTTTACCATATTGGATGCTCCAGGACACAAGTCTTTCGTGCCGAATATGATTGCGGGAGCTACTCAGGCTGATCTCTCCGTATTAGTAAGTTTTCTAATTCTAATAGCAACATGAAAGGGTAAACTTTACTTTGTATTGTCCGTACCATCTTTGGATTGGCTGTTTAACTAATTCGGCACTGTTTTTAATTTTATAAACTATGGTGCATAATTTCGGTTTAATTAATTTTTCGAAAACAGCTTTACGTTTCAAAATCACTCAGTTTTAATGGAATCTTGGTTTAATATAATTTTCGCGATTTTAGGTCATCAGCGCGCGAAAAGGCGAATTTGAAACGGGCTTTGACAGGGGAGGTCAAACGCGCGAACATGCTATGCTTGTGAAAACCGCTGGAGTCAGACATATGATTATTTTAGTTAATAAGATGGACGATCCTACCGTAGAGTGGGATCAAAGCAGGTAAGATCATCTCTCAAAGAGTTATTGCATATGTTACCACAACATTTGTTTATATTTAGATATATCGAGATTCAGAACAAACTTACTCCATATCTGAAAAAGCTCGGATTCAGATCAGATGATATAATTTACATTCCCTGCTCGGGCCTCACTGGTGCTTTTCTCAAAGAAAGACCTTCTGCTGAAGTGTGTGCTTGGTATGCGGGATGCTGCTTTTTGGAGTATATAGATAAAATGATGCCGAAAATGAGCCGCGATTTCAATGGTCCAATCAGAGCAATTATAGCAGATAAGTACAGCGTATGTGTATTTCTCAAATGTTGCTGACAGGCTTATAAAAGCTGCTTTAGGATATGGGAACCGTCGTCATTGGAAAGTTGGAATCCGGTGTGATTGCCAAAGGGCAAAATGTCTTGCTGATGCCGAATCGAGTAAGTTTCAAAAATAGTCGGTATAATAATAAAATTTACCTATTTCCAACGTTTTTGTCAATTTCCTGTAAAATCAATTGAGACACTGTGTTTCGCACCGCCCAACCTGAAGTGCTAATTACGTAATTACCGCATCGGGAAATTTTACCCTATAGACACAAATAGGAAAGGGAAATTCGATTAGCGGCTCCATATGTGTAATTTCTGATATGTTACTACGCAGATTAACATTCACAGATTAAAATGTTGAAGATTTATTACTCAATTTTCTGGCAAAGAGAAATGAAACTTGATAAGCAAAAGTAACAGCAATCCATTATGAACAAAAATCAGGTCCCAGTAAGAGTTTAAAACCCAACATAATATTTGTGTGCTGTTCATATATTTAAAATTGAAATTTGTTGACAGAATTTCATATCTTACAAAAAACCTTTTATAGTTAAAAAGTAAAAGCTGATATAGACAAGTTATATAATCGTATGTGTTTCATATAATTCTTATTAAGAGCAAATTTGTTAATGCTAAAATGGGATTGTCAGGTGGATGGTTGCCAAGAATAACCATCATGGAAAACTTCCTAATGTAATAAATGCAGCACCCCAGATTTCATGCGAGAAGTGTGCAGCTTGCATTGTGACCCAATTTTAGTCATGACACTCCTTCTGTATGAGCTCATTTGAGTAATCAAAAATTTATTTGAAACTTCCCGGACACCCAACTCGTTTCTAAGGGTTAAATATGATTGTTGAACTATATTTCTTTAGACAACAGTCCAAGTGCTTCAAACCTTCGCTAATGATGTGGAAACGGATCAAGTTTATGCTGGAGACAATATAAAACTTAAAATAAAAGGTGTCGAGGATTCGGATATTCTGGCTGGGTTTGTAGTCTGTTCAGTCGATGTCCCCTGCCGTGCTGGGCGAGTCTTCGATGCAGAGGTACATTACTAATTCCTGGAAAAATAGATTAATTTAAATTGCTTTAGGTTGCTCTTTTGGAGCTTAAATCCATTATCTGCTCAGGTTATTCGTGCGTGCTTCACATCCATGCGGCTATTGAGGAAGTCTGTGTCAAGGTTAGTTTTAATTCTTCAAACAACAATTTTTAAAATGTTTTGTTCCATTTTATAGGAAAAATTTAGGCCTAAAACCAACGCTAATCCACTCTAACCTAAATTTTATCCCCAATTTCGTTTCCCGAAAGATTGAATGAATAGAAATATTTGGTTTAGTATTAGATAAAGTGCTAATACTACTACTAATACTGGTTTAGTATTCATGAAACATCATTAATACATTAAATGAACATCTTTTATGCGTATCTTTTAAAAAATTTGGGATAATAGTTACGTGATTTCAGTAAAGAACCAAATTGAATTATTTAGTCTCATTAAAACTAATAGTCATAATTTCACGTTTTATAGAAGATCATATGTAAAATCGACAAAAAGACGGGAGAAAAAGTGAAAGCCAAGTACGCAAAGCAAGACGAGAAGTGCATAATGCGATTGGAATCTCCTGTTGCTTTCTGTTTGGGTTTGTTTTAAAAAATCCTTTTACAAACTCAAATATTTAACAGTAAAATTTTTAGACACGTTCGCTAATTTCCCGCAGATGGGCCGGTTTACTCTTCGAGATGAAGGAAAAACGATCGCTATCGGCAAGGTTGTGAAGATAATAGAATAAAGCGCTGGAACATAAAAATGAAATCCACTTTGTTCTAAATGTTCTTTGTGATAAAAGACATTGTGTTGATCATTATGATGCGTTATATTCTCTATTATATCATGGTTCATGTCCAGATCTATTTGTTTTCCGTTCAACTATACTTCGTTTGTTATAATTTATTGTAGCAAACTTCTTCGTTTATACATTTAAATTGCTTTTTCCTGAAAATTTTACAATTTTCAGGAAATAGCAATTTTCCATTTGCCGCGGGTACAAAGTTTTAAATTCAGTTTCCATCTGACTTTTTTGTTTCAAAAATCGAAATTCAGAGAGTTTATGTAAGCTTACTATATGAATTTACACTAAAAACATATAGGTAAAATATTTCGGAACTAAATTTTCTATTATTCTATATTATACAAACTATTGTCAAAAATAATTAATATTTATTGTAAAATATTTTATGTAAGTTTGCCCAATATTGCTTACAATGTGTTTCCTTGAACTTTCTTTTAGGGAGCAATCAAGGACAATTTTCGAGCTGAGAGAACTTGGAAAATACAAAAACTTCATTCCTTTAACACTTTTGGTCGCGCCTTTCTAACCCACAATCAAATATAAAACAAAAACAACTTTACAGACTTTATAAGTCGTGATCAAATTTTGTTGTTTTAATTAATTTCCGTACCGGACAAAATTTGAATGGACAAAATCAATAATTACAGCAGTTAAGACCGAAATAATTTTTCGAGCAGATTACCAAAATTAATGTTGAATTGAATTAGTTCAAAGTTGTTGAATAAAAGTTGACGGAATATTGTTGCTAGTTAATTCCAATGTGTTAATCTATTCACATGGATATCTTGTGCGATAATGCGTTTAACAATACCCAACTTTATTGTTAAACATATTCAGTTATAATGCCGAAATCAAAAGAAGTAAAGCAAGAACCGGAAGCCCAAACAAGTGAAAAGAAAGTGGAACTCCCTCCCGGAAAAGATCCGAAATGGTGGAACATTGAGACTTTTAAGTATGTTCAGTTTTATCCTTTAGCATCTAAAATATTATTCTAATTTTTAGCCAAGAAGACAATCCAACTGGGCTCATTTGCGAATCGTCGTTTGCCACTTTGTATCCTAAGTACCGCGAAAAGTATATCCGCGAAGTCTGGCCGTTAGTCAAAAAAGCGCTCGAGGAACATCATTTGAAGTGTGACCTTGATGTCCTTGAAGGTATGTAAGATTTTGAAGTTAATAGGTCTTTCCAGCTCAAAAATGTAAAGATAAGGAAAATTCCTAATTTTTTTACTCTTACGTGCAAATTCATATGTAAAAGTTCATGCACTGAAATTCTCACACTATGCCAAATTGAAGTTTACCTGTATCTATTTGTCATGTGTTTTGTAAACCAACATAACTCCTTTGTTGGTATAGAACGGTGGAATGCGCGACATTTTTTCGTTTGTTCTCCTGATAGGATAGTCAGGTGCCTTGGTAAGTGAGATAAAATCATTCCATCGTCTTATACTCTAACTAAGTATGCTCACGTGTGAGGCCGAAAATGGAACTTAGCGCCGCTCCGTTTTCGGCGATCTTGGTGTCTATGGATTTTTATATTATATAAGAATTTTTATACCAGATTTATTCTTACAACACCTGTCTTTAGACAGGCGTATGTTATTTTTTAAGCTGAACCCACTTAATCTGTATCTACTCTTTGATTGATCTACAATTTATGCTAGATAACAAGTGTTGTTTTCAGGAACTATGGTTGTTCGCACATCTCGCAAAACGTGGGATCCATTCGTTATATTAAAGGCCCGTGATTTGATAAAATTGTTGGCCAGGAGCGTCCCCTACGAACATGCTGTTAAAGTGCTCGAGGACGATGTCTTTTGTGACATCATTAAAATCTCCTCGCTTACCCCTAATCGCGAGCGTTTCGTAAAGCGCCGTGCAAGACTCGTCGGACAGAATGGAGCAACACTCAAAGCCATAGAGCTTCTTACAGAATGCTACGTGATGATTCAAGGCGGAACTGTTGCGGCTATTGGCTCCCATCAAGGGCTGAAAAACGTTAGGTATAATTTTATTTGTAAACTTTAATTCCATAACACAATATTTTAGAAAAATTGTGGAGGATTGTATGAAAAACATTCACCCAATTTACAACATTAAAACGCTAATGATCAAAAGGGAGCTTATGAAGGTTTGTTCGTTTTCTTCACGTTAAAACGTAATACCTAATTTATAGGACGAAAAGCTGAAGAACGAGAATTGGGATCGATTTTTGCCAAGCTTCCGTAAAAAGGTAACCATTTTTATCGTTATGAACTGAACAATGACTTGCTTAATTTGTGTTTGAGACCTCCAATAGTTGGAATTTCAAATACATATTGCTTTATACAGGGTGTCCCAAAAAAATTCTACTGTAATTTCGTAATCACGATGTGTTTATTTTTGTCTTTTTTGACGCTAAATTCACATATGCTGAAGGAAAATTATATACCAAATCAAAGCTCCCTGCCTTGATTTGGTATACAACTTTTCTTGAGCACAGTTCAATTTGACGTCAAAAAAGACAAAAATAAACATGGTGATTACGAAATTACAGTAGAATTTTTTGGGACACCCTGTAAAATGTGGAATTTGGTGTTTCGATTTTCGGACCAAATTCGACTGTATCTTCGAATATGAATTAAATTGTGATTATGTCCAAATTCCAAGTTTTGGACTTCCAAATTGCTTGTTTCCTTCTTTTCTAGTTTTGTTGTCTGTTTGTAACTGATGTGCATTATATTATACGCTTAATTTCAGGTACAATCAGCCAAAACCACTCGTGAATCCAAAAAGAAGAAAGCGGCTAAATGGAAGCCGAAGGGAGAATATACGCCATTCCCTCCGCCACAAATGCCATCGAAAGTCGATTTGCAGCTTGAGTCCGGAGAGTACTTCCTCAATGAGCGAGATCGACGAAAGCAGAAGGAGGTACAACGTGAAGAACAGCAAGCTGAACATCGGGAGAAACGAAAACGCGACCGTGCTGCTCAATTTCTTCCCCCAGCTGAACCTTCTCGGAAAAAGAAATCCATTCCGGAAGGTGATAATGCTGCTGTGGACATCAAACGGCTCAAAAAGAAAGCTGCCGCCGCGGGAAAGTCGAAATAATGAATATAAAGATATCGTATATTGTTACTTGCATTACTATGTTCTGAAATTTTTATTATCAAGCTATGAAATATTTCCGATACATTTATTATACATTTCATTGAAAAATTGGAGTCCTGTCGTGGAAAAATGTTTACACGTGTACAAAACAAATGGAAGAGCTTTAACAAATGGTTTTTGGCAGTTGAGTGCCCCCACATCCCCAAACATTATCCTATGACTGACGAAAAAAGACCCCACTTAGTTCGGCACCTTTCCTCCGTTGGATCGGGACGAGTGATAGCTCATTTGATAGGTCTCGAAAAATCAGGTACGGGAAAATTGTCAGAACCAAAACATACAGCCCTGTATACTTTAGTGCAGCTAAAGCCGATCCTGCCCTGAATTATCCTGATTCATAGAAATAAGTGAACTCGGTCCGAAGGACCGGCGCGCCCCTAGTATTGTTATAAGTTCATCATACAACACATTTGCTTTTTCCGAAGCAATAATTTACAAATTAGCCACATAATAATCTGTCGTGGATTCTATGTGACCATAGAATTTGATTTCTGCAGTTTGGGCACTGCAAATTTAATTTCGCGAATTGTAATAGTGATTCAACAGCTTACTTTGTATCTACGAAGCACAGCTTGACGTAATCCCTTATCCCAGTCTTAGCGTGACTACTTGAAAACTTTTACTTCTTTCTCCTCCGTTTCCCTCATTCATGTGCGCGGATCATCCGCCTTTTTCATAGCCTTTCAACGACTTTCTAGGCTTCTCTTTTCGGAACACTTAGATGCTTGTTTTAATAATTACTCGTTCAGAGGGCGGCGGATTGAACAAATCGCGGAATAATTCCCTCTCAACTTTCAATGTTATGTCTAAACCACACACAAAAGTTTCTTAACCCTTGACCAATCCCCTGCCAATAAGTCCAACGGATTTTATTTCAGAACTCAATCATAAATTTTTATTCCACTAAACTATCGCTTTCAAATGAAAATGAGCAAAATCTGTTGGCCAAACCGCACCATACCTCCATAAAAAACCATGACTGATAAGAATATTTCTGGTATTTTGCTGTCGACTTCTTACCTTTCGAACAGCGCTCTGAGGAATCGGAGATTCTTAAAGTTGATTCAGTTGTTCACTCCTCTAGTATTTTTGGGCCATTCTGAGGCCTTTTTCTTTATGAATTCCGGATTTTGTCAATGCCAGCCGGTTCGTCCGTGTCCTACAGTTCCCGCTTGTGTTCCCACACCACAAGTCACTCAGCCTTCAGGATGCACTTCTGGGTCTTGCCCTTTTAATGGGCAGTCTCCTTCTCAGTATTATTACACGGATACTGCAGAGAATTATGTCCAGCCAAGTTACGTGGCACTGCCTCCGCAGTACAATATTCCGGTATCGCAGTATGTGACGCCCTCGGCAAGTGCGTATTTGCCAACTTTGATTGATCCAGGCGTCAAAAAATACCGGACGACTGCAAAAAGTCAAGAACACGTCAACGACGCATACACCGGTGTTAAAGCTAGTACTAAGAAGTCCACGCCTCGGGCCACCACTCCAAGGCCCAAACCGACTGCAACTCGTTCGCCGAAGACAACACCCACTACCACTCTATCAGAACAAGGTTGATACTTATATTTTATTCTCGTTGATCAGTAAGCCTTTTTTTATAACCAATGCACTGAAAATGGAGCTAAAGATTTTACGTAGGAACAATAAAATATTTTCGAAGAAAAGACATTAAAAAAACAAATAAAACTTATCACCAATGATAGCTGTAATAAATTATCCTAAAAGGGCTTGAACTTATAATAAAAATATGAGTCAAGCCATAATTCCAGAAAATGGTGAGAAAATTGTCGGTGTTTTTTCAATTATTAATTTCATATGTCAATTTGCAATTGCTAATTAATAATTACAATCGCTCATTCAACTCGTAATCAGAGTTGCAACAGAGCTTATTTTCACCTTGGTAAGGTATTTTCTATAAATATTTAAGGTTTGTTACAAATGATATATTGTGAAGAATATTTCCAAAGTCTTCAATTCAGACATTTTGGACGAATTGTATGAAGACGATGAGCCACCGTTTGATTTGCAAACCTTTGCAGTGGCTGATGTTAGCGCACGCGCAAAAGATCTTGTTCCCTTCGATATTCACCAAAAACGATACCACTTCTTAAGACAGCTCAAGGTAAGAATGATAAAGAAATAAGTCAATATTCTCGATTAAAATTTTTGGACGAATGATAAAAATATCAATTTTTGGCCCCATACATTTCTTAAAAACCGTGAAATAAACTTTCTGTTAAACAATGTGATTCAGCTAAATTTGGACAAAGTCTTATAGCCGCGGAGAAAAGTTAACAAATTTTTGGAACATTTTTTTCTTGTTTTGTCTGTAAAAAATTATTTAAGTTTTTGTTCGTTTTTACTTGATACTGTAAAGAAATAAAGAAGGCACGTAAAATGTTATTTATCTTCAACATAAATTTAAATTTTTTCACAGCGTTAAATAAAGACGAATAAGGAAAACTGAGAAAAACTAACAAAACATTTTTAAATAAATGTCAAAAACAGCCAAGTGATTTTGCTTTCACTTTTCTCTGTCGCACACAGCGAAGAACAATAAAGACTGTAAAACATTGGGATGATAACAACATGGGCTCAGAAATTTCAAATAAGATACGTATCATATTTTCCATCATTTCAAGCTTGTTATGCTTTTCAAGTTTTAAAATTAAAAACGCTCGTTTCTGAATTTTATTGTTTTTACTATTTTTCGTGAAATATTTGCAAATAAGAATACATCGAGAAAAGAAACAAGAGTGCAACGCCTGGCGGGCGCAGGGCCTTTGTTGCTAATTAAACTAACGCAAACAAATTAGAATCGATTGCTCCGACAATTCTCTGCGCCATCTGTAAACCCCCGGGAGACCACAAATGTGTGCAATAATCACAAATTGGCAAAAGTGATGGTCAAGGTCAGTCCGAGCAATTTTTGTCTCATTTACCAATAATTGTTAGTTCGGCAATACTTATAGGCGATGGTTAACGATGTTTCCATTTCCAAAAGGCTCGTACGAAGAGCAACGGAAATGTCGTTCAACGGCAGAAAATTTGATGGTAAATACTTTTATGGCTAAACGTGAGAAACATGACACATTTTTTAGTATTATGCGCCATCGGAGACTTCAGCTACAGTATATATGCTGTGGAGTATTGTGAGGCAACTCGAGGGAACGTGACGTGCTTCGCCTTCACTTAATTATTTCCCAGCTCACATGTATAACGCGTGATACTTTTTTCCGTGCAAAAAATTAAAATGCAAAAAAGTACTTTTTTCATGAAAATATTGGGTTGTTCCAAAAGTTCTGTCGTTTTTTTTCGTTCGCTTTTTTCACGTTTTTTGGCGGAATATTGCTTTTCTGATGGCACTTTTCCAACCTAACTCGTCGGGAAATAGGGGGTAGGACAAGGCCGTCTTTTCTGAAACGCCGTTTTTCGGTCAAAAATGGCACTTTTTGTCAGAAAAATGCGATTTTAGACCAAAAAGAGAACATTTATTGGTCAAAAAATGTA
The DNA here is from genome assembly GCA_022814885.1 of Ditylenchus destructor. Lineage (NCBI taxonomy): Eukaryota > Metazoa > Nematoda > Chromadorea > Rhabditida > Anguinidae > Ditylenchus > Ditylenchus destructor. The sequence goes on from JAKKPZ010000005.1 coordinate 1,929,168, forward strand.
ATTTTTTGACACGATATCAAAAAAATAGTTGCCGATTCGTAATCACCGCATCGAACTACGCTTAGAAAACATATTTGCAGAAAAAATGACAACATATTTAAAAAATCGATTTTTCGGACCAAAGGGTAATAAGTATCATGCATGTATAACCTCATATGCTTATTCTTCTGTGCTGAGTCTTCTGTCTGTTAAGTAAAATAAATATAATAAATCGCTCTTTTTATATCAAATCAAAGCCGCACAAGACAATCCATACAACATACACAAAATATTGACATTGAGAAATTGGACACAACATGAATTTTAAATATTTAGAACTGAAATGCGACCTTATTCCAAATCAATGCACTCAGAGTTGTTTGAATTTTTTGACACTTTTTTCTGTTCGGCCTCTACTGTCAAATTATTTATGGCTTCCTGCACTTTCTTCTGCCGTTTTTTAATACACTAAAATTAATATTCAAGTCATAAAAGCAAGCTAAACAAATGCAACATGGTTGTCTTACCTCACCGATGACGCTTTGGTGATCCTCATAGAACGACTTAACCATATCAGCTGTCTAAAAGTGAAGGTAGTTAAGTATCATTACAACTAATTTTGCTCACCTTTGTCGTAAGAATTTCTGCCACTACGTGATAATTGCCTTTGTTGACGACAAGAGCTGAAATCAGTTAAATATTGCAACATATTATTAACAACTGTTACATTAGCAACAAAATTATTTCAATTTGTTACTTACCACGAAATGCTGTATCCTTTTCAAATCTAGTCCACGTATAAGACAATCGGGTTTTTGCGCTGCTTGGTGCAGTTTGCTGCAGGAAATTGCGTGCTTCATCAAGATTGGTGTATCCGCTGTTTCGGCTTTGCGCCCGCGCGGTATTCTCAATTCGAATTGCATTCCCACGAACTTTCTCTATTTCTTGCTTCGTTTGCCTGAAAATTTTAAAATAAAATATGGAATTAGAAAATTCAGTTTTCTAAGGTCCAAACGTTTTATTCTGTGTTTCAATGAATGAAACTTTCGGAGGGTTTTATTCATTATTTGACATAGATCAGGCTATACTCAAAAACAAATTTGCTACCAAAATATTGGCTATCGTTTGACTATGCACAAATTTGTGAATTTAACAACCTTAAAGTTTTAGACAGGGGGAGTTGAAAATTTGACACTCGGGAGATGAAAAGTTTGAAAGTTTTTCGACACAAATTTTTAAAGTTTTTCAAAACAAATGGAGTTGGTTCGGGGAAAGTTTTGTTTGATATCTTTGTGGCCCACAGATATTAGTCCGTCTTCTTCTGTAATTTAAAAATTAAAACCAACTCGATCAATTGCTGACACTTGGTAACCTTTGGACATGCAATTTGCAACTCCCCTAAATCAGAAAATTGCATTCATAAAAAAACGATTATATTAGTTTGTTACCCGAATCATCAGCATCTTTAAATTTAGCGCTTTGCTCTACAGGCTGGGCATTATCGAGAAAGTTCTTTGCAGTATTGCGCATATCCGGCGGGCAAACGGTCAGTTTGGGTCGTTCGAGTTGGCGACATGGGCGATGCTGATTTGTAGACCTGAAGAAATAAAAGATGTATGAAAGAAAGAAAATTATTTCATAGGTCAGTTTGTTGAAAGTTGCCAACTTGAATAATGGTTATTATTACGGTAATTACGCGAATAAACTTGATGAAACATTAAAGTAAAGACAAAAATGTCTTCGAGAATAATTTCCAGTATACAGAAACTTTATGAGACCATTTGGTCTATCTAACAACTACATTAAAAGTAAGGTAATATCTTCTTCAGTCACTATTCTATATGCAGATGGGAAAGACTCAAAATCGAAAATAGAATTTTGTTAACACCGAAAATGGCTGCATATTATGTTAAGTTCACCAACACATGTAAAATGTGTTTTTGACTCATATCTTTAAAAAATAAACATGGAATCTGTCTAATGTTTCTGCTAAAGAACCAACCGGGAACAACCAGGCAGGTTGTTTTCTATTCGATAACTTTTTTATCGTTTGACTTAACTCAATTTGACTTCTTCATCAGCTTTTCAAAACGATAGCTTCAAAAATATTTTCAATCTAAAAGTAACCTACTTAAAATACGTTTTGCAAGTGAGACACAGCTCGAGCTCATTGACAGCATAAACCTTTTTGACCAGGTGATGGCAGTTGTCGCAGACGTTATTGAAATCCTTTTTGTCGATCGCTTTCGACTCTCTAAATTAATATCCCTAAAGCAAAAGATTTATGGAAAGAACGAACTCTTCTGAACTGTCGCTTTCAACGACCTGATTATCCGCATCCATTGTGCTATAGTTTTGGGTCTTTTTGGTACTGTAATAATGTTGCACCAGAGCATACACGGATTTGTGCGGGATCTAAATTTTCGATATAGTGTGCATAATAAAAGAAGTGAACAAACCATTTGGCGAATTTTTGAGAAGTTTTTGCCATAACAGCCTAGCGCATGACGAAAAGTGAACTGGTCGTCCTCGGAGAAGTGTTCCTCAAAGACAGTTTGCAATTTTAGCTTGGTATTAGCTAGTTCGAGATCGTAATTCGACGAATATAAAATGTACAGCGCCTGAAATTGAATTGTCATTAATATAATTTTAGTGCAATTACGGAAAAATGGTTGTGCAAACGAAATATCTGTAAATATTTGCCATTTTGTAATAACATTTCCTAGTAAAAATTTTATTACACATAATAAAGAAGCGGTGTAAAAGAATGGAAAATTGTGAAATTTTTATATACCTCTCAAATTTTTACTGTAGTCTGAAGTCCCATAAGAGATTACCGTATTCCCTGTAATTTAGCCCCATGGGCTTAAATTATTCAAGCTCTGAAAAATTTTGGAATTTGAATTTTCAAACTCAATTTTCTCCGATATTTTCAATGATAAAGTTTTGGCATTGGGGTTATCCTTACGTAACTCGACGAGATCTACACGAATATGCACTTAGTTTTTCTCAAGATGGCTAGGGCGCTAATTGGCATTCTGTTGGGGTGGGGTTAAATTAGAGGGTGGGGCTAAAAAACAGGGAATACGGTATTGCGAAAAAATAAAAAATCACTAGGCATCTGGAGCCTGATGAAGCATATATTAATATAAACGACTAGCGAATACTAAATGATGATTCTTTACACCGTTCCCATTTTATGTTAAAGCTAATTCAAAAACTAACCCGCTCAAAATTAATCCCGTAATTGACGGATGCTTTTCGGCCATATTCCATCACGTCATCATCGCCTAGTTTGTCACTCGGCTTCCATAGGCATGTCTCTTTGTCTGTTGCATCTGTTTCCGCAGGCTTGTCTTCTACGGCGGTTTCTGCTGAAAACCAAAAATATATACTTAGCTATGCTAACAACTACAAGTCTAACAATAATATACAAAACGAATTACCTGACGCAGCAGGTACCTGTGCTTGAAACTCATTTCCCTCGCGAATTTTCTGATTGGTAGGCAACTGGCAAAACGATGACGTGTGAGAAACTAAATTAAAAAGATTTAGTTCAAGACAAAATTTGTAAATGGACTAGACCTTTGGAAGGACTTCCATCAATAGACGCGTTTAAAATCCGCTTTGAGCTTGACCGAGTCGCAACATTGCGAGTGCTTTGCTCTGGCGTAGATTTCGCATCTTTATTGTCGCTATTGGTGTTGCCATTCATTTTGTAAACTATATTAATAACACATTGAGACCTCCATTGTTCAGTCAATGATTAAAAAATACTGCCGAATCTTATCTATTGAAATTGAAAACTCGATAATAACGAGAAAATTATATGAAAGGATTTGGCAATAATGATTGATGGGTTTATTCAAGTAAAAATAATAAAGTTGTATATACAACAAAAGTGCACTATTTGTATGGCATGTTGTTGAAAATTAGATGATCATGAGGATATGGCAGACTTTGATTATTGAGAAAGGCTTGACATGACACCGTTCCCCATAGGTCAGTAGAACTTATTGGGAATAAGTCCTCGCGGTTTCACTGCGGACCGCTGTTCTCGATGCGCTTCGTAAACGTTTCGGCGGAGCATTCATTTTAATCCCGTGCACACCACTAAACAAACTGGTTATGTTTGAATCTGAATACAACAGAGTGACAGTATTGTCTATTTATATGAAAGATCTCAAATTTATTCCTTAAATTAACTGCTTTTCTACGATAAAAAAAGTTACTCACTTTATTGAATCCGTCTCTTTGGGCATAGAAGTCCCTTTGGAACGAAGGTGATGTTTCGCGGCTTCCATATGAGCCGTGAAAACTGACTTGTGAGGATTACTGTTCGCGCTCGTCTCATTCGTACGTTTGACAGATGCTTTGCTCGCATGCATTTTTGACGGCTTCTCAGTTGGTCGCGATGTCGGGCTCATGCTTCGATTGTTGATCTAAAACCATATGTGACATACTAAAGAAGTTCCTTAAGCGTAAAAGAGATAATAGAAGAGAGTTCAGATATATTTGGGACAAGAGCGCGGAAATAGAGAAACTTTCTTTAAATTCAAAATCTTTTTGCCAAGTATGGAAATGTTTTATTGGCATTCTGTGTCGCTTTTTGTTATTGTGAACAGTTATTGTGAAGCTGGGGTTTGGACACTGTGCGTTATTTTTATGTTTTGGCAACAAACTGAGCGATTGTGAGATCCCAATAAACAGAATGTCTCATAAACATTAGAAAATATTTTGACTGTTCAATAATTATCTTTCGATTTCACAGAATTTTCGATGAAAAATGAAATGATTGATTCGAGAATAAAAATTCGTGCTTGTTGCAAACTATTGGATAATTTTCCTGTTCCATTTTACTGGCTTCTGAAACTTCTTGCCTCATTTTGTATTGCTTTCTGAAATGTATTCCACCTATGGATGTATGTCATAAACAGTGACTTGTTGCGATGTTTTGCGATGGCGAAGGAGAGTAAATAAATCCGCGCAAAATCCCTTCTCATTTTCTATTGTCGGTGTATGTCTGTCCGTCACTCAGTTGATACAAGCCACCAAGCCTTTCATCATTTAATACACCAATCGATCATTCATCATGTGTGATGACTCATCCACGGAATACATTTTATTATCAGCACAAGCTGCCTGGTGGTAGACATTTTTCTCTGAAGTGAAATTCCTTAATATCGTTTTCCAGTTTATTTATGTACAAAAGTAATGTTTCACTATTCTCGATTTGAACCCTAGTTTGAGAAATCGGTGAATGGAAAGCTAAATTTTTGTTCGCTGAATGCTTCAAAAAGTTCAAATTTTCTAATTCTGAATAAAATTTCACAGAGATCGAAAATGCTAACAATCCCATAAAAAATAAATCTTTTATGGGATTGCCCTGCAAATAATCGTAGCTAAAAAATAACAAATTAACCAGCATATTCAGAATTTAAAAAATTTGGGTTACGAATTAACAGGGAATATACTTGATATGAATCGAAGTCGAATGAATTTAACGAATAAGTTAAACATCTTTTTAGATACAGAAAGTATCTTTGGGAGCATAACAAAAATCTTTCATGCATCACTCATAGAATCATTTCTCCAATTATTCCTACCCAGCCATCTGCTTCTCTTTTCTTAAAAAACTAGAGAAATCGACAATCAATATGTTGGCATTTTTATATCGCCTAAAATAATTGGAAACGAAGTGTACAAAGATTTAAGGCCCTGTTCGAGGAGAGAAAAAAAACTTGATTCTCGTTGACAAAAACATTAAAAGTCCTGCTGTGTATTTATGAAGTAAATTTTATGTTTGAGGCATTGAAACGCAACGTCTATCCTTATCCTCATTAAAATGTATGTTGTAGCATTATGGACGCTTTGGTACATGAGAAAAGTACCTCTTGTATTGATAATTAAAAACGTTCCTTCTTTATTTTATGCGGAAATCTTTTCTCTCCCAGATGTTGTTGCTGAAAAAAATTCGTTTGACATCGTAAAATTTAACTGCATGATCCATTGAACACAATATTACTCATCAGTTTTAATCGTACATACGACTCTCTTTCAGTCCTTCTGTATGAGCGATTTTCTGTGCGTAACTCGTTTTTAAACTTAATTTTCCTTTACTTTCGCACATTTAATCTTTTTATAACAAATGTGTTCAGCCATAACCGCTAATTACAATATTACATTAGAAATTTCAGGATTATCTCTCAGCTCAATATTATCAAACCTTGAATAGCGCTGTTTATGACTTCAAATCTTTATTGTTCAATTGCTATATTTTTGGCAGTTATCATCAACATATCCAAAAGCGAAATGTTGGTTGGCGGTTGGGTCGAGCATGACGTTAATAAGGACGAAATTAAGGTATTGTGTGACTGATTTGGTAATTGAACCTTCAAATAATTTTTACAGAACCTCTCCAAAAAGGTTATCCATAAGCTAAACGCCGAGTCAAATGACATGTTCTATCAGTTCCCAAAGGAGATCCTGAGTGCAAAGTCACAAGTTGTCTCTGGAATCCAATACGAATTGAAGATACTCGTTGGAAAATCTTCTTGCAAGAAAAACGTAAAGTTAATTAACTTTTTAACTGTATCATAATAAAATTAGATTTAGGAAGTTGCGTCAGTTGAGTTTGATGAAACAAAGTGCCAAGAACAAGACGAGAACGCTCGAAAGGTACGGTATTTCTTTTCTCACTATCTGGACTCCTGGGCCCGTTTTCTGAGGGAATCTGCAAAGATCCCGTATAGATTTTCTCATCAGAGAGAGAAAGAGATCTTCAGTTGTGTGCATTTTTCCACGCAGTTATTTCACGAGCAGAGAAAATCTGTGTGGAATTTTCTTAATTTTTACTTTTTACTATCCACAATCCATAAATATTCAATTTTCAAAAAGTTAAGTATTTGCCATTTATCTTTAAAAAGAATGTGTTCCATCATATATCAAAAAATACAAACTTTTTGCTTAGGTTTACTTTATAATACCGCTATGTTCAGGTCTACACGGCAAAGATTTGGATAAAAGAATGGGAAAACTTTGAGGAGATCACCATCACCAAGGATAATAGCGCCGAAAATGAATAATCCGTTTTTAAAGCACTTTATTATTTTGCTTTGTCTTATTCTAACCTAATTCCTTAGCCAAGTCTCTTCTAGCTCCACTTATATTTCGCCTGTGACGTAATTGGTCTTTGTGATATTATGAGTTAATTTCTTCTATGAAGTAATAAAATGTAAGCGCTAAGTGTTCATGTGACATGTCAATCACTTCCTTCGAGCAAAAAGTTGTTTTGAGGAATTTTCCGATGGTCATGAAATTTTTGTAGTTGCATAATCGGCTTCCGAGAAGCACAGATAAGACTGATGGTTCATCAGACAGGTGAAATGATAAAGTACAAAAGAGCATTGATTAGCACAAACAAGACATTTTGTCATAGATCTATTACGAACAACACGTTTCGGTGCACTTCGCTATATTATGTGAAATTTCGAATAGTCGCAATTTTTCGGTCTTATTTTGGTTATACAAATACAACACTCTACTTTAATTATTCTAACTGCTATATTGCCGCTCCATATTATAATAAAATTATTACTTTATGCTTTTTTCGGCGTTCTAAAATTTACTTTAATCAATTTATTTTATTTTATAGATAATATCTATGCGAAGAAAAGTGACTGATTCAAAAAATTATACATAACGAATTTACTAGAAATGTAGCCAGTACTTGTACTATAGGCCAGAGATGGACCCGAAACCTAGACAAATAAATTCCTATTTGGTACACAATACTGCGAAAACAAAAACCCAGCTATTCAGTGATCAAAATTTCAGAACTCAGCCAAAGGCATTTCTTGGGCAATACCTTTTAACCGCAAATGAAACAAATTTTCCACGTCTAAACCATTTTCATATTATTTCCATCACGTTAAATTCCGAGGGGTTATTTCTGATATGGGCAAGTTTTATTTAATTTCTTGTTGTAAAAATAATTTTTGCAATTTCTATTAATTATTTTTATGACTTTTTATGAAACTAAAAGGAATGTTGATATCATTCTATTAGAAATTAGCCAATCATATCGCCCAATCTTAAAATTGTAAAGTCACATTTAAAATTGTCAGTTGGAATCATGTCAAATTTATAATTTGCTTTATGAAACGTTGTGTGTTTTGTAGGATGTGAATATAGTTTTGGATGTATTTTGAACGAACTCTTTCGAAAAATAAATTCGGTGACATTGGTTAGCGCATAGTCAGTGTAATACCTGTCAAATGGACTGCAGCCAGTGCAACGTTTCCCCATAGGGCATGAGAAAATGTGAAGAAGTTATGAAAAATCAGTGATTAATTGTGGGTCTGGACTTTTTGTCGAGAACGAACGCAGAAAGTTCTGCAAAGATCAGTTCGATATTTGAAGCGTTACCGTTTTTCACAATATTTGCCTTTTTCTCTTTTTCATGGACTACTTGACTGTGGCTAAAATTTATTTTTTTTTATAATTCCGGAATTTTTGAAGAACCTGAAATTTTAATTCCATATTCTTTTTATTTACTTTCCAGTATTTCAAAGCTATGATTTCAATTGTAGATTACAACTCCTAAAAATTCGAACTACTCTTTTTCTAGTAGCCCTACTGCCTATGTTAGCTCCCACATTTTTACTACTCCAGAATTCGTGGCATCTAAAGAGATCATCCATAAATAACTCATAACTGGCGAGTGTAAAAAATCGCTTATGATCTAATTTTTACTTTTAAATGTGACATTCCTACTTTTTAATCGAACACAGTTACAACAAGAGCTAAAAATAACGATATTTTGATTATGTAATTTATGGAAGATCCTACATTAGAATATCCCGCAGACCAGATTGTTTAATTGAGTCATTGATCATGACCCCATTTTGAAGTGTTATATAAAAAAGAAGTATGCAACCGCATAAAAGCTACTGCAAGCTATGTATTTTAATTTTTCAACTATTTCAGCTTTTTCGGCGTAAAGATTGGCGCTAAGGCAAGTTCTTAAGTTTAAGCCGAAAGCGCTCCCCGATTCAACGGAGTGAGAAATGTTTACGGCTATTGACTTTGTGGTCTTCGGACTATTTTTGTTATTATCGATACTCGTGGGTCTATACCACGGAATTCGGGCAAGTTTTCAAAAGGATCACAGTAAAACATCTGAGTATTTAACCGGAGGACGAAAACTGCCAATTTTTCCCGTGTGCCTGAGTCTGTTAACAACTTTTATTAGGTTGGTTAATTATTTTTGGAAGTTGCATTCTTGATGCAATATATACGATTTTCGTTACAGTGGAATCGCATTATTGGCAGGGCCGTCGGAAATCTACCTGCGAGGCTACGCCATGGGCCTATCGACGTTGACGGGCGTTTTGGGCTTTCTTTTCATTGCCATCTTCTTCATTCCAATGTTTTACAAACTAAAGGTAATGTTGGCACCGTACCTATTTTTAAGGGGTGGTTGCGATTTCTGTATATGGGCTATGTAACAAAGTTTTTTACTTCATGTTAAAACTTTATTTGCAATGTAACTTATAATCTAAATCATGACAAATATCATAGTCGCCAGCCAATAAATTAGTCAAATATTTTAAGGATTTCAAATATGTTAACTGAACACAATCCCCGAAAGTTTCCAAATTCTTTAACAATATTCTCTCTTGTATGTTTTAACAAATTTTTTTCAGTTCTTGAATGCATACGAATACTTCGAGATGAGATTCGATAGTCCAATACTTCGAAGAATTGGAACGTTAATGTTCATGGTATGTTATCATTTAGTTGAAACTTGATAGATCCTATGAGACATGTGACAAATCCTCAAGAAGGTATAAATTGAAACTATAAATTGGAATGTTTTTAGATCAACACTCTCATTTATATGGCAATTGTGGTATATGCACCAGCCGTTGCTTTGTCAGGTGTGGACCATAGTATCCCACTTTGGCCGTTTGTTCTGGTTGGTTTCAAGGATATAAATCAAAACTTATTAAATGTGGACCAATTAAGTTAACCAAATAAATTAAAAATTACCTTCACATGACATACAGGGTTGTGTTAATTGTACACGAATATGGTTGAAATAAAACTAAATAATAATAGGAACCGTCAAAATGTTATTGAGCAAAATTCAGGCTGTTGGATTAGTGAGCACGCTTTACACTGCAATGGGTGGCATCAAAGCCGTAATTTGGACGGACTCTTTGCAAGCCTTCTTTCTCTACGTCGGCTTAGCAGTGTTATTGATCAAAGGAACTCTGGACGCAGGTTGCAAAATTGTGTATGTAAAACCCCATACATAGTCAATTACTTAATAGTCACTTGCTCAACGCAACCTTAATCAATTAATCAAATATTGGGAAAGAAGTTGTTATTGTAGAAATACTGATACTGAGTGGAGTAGAAATTATTTTAAATGGCTAGTGATAGCTTGCTAAATTTCACATATCCAAATATCCTCGTTTCTACAACTTGCAAATAATTTTATGTTTCTAGGCGGATTTTTCAAAGTCATAGAGGTCAGCGAAATGACAGGTCGACTTACAAAAGCAATGGCACGATTTAGCCCTAGTTTATTGCAGGTGATTTATTTACATTACAGGGTTCCATCAGACCAAAAAGCATATCCCGTATAAATTTTCAACAAGTTCTCAGAAATTTGATTTTCCGTACTTTTACTACGACTATTTGGTACAGAAAATTAATTTTTTGGTGTTTTGAAAATTGATAGGGAATGAGACTTTTTTGGATACAATGTGTTTTACTGATTTCTTTCGTACTTTTTTAAATAATTATATCAATTTTAGTATCACAGCTTTTGGATTGCGCAATATGGCGGTGTATTGCACCATATTTGTGTTTTCGGACTCAATCAAATGGCCCTTCAACGGTATTGTTCAATGCCATCGCTTAGAGATGCCAAAATAGTGATGTTGTTGACAATTCCTGCCTCGTTTTTGATATGTGAGCAATTTTTGAATATTAGCCGACGATACAATAAAAACAATAAAAACAATGTTACTTGAGAGAGAATACGTTATAAATTTTCAAGTTTTGCGCGAAAAATTGTATTTCATTTATTCATGAAGCTAGAATTTTATAACAAAACTCCGTACTGTGGTTACAAGGAGTGGTTTTAACATTAATTTTGCGCTGCCAAAGTGCCCCACCACGAGAACATTAATTTCAATTTTGCATTTTTTATTTCACATTTGGTGGTAGCAGGAAACACATAATCAGATCCATTATCAGAAATTATGAATTCAAGAAATTAGCAATAATCCATATCAGTTTAGTTAATTAGCGCGAAAAAATTATCTTATAAACTTTATATTTAAAATTTAACAGAATGTCTATGGTAAAAACTGATTTATACAACACATTAAATTTGGTATTTTACGCAAGTTACCATAGCAAAATGATTATCATCTTAACTTAATGTTCAAATTTTATTTAACCTGTTTAGCTCTGATGACCGGTTACATTGGCCTTTTAATGGTAGCATATTTTAACGGTTGCGATCCTTTGTCTCTTGGTGAAGTAAAGACGGCTGATCAAATGTCTATATTGCTTGCGTCGAGAGTTCTTAGTAAGTCTAATTTTCGCTGACTTCATATTGTTAAAGATTGAACCTTTAGGCGGGTTTCCTGGCTTACCTGGCGTGTTTTTGGCGACATTGTTCTCAGCTACTTTATCCACTGTCTCAAGCGGTATAAATTCGATGACTGCTGTTCTTTGGGAAGATTTTCTTAAAGTGCCATTGAGAGGTTTAGACGATAAGTCAGCTGGTGAGTTTGTCTTTTATTTAACATGAAACTTTCATATGGAAGTCAAGTCTGACCTCTGTCTGATTCCATCAAAAGCAAGGGGAAGTCTGCCAAAATTTCTTGGAAGTAAAATTGATTTTTGTTATCCTAGAGATATATTTCATTCTAATAGGTACTCTTTATCTAAACTTTGAGTTTTCCTACGAACCGTTTTCGAAAATTTATAGATTATTCTTAATTTTGTTTATTTCAGAAACACTAATGAAAATAATCACAGTCTTATTCGGAGTGCTTTCTACTGTAATGGCGTTCGGATGTCACAATATGGGTGGAATTTTTCACGTGGCTATAACCTTTCTTGGTGCCTCAACTGGTCCCCTCGTCGGTCTTTTCTTCCTCGGCATATTCTTTCCTAAAGCCAACAAATACGGAGCATATGCAGGATTTTTAATTGCTATGCTAATCATGATTAGTAAGATTTTTATTTTATATACAATAATAAAAATAAAAATATTTTCTAGCTATTTCGTTCCAAAATAACGTTGAAAAACCATATCAGGACTATGTTCTCACTCGGCCCACAAACGAAACCAGTCAAGGATGCGTGAATTATTCAGAATCACAAAAATTGTATACTTCGGCCTTGCAAGAACAATACTTTGCGAACCATAGCCCAGAAATTCACTTTGGAAGAGAAGGAAGTTCGTGGGTTGCGAGGATATCACCGTATGTTTATGCATCAATGGGTCAGTTAGTTTATTTAGTACTTAGGGGTCGATGATCACGGGAAAGAGTGATAAAATATTCTCTTGGATGAAACATACTAAAAATCACGTGTACTCATAATAATGGCAAAAACTATGTCGATCAAATTGTCAACTGAATATGAATTTTTCTGTGTTTTTGCTTAAAAGAGCTCCGTATTTGATAACAAATATATATACTTCATGATGATCATTTTCAGAACATCGAAATCCTTAATAAACAAACTTTTCGTCCAGCGATATTCCGAAATTTTTCAGCATTCGCTTTGGAGTGACTTGACAAATTCACGAAAAAGATCTCTATGGTATCGCTTGAAAAAAGTTAAAAAATTTGAAACAAGTCTTACTTGACACATTCTATGTCTAAAAAATAAGAGATATTTTGAGACATAGAATATCTCAAGTGAGACATTCTTATTTCAGGTTTTTTAACTTTTCTTCAAGTGATACGTGAATTTGTCAAGTCACTCCAAAGCAAATGCCGAAAAATTTCGGAATATCGCTTGAAAAGAGTGAATTTTAGACCCCTTAAAATGACCCTAGTTCTTCCATTTTGTTTTGTCTCAAACGGGAGACGAAACGCTCATCCCTGATTACAATGTGTTGCTTTTTCAGGTGTTGCGCTTACCATTGTGATTGGCTTAGTGGTCAGCTATCTGGTTCCACAAAAATTGGACTCTGCAAAGAAGCGCTTTGCCTTCGCATGTACATATCAAGGGCTCAACGTAGAGATAGATAAAAGCACCTATTATAATTCAAGTTCACACCAACTTTTGGAAGACGAGAAAAAGGAGGCTGCGGGATAATAGCACGAAATCTCATAATCGATTTTATATGTATATTGTGTGCAATGGCTATGCTTTTTACTTATACAAACGTTTACTCAAATTTTGAGGAATACACATATTAATTTCTACAAGCTACAAATCGAGCCATTTTGGGTTATTTGCTAAGAACACGTGAAGGATTTTTAATTGCTATGCTAACTGGTTTACTCTAACCAAAGTAATATTTACCGAGCACATTAGATTGATACTTTATTAAATTTTCGGTTTAATTTTTTATAGGGGGACACATATTCAGCGATAGCTTTCTTTTAGCAAGACTATGAATTTTACACCGTTTAACATCGCTATCAAATGCTTTTTAAACTATCCGGTTCGTTATGTTTACCATTTATTCTATATTCATAGTGTATTCTATCATAGCTGCTCAGTGTTAGATAATAATATCTATTTTATTCTTATTATAAAATGCCGTAGATAAGAGTTCCGCGTAGGCAAATGGCGATTTGAATTTGCGCCAAAACATAATTGCATGCCAAAGGGGTTAAAAGGGGCCGCTGAAAATTTTTAATGATGGGGATTACTTGGTAAAAAAATTGGTAAAAAAAATTTGAGTGGGGCCTTATTAGAGTAAAAATTTTCATAGTCAACACTTTTCCCTATTAGAGGAGGCTCTGTTCAGCAACAGAAAAAGAGCCTCCTCTAATAGGGAAAAGTGTTGACTATGAAAATTTTTACTCTAATAAGGCCCCACTCAAATTTTTTTTACCAATCTCTAGAGGAGACCCCTGCCGAGTAATCCCCATCATTAAAAATTTTCAGCGGCCCCTTTTAACCCCTTTGGCATGCAATTATGTTTTGGCGCAAATTCAAATCGCCATTTGCCTACGCGGAACTCTTATCTACGGCATTTTAGGTACATAAAATATCCTGCATTAAAATAAATATGACGAGGTACATATCTAGGCTTGACTACGTGAGGTTAAAGCGATAAATGACAGTTGCATTATAGGAAATTATGTGGTAATCTAGGCAAATACTATATACCATAAACAAAAAACATAACCGCTGCAATAAAAATAATCACAAATTCTTCATTAAATGTTTCTTTGACTGTTTCGGAGGTGATTGATTTACGGCAAATTTGCAGCCATTTTCCGTCTGCTGGATTCGATAATTCTGTGGTATATTTGAATTCTTCGTTACATTCGGCACTGACGGCTGTCTGAAGTTGTTCCTATGACTTTTTGGAAGTTGAAATCGGTTCCAAATTTCCTGGCGCCATCGAAGAACGGAAATGTTGCTAGTGCGATATGGTTTGAGTAGATGCTCAGATGCTAAAATCAAGAGAAATATAGATTGAGAAGAAACCAATAATCATTTATGTAGTCTATTCAAAATTACATGCGGCTGCTTTAAGGCATAGCTATTTTGAGTTTTCAGCGTTTCTGCGCGAACACAAAAATTTTGAGAAATATTAATCTATATTTTAAAAAAGATCTTTAAAAATTAATGACATTTAAGATCATGTCCAAAGGCTTACTATCAAAATTATTGATATCCAAATTTGCATTACATATTTGCAATGTAAGTTAAGCAATGGCTAAATAGTGTCGCTTATTTTTCCTTTTATGTTGTTTCCACATTTTCTGGCAACGTAACAAAGAAATTAAAGGAGGTGGTGAGCAGCGACTATGCGTAGCTTTACACGCTTAAAAGCTAAGCTAGAAGTGTATATTGAAGTGAGCGTCAATAGGGTCAAAAACATAACAAAAACATGGCAAGAATATTCCTCTAAAAAATGTTGATGTGCTCGTCAGTTTAATGTTTTCTGTCGAATAACTTAACATACGAAATCATTGTTAATAATAAACAAACCTCTGCTTCCACATTTGTTCACTCCTCCACGTCCATTCATCAAAGAGAATTTCCTGCGCGAATTTTGCTGATTGCATTTCTTCTGGGCTTTTTGCTGCAAGCTTTCCTGAAAACAAATGTTTAATTAAGACAAAATAATAGTGATCAAACACCAAACCTGATATTTCCTGATAGGTGAAAGTAAATCGCAAATTTGTGCATTTCGTTGAATCTGCAGCTGCATTTGCAATTCAGTGTCCACAAATGGTCGCTCACGGCCGTACAAATCGATTGAGGACCATTCCGCGCACCAACCATTAGTAAATACATCTTGGGAACTTCCACTTCCGAGAGAGTCGTCTTCGCAAGGATAATTCATCTCGAACGACAACTGCGGTGATTCGCGCTCATAGGTGATCAATTCAGGCTCTGTTTTGGGCACGTATGGCTGAGTGAAATAGTCGGATATCGGTGAGTTAAGGAAGGAGGAATCATGAGTCAAAGAGGAAATATCGCTGGAAGTTTCCTCCAAGAGATCTCCAATGTCCGAGAATACGCCATCAATAGACTCGCTAGGTGAGCCCACACTGCCTTTCACCAGGTCTGACCAGTACGAATCGTCTCCGCTGAGAAGTGAAAATCCATCTTTAGCCAAAGAGCTCAAACAAGTCTCGAGGAAATCAGAGTCTAAATCATGAGTCTTGATGCTAGGTGTGGTCCGGTTTTCAAGGATTTCCGCCTCCGATATGCAACTTGGCTGACCCATTATTAGAACTAGCGACGAGTAGCAATGTTAGGAAGTTTGAATTTTTACAAATCCAAGACGAAGGTGGTTTAATAAAAGAATGAAGTCGGAATTTAAAGTAATTTTTGGACAAATGGCTTTGTTGCATGTTGGGAGGTGGTTTTGAAAGGCTATATTCAGGTGGGGGACACCCTGCCGGCGCCAGCCTTTTTCGGACCGGCGTCGGGGTTATTACAACCATCAAGAGCAAGGCGTCAAAATGGTGCTCCTTATGTGTGATAAGATGGCGGTGGCCGCAAATTAAACGAACAAGCATAATTACACGGGGCGAGGGGAACAACCAAAGAATATTAAAAACGACCCCGGTTGGAATTTCAAGCGAGCACTGTTCAAAAACCAAAGCAGTCCTCTAATCATGTGCTCACAGCTTCCCGAATTGGAGCCACGAAGGACGGAACCATTACATTGGCCGTAAAATTTTCTGCATTTTTTGTGGACAAAAGAAATGATTGCATAAAAACTGGTCATTAAAAGCCATTCGTTCTTCCTTATTGTTAAACCGACCCCAGTCGGTGAAAGGCTTTCAAAACGGTTATCAACGAATGTCATTGAAATAAGCTGACATTACAAATAGTCCTTTTCGTCATATGCAGTAAATTATGGAAAATTTATATTTTATGCGAAGCAATATCGAGGAGCATCTCTGAAAAATAAAAATGTACTTAACCACTGGATAGGTTAAATAATTGGATTAGCAACTATTGTCGAACTGGATACTAAAATTTTAGAAAAAATGAAACATTCGAAAATTTTTCAGTGTTGAAACAATCGTAGTTACTGAGCTAGTATTACAAGCTAAACTATATGGTAAAATAGTTAAGCAGAAATGTTAATTCACTCTGACTAATTCATGCCAAAAGAATGCAAGAACATAGCTAAAAATAGCTAAAAACAGCTAAATTATCGTCTGAAATAGTTCAAAGGCACAAAAATCCCATTTTTTGGAGGTTTTATGCCGTAAAAGTGGTCTCGATATAACGCCGGTCTCGTTATAACGTAGATTTTGTCCGGTACCCAGAACAGCGTTATATCGAGACTCGACTGTATAGTGCTTAATATGGATATCCATGACAGGGGTTTCGGATATGACAATAAACTATTACCCCCTTATATTTAAAATATCTTCTACCTAGTATTTTAGTACTGTCCGTGCCGTCAAATTTAGGGGTCATTCTTAGCAGTGCTTAATCGATTTTTCAGAGGTGCATTCTTAGGGTTGCTTAATTTGGAAATATACTTTTTAGACTAACCTTTAGCGGGGAAGCCGAATTTGAGGTCAAAAATTAGCTAAATTTAGACAATTTTTAGACAAAAGTGAATATTACAAAAAACACACCCCTAAGAATGCCCTCAAACAGCGTCACCGAGAAAATGCACCCCTAAGAATCGACCTTTTTTGTCTAAAATTTAGTCTAAAAAATTAGGATTTTCTCGGTGACGATGTTTTTAGATCATTCTTAGGGGTGTGTTTACTCTTTACCGCTATTTTGAGGGCATTCTTAGGGGTGCTTAATTTCGAATTTGAGGTCAATTTTTAGCTAAATACCAGTGCTTATTTTTATGTCCCGAACTTTTCGGAGGGTCATTCTTACCGGGCTTATTTCTCCGGGATGAGGACCGTAGGCCCTCATCCCGGACTAGCCCCCAAAAAAGTTACTCCCGAACAACCCTTTGAGAGAAGAGAGTTGGGATGAAGGTCTCTGCTACTAGCGTAGCCAGTACTGCCCCCCTAGTCTGATTGTATGTTAGAAGCTCAGAAATGGTGTACGAATAATAATATTCTATGGAATAGTGATGTTCGATCGATCATTGAATGTTCACTTTTTTGATTTTTAACATTTTTTGGTTTGCCTTCGTTCGTAGTATTCATTTTATATTCGAGCTTATCAGAGACAAAACTTGTAGAAGACCACCCTTAGAGCAGTTACCGTCGGTTCCAAGTTTTGTTACTTTTTGAAATCCTCAAACTTTTCGAATGTTGGCATTTTATGAGACGATCAAAAACTTTATTTTGCATATTAAGCTCGAGAAATCGAATACACATACCAAAACTTAAGGTGATTTATGGCACCAATTTGAATCAACGCAAAACATTTTAACAAGCTTCCATTTAAAGAAGTTACCGTCAGTTTCAAAAAATTTCAGCCCAAAGCTTACAAAAACCTACCAAAGGACCCAAATGGGTTACAAATTGCGTTCACACTTTGCTTACAGTCTTCCCTCCCTACGTTTTTATGGGTAATTCGATGCGCTGAGTTCAAATCTGGGGCCGATCCTTATCAAGTGCCAAGTCTGCCAAGTTTGCCAAGTTACTTGGCATATATTCTCTGGTGTTTGTCGCTGCTCTCTCTGTCTCTAACATCAAGGCGGCCGGCCGGCTGAGTCAGAGAACAAAAGGGAAAACTTGGTATAGTGCCAAGTAATGTCATAAGTGCTTGTTTTTGGTACTTTTTGTGAAATTTGATATTACTGTCTCTATAGCAGTTTTTTGTCTAGTTTCAGCTAGTATTTTCAGATTTTTGAAATTTTGTGATTTTTGCACATAAAAATGCACTTTTAAATTGCAAATTTTTTATTTTTTCAATGTAACAACCTCAATGTCAAGAATATTATTATATATATAACTTTATTGTATTTATCAAGTTCATATGCACTCTTCCACAACTTGGCACTGTACCATGTACTATTTCGGCTTGGCAGACTTGGTACCAAGCTTTCCTTTCATCCCTTTTGTTCTCTGACTCAGCCGGCCGGCCGGCCGCCTTGATGTTAGAGACAGAGAGAGCAGCGACAAATACCAGAGAATATATGCCAAGTAACTTGGCAAACTTGGCAGACTTGGCACTTGATAAGGATCGGCCCCTGGAATTAGTTTTTACGTATCATGTCAAAAATGGCCATTTTTTCCAAAAACAGAAAAAAACGGCATGTTTCAAACTTGTTATTGCCAACTGTGTCACATATTTAATATTTTTCATGATACTGCTTTGTTAAAAATGCACTGTCTAAGCCAGAATTTGTCAGGATTCCTATTTCATTGCCATTTTTGGCATAACTTACATCTAACTGGAAATTTTTATGTTTTTCCGAAATACACTCATTTTTCGCACCTTCAAAATTTTCACTTTTTTGCAAAACTTCCAAATTCAAGAAAGGCCATGCCGGTTGTTTTGTAATTTTAGAATCTAAATGTGATAAGCTTTAAAAAGATATATTACTTGGCTAGGTGTGAAAACAAAACCTGAATAGTAAATGAGACTGAAGTCGGAGACCCAAAATTTTGGGATGACCCACTTTCAAGCCGATTTAGGATAAGGAAAAGTACTTTTTTACATTTTTCGATACTTTACTAAATTGTCTACAACTTCCACCCATTGTCACGCATGACCGTCCTGGTGTTAAATATGAAAACCACTCGAAAATAAAAGTGCAATATTTAGAAAAGCAGTTCTCGTAACCATATTCTTCTCTTAGCATTTGTATGAAGCCAATATGGTGGAACACCGTTCGGGAAGGACCGTTCGGTGTTTTTGGGCGGATACCCCTTGCACCACTCCGTTTGGGACGAGTGAGGTCTGATATGATTCCCCTCGACAAGTAAGGTGGGTAATGATTTGAATTTTGGTTCTCTCTATTTTACAGTATTAAGAGTTAAGGGGTTACACTATTATATGAGTTACTATTATATGAGTTACACTATTAAGAGTTATGGCGATTTTTTGTCAAAACGGAATTTTTTGGGCAGTTTTTGGTCACCCGCAGTATGTAAAGACAAAGAGGCATTTATAGGCTAATTTTTTGCAGCCGGGGGTTTTCGTATGCGGGGAATCCGAATCTGGGGTAAAAACAATTCCAGAAGTACCCCGAGGTACGAAATTATAAAATTTACTTGACATTGACCGAGGTACTGGACGAGGTCCAGTACTGGTTTGGCATAGCCAGACTAGACCCTCTATTGTATTATGCTCGTTTGCATGACCAATGCATAAAGAGCAGAAATGCTTGCATAAGTAATGTGCTGGCACTCGAAAACTTATTTTGATTTGGAGATAACGTAAGTGTTTGTTCCGTAATACTTTTCCAACTTGTTTACAATAGTTTGATATGAATTTATCAGATAGTTAAACCTGTTTTTTTCGCACGAATATTTTGTTGAGCTCATTTTGGTTGCCTATGTGTCAATTCATATTTATTCATTCGTTTCGAGTCTAATTTCAAGCGGGCGTCGACCATATGTCGATTGACACATGCTGCCCCAACTCCATTGATTAATTCCTCTCGCCATGCATTGCGATTCGTTTCAATCTATTTCTTTCTATACTTTGCCTGAACATTCCTTCCTCAAGAGAAGCTAACGCTAAATCCCGGCAATGCACCCAATTCGCCGACTCACCGTTGCCGATTTTATTTTAAATTTTCGGTATACGACTAAATATTATTAATCCTCAGGGAAATAGTACGAAGTTGAAAATGGACAGGGAGGTGCTGTATCCAGAAGCACTAGAAATACCCTTTGTGACCCACACTGGGGCAACTACTAAATTATCCGTTTGGTGGATATCCGAAAACAAATATCCAATCCTTTTTTGCTATTTTTACTCTCCTTATTTCTAAAAAATATTTTGAGCTTAGTACTACTCTTTAATTGACATTTTACGGGGTTTATAACCTCAACGATATTTATTGCACTATTTCTCCATTATGCAAAACACTTCGTGTCCGTATTTGATCAAACGCATTCCACAAACTTCAATCGGCTGACAATCCCTCGGCCGCCAAATGCATCATTTATTTTCACTGCCACATACTTCCCGAGTATATTCCCAGTTTTTATTTTCATTTTATTGCCCTTTTTCTCATGATACAATTTTTCGCTGATCACATTCTCGTTAATTTCAGTTTAGTTTGCTTTGGGCTGCAAACAGTTACTTTGCACTTATTCCTAATCAATTACTCTCCTATTCTCATGTGAATGATCGACAGACACAAAAATAAATCCTCTCCCGCCGAATGAAACGGAAGGCCAATCCCGCCAAATCCGATTGCATCATTGAGCTCACTTTGGGTTTCCTGCCTTCTTCCTATTCTTTTCGATTGGATATGCCAAATGTTATCCGTTAATAACTTGGGCAACGACGCGATTTTTTCACTGCGTTTATTGCTGAAAATCCATTCAAAGTTTAATTTACCTTTATATTTTTGTGATAAAATTCAAAGACATATTTTAAAATGCACTTTTTACGTATACAAAACTTAAAATAAAAGGTCGTTTCCCTCTAAAATGATTTATCTTGAACACATTTTCGTCTGTTTTCAATATTTTCTTATAACCATTCCGAAAAGTCTTCCATATATAGTACATTGCATGTGGCCGTTGCCCAAACTTGTCAGTCAACATCCCTACCTTTTTGTTTACAGTTTCCATTTCTCTTCAGCTCGTTCTATGGTCTTAATGAATACGTCGATTTATTGTCGAGACTACCCAATTAATTTTTAAGTGTTTCGACGTCTTCGGAATATAATGTCTTTTGCTAAAAAGTTTATGACCTTTTGTGTCTGATCTAATTCCTGGCAAATCTAAATTCATAGCCGCCATGTTAGATGAATCAGACAAAATGCGAGCCCCGAGATAGTGGAATGTTTTGCGAGATCATTGAATGCTCCTAAACCCATTGAACCGGAGCTATGCGCACGGTCATTTTCTCTTAAGACGTTGTCAGATGCGCATGGGAAGCACGTGAATGTTCAAGTTTGCGCTTCCTATCATGTCAAACCGTTAAAGTTCTCCTCTTTGTATGGAAGATCCCGTTTTGGCTCTTCCCGCGAGGAATACGGAGTCGAGAAATTTCCCCATATCTTGATGATTTTGCGTCGATACCCAATTCTCTCCCATTGCCTTAATTCTCGTTTTTGTTTGGGAACAACTTTGCTATGTTTTCAATGACACATAAATGATGAATGATCTCGGGCATTGGGCTAGGCAAAAAATTTGAAACTGTAGGCCAAATCATGCCTGGACAGCCCTGTGCTTTCACTATTAGAATAGTCGCCGACCCCAGTCGTATATGGACACTGTCCCCCTAATTAACACTTGCTAGTGTTACGAGAACAGAACATTGTATAATGAATGTCCTTCCCAAGCAGCAAAATCAGACAAGAGACTGGACATTCTCTGTGAAAGAACAGTAGACCATATCGTTTCAGGACCAGCCTTTATGCTTTCGCGGCGGCATCTAACTAGACGTTGAATTCGCCTCCCTGTTGAACAATTAACGCCTTTCGTTTTCGTCGCAAAAACAATGCACACTGAACTGTTTGTGCTCCTTTGCTCAGTACGGGCGTAGAAAAAAGGTCTACGCAGGCGTGCGGGTGTCCTTTCTCGCCTGAGAAGCCCTTTGAAACTGTCCCGCACTAAATGGACCCGCACCACCAGCACTCGCTTTGTGCTGGAGGATGGCTTATCATCGCCAATCTTTCTTTCTCTATCAAGTCTTCCTTTAATTTGTAACCCCAATTGCACTTTACTTGCAAACCGATACACTATTTCAGTATCTTTCACAGGCACTTCAGTAGTGGTGTGTAGTATACTGAGAGACTGACTGGACTGTTTTATTATTTTGTCGTGTGTGGAGACGGTTTGATTAGCGTTGAATATGTCTGTGTTAGGTGTGGGCTATGCGCGCGTTTTCTTCTCCTCCCCGTTGTGCACATATAAAAGGGCTGGCTGGCGAAGAGTCGGTCGGCCGAAAGGCTTTCCTCGTTAACCATGACTTGGTGAGTTGGCGTTGGTGATTATTACTTGCTCAATCCAAAATTAAACAAGAGATATTAACAGGATCCGAAAATGAACATACAAACATGGTCAACAATACCGCACTCTAAACTGTTTTCGTACAAAACTAAGGAGTTAAAAATCAGGCGTTCAGAGATCTTTTAAGAGTAATGTTTTACAATCATTCAGAAACAAACAGACACATTTCTAGCTCAGACATTGAAATTTTGGCACCAAATCAAATTGTCCGAATAATTTTTGAATCGTGCTTGTGATATGCGTGAAATATGAATGGCCACACGGCATTGAGAGCGCAGTCTGCTGCGAAAGCACAAAGTCCAAAGGTCGCGTATTAAACTTTTTGAATGTCCAGTCGGGGTAGGTTCAAAGCTGATTTTGCACGGGTTACTTCTGGTTAGGCCAACGGTCGAACAGGTCTATCTTTCTAATACAAAAATTATCATGTTTATTGCCTGATCTGTAATTTTCACAGTTTGACAATATCCTCCTATTATTTAGTCTGCATAAACACTCATTATTGTGTAAGATCTATTAATATAGTATAAGATTTCTCATTAACTTCCAATTTCCTACATGTCTATTATTTGTGTCTCTTTTATAACTGTAAATCTAGCTAACATTTGGATATCCAATTGAGAGTTCTCAATTGGGTTGTAGCTTTTTTTTCGAATTTTTGGAATGTAGAAAATTATCAGCAAATGAGAATTTATTTCTCACTTGCTAACTCACTTTTATTTTAACCCTACTTTTTTATCCACTAATATATCGTTTGCGCATCGCAAATGAATTATAATATCTCGATTTATTATGGATAGTTTTTTTCAAAGCTGTAAACAAGTTTCGTTTTGATGACCGTTTTGATCTACTTCTATCTATCTAGTTTTAAATTACCACCTTGAGCCGCTTTTGTGGATTAGTAACCATAAAAAATTTTTGAAATCCGTAGAATAACTAGTTGGAGGACTGTATCCAAAGATTCTTAGCTATCAAAACTTTCCGTCATTAAAATGTTCCCGTTAACGTGTTTTTGCTCCAAAAATATATGCACATGATTCGGGGCGCGGACATTTCTTCCCCCGGACAATTCGTCCCCGGGGACAGTTCGTCCCCGGGACAATTCGTCCCCCGAATTATAACTGTTTCGGGGGACGAACTGTCCCCGGGGACGTATTGTCCGGGGGAAGAAATGTCGCATACCCCATGATTCGCTATATTTTGATCCAACAAAGCAGCAAAGGTTTTAAGTATAATATATGAAAATTTGGTAGTAAAATCAATTTTGAAAGCTATAAATCACTAAAAAGGGTAGAAAATTAGTTTGCAGTACTTGTTGGATCACTGACTAAAGAAAGTACAAAAATAATTTTGTATAGGGGTAAATTCTAGAACCAAAACATAAGATTTCTATATAAAGGGTAAACATCAATTTTTACTGTTCATTATTTTTGCATACATTAATTAGTTTTTATCATATTTTTTTTATTTTACCCTACCTTCGTATAGTTTTTTACAACATCATCGACCACTTAAGATGCACAAAAACTTTTTTGTTTCTTTTTTCTTCTTCACAAAACTGACATTTTTCCTTCTTCCTGGGTTTGAACACTTTTTGGAATATTGTGACAGTTATATTCTTAGGTATATATCCTTACGGAAACTATAGACAAAATAGGATACATCTACTAAGAAATTTGAAGGGTACACAAACAGAAAGAAAACTGTTGTTTTAAAAATCCTTTTTTATGCTTAGCCCATTTCGGAACACATCCTAGGTTCCACGTGGAAGGCAAGTGAAAATTTTAGTTCGAAAATATTTAGACCAATTTTCTCTTAGCAGATATAGTACATATTGTCTATTTAAACCCATGTTTGAACTTGATGAATTTTGGCATATTGATAAACCTTTTAACCGCCTGGAAAAGTTTTTTTTACCCGCATTGTTCGACACATGCACATACAATGTTTTAACTACATACCAGGTTTTCGGATGTTTTTATAAATATTGAGCTCCGAAAAAAGTAATTGATATCCAGGAAAAACGCTATACTTCCAAAGCGATAATTGCAATACTACAACAGCCTTGAAATAACTAAAAAAGTTTTCAGGCAAAACTTCAAAAAATATGCTCGGGTTCAAAGATCAAAATTATTTACCTTGAAACACATTTAATTTTTTAATGGTTTTTAGGACTTTTTGGCATTAATTTATGATTATGATATACCATTTTCTTACGCGAGAAAATTTTCGATCTTAATAAAGAGTAGTTTTGATAGAACTACAGTCGAACCCCCGATAAGGCCTTCTGGACAACGCTGAGCCCCTGATAACGCTGATTATGTCTAGTTCCGGATTCACG
Source organism: Ditylenchus destructor (assembly GCA_022814885.1). Taxonomy (NCBI): domain Eukaryota; kingdom Metazoa; phylum Nematoda; class Chromadorea; order Rhabditida; family Anguinidae; genus Ditylenchus; species Ditylenchus destructor. Next base: position 1,954,293 of record JAKKPZ010000005.1, read on the forward strand.
TCAAAGGATTTGTATGGGGTTTGGCCCCAGATAATGCGGATGTTGGTTGGACAGTATGAAAAATTACAAAAGGGTTCCCCCTTCTTTTGCTTTGGTTCCGGCGCCGCCGAAGGCGGCGCCGGAGAAAATTTTGGAGAAACTTTTTCCTACTTTAACCAAACTTTAGCTAAAAGTAACTAAAATTTAGCTAATTTTGATATTGAAGGCTAACTTGTTGTCTAAAAAGCTTAAAAGTACAAAAAGCACCATTTTTAGGCACTTTAACCCAACTAGGGTTTTCCCAGTTTGGCTATACCAAACCACTTACATGCCCTTGTCCAGTTCCTCGACCCTCGTCTAGTTCTCATTCTCGTTCGGCCCTCGAAGGGTTGTTTCAAATTGAAAAAATATTTGAAAAAGATTTCGTACTCCGGCGGTACCCCGAGAATTTTTTAAACCCACGATTCGTGTTCTGCGACATCGAAAACCCCCGGGTGCAAAAAATTAGCATCAGAAATGGTTAAAAATGCCAGAACCGAAAAAATGGCCCAAAAGCCTAGTTTTTCATAAGAACGGCCATAACTCTCGATTCAAATTTTAGTAAACGGCTGAAAACAACAAAGTCATCATCAGCATTATGAGGGTTTTCTGAAAACAACAAAATGAGGAAAATCTAACGGGTAAAGGAGGTGATCTCGTTTTCTCCGTCGGACACGACCGAAATACTAGTTAGAAGGATAGTGAGTACGCATATTTAATCTGCCAAACTAACATTATAATATATAGTGTTTTGGACATTTCACTGGGCCACCCTATTTCGACCTTGTAACTTCCTGATAATCTCAATATCAAAGTTTTGTTTGTAAAGCCTTCACTACCATTTGCATCAGAACTAATTTAAACTATTGCAACTTTGTTATCTTATTATTTGCTAATAACTTCCTTCCGCGGTTATTACATATTCTTATCTATCTCTATATATTGTTGATACCGGTGACGTGGAAACAACCACGTTTCTATCTAAATATATGCTGAATTTTAGATATCAACGTCTCTCAGCGCTTTCTAGCTCACTCATTTTACGCTCTTCAACTAATTTTCACGAGATTTCAATTCTTCGGCGGAATAATCCACTATAGTTCCATTTGTGTCCAACCAACGCTCACAGCTACCAAACTTTTGGACTCCGACATAACCGGAAGCCAAAAAAGCTACAAATCGATTTCCTGTTAACTGATCCATTTCCAAGTCAATAAACCGAATCCAGCAAAAATGATGACATGCGAAGATGTACCAATCCGTAGTGAAAATGTATCGGCGTCACCACCAACTGCCGTACTGCTACAACAACCACTACAATACTTAACTTTGCCGGGCGAATTCGGCCTGGATCAGGAGGGCGGATGTGGCATAGTGCAACTACCGGATGGTTCCTTAGCTCAGGCCATCCCAATTTCTCTTTTCTGCGTACCGGCCTCGGCCATCGCTGTGCCGGTCGTGCCGTCGCGGGTTTGGAGCACCGTTTATAATTCCAACGACAAACCGGAGGATAATCAGCAAGTTCATGACTACTCCTACAACAGCCCGCCGGCGCTCAACGAAAACTGCCATCCAAACCAACGGCCTCCTCCGGTAATTATTTTTAGATTCAAATCCAGTTATATACATCTTGGAGTTTAAGCGTTACAATATGTTATTTTATTAATGCTGTCCACGATGCGCGCTTGAATTATTTGATAATCCCCTGTCTTCAATATACTTTTGTAATAATTTAGAATTGAAATAATTATTAGTAGTTAATGCAAAAAAGGCTTTAGCCTGTCCCAAGTTACGTTCCGAGATACCAAAGTATGTCTTATTTAGCGTTATTCGGTATACAAAATTAAGTCAAAATAATTCACACCAAAATCGTTTTACCGAAATTAATTTTGTTATTTTCAGCAGTCGGTTCGACGTGCCACCCCGGGCCTCCAGTGGCGAGTTACCGGTGACAACGAGCCTCAAACTACCACCACTACGTTCCCCACAGAGAAGCAGTGTCTTTTTAAGCGGGCCCACGCACCCACAAACGTCTCGGCCTTTGCAATGGGCCTCGCATGCTGCTTTATGCCGGTAGGTTTTACGTCGAAGTCCGAAGCCTGAAGCATCGAAGTAAATTTTCAATCATCTCAGGATGGTAAGAACGGTGGCAACATCGTAAATTTGACTTCATCCTCTAATAGGAATGACGGAAGCCTCAGAAATATATTTCTCTCTTATGTTGATCTTCATAAAATCTTAATTATCAGTTGAAAAAATGTTATATCATGTAATCTGAACCTCCTGAATCTCATGCATTTCTCGAAATCCTTCTGAAACCATTAAATCTCGCCGGGTGAAATCATATCGACTGCCTTTGGACTATGCGCTCTCAAATGCAGTGTGACCAACTCACTTGTGTGATTTGTTCGTTAATCTGTAACATTGGCATCTTTTCAGCTCTACACACGCACACAGCGTTTTATCGGACCGAACATTGCCTCTTGCGGAGGACAGTCAATTATCGGAGGCTCCGGGTCACAATCCGCAGAGGTGAGAACCTTTCTTGCAACTTTTATGCATAAAAATACCTTTTACTAGCTTCAGAGACTCCCTCTGGGAGTCTGATTGAAAATATATAGTTCGTGAGTAAGTATGGTTCATAGACTATTGTCAGCCCCATTTCTTCAGTGACCGCCTGATTTCTCTGTCTGAGGCGCTCAGGAACTCCCTCATGCCTTTGGCTCTCTATTTACCTGCGGCTTCAGGGACTCCCTTTGACCCGATAAGTAATGATGAAAATAATACGACCTTGTGAGAACAAATCCCGAATCTGACGCCAGATTCGGATTCAGCAGATTCGGAAACAAAAAAAATCAGCTCCGTAGATGCTTTAGTACAAAAAATTTCAAAATGCCACTTTTTGGCCAAAAACGCAAAAGTGCACTCTGGGAAATTCTTTACCAGCAGATCCATACTAAAATTTTGAGCTAACAATTACCGAAAAAGACAGCGGTGCAATGGGTCTAATCATCAGGTTGGGACGAATTGGTCTAACTCGCTAGGGAGGTATTGAAAAATGATTATTTCAGCAATCAAATATATTTTTACTTTAAAAGATCCTTGAAATAAGGACAAATTTTGGAACAGATAAATTTCATGAAAACGAAATATTGATCGGTCACTTTCGGATTCCATTTTACGACATAATATTTCCTGCTCTCTGATAATTAAAGACCCCAAAAATATTTTTTTTAATTCCGGTTTTAATTAATTAAAATATTTAAAAAAATCGCAAAATATTTTTAAAAAAATATTTTTTTTATTAGCTATTTTTCCCGATTCTAGGCTTTAATTCTGCCTTTTTAGCCTTCATTGTTACTTCAGACTATATTAAAAGCTAAATTCAACAAAATATAACAAATTTTGGAAAAAAAACGGCAAAATAAAAAAATTTTTTTGAAAAATTTCGTAAAAAAAATTTTTCGGCAAAATTTTTTGGTAAAATTTCTCCGCCAAGAAAAATTTTCGCGGCGGCCTTCGGCCGCCGCGAAAATTTTGCCAAAATATCACAAAATTTGTCCAAAAATGCCAAAATATTTACTAAAATATAAGTAAAATTCCCAAAATATGCAAAATATTTTTTAAATAAAAAAATATTTTAAAAATATTTTGGCACTTCTGTAGTTTACGCCACACCTCCGATTTTTCATAAAAGCTTTATAATATTTTTAAGATTTTATATCAAATAGTTATATTATGCCTACCAATATTCCCTGAAATGAAAATTTTCAAAAATCATTTGGCGGGAATTCAAATTTTTGTTTATCTAAAATGCCCGATTATTCAATAACAATCGCTGTTTTTGACCAAAAATGGCTGTTTTATGGCCATTTATTCTAGAGAAAGTGCCAAAATAAAGCTGAAAATCAGATTCCTCATGAAAATCTGGCCATAGTAGGCATTTTCGACAAATGTTTTGGAAAAATAAATTTTTTCGTGGAAATTCCGGGACAAAATTGACCTACGACAATGCTGAAATTTACACGAAAAAAATATTTTCCCAACATTTTTGTGGAAAATGCCTAATATAGGCAGAATTTTGCGGGGAATTTGATTTTCAGCTTTATTTGTGACATTTTCTACAAAAAATGGGCTAAAATTAGCCACTTTGGGTCAAAAACAGTGATTTTCATGGAAAAATTGGGCATTTTAAATCAGTACAAATTTAAATTCCCGCCAAATAATTTGTGAAATTTTTCTGTGAAATAAAATCTTAAAAATATTATAAAGCTTTTATAAAAAATCGGAGGTGTGGCGTAAACTACAGAAGTGCCAATATTTTAGTTTAAAAAAGTCCAAAATATTTTTTAAATATTTTTTATATTTTAAAAATATTTTTGGGTCTTTACTGATAATAAACGTATATGGAAATTTTCAGCTCGGACAATTGCCGCAGTTGCGTCTTCTCTGTGCCTAATTCGTCTAACGATGGACAGCACAACGCCACTAGCAGCAATTCCTCTCCAATATCCACTGAAACGACGGAAAGTCTTCAAAATAATTCTTCTTCTTTTTCTTCTTATTATTATTCTTCCTTGGATCAACATCATTTATCACCACCATTATCCGATTCTACCGCAAACAATATACCCACAACTTCTTTTAATTCTACTCCCGGTACTGACAACGACGACTGTGACTATGATTATAACGACGCAGAAGATGACAACCAACCCACCTATTACATAATCGCTGCACCACCAAAACCAAAAAGACAGAGACAAGCTCGACCTACTGCCGGGCACCAAGCACACCAAGATCCAAAAAATGCCGCTACCTATTCTCAGGCGACCAATTCGACTATCCTGACGCCTGCAACGACCCCACCGCAGCATCCATACCTGATCCCTTCCAATGTGGAGTTCTTAAATTTGGAAGACTGCGTACATACTCAAATCCCTACAGGTTATTTGTCGCCTCCAGAATCCTCTTTGAGCGCTTCGCCTTATGGATCCGCACAAAACAGCGATACCTGCTCTTCGGTAGTCTCGTCTGCCCCAGTGACGCCATTCTATGAATGCATCAGGTTTAAATTTACGATGTGACTATAAACGTTCATTATTTGTTATATTTCAGCCCAGAAGTTCAAAGCTTTGGACAAGACCAATGGCAAGACTGGATCGACGAGATTGTCGAGGAAGTGCAGTCAGAGATAAAGGCGGAATCGGTAATTATTTTGGCTGTATAGCAATTTTATAATTATTTTATTTTCAGATGTTTGCAGAATTGGCTCCATCACAAAATGGGCAATCAAACATTGATTCTCGCAAAAGGAAGGCATCCTCTATCTCAGTGGTACGTGCACTTTTATCAACCTATTACCGTATTTCCTCCAATAGAAGCCCCGGGGCTTCTATTTTTATTGGAGGAAATACGATAGTGTTGTTTGGGGTTGAGTTAAAGAAATCTTGCCATGACCAAAAACTGGTTAATTTATTCACTCCGTACATTTTTGTCGTCTTATTTATTACGAAAATTTAAATAGCATACAAAGTTTTTCTGTTTTTAATTCAGTATTGTAATTTTTTAACCCTACCACACCCTTTAGTTTTTACGTTTGTGTCATATTGTTAAAAACAGCACATTCTCTTTGAAAATATTTTTAATATTTAAAATAAGAAAAAGCATTGAAGTCTCTTCCTATTTTTGGGGACTGACAAGGATGTGTGAAAAGGAAAACTGGACCATCGCATAAATAAAATGATAAGAGGGAATAACGAAAACAGTTTGAATGATTAATTTCGGCGCTGTAAACTGAATATTCATTTGAAACGTTTGATATTATTACATTATGGAATCGCACGCAAACTTGTGCCCAAAAGTCATCATGTCCTTATTGCATATTCGACGCTATGTTTTGTTCTAAAAACTTTCGGCTTACTAACATGAGAAATTCTCGTGTGAGTGTAATCGTTTTTCACAAATCGGTAATTTTTATCGATTTGGTCATATAATTGGATATTTTTGGTTGTCAAAAAATTTAAAAAGGATGTTTTCGATATGCTTTAATTGAAAATATTATCAGTTTTCAATTTTTCTATTATCGAATATTTAAAATAATAACTTATAGGCATCCGTCAACGAAAATAGTGCCTCAGCGTCGCCTTCTACATCTACCGACTCCAGCACTTTTTCGCAATCTCCTTCCACAGAAGAGTGCCCGTCGAAACGTGCCAAAAAGTACAGCCTTTCGTCACTCTCGCATGAAGAAATCGCCAGACGCAAAAAAGAGCAAAACCGTATTGCTGCACAGCGATATCGCTCGAGGAAGTCTCAAACATTGGAAGAGGTTGGTTGCTTTTTGGTTCTCATTCTGTGTGCTTATGCACTTTATTTCAGGGTCGCGCCGAAATCGCTCATTTCGAAAGGCGCAATGCGGAATTGCACGAGGAAGAGGCCCTGTTGACAAAGGAGATCCAACGCCTGAAGCAGGTCCTTGTGGGTGGATTGAGTGCCTCCACAACGTCAAAATGACTGACATCAAAATTCGCTGCCTCAACCTTGCTCCATAGGACAATTTAAACGATTTTCTCATAGCTTGGTCTCCCCGAAATTTTTGGATTATGATCTTGTTAGGTATAGCAAATATTCAAAGTGTCCGGGTAGTTTGGTTTCTGTTGTTTTCTTCAAATTAACCCACCAATTATATAGAGTAAAAGTAATAAATCTAGGTTGATACATCTTTGAAACAAACCCTTCCAATGAAATCTATCTGGACACTTTGAAAATAGTGCGCAATGGCTTTAGGTGATTTGGTTGTTATCTTTACCCGTTCTTACCTCTTGTCTCTTTCTCGTTGTCAGTCGTCCTCCAATAGCCACAATTTTTACGTTAGACTTTAGAATATCCTGTGAACTTATCAATTAGCAAATTTCGTCGTTTGGCTGGTTATTCAACGTTATTCAACCCCATTTAATCACACATTTACATTATTTATCCTTTCGTTCATATATCATTTTTACTGTTTCCTATATATCCCACTCATTTATGTTTTGCTATGTTTTCCTATGCGGAAATGTTAATATTTATTATAACAAATAAAAGTTCATAACTATGCAAATTGAAATGTACTCTTTCTTGTGGACGGAAGAGTCCCAACGGAAATCTAATTTTCTCTAACATTTACAATATACATAAACAGCTTCCTCGATGAACAGCAAAATATTTCTGGGAAATTTCACGGAATATTCTTGGAGAAGTGAAAGTATTTTATTTGTCAAAATTTACAATAATCGACGACGACATTAAAATATTAATATTTTACATGAAGAATATTATTTATGTTAAATCTTTTTTAAATTTATGTATAAAACTTTATAGCCGAATTTTCTCTCAAATAAAAATGACAACAAAAGAAGTAATGCTGCACTTATAAAAGTGCTATTTGGATTTAAAAAATTTTTATGTACACTTTGAGTTGTTTTCACCTTATGTCGAGAATTCCTCAATGGTTTAGTTTTGCACAAAACCATTGAGGTTTTGTAATCTTTGAGATCTTTTAACGCTATTTTTTACAAGAATAATTCTTGAGTCCCAAAGAGTTTGCCGCCATTTTTCCAAGAAATCGGCATAAAGATAACATTAATTTATTAACTTTTGTTTTCCACCGTCCTTATAAGCGAAGGACTCGTCTCGCGCAGACGCCGAAGCCACCGCGCTGGTCTGGATGTCTCGCTCCACCTAATCAAATTTCCGGCCATGGGACGTAAACGAACATCGAGTTCATCAAAAAATCGTATTACTTTTATGAATGCATGAAAATAGCTGAGAAATGAGGAGGATGGCCGACGGATATGACTCTGGAAGAAGCAAACTTTTTCACGCCCTGGATGGATTAATCCAATTTCGATGGATAACAACTGGGACTTGGGGGATCCCACCACTGTCCTGCCTTTTATTATTCGAAGAATGACGTCGGGATTAGGGCCGCTCTACCACCGGAATGGAAGTTTTCTGTTGCAAGAATTCGCATATGTCCTGGGAAATTTAGCGCTTATTTGGTTCGAAATATGGTCAAAAGCTGAAATCATTTGGGTGCGCTTTTCCGGAAAGGGCAATTCCTTATCGTTTCGTCGCAGCTTCGCTTGGCTTTGCCTTTCCTTGAAATGGCCAGGATTAGAATTTTGCCACCGGAGATAATAAAGGTTGTTTTGGATTTGAGCCTTTCAAACGGTCCTTTGCCAATTTGCATCGCGTCATTCAATTTTTATGGAAAGGCGCAAATGTTCCTGCAACCTGTTTAAAGGTGTGCTGCATATATCTTGAATAGGAATCCCGGGAGAAATATCACCTGTTTGAAGGAAATATATTCCGTAGATTTGGCCAGTTTAGCCGTGAGAAATGAGATTGAGCAGGGTTTTATGTGTTTTATTTATGAGATATACACAAGTTTATAGTTCATTTTACTGCCAATGACAAAACCCCTGAAATAGCGCGACCCACGCATTAACCGGAGCGATGCCTGCATTTTTATGGGTTGAAGCAGGGTTGTGGGGAGCTATTCCCGTTAGGCACTAAATTTCTGTGAAAGATGAAAATACATCTGATAATTCAATTTTTTAAATTTCACCTAAGAATTAACCAAAATTCCTGTGGCGAATTGTTATTCTATGAAAAAATTGAATGTCTGACTTTCTCATTTATCTTTTTTCATTGTGGTTTTGCAGAACGAATTTTGCTTTTCGCCAAATCGAAGTATTTTCATGTTTAAGCGGAAATGTTCTGAATTTAATCACATTACTACGTTTTACTTCCGTGCAAAAAATCAATTCTGATAATCATGACTGTTATATGGTTCATGCTAATTTTTCATGTATATAATTACGGAGATCAAGTCAGAAAATTCGGTATTGTCATAACCAGAGAAATTCGTTATAACAATAAATTTTTATTTTTACTGGCAATTTGATTTTCATTTGGTTCGCACCCAGAAATACTTCTTGAGTGTGGTACAAATTAGCTTTCATATGGCATAATCAGTGGTATTTGTTTGGCTTACATAAGGTGTCTACATAATTAACAGATTCACAGACCGTTGAAATTTCTAAAAATCGAGTGAAACCCATATACAGTCTTCCCTCTCTAATCCGGCCCTCTCTAATCCGGCACCCTCCCTAATCCGGCGCTACTTGGCCGAAACGGATTTTTTTGTATGGAAATTCCCTCTCTAATCCGGCACAAATTCTCTAATCCGGCACATTTTGGGGGTCAGACCAGAAAAACGACAAAAGGGTACCCCCTATTGTTTTTCAAAAATTTTCTCCGGGCGCCGCCAATGGCGGCGGCCGGAGAAAATTTTTGAATTTCACATCCAAAATTCAAATTTTCAAGCGAAATTTTTTTCTAAATTTCAAATTTTTCTCAAAATTTCGCAGACATTTGTGTGTATTTTTAACCATTTTTGCATTATTTTTGATTTTCATCCTCTCTTACTTCTCCGCTCCGGCCAAATGGTGCCGGATTAGAGGCGTATTTATATACTTTGGAGTAATTTTTGGCCAATTTTTTGACCCCCTAGAGGGGTATCATGGATTTTCGAAAAACCCGATTTTCGAACCTCAAAAATTGGAATTTTTGGGGTTTGAAATCAGCAATTTTTGGGGAAATCAGCAAAATTCCACGGTCGGGCATTGAAGGGTTAACTAAAAAAATGGGAATTTTTTAAAGTTAAATGGGACCCATCTAGAACGCTTATTTACGACTTAAATAGTCGATCTAGCTAGGTTTTATTCATACTAAAAAATTGTGTATTTTTGCCCATTCTTGGGATCACCCTCTCTAATCCGGCACCATCTGGCCGGAACGGATTTTTTTGTATAGAAATTCCCTCTCTAATCCGGCCCTCTCTAATCCGGCACCCTCTCTAATCCGGCGCATTTCGGCCGAAACGGATCGCGCCGGATTAGAGAGGGAAGACTGTACAGATTTTCTACGTCGCTGATTCCGAATTCGAGGTTAGTTATGGCATCATGTGTACTGTATTGTGCTTGTGCTTAGGCTTAAGCACAAGCACTGTATTAGCTGTTTCCGGCATTATATGGGTTTTGGTTATCTTGTCATTCTGTAGAAATTGGCAAGAAATTTGTGCAACGGCAAAACTTGCCTCGAATTTGGAATCAATGGGTCGAGTTAAGCGATATAAAATATCGGCCGGTTCCTCTCAATTTTTGCAAAATTTGAGCCCGGTTGTTTAACCTCTAGGTGAATCTGCAGAGAGCCACTCTGTTGTAAAAATGTGGCGTAAATTTTTAATGTTTCTTAGCTAGAGATCGTGTGGAGATAATTATAGCACATCGCGGAACTCATTTTCTATGAAATAGGAGAATAATAATTGGCTTAATCTGGCTATGAACTTCTCCAGAAAAGGGCTTATGTTTACGTCAGGAGACATCCTTTATATTTGTGGGTGATGATTATGCAACATATTCTCATGTCTCCCACTCAATTCACCGTTTTGTTTAAACATTGCTGATTCTTGTTTGATTGTGGACACATAGTTTATTTCAGTTCCAAATTTTTGTTGTTTTGCGTCAGCAATGCTCCTTTTTTGGAAATGTGTATTTGACCATTTTCTCGTGTGAGTCTTAAATTAGTGGCATTAATAGATGGACATGTATCGCATTTCCTACACGAGGTTTGAAGCTATGATATTGTTTTCATGTCACGCCTCGATTAACAAACACAATTCTCGGAGATCAGCTCTCAGAAGTTCTTGCAGACGTTTTACCTACCTACATACAATTCTACATACAATTCTACCTACCTACAATTCTTAGTAATGCCTCAATGTTCAAGAAAGGATTCGAGTAAATCCTTTTGTCAGTATGAGTGACTGTTGTTATGACTTGGTGAAAATAATCCGACGTCGTGCACTAGTAAAATATACATTACACCTGCAAATTTTTATTAGTTCACATAGTTTTTAAAATAAGGCAACCAAATGACTTTTGTAGTAGTCAACCAATCATTATTTCTCATTTTATCAAAAAAATTAATATTTTCCATAGTCTCCTTTTGTATAGATTTTTTTTACCACGCAGACCGCTAAAAATTTTGATATGAAGGTGGAACATCTGAGGACTTATTTAGGCACATAAAAACCCTACAATTATAATCTCTTTTTATGTGTGCCCCAAAGCACATATTTTTCCGAAAATCGTGTGATCCAAAATTTACGTTACGGACTTTCTAAATGACGCCAAAGACTAAGCTTTATGCTCAATTTAATGCTTCACTGACGTGTTTTTTAATTATTCCTAGCATTTTATGAAATTTTACCTTGAACCATCCCATTTCATCGCAAATATTTGTGATATATTCGCGAACCCCTTTTTAAACTATCCGCGGACCGTATGAAATATATTAGAATTTGTTGTGTTACTGTGCCGAATTTAAATTATTTATTGATTTATTAGAAGTTTTTACAAGCCGATTATATTCTTTGCAGACAAGCCGATCCTATTTCCAGATGCGTGCAGTTATGTCACAATACAAAACTTGTCGTGTAGCAGATGCTTATTCCTTTTCTTTATCTAGCCTCAGAGCAATGTCGGGACTTTTGCGCTCCCGAGAAAATTCAAGTGGAAGGCGACACTCATTGCCTTTATCATTTAATGCTTCTTTAGCCTACATGCTGGCCACATTTGTTGCGCTCAGCTTATGCCTATGTAAGTATCATTAATGTATGGGCCAAAGGAATTGACTGAGTAAATTTTCTATAAGGGATCTGAAAAGACTCCGGGAAGATTCTCGCCATAAGCAAAAGACGAGAAATAATTAGTACAAAGTTGCTGCGAAATAATTCTTTCGTTCGCGAAAAAATTAATTATGAATGATTACTTATAGAAAACTTTTCGGGCCACTGAAAATTACAGATCACACAAATTTGATTTTGTATAACTGAGCCTTTTTCCAGCATCGGAAACAGACTTTAAACTCCAATGTTTACTAAAACAGAAGTATACGCAGTAAACAATTTAGTATCAGCAAATGCTGAAGATTCGCAGTCAGTTTCCAACGTTGCCTGTCCTGCTGAACAGTTGGGAGTGACACCTTGCCGATGTTGCAAAATGGATTGCTGGTATGCTATCTCAAAGGTTCGTTTTTGTTAAAATTGCGCTTATATTAAACAATTACACGATCCATTACAGAGTGCCACTCACGAACTAGGCCATATTCCCGGACAAGAGGGTGAAGATGAAGCCATGGCCACCCTTCGTTTGATCCGGGCTTGTATGATTAGCCAATGTTCCAGCGTCTGTCCACCTGCGGGGCCGCGCCTCTTTCGACCATCGAGCGGCCTAAATAGAGAACGCCCGACTTTTAGCTTAGGATCTGCAAGGCCGCGCCCAATTATACCGATGGCCTAGTGCTGACGAACTCTCTGTGACGCTCAGAATTATCAAACAGCGATATTTGAGCCGACGGTTGTCTCTTATCATATGCGTTTTACTCTGAATTTTGGGTGCAGTGGAGAATAAGTCAATAAAATTTCACACTTTATTCGCAGCAGACATACAACAAAAATTATATAATCAAGAAAAGAGCCAAACCTTAAGCATAGTTGTTATAGCTTTTCAAGAAATTGGCCAATGAAGGAACACATTTTATTGACAGATATATTTTTTGAGCCAAGCTTTTTCATGCGCCAAGCGTAAGGTTCATCTCAGGTGACATTATTCAGAATGATGACACACATGATTTTAAAAATTATTATCTGTAAAGGAAACATCTACTTGGCATACTTTATAGCTTTCCTCAAAACATACCAAAAAAAAGATTACCGAATGCTAACTAAATGGAATCCATTTCAATTTGTAGGGTTCAATATTTCGTTTTACGATAACGTGAATTATTATTAGTGTATTTACAAAGGCGAAGGTACGAAAATACGGTTTTATAAAGGCGCAGTAAAGGTAGACATTAGTTTACAAACATAGCTAACGAGAACGCATAGAATCAATTGAGCACAGCCCAACACCAAAAAATAAAGTTAGGTAAGAGTTGATACTACTTATTATTGATTGACTGGAGAAAGTCACCGGAACATGGATAAAACAAAAAACAATATTCCTTATGAGTAGGCACCGTATTCAGGGTCGGAGCAAAACAGAGCCGGGTCACCATATCGGGAGATGTTCTGACCGAATCCACAGCAATTCTGGAAATACATATGATAAGTTATTTTCAATACATGTCTGACTAAATTTCAGAAAATGCAAAAAATTCTAAGAAAGTATCATTCTTCAAGTGGCCTTGCAATTGTCGGGATTTTGAATATGTTTTTAACTATCTAACCACCTTTCCGGATCGGAATTCTTACCGAGATGCATTATACCCTCACTTTTCAACTATAATGTTAAGCGTTTTTATGATTCATCTAACTATAGACATAATTATGTTTGAATAGTTATAAATTCTACCGTATGTCCTCCAGCATTCGGGTCGCTAACGGAGTCGAGGAATGCAGATATGTAGCAAGGCGGAACAAAGTGAGCGTATGACATCTCCCGGACGGCGGAAAATGTTGCCGCTGCCCCACCCATAATGCCGAATACTGTAACAATTGATTTAATTGTGTGTTGTATTATTTATCAATTATTTGGTAGGAACTCTGATGCGAGCAGCTATTTGTGGTCAAAGGTCTATTACGTAACACCACAAGGATAGCACATGAATTTCGGTGCTTGCGTCTGGAGTGAATGGTACAAACTGATGTATAGTTTAAACTGATACAAATCGTAGTATTTCGACCTTATCTCCTTCAAGCTTCGCTAATTATGCAAAAGGCCGTATCATTAAAAAAAGTTAAAGAAGTTGTGCAAATTACGTATCCTTTCGGGTGTTTTTATTTTAATGTTTCATACTAAATATTATATTGCGTTTTATAATTAAATAACTTACATGCAAAAAATGTGCATACGAACAGAGTGACACGGTCTGTCCGCTCTAGTATGCTAAAATACAAATTTATGCAAGTGTTAACATAGATCGCAGATTTATACGATAAAGGCCGTTGTAGTTAAAGTCACTTACTCTACTAACGTCACAGGTTCGTCTTCAACTTCTGAGAGTCCTTTTTTCGTAGTAATACCATTTTTAGGGCAATGCAGAGCATTTTCATTGGCTTTTCTTTCTCCAACCGAAAGGTATAGGTAGAAAACGCAAGGGAATATGATAGAGGAGAGTGCCATTGTGGAACCTCCAACAAAGTCAAGAAGTGGACCAAAGGTAGGCAAAGTCTCCCCAACAAACACCACAGCCAACAGAGTACCTGTCCGAACGAAAACGCGTTTCAGGCCGAAATCTATAAAACGACTGTATATTACACTATAATGTGAAAGGAACATAGGCATTACGTTGAGGGACTTGGAAATATTCTTCAGCCTCCTGATTTATCGGGTTGAAAACAATTGTTAGCGTCTGAAATTTATATTATTAGTTCTTAGGTGAACAGGTAGTTCAAAAATAAGGACTAAGAATTGTTGCAACAGGTCAAAAAATTTCATTGAAATATTTTGAATTGTTAAAGATTCAAATTCAAAATACGTTCTGTCTGTGGTCGTATAAACGTAGCTTACCAAAATGCAATGGATTGTAATAAGCATATTGACCTGAAACGTATACGTCATAATTTCTAAGTCAATATTCATTTTAGGATAGTTACCGTTTGCTGGATCCATTTGGTTTGCAAAGAGTTAATTATTGAATCCCTGAAAGTATTTAAAAATATATGTTATAGCGCAAATAACGATAGCGCAAGGGTCTAACGGTCATGCTCGCAAGCACGCACTCACAGGGCTAGCTTACTGGGAGGATGTGAATCAAAATTTTCGAACCTAAGTGAGTCGCCATAGGTCAAATATCCCATGATACTGACAGGTGTGTACATCATCGCGATAACTGAAATACATTTTGATATTTAGCGTTGATTACCGATATAAAGTGATACTTGTAAAAGCCAGGATGGACGATTTCGTGAACTCATGTGGCTTCTTCATGTCATGCTAAAAATTCATAATTAATATAAGGAAATGACAAAGTTTATATAGTTTTTATAAAGATTTACTTGAATAGTGGGAAACACGGCGTGGCCTCCGTAGGAAAAAATAAAAGTGCCCAAGGCCAAAAAGTAATTCGTTATTCGAAACTCAGGTGTTCTCCGTTCAGGAGCACAAATCCCATAGTCTAGACTTGTGCCGAGGAGGATCAATACAACGGCGATTGAAGCTAAAACAAAATGGTTGTTATTGATACAATATAAATGTGTGCATACTCGTAAACATGGCCAATACAACGGCACCCCAAAAATCTTGAGGGCTTTTCAGGAATGTAACAGGCAGAAGACATAATGCCACAATCAGAACGATCACACAGAATCCAATGTCAGTGTCGAAAAATGCCTGAACCAAATACGTAAGAAAAATAGAGATAGTTTAGAGCTACTTTGACAAAATCGTGGATGTTTTTGGAGGACAATAAAAGATAGACAATAGCAACACCGAACTGCGTAACGAGAACACATCCGGAAACGAAGCGACTGAAATGAACACTGTTATTTTCAATACAAGCAAAAATACCGAGCGTACTTCATTCTAGGTCCCATTGCTCTGCCGCCGATTTCAGGATATGGCTTGCGGACATGACCCCGAGTATAGTGTTGTGGCCATCTTCTCTTTAAATTGCTTTGTTATTTAAATTTATATAAAAAGCGTTTAAATTACCTGTAGAATACACCAACACTGCCCTAACACATAGGCCGTATAACAGACCGTAAAGCTCATCAGCACTGTGAAAAACATTCCGAAGGCGAAGCCTGCAAACGATAGTTTTTAGTGTTGCTATCTTGGAATAAATTATAGAAAGACCATTTTATAAAAAATTTGTAATATTGCATATTATTATATATTATATATTGAAACGAAATACTGACCAAATTCCAACATAGCAGTTGGCAACGCCACGAGGCCACCACCTGGAAATTTAAACATTATATAAGATGAATGCTTGATCAAATAAGTAAATTAGGGGAAAAATAAAATTAAAGTCACCTGCTAAATCTCCGACCACGAAAAGGCCGGTGACTACCCAACCTGCAAATAGATGATCAATGATGTTTCAGAGAGAAATTATGTTTGGTCATACCTAGGCCCTTAGCCTTTTGAAGTTTTCCATCCTTGTAAAAATAGCTATTCTCATCGGCTCCGTCCTCACCGTCGAATTTGGGCGGCACAGAGGTCGAAAATGAGCCAGACGAGTTGGTCGTGAAAGACGACATTGGCACTTTTTCTCTAGTAGTGTTCCCATTACTAAACAGCTTACAGTTATTTATTCGGTTCTATAGATATACTAATCCTATAAAACAAACTAAAATTTTTGTAGCATTTTATTTCATTGATATAAACCGTACCCTAACTCAGCCATTTGCGAAGAAGTATCAGAAATTAGAAGAACAATTAGGCGCTCCAAAAATACTTTTCTATTTTAGACTGGCGGCAGGAAATTTCTGGAAAGTGCCTTTTTCTGGAGGAAAGTTCACTTTCTGTAGTTTCCAGTTAATTTAAGTATCCCTCTCTTACAAGCGCTTATACAGACAGAGAAAAGTTCAGCGCTAAACTTTAACTTGTCTCTCTCGTCAGATTATTTGCTTTGGGTCTGTCTGCCGTTCTCTCAAGGTTGAACCGGACTCCTCGTCGCTGCGAATTTTTCTCAGCCCTCAAAGCGCTGATCTCCACAAATTTTTTATTGCAGTTTGCAGCAAATTTCTTGTTTTTGAGTGATAACAATGTGCAACCGATTGTTTGGTGCTTCGCTAATAGTGTTCCTAATATGTTATCGTACCACAAATTCCGTCTGTTTCAAGGAATTCCCCAAAATCTGGCAATGATATGGCGGGGAACCACGTTGCTGTCCCCATTTTATCGGCTGACTTATTGTGCTCTCCACTCCCAAATTCCGTCCTTATGATGCACTTACGTTATATGTCAATTGGTTGACACACAATGAGAAAATAACAAATTATGTGAAACCGACAAAATATGGATGCCTGGATAATCGCCTCCCCCAAATTATCAGCAAAATTGCTCAAAATTATATTTTATTCTTAATAAGTGCCGCCCTTTATGGAACGCAAAAATCGGCTTAACTCCAAATATGAATGCGTGACTCGTCCAAATACATTCCTAGACAACACTCAAAATAGGTGTTTGACCTTTGAAGGGAATCCATTTTTAGGACACTGGGGCTTCCCCAAGTTTTTCGGGATGACGCGCATTTTGATCAGAATTTAAGCCATGCGATACAGGGTAACATTATAATCTGCAGTCTCCCAGATTTTTCTCTGGCAGCAACTTTGTTGGTGTTTCATCACATAATCTTTTCGCCATACACAAAGGTTCTTAATCGGATTAATGAGTTAAGGCCTACCAAAAGTTGGAGGCCTACCAAAATTTCGATACGTGATCGACTTTTTTATCACAGAAATTGTTTTGTTTGCAATTTCATTACTAGAAGCATAACAAAATAGTAATAAAAAATAATGTCAAACAAATAATTTAATGATCCAACCTTGAATCGTTATATATGTTCATCGCGAGAAATTGATGTGTGCAGGCACTGCTGAATGAAACAAATGGCGTAGGATACGGTAATCAGCGATAAGAATATGTTAACAGCAATCTAAAAATTATTGACAATTTTGTATTTATGAAATGAGACATAAAGATAAAGCAACATAAAAAATTACGTATCGCCAAAATGTATATACTATGTATTGTATCGATAATTGCACATGTTAAATATGCTTCACGTAGTTATATTGTATTAAGCAAGCTCAGGTAAGAAATAAAAATTACATTTTCAAAATTGTGAAATGAGAGAGAGAATTCACGTCATTGATGTTTGTAGAAGATTTTTTAGGTGATTAGTTTTTCAGAACCTGAGAGAAATTCTTGACCCTACTTTCACATTTTTAAGCTGTATTGCAAAATGCCCAACTCGGATACCCTATATTACGGAAAAACATGAATTTGTCTGAACTTCTAAAATTCCCGCCTAACCGAATCTGACTTTTAATCTCACAAAATATTCGACGCCGGGTATAATAAAAAGTTAACAAAGTAGGAGTAGGATTGACATGAAACGTTTCTACTAGACATGAAGGGTCTCTAACACGTTCAGTTAAATGCATTCCAAAAATGGTACTCTTTAAATAGGATCAATGTACTATGTATGGCTCATAATAATAATACCTCACTAATAAACATCAAACACCATTTTTAACATAATACTCTATAGGACTAATGTTATGTATATCGTATTATTCAAGGTTATATAATATCGGGCTAAAATAGTACGAGCATTTCGTTCACTTAAACGACTTGAAGGAACAATTTTCATATCCTATATGTAAAACTAAGTCATATTATGAGATTGGGCTATTTAAAAATTGTTAACGAACTGATAAATATGGAATTTCCGATATAGTATAAAAAATAATGACTAATAATATATTTCACCGAGAAAGTGAAAAAAGAGTAGTCACTTCATCCTTTTGGAATGAAAGAACGGTATGACAATCATCCACTTTTGCTAAATAATATAAATTTAACTAAAACAATGGAATGATCTTTTTGGATGTTTTACTTTTATTTTTTCTCTCCTCACGATAATCTTATTCTAAAGAATGCGAAATGGTTTATCCTTAAAAACGTAACATTTATCTCCAACCTACATTTCCATTTAAAATTTTGAGTGATTTTGCTACAACACAATTCCGACCAAGAAATGGAATAGAGTTGGGATAATCCGCAATTTTGGTCAAAAATGGGGACTTGTTCTATTCAAATTTGCAGTGATTTTTTCTGACGTTGCCAACCATACAAACTTTATGATCTCTCTAAGCCAGTTTTTAGACGCGCGTTCAGATGTCACACAGTAGTCTTTAAAAATATTTTGAATCTGAGGAAGTTCATTTCAGGTCATGTTATTTTAGCTCAAATTATTACGTATCCTCTCAGTAAGCTAGCCCTGAAATCCGTCCGTGCGAGCACGATCTTTGATGCCTTATTTTCTCCGTAAGGCTTTTGTGAGCGATTTTGACTACAAACTACAAATTTTGTAATTTATGGTTTTTTGCCATTTCAGGTCGAAAATTTTGGCGCCCGAAGGTTTTCGGATACAGGGAATCCGAATCCGGGGTCAGAAACCATCGCGCGCGTGTGCAGTGCGAGCGCGAGGCGATTTATTCAATTTTGCGAGGCCACTAATACGAGCCAGTCATGTGGTCGGGCGCTCCGCGCTCGACATTCTCCGTTGGACTATGAGGGAACTTAGAGCATATAGGTATACGATTCAATATTGCCGCATAAACTTTGCGAAGCGCCGCCGACAGCGAGCCAGTCCTGTGGTCGGGCGTGGAGCGCCCTATCTTCCCCCTTGGAATGTGAGGGAACTTAGAATATAGGTATACATGTATACAAAATTTTTAACTGGACTCCCGTATGGAGTCCCTGAAGCTAGTAATTCATATTACAACTCAACGAATGCTTCACGCCACGTTCAAATAAACTCCTTCGCGGTACTGCTGGCTGGAACAAAGGCAAGAACACACTTTTGGAGCAACAATAGAAATTGCTGCCAGCGATACTAAAAAGAGACGAGGCCGCCTTGTGTTCCAATCAGTATTATTGAAATGATAAGGAAACTATTTTTTCGATCGAAAGCGAGGGTGAGAACAGCTAATAAAGTGGTAATTATAGGGACCTACAAAATGTCTGTCTTTCTTTTACACGAAATTGAATACATTTGATGACACCAGTGATTGGATTTGTGATGACATAAGCGATTTTGGATTCACAGACAATTGTGGATATTGTTATGGTCTAGGATGAGTTATGCTGGAAAAATCGCGCATAATCCCAAAAATAAAAACGCAAAGAAGCGTGAAGAGAACACGTCGGGACTTCAATTTGTGTTCCGTGTTTTGTCGTCTCGCAATCATATTAGGGCTCAAGTGACAAAGGGCCGGAAGGAAACATAACACGGAAGGAAACATAACATAGAAAGTCTGAATCAGATCTCCAACAGCCCATGCCCGTCTGATTTCACACTTTCATGAACATGATCGAAATTATTGTCGCAACGAAAAATCCAGAGAAAAACTTATACATACCGTTCGTGAACAAATGAGAGAAATCAAAAGAAATTGTCATAAAACTTAAAATAAAATGTATATAAAATGGGCTTAAAATCAAGCGTCTTCATGGGATTGTGCCAATTTGGAATATTTGATGACGTTTTATTCATTTTTAATTTTCGAGCGTTGCGTTTTATTCCTGGGTACCTTCTATGAGAGGGGTGATTTATTGCCAAGTTTATGGCATAATACGTTTGAATATACTATGCCTCAAATAACATATCCTTGCAATAGATATCATGCTTACAACGCTAACATGGTATGAAACATTTAAAATTTACTGTCATAATTGCGAGATTTATCTCAATCTGGCTTCCACCTGTTATTTGTAAAATTTCAGTTAGAATGTTCCCAAAAGTATTCCCCAGTAAGAAACATTTTTGGGAATAGCGTTTATTTTTCTATAACACGATTAGTCATAATAGCAAAGGGTTTATTTCTTGCATACTTACATAATGAATCATTCTTGCGCACGTTAATAATACGATAGAAACAAAGTGACCAGATATAGGAAGGATCATGAATCAAAGTTAACATAATCAGAATAATAGAAGAGGTTCCAATGTACAATACCAGCAATTACTTTTCAGATTCACTTAAAGCCTTCCAAAAAATGTTTCTTTTCAAGAAAAGCACAAATTACAAAAGCTTCAGTAAAATATTTTAGCCTCAGTAAGTAAAGTAATTGCTTTGGTTCACATTAGCTATGTGGAATGATAGAGAAATTAACTGGATCATTATTCAACAGCAAATTTGGTTTTCTTCAGGCATTGGTTAACGGTACGGCTGGCGAATGTTTGATGTTGACATAGGGATTCGGCGGAAGATCCGGGTATATCCTGCCATTCTGACCGTTAGGATTATGGCGAACCAAAGCCGCCGTGCTAAGTAAAGCGCTAGTCGAATGTCGATTTGGATTGGTACGTGGCTGCACTAAAAGCTCTCCACGCCGTCCGCTTCCGCGATTGCGCTGAAAATATGAGAATGAGCTATTCAATAATCAGCTTCGAAACAAAATACATATAATCTTCCTTAAATTTTAGTAGATAAATGTCTAATGAAATGCTCTTCACTATACACTTTTTCATACAATTTAAATAAAACATTACCATAACGGGGGTATACTGCTCTCCAGAAGCCACAGGTGCTGTCGGTGTATAAGGTGGAGGCGGCGTACCCATTCCTGCACAACCATTACCCGATGGCTGTCCCCCACGTGGAGGATCACTGCGGCGACGTGCCACAGCTGAGGGCGCATTGTATGGCATGGGCATTTCAGCCTCGGCGGCTTCAAGTGAGCGACGAACTTGTTCGACTCTTTCCCTCGTGTAGGGGATTCCCTCGTAGGTCATGCGCGAAATATCCTGTGTGGAAATGGCTGGCACAAATTCAGTGATTTCACGTTGACAGTTAAAAATTGTCTGGCAATTTAATGCAAGATTGCGGTAGGAATCAGCAATTCCCTAAAATTGACATGTAGTGGAGAAAAATTTAGAGAATTTCTCATTTCTATGGAATGGAAGAATATATTTACCAATATACCATTTTGGTATATAAAATAGTAAAACGTTAATCGTCTCAAAATATAAAAAATGTAGGTACTTGCGGGCTCATCCGACCAATACTAAAGGTATATCCTTGTAGATCTCGTCGAGTTACCTAAGAAAAACTCCCATGCCAAAACATAGTCATTGAAAATATTGGAGAAAATTGAGTTTGAAATTTTTTAAGCCTTAATTAGAGGATTTACGGTATACCCAAACAACGTTAGTTGAAGTGATGCCCTATTGATATGATGATTCCCTGTATTTCTCAAGGGAATGACGGCATGCACTAACTGAGGTCGTTTTGCTAAAGTTCCAATAGACGAAACTTACCATCATGCCCTCTCGAAATTGAAACATTTTAAGCACTTCTGCCTCGGCTCGTGCATCGGCAAGTCGTCTCTCGGCTGATTCTCGTTCAGCGGTTGCCTGAAATTTATATTTATTATTTACTTGTGTATATAATTATATGCGAATACACATTACCTTATCAAGTTGTTGTCGCAATAAAAATGGGTTTCCGCCGCTGTTTCGCTTACTAAGCATCGATGTGGAGGCGGATTTGCGGATTTCTTTCTTCATTCTTTGCTCCTTTTCTTGTGCTCGTTTCAATTCTTGCACGTAATCTTTGACGCGTCGCTCAGTGTCGGCCACTTTCCGCAACTGCTGAAATTTTAAAATTTGTTATGATTTATTTATTAAGATATTTTAAACCGAAATGTATTACTTCCAGGCCATACTTTTGGATAATCATATTTTAAATGAATTTCACAGACGCTTTAAAATGTTTTCATATACCAGCAAGCAACGATAATTTCACATCCCTGTCATGAACCCATTTTCATACTTATCCAATCACCCTAAAGCAAAAGTGACCGTGTGTCTGTCTGTCATTATTTCCGATCTAGCATGCGGATCGGGGCGTGTGATACGTCAAATGATAGGTCTCGGCGAGCTAAGCACAGAAACCTTGGAAGCGGAAATTTTTATTGAACGACGGCAGAGTTATCCTGGATTTTCTTCCAGAAATTCATGATTTAAAAGGGCAAGTTTCTTAGCCGGGCTCGGATCGGGCCGAGTGATAGCTCAAAATGCTCCCCAGCTCAAGAGAAGACGATTGGTACCAAAATCAGCCCGATCCCAGCACGGCTCGCAAAGATACAGGTGCGCGAAATCCAAGGCAAACTGAGCGGCGTAGCCGCTGTGGTGCTTCCTAGTAACCTTCTATTGCAATGCTATAACTTAATGTATCCTTATAGTAAGTTAAAGCTGTCTGGCGTCGCATGGGATATGGCGTCGCATGGGATTTAGGGGAAGTGCATTCTTAGGGGTGCTTATTTTTAGACAGGTACCTAATTAGGGTAATTTTTAGCGGGGAATCCGAATTTGAGGTCAAAATATAGCTAAAATGTAGCCAAATTTAGACGAAATATAGCTAAAATGTACCTGAATTTTCGGTTTCCATTGCTTATTTTTCGTGTCTGTAACGGTTTCGTGAGGGAGTTCATTCTATCCGGTGCTTTTTTTTCGTGTCTCTAACGGTTTCGTGAGGGAGTTCATTCTTTCCAGTGCTTATTTTTCGTGTCTGTAACGGTTTCGTGAGGGAGTGCTTTTATCCAGTGCTTATTTTTCGTGTCTGTAACGGTTTCGTGAGGGAGTTCATTCTATCCGGTGCTTTTTTTTCGTGTCTGTAACGGTTTCGAGAGGGAGTGCTTTTATCCAGTGCTTATTTTTCGTGTCTGTAACGGTTTCGTGAGGGAGTTCATTCTTTCCAGTGCTTATTTTTCGTTTCTGTAACGGTTTCGAGAGGGAGTGCTTTTATCCAGTGCTTATTTTTCGTGTCTGTAACGGTTTCGTGAGGGAGTGCTTTTATCCAGTGCTTATTTTTCGTGTCTGTAACGGTTTCGTGAGGGAGTTCATTCTATCCGGTGCTTTTTTTTCGTGTCTGTAACGGTTTCGAGAGGGAGTGCTTTTATCCAGTGCTTATTTTTCGTGTCTGTAACGGTTTCGTGAGGGAGTTCATTCTTTCCAGTGCTTATTTTTCGTGTCTGTAACGGTTTCGTGAGGGAGTGCTTTTATCCAGTGCTTATTTTTCGTGTCTGTAACGGTTTCGTGAGGGAGTTCATTCTATCCGGTGCTTTTTTTTCGTGTCTGTAACGGTTTCGAGAGGGAGTGCTTTTATCCAGTGCTTATTTTTCGTGTCTGTAACGGTTTCGTGAGGGAGTTCATTCTATCCGGTGCTTTTTTTTCGTGTCTGTAACGGTTTCGTGAGGGAGTTCATTCTTTCCAGTGCTTATTTTTCGTGTCTGTAACGGTTTCGTGAGGGAGTGCTTTTATCCAGTGCTTATTTTTCGTGTCTGTAACGGTTTCGTGAGGGAGTTCATTCTATCCGGTGCTTTTTTTTCGTGTCTGTAACGGTTTCGAGAGGGAGTGCTTTTATCCAGTGCTTATTTTTCGTGTCTGTAACGGTTTCGTGAGGGAGTTCATTCTATCCGGTGCTTTTTTTTCGTGTCTGTAACGGTTTCGTGAGGGAGTTCATTCTATCCGGTGCTTTTTTTTCGTGTCTGTAACGGTTTCGAGAGGGAGTGCTTTTATCCAGTGCTTATTTTTCGTGTCTGTAACGGTTTCGTGAGGGAGTTCATTCTATCCGGTGCTTTTTTTTCGTGTCTGTAACGGTTTCGAGAGGGAGTGCTTTTATCCAGTGCTTATTTTTCGTGTCTGTAACGGTTTCGTGAGGGAGTTCATTCTTTCCAGTGCTTATTTTTCGTTTCTGTAACGGTTTCGAGAGGGAGTGCTTTTATCCAGTGCTTATTTTTCGTGTCTGTAACGGTTTCGTGAGGGAGTGCTTTTATCCAGTGCTTATTTTTCGTGTCTGTAACGGTTTCGTGAGGGAGTTCATTCTATCCGGTGCTTTTTTTTCGTGTCTGTAACGGTTTCGAGAGGGAGTGCTTTTATCCAGTGCTTATTTTTCGTGTCTGTAACGGTTTCGTGAGGGAGTTCATTCTATCCGGTGCTTTTTTTTCGTGTCTGTAACGGTTTCGAGAGGGAGTGCTTTTATCCAGTGCTTATTTTTCGTGTCTGTAACGGTTTCGTGAGGGAGTTCATTCTTTCCAGTGCTTATTTTTCGTGTCTGTAACGGTTTCGTGAGGGAGTGCTTTTATCCAGTGCTTATTTTTCGTGTCTGTAACGGTTTCGCGAGGGAGTTCGTTCTATCCAGTGCTTATTAGTTAGAGACCCAAAACAGTCAGAGACACTAATCAGTCAGAGTCACTAATCAGTCAGAGACACAAATCAGTCAGAGACACTAATCAGTCAGAGACACATATCAGTCAGAGACACTAATCAGTCAGAGACACAAAACAGTCAGAGACACTAATCAGTCAGAGACACTAATCAGTCAGAGTCAGAGACACTAATCAGTCAGAGACACAAAACAGTCAAAGACAACAGATTAGTCAGAAGGAGCGGCCGAAGGCCGCGACTGTCGACCTCACCCTAACCATATACGCGAGACGCCGGAGGCGGCGAGCCAGTCCTGTGGTCGGGCGCGGAGCGCCCGACCTTCTCCCTTGGAATGTGAGGGAACTTAGAACATATAGGCATAATGTACACAAAACTTTTAATAGGACTCCCGTAGGGAGTCGGATGAGGGCCGAAGGCCCGAAATAGTCTCATGCTGCTCTACTCCCGAACAATCCTTACTCCCGAACAACCCAATCTGACCGCTGACGGCGGTGGGCATACTGATACAGACGAGGGCATACTGATGGCGGTGCGCGAAGCGATGACGAACCCAATCTCCCGCTGTGCACGCTAACCGCTTCCTAGCGAAGTGAGGGCCGCGAAGCGGCCCCACTTCGCTAGTATCCTAATAGTCTAATAGCTGCTATCGCCTCAAAATGCTCACCTTGAGAAAGTGCTCATAATCTCGGGCGAATTGAACCTGTTTGTCGGAGTATATTTGCATCAATTGACTAGTGCGTTGCATCACATCATGGATCGCGGAGTTACGTGATTTCCGAGCCCATTCAGCCAAGGCGTCCGCTCCTCTACGTTGCGCGTCGGCGGACTTCACTGTCATCTTGCTAAAAATTAATTGGTTACAATTTTTACATTAAATTCCAACTAAATAATTGTTCAGAAACATAATTTTGTTGGCATTAAACATAAATAAAAATATGAGAAACTATGTATATTATTTACTGGATAATAAAAGTTAATAATTAACGGTTTTACGTATTGAGTTTTGTTATTAAATTCTAGTGTTATACATTTAAATTACAATCGCTTTAAAAAAAGTTTTGCGCCTTTAATTCGTACGTTTACAACCGTATTATAGAATATTTTTTATAACCAATGAGAGAATAACCATTTTTATTTTGCACATATTAAAAGACGTGCTATCGGAAATATAAAAAGAGTTTCCTTCCTACCCAATATTAGGATCTTGACAAAAAAAAGTTCTAAATAAAGCATTGGTTTGAAATGGGTATTGTTTTAGACGGTGTATTTGACACATGGAAACATATTAACCAACCTGGTGAGGGCCAATTCGTTGATGCCAGCGATGAGCTTGGAGACATCATCTGTATCTTTGGATTCACTGCCTAAGCCAAATAGAGTGGACAGTTTGGAAGTGCTGGTCGTGCGCCGACGATTCGCCGAGGATTCCAAAGATGGGGCGATGACAGGGATACGCTCTGAAACAAAATCATACAATATTATTATATTTTTAGTTTATAAATAATGAAATGAGTGTAGCAATTTAAAAATTAACTGACCGTTTCCGTTACTCCGTCGGTTCATGATAGCCGCTGATCCGAGAATGAACAAAATTTTGACGACAGAATAAAAATGAGCTCTAGCGACGCACCTGAAAAGCGGAAATTAATATCGCAACATGAACGAAACATGATAAGAAAACGTTAAACGTCAATGTATAAATTTGATATGTAAATTGGCTAAAATCTCACAAGGACATTGAATTCCATATGTTATATAGAGTCAATGCGTTATATATATATGCGTCTTTAAAGTTAAATCCCTGTGGAGCTTACGAACTTTAGGCAAATGGATCAAATGAAATTAAAAAAAATTACTGATTTAATGTAATATTTTTGGCACAAGAGTAATTCGATAATTACGCTGAAATTCAAAAATGAAAACTCAATGCAAATTTACTTAATACCGAAAAAAGTTTAAACATAAAATGTGAAAATTTAAATGTTTTAAAATTCCTTTATCAAACTTCAGCTGTACATAGTACAAAAATGTAAAGAATTGGGTCAGCGGAAACTGTTAGAAAGATAGGGGCCACAACTATTTCAGAGAAGTAATAGCCGGCGAAAGGGCCATTTCACGAATGTATAGCACTTGCAATGTGGCGTTGGGCGAAATGAGTGACCAATGTCAATGCTGCTGGCCGGGACGATCAAGATAAGGAAACGGTCGGGGAATGGGATTAAACAACAACAGCAGAATGGAAAATGTGGTGCGGTGTTGAGGGAGAAATGGGAAGCTGCAAAATTATAAACATACAGTCTTTTACTTTTACTAACAATTTTAATAAGAGTTGCGCAGTTTGTGTTTTGACTTCGTAGTTAGCATTTGTGCCAAATCGAAATCTGCCTCAGTTGAATTCATATACAATTGGAATCTATACCGATACTTGAAAAAAAAACTCTTTGGTTCAAAAATTTACGAATATCATAAGGCATTAGCCACGTTTCTATGTTAATAAATGGCTAAGTGACAACTTTTTCTATGTTTTGATCTTTTTCGGGAAGCCTCAAAATTTTGTGTTGTGTGACCCATTTCCTCTGTTTTTGTGACAATATGAGCTTTTGGGCGCTGGTGTGAAGTTTTAAGAGCCGCACTTGTCACTCAGAATACTCACGCAGTCGCGTGGCTGACCCATCACCGACTATCTCCTTCCTTTTCAGGACTCAAAACCCCGAATTGGCTTGTGTCGAGTGTTGGATAAGGAAACGGATATGTGAGGGAATTACAGCAACTAAATGATTGACACACCACAGAATGCCCTTCTGTTTCTGCTTTCCTTAACCACTTATAATGTATACATTCTGCTGGGCGGGGTTGGCTGGATTTGAATAAATGGCTCCGGGCAGAGGCTTGGCCCGGAGATATGTTCTCAGAGGCATTCATATTCATTTGAATTTTTATAAAAGGGAAATTTACGCAAAAGAATGATAATACATTCCGGATTAAAATACTTTGATTAAAATGGAATACGCTTTTTGTTTCGTAGTTATAATGTGCAGAAAAATTGCTGATTATGGCTATTATTATTCTTGCTTTCGATAAGACTGGTGTTAAATTTGTTTCTAGTAATCTAAACTTCTCAGAAAGTAAAAGGTTAGAGGTATAAAAAAGGTATAGAAAATAGTAGATTGTGTTTAGCTTGATATTTTGTATAAATTATTGGGCTAAAAAATTGTGACTCATATCTTGTATTAATTTCGGCCATGAACTGAAAATTTTTTAGACGTATTTTAAAAATAGTGTTTATTTTTAAATATGATGGTTTTTGTATGTGAACAACCAGGAAGCGGAAGAGGAGAAATTAATTTGGAGAATGAAATGCCCTCAGCATGGCAGTGGCCACAGCTGTCCTGTTTCCATATAAATTTACACTAAAATGGGTCAGTGCTCTGTAGGGACTTGCTGGTTTTGCCGAAATTCACATAAAAATTGAGTGGAAGGATATATGTGGTTACCAGATTTATAGCCGATATTGGTCCATTTGCTAGGCAGACCGTCTTTCAAGCGCATATAAAATAATGAAAAATGGGAATTTTCACCACATAAAATGTGGAACTGTTTATAGGAAAAATGCAACATGAATTCTTTAAATGGAGTTTTTTACTTAGTTTATCGGTAAATGGAATTTTCGTATTGCATAATTGGGTTAACATTGAAATACTGTCATTAGTCCTGAAAGCATGCGATTTCATACTTTTGGCATAAAACTGAATACCACGTGAAATGTTATAGATGGCACCAAAATAGGGGAACAGATAAACTTCCGATATTTTGGCATCCACTCCTGGATAGTTTAGCAATGCAATATCCGCTAAAATAAGGCTTAGTTTATAGGCCAGTAACAGTCATCTGCTGCCTTCTCTGACCCAAAATGCGACCAAATGTTCCAACCCACAGCCCTAATGGGCGTCTTTTCCAAAGGTCAAAGACATATAATTTGGTGGGCACATTGGCTTGGGCTTGGCTCGAACCCAGTTTTGGCTCGCCACCAAAGCTAGGGATAACTGTGCCTTTACAATCCTTCATTGTAACATGTGGCGAGGGTCAATGTGTGTACTCTATTCGAGACCTCACTATTTCGATCGGTAAAGTGGAGAGTTCATTTCGGCTGATCTGGACATCCGCCCCATAAATGGATCGTATTGGATTATGCGGACATAGAAAGGAGGCGCAGCGTGCCCAGTGCATCTCAAGGGTCAAAATACTCATTGATGTGCAAACAATAAATCGTCTCACTAAATTTATTCACTACATCCTGTCACACAATAGCCCTCTCGTGATCAATTAATGCTAATTCAAAGGAAAAACGAATTTGGCCTGTCATTCAGTCCAATTTGCACTTTCACAAATAATATAGGAAGAAAGTCCTTAAAAGCAAACCATATCCGTACCACTTCGTATGTTATAATGGGAAATCTATGTATCTTAGAAAATACGCGACAAATGTGAGACCGCAAATCGGCAAAGGGCAGTAAAGCAGGATGAGTATCTGAATAAATCAGGAAACAAACGGCTGCAGAGAAAAAGGGTATGGGTAGCGGTTGGGAATGTCCCTCCAACAACAGGTTTACCCTCGCTGTCTTTTTGTGCTCGATTTGGTCAGTGGCAGCCGGCGCCGAGGGCATTGAATATGGACAGAAAAGACTCTAGCCTTTCCTTGCAGATGTCTTCTCATTTTGTAGAAATGTTTATTCTTGGTTGCCGGTAGCAAATTCGCTATATGGCGTGCAAATGTAAAAGAGATATATGACTGGAAATGTTTAAAGCAAGATCAAAATGAACCGAATTTTTGCCTGAACGATTAATTTTACATCGTTGATTTAGGTACAAAAACATCCTAAAACTATAACAACGAAGATAAATGCGAAAATTATAATCGCTTTATCTGTTTTTGTTCTCTGCTCACATTAAGTTTTAATGAAATCAACTTGAGATTGATCTAAAAATCAATAGACCGCAAAAATGTTTATGATCGGCACATGAATGCCATTGAAGAACTTTATTGCTTTAAAATTTCAATGGATGGAAAGACTTGAGAGTTACAGAACTCATAAAGATCGTATCTTATACGATAGTGAAAAACCATCAGAAAATAAAAGTGAATGCACGCCGATACAAAAAGCAGACTTAAAAGCCATTAGGAATTCAATTCAGGTCCGAAAACTGCAAATAATGCAATCAGACACCGCAAAACACTTTGTATTTTTTCCATGAGGAAAAATGGACTAAAATAGGAGTTTGCTTGCAAACGACGGAGCTAAACAGCGTCTACAACAAAGATGAATCATGGTCTCATTTCGATTTGGAGTTTAAAAAGAAAAACGAAATCTGTAGAACTTCCCGCCGTCTACATACTTTGAAAGGAGACAAAAACCTTGAATACAAAAGCTGTGATTGCCAATATCCACCTCAATTTTATATGGAAGATCCATAGTTCACTTGTGTACTATTGATCTTCTATCCATAAAAAGACCGTTGCTCATAAAATGCCGTAGATAAGAGTTCCGCGTAGGCAAATGGCGATTTGAATTTGCGCCAAAACATAATTGCATGTGTTACGACCAAAGGGGTTAAAAGGGGCCGCTGAAAATTTTTAATGAGGGGATTACTCGGCAGGGGTCTCCTCTAGAGATTGGTAAAAAATTTGAGTGGGGCCTTATTAGAATGAAAAATTTCACAGTCAACACTTTTCCCTATTAGAGGAGGCTCTTTTCCTGATGCTGAACAGAGCCTCCTCTAATAGGGAAAAGTGTTAACTGTGAAATTTTTTACTCTAATAAGGCCCCACTCAAATTTTTTTACCAATCTCTAGAGGAGACCCCTGCCGAGTAATCCCCCTCATTAAAAATTTTCAGCTTCCTCTTTTAACCCCTTTGGCATGCAAATATGTTTTGGCGTAAATTCAAATCGCCATTTGCCTACGCGGAACTCTTATCTACGGCATTTTAAAAGGTTAATACATTTCTTATTGTAACCATTAGACCATCGTCCACACTCGATTCATATGCTAATTGCGTTTTCCTTTCAAGACACCTTTCACAAGAAGGAAGGTTTTCCTTTCACAAGTACAGTGCAAGAACATAGGCCGGGTGAGGGTGATTTCATTTACAGTCACAAGACACATTTACAGTTACAAGACGCAATAACCAGGATCGGGGCTGTAAAATGACGCTCCGGAAAAGATTAGCGGGCACCATAAAGAGAAGCGCGATTTCCCATACATTTTCATTAAAAGTCGCTCTAGAGTGCTTTCGCACTCTAAAGCCAAGTTATAAAACCCTGATAAGTGATCAATTAGAACGACTTGAACGTTATTATTGAATACAGAAAATAATTTCTATTCTAAATTAATTCTATATTTGAAAATATTGCAACATGCATGAGGTCAAAAATCCAGAAAGGAATAACACTAAAAATCAAATGTCGGCCTCCAAGTTGTCATTTGGAAACCAAAGCATTGCTTTACTTTAGTTCGTCGCCCACACAATAAAAACCAAATAGCAAAAATGGGGTCGCCGACTATGATGCGGCTCGGCAATGTGTGTCAAGCAAACAATCCATTTTTGGATCAACCAAATAATCGTCGCGTGGGAGAACGGAACAAGCTAACATATAAAATGTTCAGTATTATACGTGTTTCATTTTTGAATCACCAATCGGTTTTTGTCCGATGTTTTAGGTAAGGTTTAAAAAATGTTTAAAAATAAATTGGAACGAATAAAAGTGGACAATTGTAATTAAAAATTTCATAATTCGCTTTAAGCTATGTCAACGTACAAGTTGTTTTATAATATGAACATTTATCTGATTTTTATTGCAAATCTGTCATTCTTCCATTGGCTGTATTTCTTCGGGACAGTCAATTTTGAGGGATTTAATTCCTTCCGAACACAGCAGGTCTTGCTTGACTAGCCAATCGTAACTGTCTTTACATATTACATCGTCCATTTTCCGCTTCACGTTCATGAAAATTCGTTTAAATTGCAGCCCGTCACCTTTGGATCTAAAACAGGAGAAAAATACACAGAAAATTGGCAAAATCGAACCAATGGCGATAGAGATATAGCTATACTTAAAAGTGACAAACCTTCTGAAGTCGGCCATTACCATCCGATGACCCATATCTATGTCTTTCATTTCAAACATAGTTACGATAAAGGACAAATCGTTCTTTCCGCCACACATGGAAACGGCAACAATCTATAACATAATAATAGTACTAAACTTCTTTTATGACTGTACATACCTGTTGAGGAACAGGTCGCTTAATTTGAAAACCGCTTGAGACACAAATCTTGGAAATAGATGCGAGTGCTTCTTGGACAGAGACAATTACACAGAAGCGTGTCATACGACGGGCTAATTTCTGTAGTGGATGCTGAAAAGACGTTATTTAATATATCCGTCGTACTAAATAACATAATAAAAAATTTAGTGAAAAGCATATCACGTCTAAAAAGTTAATTCAGCCTAAAAACACTAAGCTTCATACTGTAATTTTGTGATCAGAGAGCGAACTTTAGTTATTCCATCATTCACATTATTGTCATCATTTAATTTCGTATTTGTGGACGGTGAATGTGGACAAAAGAAATCAGGGCAACTCATAAAATTTCCCCATAATTAAAATTGTGGCTCATATAAGATTTCGTGATTAGAAGTGGATTTTTCAGTTAATCATATCCAAGAACCAAGGAGCCAAAAATTCATATAACTCGCAGGTTTTGAGAAGAGAACACCCATACTGATAGTGACAGGATGACATATGAAAAATTATTCTGCGCTCTACCTTGTCACACAACGAATTTTTTTTATATTATGCCAAATAGACACCCAAAATACAAGAAACCCGCCGATTCTCGGCGGATTACCGCCTCGAATCGGCGGGTTTCTTCTATTTTTTTCCGCGGTTAGCGTGCATCCGCGGCCCCCTGGGGGGTAAAACGGGTCACAGGGGGCCACAGGGGGTCGTGTCGGGGCTGAAAATGGTGCCAAACGTCTTCTCTTGTCGAGACGAAGCGATTGACGTATCACACGCCCAAATCCGAGTGGGGCGTGAAAAGTTTCCTTTTGTGGCCCCCTGGGGGTAAAGGGGGTCGCAGGGGGCCACAGGGGGTCGAGTGGGGGCTGAAAATGGTGCCAAACGTCTTCTCTTGTCGAGACGAAGCGATTGACGTATCACTCGCCCAAATCCGAGTGGGGCGTGAAAAGTTGCAAAACCCCCCCCCCCCCCCCCCCCCGACATATATACTGCGAAATAGGTTAGAGTGGATAAAGATCGAAAAACCAAGGATAAGAGCAAATTTATGTATGAAATAAAATATATATATTTAATAGGATCAAATTTAGATAACTTACAATTATATTAGTTTGCGTAGGGTCTAATTGCGAGTGATTTATGAGCAGAGACTCAATATTGTCTGGTTGCGAAAAGGAAGTTGACGGGAGACCACCGACTTGAATATGCGAGTCACTTCTGAATGGTACTTAGTCCATTTTCATTAAAAATTTCGAAACTTACAATTCACCGTACGCATCAGAGGTGATGTTTAGCATTTCACTGCTATTTCTCATTGAATGCAATTCAGTCGGCTGTGAGAAGGGTGAACTTAAATGTTTGAAGTTTTTAATATCAAAGCATAATTTAAACATAAATTGTTACTCTGATTCCTATACGCATATTTTTAGATAATAAGTAAACTCACATATGTTCATTGAATCGTCGCTGCTTTGTGATTGATACAGCCGAATCTATGTATTTTGTTAACTTGCTAGAAATTCGAAATGGAAAAATACCTTCGCTTTCCTCTTCAAACCACGGATGATTCAGAATGCGGGAAATGGTAAATCGGTTTTTGGGGTCCGGATCAAGCATTCCTTTAAGCAAGGCTGAAAATAGTAAATGACAATATTGTACGAAATTATAGTGAACATACATAATGGCGAATTCGGGATTCTTTTCCACGGTTTTCGGTTTAATGCCTTAAATTGTTCGATCTGTACCGTAAAAGAATATTATCGAAAGTTTTAAACCTTGTTCTCCACCCAGCATTTGAAGCGAATGGTTGATCTTTCGGGTGATTCCCTAAATTGCATGCAATTTAACTATAATAGTATATATGTATGAAATGGCTATGAAATATCAGCTATTGCTCCTTACAGTTTTATTTTTAAACTTTCCCTCTCTTTAAAAAGCAAAAATTTTACTGCTCATGCAGAAATATTTCCTTTAGCACAATTCATACCATGGTAGCTCACCAACGAGCATCGCGACCAAAACAACACCGGATGACCAAATGTCGACGGGTACTCCTCTGAAAATACCAAAGCGATAGAATTTGTAATTAATTTATACTATAGTGTATAGTCATACATTACGTTATAGTATCAATGTAGGATTTACTGTCCTGAATTTACTGCAAATGACATGAGTTTTGAATTTATTGAATGGAAATTATAATTAACAAATCCTTGCGGACCAAACGTAGGCAAATGAATTCCGACATATGTTTGCCAAAAAATTATGAGCACGAGGGAAATTAATTCTTTTTAGGAGCGAATGGTTTCGGCTTTCTCGATGCTTTAAGTTGGTAAATTTCCGGGATCAACATATCTAATCTCTGAAAATGTTACCGATATCTGCCAGTGAGTACTTCCGGAGCAACATATCTAAAAAGAATAATTACTTTTCTATAAAGAACCGGGAACCTACGGCATGGTTCCACATCTCGTATCTAGGTAGCGCTCTCTCCCGTCATGTCGGAAAATTGTTGCCATTCCAAAATCGCTTATTTTCAGAACATCTGAGACGAGGAATAAGCGTTAATAAGACGATAAAGGTAACAACAAAACAAACCTTGTCGTGTCAATAGCAAATTTTCCTGTAAAACTTTGATTAGTCGCACTAAAAAATTTTAATTCCATACCGGTTTAATATCTCTGTGCGTGATTCCGTTCCCATGTATGTATTCTCTAAAAATGTGTTTACTCTTGGGCAAACTAACTGTGTATTTTAAATTTACAAGCCATCGATCAATTGCGCAAAGTAAAATTTGGCTTTTTCCGGATGCATTCCCACGTCGGGTTCGATTCGGTCAAAGAGTTCACCGCCGTCTGCGTATTCGAGAAAAATTTGGAATTGCTCGTCGACATTCACTCGCATGCTAATGTATTTGAGAACGTTCGGATGGTGGCGGAGGATACGCTGGAGAAGCGCCTGAAATAGTGTTTCGATAAGAATGGGCACTGAGATAGTCTAATTTAACTAACAAAACTCCTTAACTGCTGCAAATAGGGAGTACAGAGAAATACAATTATTAAAACACATGTAAAGAATTTTTAGCTGCATAAATATTTTCTTTCGAAATATGCGACTAAGATTTGTTTTCTTCATGAAGCTTTCGCTGACAAGTTGTATCTCTCACCATGATTTCCATCAAAGTAACAAAATACTAACCTCACGGCGAACGTTGTCTGCCTGATGTCTATGTTTCTTCAAGTCAATAATCTTCACTGCGATGGCTATGTTTGGGTCATTCCGGTCAATCAATAACTTTACTTCCCCAAATGCGCCTGAAAGAAACACAATAATTCTGACTAGGCATCACGAAAATATAAATAACCTTCGCCCAATGTTCGAACCACAGCCAATTGTGTAATGTTTAGCTGTTGTGACGATGAGCACGACGACGAAACACTCATTTTTGTTACTGAAATAAATGGCTTAAATACAAATGTAAACTACAAAAATCAATTTAAATCTTCGTCTAATTACTTCTTCACATAAAAGTGGAAATTGTAAATAAAGTTATTGGTGTAATGAAATTACATATTTTAAATTAACATTTCCCGCCAAAAGCAATGTTTGATATTTTGAGTTTATCCAAAGAAAAGTCAACCCTGCTTTTGATGATATGGAGTGAGTAATTTATAGGTTGTTTTAACTTCTGAGCGATAATTGAAAGTAAATTAGCAATAATGCATGCTCAAACTTGATTGTGTTAGTTGGGGTAGTTATGTGTGCTTTTAGCGCAACAAGTGGAAACTGGAATACACAGTGATTGATCTCGAAAGTTTAAGAACATTTTAAAAACATAAATATTGATACCGTATTTCCTATCAGAGTTGCGCGCAATCGGGATTTCCCAATCCGCAATCCGCAAAGAAATTAAAATTGCGGATTCCGCAATCCGCAATCGAAAAATTGCCGCAATCCGCAATTTTCCAATTTTTTCAATTTTTTTCCAAATTTTGCCAGTTTATAGTGTTTTACCGCCTAGGATCAAATTTTATTCAATCAAATGCATTAAATTACTACAAAACTAATGCGAAAAGTTCAAAATCAATGGATTAAGAAGCAAAAACAGCGCCGCAGACGAAAATTTTTAGAAATTTGGAAAAATAGAGTCAAATTTCACTGAAAATTAACTCTGCTAGAAAAATTTTCCGCCAAACTGCGTAATATTTCTGAAAAATTTTACCTGCGGCGTAATTTTTTCGTCTTCACAAATTTTTATAACAAAATTTTCTACGAAAAAATTGCCGAAAATTTTTGAGAAATTTGGTTTGTTCGCACAAAAATCAAACAAAATTTGTTGATTAATGCTAGGCCGTGCTCGATAGGGCGCGGTCGAGGAAAAAATTTTGAAAAATTTGCCTCAACATTGAAAATTTTCAAAGGAAATTTTCTCTAACCTCGCACATTTTTTTCAAAAATTTCGCCTGCGGCGCTATTTTTTCTTGGATTTTTCGCCTTCGGTCCTATGTCTAGTACTATTATTTCCTGTGTCTATAAAATTATTACTGTTGCCGGACAAAATGTCATCTAAAATTGCGCCGGGATCTAAAACTGCAGTAAAAATACAGGATGAAATCGCGCCGCTGGCGAAAAAATTTAGAAAAATTGTGGGATACAAAGGAAAAATCAAAGAAAAAATAGCGCCGCAGGCGAAAATTTTTCAAAAATTTAGTGGGCTTGGAGAAAATTTCCTTTGAAATTTTTCAATGTCGAGTCAAAATTTCAAAATTTTTTTCCTCGGCCGCGCCCTATCGGGCACGGCCGAGGCCATTCTTAGGGGTGCTTAAAGATTGCGGATTGCGGCAAAAACAGGCCCAATCCGCAATCCGCAACGCCAAAATTGCCGCAATTCCGCAATCCGCAATTGCGTGCAACCCTGTTTCCTATGATAAGGGCCTCGGATCCCTTATTTTTCAATGTCCCTCTAGAGGGGCCCTTATTGGAGGCGGTTTTTTCATTTCAATCCAATTTTCATTCAATTTATTTCAATGTCCCTCTATAGGGGGCACCTATTGGAGGAGGCCCTCATTGGGCCCTCTTTGGAGGAAGAACGGTAATAATATTTTAATACGGTAATAATATCTCAGGACCAAAACGTCGTCTTATAGGTCGTTTGATGTAAAACCAGGGCCCTAGTTTCATATTGGTAAATCTGGTAATTACCAGGGGTCCAGCTTTTGGAACAAGCACCCCTAAGAATGCCTCAAAAATAAATTCATAAAAAACAAAAGGGTCCCCCTTTTGTTTTTGAAAAGTACCAGGGGTTCAAAAAACCTGAAACTAGGGCACTGTGTAAAACGCGTTAATAACAGGAGAAATGCCAGCGAAGTATCTACTGCAATATCATTACCCACTCCATTATTTTCAAAATGTCACTGCAAAAATGTTAATTGTTTAAAAAACTTAGTTTTAAACGATTCCCTTTTTGGAACGATTTTGGAAAATTTTGTATATATAAAAAATTTTCAATAAAATTATGTTAAAATTTCAAATTTGTTCTACTATCTGGGGCTGCTTCCCCAGAATCTAATTATTGATGAATTTTGCCGCATTTACCGAACCATTATATCGAAACGTGAACTTCATCCAAGTCTGACTGCAAGAGAGTGAGAGATAAGCGAGGTTTAGTTAAATGGTCATTGATTTTTTTGTATTCGCTTATATGCGTAATCTTTCCTTCACGATAACAACTTCTAGATTGGATCGCAACATCCTTTTCGATGGGTTAACCTTTTTCTTTGATCAAGAAAATGGTGACTCCTCTGTAAATGGCCTTCCTCAGTAATCGGCCTATCCGACAAATCCCGCCATCTGATATCGGTCCTCCATAGCGCTTTTTCCAGTATGGCACTATATTTTCAATGTATCGAATATGTTTCATTATTTGTAACACCAAAATATATTCTCGATATGGAATTTTATGAACAAATAATATGTCGCAAATATTTTGTTACAATTTTTACTGATTTTGCAAACTTGTTTTAGGCAAAAAATTATGCTCAGCTATAAGAAATGGCGTAGTAATAATTATAATTTCTATATTGAAAAACCCACTGCCAGCCACCACTTCCACGAAGCATTTCGCTATGTATTTCCCGAAAATTGCTATGATGAACTATTTGCGCGGTTCGACTTATTACACGGTAATAATTCTAATTACTTTTATGGCTAAAATGTTTCTTTT
This sequence comes from Ditylenchus destructor, assembly GCA_022814885.1. Taxonomy (NCBI): domain Eukaryota; kingdom Metazoa; phylum Nematoda; class Chromadorea; order Rhabditida; family Anguinidae; genus Ditylenchus; species Ditylenchus destructor. The sequence continues at coordinate 1,992,854 of JAKKPZ010000005.1, forward strand.
CAGAAACATGCGTTCCGCTGGTATTGAGCCGTCTCTTCAGCATAATTATCATGATCGCGTCCTCTCTTGTCCTCATTCCACAGATTGTGAGAATTCACAACGCTGGAGATAGCCAAGGGATTTCTTTACATGCGCAAATGATGGGATTTATTGCTGCAGCTGGACACGCAGCGTATTACTATGGAAAAGGATATGGCTTTTGGTAGGGTTTTTATGCGTTTAGAAAAGTTATTATCAGAAATAATATAACCTTTATGATTACACAAGACACAAAATGATTACGTCCAAGATTTCATATTACTTTGGGGCATAACTTAATTTTGGAACAAAATGTCTTAATTTTGGAATAAATAGTCTAAATTTTCGAACAAATTTATTATATTTCTGGCCATTTTCAGCCGGGGATTTTATACCCCTTATGGGTTTTCGACACCCCTGAATCCGAATTTCACCTTGCTTTTTACCCAGAGCCGACCCTAAGGGTCGAAAAGGCTACCCTTAATTTTTTGCAAAATCTATGTAGTCCTCTCCCCCCTATGGTCCGAAACTGAAAAAATGGCGCTTGTATGGAAGTGCGGGCCCCAAAATATCAATAGGGTACCCCCTATTGCTTTTTTGTACAAGTTTTATTTTTTTAAACATTTTATCCAAAACAAAGTAGTAAATACATAAATCGCATCAAAGTTTGTAATAATCTTTTCTCCGAGTGAAGAAATTTACAAAAAAATCAATGGGGGGTATTGATATTTTAGGGCCCGCACTTCCATACAAGCGCCGAAAAAATCGATTTTTTGAAAATGTCTCAAAATTTTCTGCATGAGCAGTTTTAGGGGTAATGCTGATTCCGAATCTACAATTACTTTTCACGTATCGCGTCAAAAAAGAGCGTTTTTGGACCATTTTGTTTACCAAAAAGAGTAGTCATTTCGACCCCGTAAAGTCGATCCTAGGTAACACTAGGTTCACGCAAGCATGGATTCTGGACTGGGTTTTGTATTTTTCTTTTCCCTAGCCTATGTTTTACCATAGCGCTGTAGTCTCTACAGAATGGGTTGCGTTGTAAAGCAGACATGAAACACCTCTTTTCGACAGAGACAAAGGCATACACAAACCCATTCTCATGTCTGCACTGTAATGCTCTTTGCAGTGAAGACAAATTCATTTAATTTCATTTCGGGTTTACACAAAGAAGAACAATTCTAGAAAGAAAATCAAATCGATTTGATCGGACTGGATTTACGAAATGGGTTGCTCGCTGGGTTTTGTAGAGAGCACTGAAATACACAAAACAAAGAACAGACTGTGATTAAACTATAGATTGGGAAGAGAGTAATACAAAAAAAGCCCAGTCCAGTTCCCGGTCTTTGCGTGAACAAAGCATAATAAACAATGTCAAATTCTGATTTACCGGGGTCGAAAATCTATAAGGTTTATAAAATCCCGACTAAAAATAGCCAGAAATAGGCCCAAATAAACTTGCTCCAACGACTTGTTCCAAAATTAAGTTATGTCCATTAATTTGTCTCTCGCTCAAAAGTTATTTCTGCTAGTTAACTTACCTGATACTTGCTTTATCCAGAAAATATAGAAGTATAAAAATAGGAATAATAATAAAATAGAATTCTGAATAAATTATTAGATATCTAATTAGATTTATTTCAAGTAAGTTAATATAGTAAAATTCAGGCAATGGGTCAACACTTTGCTCGAAGGCATTCAATCAGCAATAATTATAGCGCAAACTCTTTGGTTTTACTATATACCACATACTACTATAGACGGTTATAATACAAGAGCTTCAGCTATTATATTTTTGCTTACCTGTTGGCACCTTTCTTCGTACGTTGGCGAACACTCGATCGTCTTAGAAATACTTCGGCGCAGCTATGTCGGAAATGTATTCGCCTCAAAGGTATACAGTCTGAGCACGATATTTGTAAGACTTTGATAGCATGAAGTTTTGCTGGCACGAATGACGATTTTCCATTCATTTTTTATTTCGATTTTATGCACTCCCAAATTTTTCGGTCTTAACTTTTACAAAGGTACTAAGTTTATGTGAGAAGTTTTAGGGTCAAAATGATCTGTATAATGGTTTTAGGGGTCTCGATGAAGCCTTAAAGTTAAAAGAATTCATAAAATTAGTGTTGATAATAACTCGTTGTTTCGGACCCATTACATTATTGCCAAATGGCAGTCTTCGAGCTAATTTGCTTATACTGTTTATAACTTTTAAACTTTAGGGTATACAAATATTCGAGAACTACAGATATAAACGCACTGGTCAACTCTCAGGCATCTCTATATTCCTACAATTTGGAGTTTGTTTGCTTCGCATATATTTAATATCCGTTCATCGGTCGGGCAATCAATCATTGATTCTTTTGACATATGCTGTCTTTGCGGTGCTCAATCTAATCACACTAGGCCAAATTCTGTACTATAATCGTCAGCTATAATGAAAAGTTTAGCGAAATTTGGTTTTGTATTAAATGATTCCATGTTTCCTTAAAACAGACTGCCCTGATTTTCTATAAACGTTTGTCTTATTACACTTATATTTTCTTGACACCAAGGATTTGACAGTGCTTAAACTCTGGCTTGGCCAGCACGTACCCAACCGAAACTTTCTGAAATCGAGAATAGTAAACGGGTCCCCTACGTGGCTGAGAAATTAAGGAAATTTCGGCAAGGAATAATTTTCAGCATTTTCCTGTTCTAACTTTTCGGGTCTGTTCTGTTTCAAGGATGTAAATCAGATATTTGTTATGTCCATGCTCCAGGAAGTAAACAGGATCTGAGCAAGAATCGATTACGAAGGAAAAGATAATTATGTTCCAAAGATTTGAATATTCCCGATAGGAAGTAGTATAACGGGTGATAACTAATTATTGGCAGTAAAACAAAATGTCGTTTTGAACTTTTTTTTATTTACAACAAAATGTAATTTATATCTCATTTGATACAGCAAACAGATTACTATTAGAAAAGATACTTATTGATTTTCGATCACTCCCTTCCGTCGGATTTTGTCTTCTTTTTGCGGCAATCGATCTTGAGCTTCTTAAGAGTCTTGCAAATCATGGGTTGAGTGCAATTGAATTGTTTGGCGGCTTGGCGCTGTGAAATGCCGTCCTTATGATCGAATTTTCGCCTCAGGGCCTTTAATTTGTTTGGAGTGAAAATTTTTGCTGGTCTTCCCCCTCCAGATTGATGGGCTGCCGGTAAATTGTTGTCAAAACGTCGCAGAATTCTATAGAGAGTGGTTTCAGGCACGCCTTCTTTAATAAAATGAGCTCTAGTGAAGTCTTTTCCAGCCGCGATGTTATCAGAGTAGAATTTGTACACGCGTTTTCGAAGGACGTCTTGTTTTGGAGGCATTATCTAAAAACATAATTATATGTTAATACAGTTATATGTCAATAGAAAGCAGAGATTATGAGCTACAAAATAAGTACAAACACTTGTGGACATTATGCCAAAAATATAATTTTTGAATACAATATATTTACTGCCAATAATTAGTTATCACCCGTTATAACCAGTATGTATAATGTCAAGCTTGTTAGTTTCCAACCAAACTCGCGAAAAGTTCAAATTTTTGATACATTTTTTACAAGTCTAGTTATACGAAAAAGGCAAAAAAAAACTGGTATAAAGTTCAAAATTTCACCAGATGTGTCATCTTGAATTCTGCGCAAAAATTATTAACAATCCTATATTTTTTAGGTAAAAAGTTTATTTGGCTCTCTACATATTGTGCCACGCCCTATTGTGCCACCGGACAATTGTGCCACCGGTTTATTGTGCCACCGGACAGTTGTGCCACCATTGAAATATCGCGGAAATTGAGGGAAACATGCCGAGATTCCAATTTTTTCAATTTTTTTCCAAATTTTGCCAGTTTATAGTGTTTTACCGCCTAGGATCAAATTTTATTCAATCAAATGCATTAAATTACTACAAAACTAATGCGAAAAGTTCAAAATCAATGGATTAAGAAGCAAAAACAGCGCCGCAGACGAAAATTTTTAGAAATTTGGAAAAATAGAGTCAAATTTCACTGAAAATTAACTCTGCTAGAAAAATTTTCCGCCAAACTGCGTAATATTTCTGAAAAATTTTACCTGCGGCGTAATTTTTTCGTCTTCACAAATTTTTATAACAAAATTTTCTACGAAAAAATTGCCGAAAATTTTTGAGAAATTTGGTTTGTTCGCACAAAAATCAAACAAAATTTGTTGATTAATGCTAGGCCGTGCTCGATAGGGCGCGGTCGAGGAAAAAATTTTGAAAAATTTGCCTCAACATTGAAAATTTTCAAAGGAAATTTTCTCTAACCTCGCACATTTTTTTCAAAAATTTCGCCTGCGGCGCTATTTTTTCTTGGATTTTTCGCCTTCGGTCCTATGTCTAGTACTATTATTTCCTGTGTCTATAAAATTATTACTGTTGCCGGACAAAATGTCATCTAAAATTGCGCCGGGATCTAAAACTGCAGTAAAAATACAGGATGAAATCGCGCCGCTGGCGAAAAAATTTAGAAAAATTGTGGGATACAAAGGAAAAATCAAAGAAAAAATAGCGCCGCAGGCGAAAATTTTTCAAAAATTTAGTGGGCTTGGAGAAAATTTCCTTTGAAATTTTTCAATGTCGAGTCAAAATTTCAAAATTTTTTTCCTCGGCCGCGCCCTATCGGGCACGGCCGAGGCCATTCTTAGGGGTGCTTAAAGATTGCGGATTGCGGCAAAAACAGGCCCAATCCGCAATCCGCAACGCCAAAATTGCCGCAATTCCGCAATCCGCAATTGCGTGCAACCCTGTTTCCTATGATAAGGGCCTCGGATCCCTTATTTTTCAATGTCCCTCTAGAGGGGCCCTTATTGGAGGCGGTTTTTTCATTTCAATCCAATTTTCATTCAATTTATTTCAATGTCCCTCTATAGGGGGCACCTATTGGAGGAGGCCCTCATTGGGCCCTCTTTGGAGGAAGAACGGTAATAATATTTTAATACGGTAATAATATCTCAGGACCAAAACGTCGTCTTATAGGTCGTTTGATGTAAAACCAGGGCCCTAGTTTCATATTGGTAAATCTGGTAATTACCAGGGGTCCAGCTTTTGGAACAAGCACCCCTAAGAATGCCTCAAAAATAAATTCATAAAAAACAAAAGGGTCCCCCTTTTGTTTTTGAAAAGTACCAGGGGTTCAAAAAACCTGAAACTAGGGCACTGTGTAAAACGCGTTAATAACAGGAGAAATGCCAGCGAAGTATCTACTGCAATATCATTACCCACTCCATTATTTTCAAAATGTCACTGCAAAAATGTTAATTGTTTAAAAAACTTAGTTTTAAACGATTCCCTTTTTGGAACGATTTTGGAAAATTTTGTATATATAAAAAATTTTCAATAAAATTATGTTAAAATTTCAAATTTGTTCTACTATCTGGGGCTGCTTCCCCAGAATCTAATTATTGATGAATTTTGCCGCATTTACCGAACCATTATATCGAAACGTGAACTTCATCCAAGTCTGACTGCAAGAGAGTGAGAGATAAGCGAGGTTTAGTTAAATGGTCATTGATTTTTTTGTATTCGCTTATATGCGTAATCTTTCCTTCACGATAACAACTTCTAGATTGGATCGCAACATCCTTTTCGATGGGTTAACCTTTTTCTTTGATCAAGAAAATGGTGACTCCTCTGTAAATGGCCTTCCTCAGTAATCGGCCTATCCGACAAATCCCGCCATCTGATATCGGTCCTCCATAGCGCTTTTTCCAGTATGGCACTATATTTTCAATGTATCGAATATGTTTCATTATTTGTAACACCAAAATATATTCTCGATATGGAATTTTATGAACAAATAATATGTCGCAAATATTTTGTTACAATTTTTACTGATTTTGCAAACTTGTTTTAGGCAAAAAATTATGCTCAGCTATAAGAAATGGCGTAGTAATAATTATAATTTCTATATTGAAAAACCCACTGCCAGCCACCACTTCCACGAAGCATTTCGCTATGTATTTCCCGAAAATTGCTATGATGAACTATTTGCGCGGTTCGACTTATTACACGGTAATAATTCTAATTACTTTTATGGCTAAAATGTTTCTTTTCAGAAACATGCGTTCCGCTGGTATTGAGCCGTCTCTTCAGCATAATTATCATGATCGCGTCCTCTCTTGTCCTCATTCCACAGATTGTGAGAATTCACAACGCTGGAGATAGCCAAGGGATTTCTTTACATGCGCAAATGATGGGATTTATTGCTGCAGCTGGACACGCAGCGTATTACTATGGAAAAGGATATGGCTTTTGGTAGGGTTTTTATGCGTTTAGAAAAGTTATTATCAGAAATAATATAACCTTTATGATTACACAAGACACAAAATGATTACGTCCAAGATTTCATATTACTTTGGGGCATAACTTAATTTTGGAACAAAATGTCTTAATTTTGGAATAAATAGTCTAAATTTTCGAACAAATTTATTATATTTCTGGCCATTTTCAGCCGGGGATTTTATACCCCTTATGGGTTTTCGACACCCCTGAATCCGAATTTCACCTTGCTTTTTACCCAGAGCCGACCCTAAGGGTCGAAAAGGCTACCCTTAATTTTTTGCAAAATCTATGTAGTCCTCTCCCCCCTATGGTCCGAAACTGAAAAAATGGCGCTTGTATGGAAGTGCGGGCCCCAAAATATCAATAGGGTACCCCCTATTGCTTTTTTGTACAAGTTTTATTTTTTTAAACATTTTATCCAAAACAAAGTAGTAAATACATAAATCGCATCAAAGTTTGTAATAATCTTTTCTCCGAGTGAAGAAATTTACAAAAAAATCAATGGGGGGTATTGATATTTTAGGGCCCGCACTTCCATACAAGCGCCGAAAAAATCGATTTTTTGAAAATGTCTCAAAATTTTCTGCATGAGCAGTTTTAGGGGTAATGCTGATTCCGAATCTACAATTACTTTTCACGTATCGCGTCAAAAAAGAGCGTTTTTGGACCATTTTGTTTACCAAAAAGAGTAGTCATTTCGACCCCGTAAAGTCGATCCTAGGTAACACTAGGTTCACGCAAGCATGGATTCTGGACTGGGTTTTGTATTTTTCTTTTCCCTAGCCTATGTTTTACCATAGCGCTGTAGTCTCTACAGAATGGGTTGCGTTGTAAAGCAGACATGAAACACCTCTTTTCGACAGAGACAAAGGCATACACAAACCCATTCTCATGTCTGCACTGTAATGCTCTTTGCAGTGAAGACAAATTCATTTAATTTCATTTCGGGTTTACACAAAGAAGAACAATTCTAGAAAGAAAATCAAATCGATTTGATCGGACTGGATTTACGAAATGGGTTGCTCGCTGGGTTTTGTAGAGAGCACTGAAATACACAAAACAAAGAACAGACTGTGATTAAACTATAGATTGGGAAGAGAGTAATACAAAAAAAGCCCAGTCCAGTTCCCGGTCTTTGCGTGAACAAAGCATAATAAACAATGTCAAATTCTGATTTACCGGGGTCGAAAATCTATAAGGTTTATAAAATCCCGACTAAAAATAGCCAGAAATAGGCCCAAATAAACTTGCTCCAACGACTTGTTCCAAAATTAAGTTATGTCCATTAATTTGTCTCTCGCTCAAAAGTTATTTCTGCTAGTTAACTTACCTGATACTTGCTTTATCCAGAAAATATAGAAGTATAAAAATAGGAATAATAATAAAATAGAATTCTGAATAAATTATTAGATATCTAATTAGATTTATTTCAAGTAAGTTAATATAGTAAAATTCAGGCAATGGGTCAACACTTTGCTCGAAGGCATTCAATCAGCAATAATTATAGCGCAAACTCTTTGGTTTTACTATATACCACATACTACTATAGACGGTTATAATACAAGAGCTTCAGCTATTATATTTTTGCTTACCTGTTGGCACCTTTCTTCGTACGTTGGCGAACACTCGATCGTCTTAGAAATACTTCGGCGCAGCTATGTCGGAAATGTATTCGCCTCAAAGGTATACAGTCTGAGCACGATATTTGTAAGACTTTGATAGCATGAAGTTTTGCTGGCACGAATGACGATTTTCCATTCATTTTTTATTTCGATTTTATGCACTCCCAAATTTTTCGGTCTTAACTTTTACAAAGGTACTAAGTTTATGTGAGAAGTTTTAGGGTCAAAATGATCTGTATAATGGTTTTAGGGGTCTCGATGAAGCCTTAAAGTTAAAAGAATTCATAAAATTAGTGTTGATAATAACTCGTTGTTTCGGACCCATTACATTATTGCCAAATGGCAGTCTTCGAGCTAATTTGCTTATACTGTTTATAACTTTTAAACTTTAGGGTATACAAATATTCGAGAACTACAGATATAAACGCACTGGTCAACTCTCAGGCATCTCTATATTCCTACAATTTGGAGTTTGTTTGCTTCGCATATATTTAATATCCGTTCATCGGTCGGGCAATCAATCATTGATTCTTTTGACATATGCTGTCTTTGCGGTGCTCAATCTAATCACACTAGGCCAAATTCTGTACTATAATCGTCAGCTATAATGAAAAGTTTAGCGAAATTTGGTTTTGTATTAAATGATTCCATGTTTCCTTAAAACAGACTGCCCTGATTTTCTATAAACGTTTGTCTTATTACACTTATATTTTCTTGACACCAAGGATTTGACAGTGCTTAAACTCTGGCTTGGCCAGCACGTACCCAACCGAAACTTTCTGAAATCGAGAATAGTAAACGGGTCCCCTACGTGGCTGAGAAATTAAGGAAATTTCGGCAAGGAATAATTTTCAGCATTTTCCTGTTCTAACTTTTCGGGTCTGTTCTGTTTCAAGGATGTAAATCAGATATTTGTTATGTCCATGCTCCAGGAAGTAAACAGGATCTGAGCAAGAATCGATTACGAAGGAAAAGATAATTATGTTCCAAAGATTTGAATATTCCCGATAGGAAGTAGTATAACGGGTGATAACTAATTATTGGCAGTAAAACAAAATGTCGTTTTGAACTTTTTTTTATTTACAACAAAATGTAATTTATATCTCATTTGATACAGCAAACAGATTACTATTAGAAAAGATACTTATTGATTTTCGATCACTCCCTTCCGTCGGATTTTGTCTTCTTTTTGCGGCAATCGATCTTGAGCTTCTTAAGAGTCTTGCAAATCATGGGTTGAGTGCAATTGAATTGTTTGGCGGCTTGGCGCTGTGAAATGCCGTCCTTATGATCGAATTTTCGCCTCAGGGCCTTTAATTTGTTTGGAGTGAAAATTTTTGCTGGTCTTCCCCCTCCAGATTGATGGGCTGCCGGTAAATTGTTGTCAAAACGTCGCAGAATTCTATAGAGAGTGGTTTCAGGCACGCCTTCTTTAATAAAATGAGCTCTAGTGAAGTCTTTTCCAGCCGCGATGTTATCAGAGTAGAATTTGTACACGCGTTTTCGAAGGACGTCTTGTTTTGGAGGCATTATCTAAAAACATAATTATATGTTAATACAGTTATATGTCAATAGAAAGCAGAGATTATGAGCTACAAAATAAGTACAAACACTTGTGGACATTATGCCAAAAATATAATTTTTGAATACAATATATTTACTGCCAATAATTAGTTATCACCCGTTATAACCAGTATGTATAATGTCAAGCTTGTTAGTTTCCAACCAAACTCGCGAAAAGTTCAAATTTTTGATACATTTTTTACAAGTCTAGTTATACGAAAAAGGCAAAAAAAAACTGGTATAAAGTTCAAAATTTCACCAGATGTGTCATCTTGAATTCTGCGCAAAAATTATTAACAATCCTATATTTTTTAGGTAAAAAGTTTATTTGGCTCTCTACATATTGTGCCACGCCCTATTGTGCCACCGGACAATTGTGCCACCGGTTTATTGTGCCACCGGACAGTTGTGCCACCATTGAAATATCGCGGAAATTGAGGGAAACATGCCGAGATTTTTTGCACCCGGGGGTTTTCGACCCCGCTGAGTCCGAATTTGAGGTCAGATTCGACCGCGCGCGCACTGCATGCACGTGCTGCGAGCGCGCGAGACGATTTGGCCAATTTTGTGTGTACCTATGGCAATCTATACCTGGCTGTCTATACCTACCCCCTAAATCGACCCCGGGGAGTTCAAATCCGGGATCAGATTTTGCCTGGTCCCAGCACGAAAATCGGGAAATGGCATATTTTTTGGTCTTTTTGCCTGAAAATACCGATTTTTGAGACGATATGAAAAAACTAACTGCAGATTCGGAATCAGCGCATCGGAAAACCCCTAAAAACACATTTTGCTCATTTTCAAAAAAAATTCGATTTTTGCTGATTTTCGGACCATAGGGGGGACCACATGGATTTTGAAAAAATCGATTTTTTGAAAATGTGGAAAATTCTTCTGCAATGAGTGTTTTTAGGGGTAATTCGATGCGCTGATTCCGAATATGCAGTTAGTTTTAACGTAACGCGTCAAAAATGGCCATTTTCGGCAATTCGGTCAATTGTGCCACCGGTTTATTGTGCCACCGGACAGTTGTGCCACCAGTGAAATATCGCGGAAATTGAGGGAAACAGACCGAGATTTTTTGCACCCGGGGGTTTTCGACCCCGCTGAGTCCGAATTTGAGGTCAGTTTCGACCGCGCGCGCGCTGCGAGCGCCTGATGCGATTCTATATGCGTGGGGTGGGTGCCGAGCGCATGCAGTGCGCGCCACGCGCATGTAGTGCGCGCGCGGTCGAATCTGACTTCAGGTTCGGACTCAGCGCGAAAAATTACCCTTAGAACATGGGCCACACATCGAAGTTTCGCCTAAAGCTTCGCGCGCTCGCAGCACGTGCATGCAGTGCGCGCGCGGTCGAATCTGACCTCAAATTCGGACTCAGCGGGGTCGAAAACCCCCGGGTGCAAAAAATCTCGGCATGTTTCCCTCAATTTCCGCGATATTTCAATGGTGGCACAACTGTCCGGTGGCACAATAAACCGGTGGCACAATTGTCCGGTGGCACAATAGGGAGTGGCACAATATGTAGAGAGCCGTTTATTTTGAAAATGCGCAAAAGATAGAATTATGAGCCGAATTATTATTTATTATTGTTTGAGGTTCCCAACTTACTCCAGAATTTGCATTTTTTCTTCCAATGTGATGCATGTTGCGTTCTGGTCATGGTTCACCAAGCTAATAAAATCGTGCAACAAAATGTTGCTAACATTTAAGTTTAACAACAATTCAACTGCAATAAAACTTCAGCAAAAATTTTAATGCTACTGAATTGCAGTTTCAAATTTTTTAAAGACTGCAAAATTTTGTTGCATTATTTTTGTTGGTTTGGTAAACCAAGTTTAGATTAAAAATAATTTATTTCCGTGAATTACATCCTTCATACATGCTCATTCTGTGGCAGTAGCCATGGATACGCTTTGAGATAATTATACCGAATGGACAAGAAAAGCGTATTTGTACTTATGAGTTAGAGATTAAAAGCATTCGAAGAGACAGTGGAGTCGAGCGACCGTTAGCAGACAGATATATTTATCAAAAATACAATCATCGGAACTTTGTCCCAATTTTTCAAACTATAAAATAGAATGTTTTCGAAGGTTTCGCATTTCATGTGACTTTTTTCATAACCGACAATTAAGTCAAGCTTGGTTTCCGCTTTTGTACCTGCATAGCTTAGTCTTGAGATTCAAAATTTAACTGACTAAATAGTCTGAAATCCAATCTGTCAGCAGATCTTTCGTAAACCCATTGGACTTTTTTTGCACAATTTTTATCTCATGAAAGTATAATTCGGGGTTGAAACTCATTCGTTTATAAAGAAGCCGAATGGCATTTTGTTGTGTTTATTAGGTACTGCTGCAAAATAATAAATTTTGAAAAGTATTTGGAATTATTCTTCGGTGTACAATAATATATTTGTTCGTGACATTTAATAAATAGTATTTTCTAAAAATGTAAATTTTTCAAAAGTTAAATTTGAAAAAACAAATAATTACCGGTAACATAATTTATTTATATCAGTAAATATTCCTTTTCGTTTCTCAAAATGGATTAAAGCTCTAAAAGATATTTTCTATAAAATGAACTACCGACTAAAGGGCTAAAGACTCTGCAATCACTGATATTGACCGTTATTGTAAGCTTTAAGGATTATTTTAGAAAAGGAAATACCACACACTAAAATTTTAAGGTGTTGTCAGCTTTTCTCAAAAATTTAATACTTATAATATGGTAAGATTTGAGTGAGCCACCCGTCTAGTGCTTGAGTTCTGTAAGTTATCATTAAAAAACTAATCATTAGAAAACAATAACGAACTTCCGAACATTTTCTCAGAACGTCGAAACTACTGTGATTGAATACATTTTATGCAATTATCGATACAAATCTAATTATTTGCTTAATACCTGTGACATTTTCGCGTGCCAAATTAAAATTCTTGTTGAGCGTCAATGTATTTTTCCGCTCCCGTTTTAATAGAGTGGTTTTCAGGTGAACATCCTTCCTTCCATGTAATACGGCTTGCCTTTTCAAATGACTGTTCAGTTATAAGCACCACTCCCTATAATTATCCCCTTTCCCGTGAAGTGACGGCGCTAGGTAGTGCCTGCCCCGTGGGCTTGTCCATCTGTGCTCTGTCCTATTAGCGGCGGGGAAACCACTTTGTCGGAGTCAAGAAAAGGCTGCGAACCCTTTGTTCTTGCCAACTTCGCATTCGCTGTTTGCCAAAGGGGCAAATTTGCATGGAAACGCGCCGTCCACCACTCCAAAACATCCCGTTTTAGCTTCCCAAACAAAAACAAGCATTGTTTTCATGTGTCGAATAGTTCCGTTAATTGTTTTCCTCAAACTGTTTCTCTTCAGGGATTTCGGCCATCCACACCGCTGATTCGGTGAATTATTTCCAGCCGTGGCATCCGACTTCGTCATCTAATGACCGCCGGCTGTGCCGATTTGTGTCTCTTGCTTTTTCCCTAGAGATAAAGTACTGAAGCGTGAATAATACAAACAAACAAGCGGCGCCGGTATTTGGCCCACCTACCTTGCCAAATTTTGGGATAATAAAAGTGGTACACGGAACCACCACCTGAGAGCTGAATGGAAACCCATAGGGGCAGTCCGCCTCCGGCCCAAACGACCCAAATCATTTTCGGTGGTGCGTCTCCGAACAACAATCCGATGGTCGGCACAGGACCAAAAATGTTTCTCGAAAAATATGAGAAATTAGCCAAGGTGAACATTCTATAATTAATTCAATTTTTCAAATTGTTTTAATTTTAATTTTAGCACTGATTGAAATTTAATTACTAATTTTAACTTTTTATTTTATTCTTAATATTTTATTCTTAATTTATTTTGAACAAAGGCTTCAATTTTTTATTCATAAACCCGTTTTCTGCAATGAAAATGTTTAACTTTAACCTATTTCGCATACCAATCAAAAGATGCTAAAATGTTTCTGATGCCGTAGATGATGGCGTCAGCACCAATTTCTAATTTATTTTCCAGTTACATAATCACATCTTTATGTGTTTTAGATCGGCGAAGGGTCTTATGGCGTGGTATTCAAATGCCGTAATCGCGAATCCGGACATATAGTCGCCATAAAGAAATTTGTTGAGACCGACGAAGACCCATCCATCAAGAAAATTGCTCTCAGAGAGATTAGAATGCTTAAGGTTTCTTATTTGTTTCTCGGATTAGACAAAGTCTAATAATGATTGAAAATTATTTTCAGCAACTGAAGCATCCCAACTTGGTCAATTTGATTGAAGTCTTTAAAAGGAATAAAAAACTGCACCTGGTTTTTGAGCACTGCGAGGTAATTTTTGTATATTAATCACTAATTCAGTAATTCTTCAGAGAACCGTTCTGGATGACCTCGAGAAATATCCAAATGGGTGAGCTTCTATATTTTGAGAACGAGAATTATGAGTGTTTCCATAAAACTTTGAAATATAAAAATTTTATCCAATTGTTCCAACAATTTTAAATTTTCAGGTGTCCCGAACATTTGACGAAGAAAGTGTTGTACCAACTTCTGAATGCCACCCGTTTCTGCCACGCACACAATTGTATTCACAGGTAAGGAATTCTCTAGGATTTACCACATCTACTCACTGGAAATTATTCAGAGATGTGAAACCCGAGAACATACTCCTCACCAGCCAGGACGTTGTAAAACTGGGAGACTTCGGCTTTGCCCGAGTTATAAGTAGGACTTGTAATGTTTTTACTTCAAAACTTACTTGTTTGTCTTAGATACGAACGAAATGTATACAGATTACGTGGCAACGCGCTGGTATAGGAGTCCTGAACTTCTAGTTGGAGATGTTCAATATGGTCCGCCAGTGGACGTGTGGGCGATTGGCTGCGTATTCGCAGAGATGGTTACCGGGGAGGCGCTCTGGCCGGGCAGGTCGGATGTGGACCAGCTTTACCTCATAAAACGAACAATGGGTATGGTATATGACATTTGCATATATGCATAAATCTTTTTGGCTTATATCAAAACAGCCTCATTTTCTATGAAGTGATGCTGATCAAAAGGAACCATAAACCAAAAGGAAATTTGGTTAACCTGATGGTCAGCAATATTGGTACAGCAAGTGAGGCAGTATAATGCGTGTTGTGAGAAAGTTTATTAAAATTTTTCCTCCCGCTGTCGTCCCAACTCATTTTTAACAAAAGATAAGCAAGTATTCAATACAACTTTCGAGACAATTTTCTTATTGGAAATAAAAAACAAAAATAAAGTTTTATTTCTAACCTATGCTTTCATATACATGTCGCTACTGTTTATTTTTTAGAACGTAGGGCTTTTCCGATAAATTATGCACTTTTATTGCTTATTTTACACTCCACGTAACACTTAAATGTTTGCATTTTGCTCAATATGTTAAAAATTCAAACTATATATTCATATAATGTATAAGAATTATGTGTCCGTGTTCAGGAGACATAACAACTCGACACACCCAGGTGTTCCGCTCAAACCAATTCTTTCGCGGAGTCGCCATTCCTGAGCCAGAAGAGCATGTGGACTTGAAACAGCGTCTGGGTGACAAAGCAACACCGACAATAATTGACTTCCTCATGGTTGGATGGTTTTTCGCTTCTAAAAATATCAAACATCATAAAACCAACAACCATTCATCCAAATTTACTATGCTTTATGGAGTTCTAAATAACTTCCTTATTGTGTTTTTTTTTGCAGAAATGCTTTGACCCAAATCCGGAATTGCGATGGACTTGTGAGGAACTGCTACAACACGACTATTTCCGAGGCTATGCATTCCGTCTTCCTGTAGATGCATTGAATATTGGTAACGGAATGGGCACAATTTCCGGTGGGACGACTATGAATTTGAAAAAGGTATCCTTATTTCAAAGGAGTTCTTACTTTCCAAAGGAAAAATATTTAATGATACCTTATTTTTGGTCACTAACATACCATATTAAATATAATTTGGATTAGAGAAACATTAAAATAAAACCAAAAGTTGCAATTTCGAAAGAAAATAATTTATTTTTAAGTTTAGAAGAAAGTCTCATAAAGCAGATTTGCTAGAGATGACGCAGCTATATTTTCAGAGGACACAAACCATCACTTTGACTTGAAATATATTGTAATTTTTAGTTCTCTGCATCATCCTACTTGCCGTATTTGGGGGCAGGACCAAATGAGACCAAACCGCTGTTCAAAGTTCACAATCCACACAATCTACATAACCATCACCACCATAGGCCAATGATGGAGACAAACAGCCGCTCGTATCTGCCCACAATTACCTAGAGAACGGTTCCTCGCAAACGCCTTAGCTTATATTTATTTTTTGTTTAATGATGAAATTCCAAACAATGTATATAATTAATTTATAACGAATAAACAAATCTTGGAGACATACTAATGGCATACAGCCTAATGGTTACATCAACTCCTTTCCGGTGAAAATAATTTGGTGTAATGAGAGCTCTTGAGAACACAGCGAAATTCTAGATTTTTGAACTTGTGTTTTTAAATTTCCATACATTTTCTCCTTTATCTGTGAGGAGAAATGTTTTTATTTGGTCACGCATTCATTTTCTTTTTATGGAGATAGCGTATCTGGAAAGCGTATTAAATTGCACAAGTAATTATTGACTGAGTCCAACGTAATCCAGGAAAACTGCAATGGGCAACCTTCTAATGTCGTGTTATTTTCTTGTAAATTTTAAATAGCGTAGCAGTAAAATGGACTATTTTTCCGAGCCACTGAATAGAAAAGTTCGCAATAATTTAGGTTTTACCAAAAGTTCATATTGTTCTATATAAGATGTTGCAATAAACAAAACAAAAATAATATTCCACTGTATCATTTCTTCTCTTTAGGCTTTTCTTTGATTTTCTCTTTGGTTTGGACCTTGTCCTTATGAGCTTTAACGAGCGTTTTCACGTCTCTTCTGTGCAGAATGGAGTCTTTGGTGAGGGCTTCAATAGCAGCGGTGGCCACCGCTTCTTGACGCCTTTGTTGCAGTGCTTCTCGATATTGCACTAAAAATTCACTATCAAAGATATCAGACCTCGCTTTATACAATTACATAACATGCGACGTCCAATATTCGGATTTTAGACCATTTTACAAATTTAACGAAAACTTGACATCTTTTTTATATTATCTTAAAAGATTTGGTCTTTTGGACCTGAGAACAAAATGTTTAAAACGACCAACTTGAGTGAATAATTATGAGTCCGCCCCAAGCAATGGACCAAAACCATCCGACGAATAGGAATGTGATTGTGAAGAACTGGCTGACTCCAACCAATAAATTGACGAACAACGTCACTAATTTCCTGCCTTCTTTGAAATTTATGCGCGGTTGTCCCCTAAAATAGTTGCCATTCATTTTAAGAAGCAGCTCATAACAAATTACATGCACAGAGCAGCCACTCCGCTCATTACTGTTCCTGAAATTACAGAATTTACAAAGCTTCCGACGGGCTTGTTGAAATAATTGCAAAACCAGACTGTTCCAGGACTTTGAGTTCTTATTGTTGAAATCGATTTGTTGCTTTTTGATCCAGTTTTTAGTCGAACAGTTCAAGAAAAGAAAAGTCAGATATCTCTACTTACCTGAACCTGGTATGAAAATATTGAGAAAAAGGCACACTAACGCAGCTGGTACTGGCAGGAAAGGAATTGCCTCGTGCATTATTGTAATATCTAAACTTTTGTATATGGAATACATAAAATAAAACTTGTGATCACCATTTGTGGGTAAATTAACTTTATCGCCACTCCGGTGCTCCTTAGCATGATGAGCCTCCTCTTGAACAGCCAATACAATGCCAGGGATATTATAATGGGTACCCTGAAAAATAATAAATGTTTTCCAAAGCTGTCAATGTATACTTTAATTCTGGCGTTATAATTTGATGATGAAAGCAAAAAAACTTTTAAAATGCACTTCAGTTGATGATATTAAAATTATCCTGACACAAAAGCCGAATACTCAGTCCTGTGCCAAAAGCTGAGGTTACAATAGCGAAACAATTGATGAGTGATTTCAACGATCGAACCACTCATCAATCATTTACAATAGCAAAACATTGTTTGATCAAACAACTCATCAACATTTTTAGCACAAAAATTTTTTTGAAATTGTTTTCGAAAACCATTGGGTCATTTTCGGGAAAAAATTTTTTGTGCAAAACAGTGAGAAGAAGTCATTTATAATTCGATAAATTGAACAACTTTTACAAAGGTACTATGGGTGTCTGATGCGATTTTTAGTTAAATATAATCAAAAATTAAAAAAGACTGAAAAGTGCATTTTTTAGTGAAAATTTTAAAGTTGGAAAAATGCGTTGAAATCACAAGAAAAAGTTGATATAGAGTGAGTAACATCAGATTTATGATCAACATAGCAAAAAACGGACCAATATAATGGGTACTAAATTTTATTCCCATTTTGATCAATCGCTATTGTTAACAGTGATTGATCGTTGAATTAATTGATCAATCTTTTGTTTCATCAATGATTGATCAAAAATTTTTATTGTAAACACGTTCGATGAAACTGATGTTTCGTCGAAACATTTGTTTCATCAATCGTCAATCTCTATTTGTAACCCTAGCCAAATTAATAAATGGTCACATAAAATTGTTTCAAAGACTTACCCTATGCTCTTTGAGTTGAAGGATTCCTTCACTCCTTCCATATTCGATTATCCGTGGGAGTGATTTCTAAACTGCGTAGGAAATAATCAGGTAACCACAAATGACAGCCAATTTATTACCTGTACTAATTTCCACCCGCGCGAGCGATCTGCAGTATGAGAGAAATTATTTATATTATATCCAGAAGGTATAAAATCATGAATTCGCTGTTCAAAAAGAGCCACCACAGCTCTTTCGTTGAGACCGCTTTTTGACATTTTATAAACGAAATAAGGTAATCAAGTGCCCAAAATGGATATTTGTTTGCGGATAATGGCAGGTCCGGAAGCAGTGTTATGTAAAGCCAGTGGCTCAAACTTGACATTGTCGTTATTTGGCAAAAATAAAAAGTCGTTGAGGAATTCTTAATGCACTTATGTTTATCGGAGTATTGGGGAAATAAATTAATTCGTTAATTATTTCAATAAAGTATTGACACAAAGCATAATAACAATAAATTTACCGCCTATAATTCCTCCAGTGACCGTTTTCATACCACCGCTTACAGTTTTCATTTTCTAGTGCGGCTGTTTCATATCAATATAGTTTACAGTTGAGAATTGAAAATGTGTTGGAAAATTAGAGGATATTTAAGAACGAAACAGCTAGTGACAAAGGGGAAAGACATAACGGTGGGCCAAACACAGGTACCAATTTAATGATTTCCTTTTGAAGAAAAGCATGGAAGGGCTTGTTTGAGTAGTGCAGTAGTATCCTACATTTGTCCTTGGTATAGCAACTTTTGCTATAAATATATTTTTAAACGACTCTTTGTTTTTTTTTATTTCCATTATTTAATTACATTAGATCATATGAACTTTATCTGTTATTAAGCATGAAACAGTTATTGGTGACACTTGTTAATACTTTATTCAATCATCCTTTTGCAAAATTTTATCATCATTAAAATTACAATACATGGCCTTGTTGAATCCTCATAAGTATTTTATTAAAAGGCGATAGTCCACTTTTGCGTGAATTTAATTCACGCAAATCATTAGCCCAACAGTACGCATTTTCCACACAAGGCTTCTAAAATGCTTTCGTTCGGAAGTCGAAATTCTGTAATTCGTTTGACATCTGGCATTACCAGCTGCGCATTACTGACTTTGAGCGAGTCATAGAACCATACAGCGGGATGCCTAAAACGGAATAAAGAAACATTTATGGGCTGCTAAAAAGTCCGACCTGCTCTTTCCGTGGTAAGCAATCAGACATAAATCGGATTCCGGAACAGACTCACTAGCCTGGTTGTTTTGAAATGAGGAGATTGTGCCACCATTACGACTTCGATCTACTATGAAAAAGCCGGTCTAAAACGACCTTAAAACATATAAAATTGATTCCAACAAAAATGACTCACTATTACTGCCCAATGGGCCGCTTCACCTTTCCGCTGACATGGTTCAAAATTTTTGTCACAGTCGTAAGGCACAAGAATGAAACGAGATTTCTGGGAAGATGTCTTGCAATTGTGAAAATAATTCACAAATTCTTTTGGGGCAAGAAAGGGAGAAACTTGAGCCGAAATGTCAAACAGTTTGCGAGCAATTTCGGCCATCCACACAGCTGAAAATTGAGAGGTAAGATACAACTAGGAATCGTGTTTTAATGTTCTATTAATTGTGACAGCTTTCAGAATTAAATTTTTTTAGAGTCCTTTTTGTTGGCAATTATTTGTAAAAATATGTCATGGGATCCATATACTGTTTCAGATGGTACTTTTAAGTTCAGCTTACCTGAAAATAACTCTCCATTATTCGTATATCCCATGTCCTTCGCTGCGTTAATGGCATCATTTAGTGTTGTTTTGTGCCCAATTAAACAACTTGATGCTGCCACAAGAGCAGTGAAACCGCATCTTAAAATGTTGATTCTTAGATGACCTAGTGATAAGACCTATCATACATTGGTCGACCATTTTGTAACTCCAAAGTTAGTTCTGTGAATAAAATTTCACCGCAAAATAATTCTTCTGATACATCAGATGACTGCGACTTCAATGCATCTTGAAGTCGCGAGATGAGAAGAGGGCTATATTTTTGCGATTCCATTGTGCCCTTATGTTGATCTGTAGTACAAATTTTTATATGACATTTTATTTGGAGGCATATCATTGGAGAAACAGTATATGTGGAAAACCAAATAATGTGAAATTCAAATAAAGCAGTTATGAATACCAAAATTAGTAGAGAGAAAATAAATGAACAATAAACGATGCAATAATTGAAAAGGTTGTGTAGAATAATTGAGATAGTTCTTCGTCTGGGTTGTGCTCAGTTTCCGTTCTCGCTAAGGCTCCTCGAGCGCGAACGAGATCGCGAGTACGAACGAGAGCGAGAACGCTTGTCTCCACCATTCGCAACAGGAGAGCGACTACGAGTGCGACTTCGCGAAGAACGGCTGCGCGATCGTGGAGAACGACTACGAGGAGATCGACTGCGCGGAGAGCGCGAACGGGATCCCGAGCGGCTGAAATAGAAAACGATATAAGCATGTTTATACCAGAACTTTTTTTAATTATTTCTTTTTACAATTTGCAATATTCTTAATTAAAATTTTTTGTGTGCTGTGCACAGCGCACTTATGGTATTTTAGATGTTAAATACGAGTTATTCTGAACTCAGTGCGGACAATAAAAGCTTTACATATCAACTGAAGGGTAAATTCTAAAGTTCATTGTTAATATAGAATTTTTGCTATGTCATTCTATCTAGCATACTTTGCTATATGTACAACGCAATAAGTTGAAAGCACACCTGCGCCCTTGTGTATCGTCAATAAGCTTAATTTTGCGTCCATTAATATCCTTTCCTTGGTACTTGTCGATAGCTAAAAGCAATTATTAGGATTTAAAAAATCATAACCTCAGGTCACAAATCGGCTTACCTCTTCTCAGATCGTCATGATTAGCAAAGCAGATGATACTGAAAATTCATCGTTATAATCGAAAACGTCACATTATAAAAATAAACTTACGCCTCGTTGCGGACTTTCTTGTGGGCGTCTGCGTAGGTTACATCTCCTGCGTGTCTCATTAGGTCTTTGAGATCCTAAAAAGATCTTATGAAGGATTTCGTCAGGCAAGTAGATTTCGAGCTGAGATAAAAATTTCGTCGCCTCGAATATGGCACATCAGATTTATTGAGCGAACGTCCTCAAATTCGCGAGGAGTTTCATTCATCTAACAATTCTTCCAACTCCCACCTTCTGGCTTCAGATACGAATTTTGCGAAGAGAACCCCATAGAGGAATGAGTCACTTCTTTGTAAAGTGCAGAACCCCTTGTTTGTGAAGTCAGCCGAAGCTGTTTTAGAAAACGATTCTTCCGAAAACACACCAAAAATAAAGCATCTATGTCATTTGCGCCAGCGCAGAACACAATCACGCTTCCTCTGATTTGAGAAGAACGTCTGAGAAAGAATTTCGCCCCATTGGGAATCAGACCGAATAGACAGCCAGAGGTCGACTTAGAGACTCGTCTCATCTTCATCCTACCACTGGCACATCAAAGGCCTCTTTGAGACGCATCTTTTGTCTCTTAAAACGAATAATGTGAGTTTTAGAAAATGGCCAGGTAAAGATACTCAGAAACAATACTTCCAAAATTTTATGGATAATCCTTTCATCCTAAAATCTTATAGTAATATTAGAAGGTGGGAAAGCCTTTAAAGTAAGATCCTGTTTTAGACGGAATAAACAATTACAATCACATACCTGCCAAGAGCAACGGGTCGATAGGTTCTCCACAATCATACGATAGCGTGTTTGCACAGGCGGGCCATAACGATTACTAAAAATTTTCTTACAAAAGATCCCAAATAATAGTTTAAAATAACATACTTGCGAGGAGGAGGGCCACGGCTGCTGCCACCATATCCACGGTCGCCATATCCACGATCACCGCCATATCCACGATCGCCACCGCCTGGAGCACGTGGGCCACGGCGCGAGAGCTCGACGATGACGCGTTCACCGCATAGATCGCGACCATTCTTTTCATAGACAGCGTCTTCTGCATCGCGGCTGTCGTCAAACTCCTGAAATAATTATCTTTACGCACACGTTTAGGAATATTTTTGATATAAAGCTAGAAAGTTCACTAATGAAATAAAATAATGTTAATTTTTTTGGTGATTGAATTTAGAATACAGACAACTTTTAAAAGTTTTCCGTAATAACATATGTTTCTTTGAATGTAATTAGAAAAGACTCACCACAAAGCCGAATCCATTTTTCAGCACAACATCACGGATGCGACCGTAACTTTTGAAAAAGTTCTCAATATCGCGCTCTGTAGCACGAGATGAAAGGTGACCGATGTAGACGCGGGAGCTCATCTTCACTTTTTTAGAAAATAATAGTCGACGTCAGCAAATATCGCAATTAATAATATCCTAAACGAAAACTATGGATATTTAGAGAAATGTTACAACAAATTTGAGCATTTTAATATTACAAAACCGTCAGTGATATGGAACAGCAACAAATAAATTCGGTAATGAAATCGTTAGATAACCAAAAATCTCATCAATGATGTTTCGTAATGACTTGGGCTGGCTTCTCGAAACGATCTAAGACTCTAGCGAATTCTACCGTATTTGCGCGGGAACTCAAACAATTTTTGCTTTGTGCACTGAATGAATGCCTCAGTTTGATTTGTTTATTGACAATAAAGGCAGAAAGTGCTTAAAGAATTATCTTTTTATGTCAAAATAAATAAAAATAATTGTTTTTTTAATAAAGGTTGTATTGCTACATATTTGTCGGTGCATATTTATCAGCTAATATTTAGCTATGTAAAATTTTTACTATTCAACACTTCATGACAATAAATTTACCCTGTTCCTAAAATTTAATCAATGAATTGATTCGGATGTCATGAAGAAATATTACATACAATGTATGTTAGTTGTGCGCCTGTTTATCAAAAATGAAATGATTTATTAAAGCATAATTGAGCCAAATATACACATAAAAATCTGCAAATAAGAAAGCTGCCGATTCAGCTGAATTTCCCTATAACGATTGCACACATCAAAGCGTGGTTCCGCAAACTCGGAATTACAGTTACGCTTAAAGCAAATTTGGGAACGAAGAATGGAGATCTCGATGCAAGTAATAAAAAAACGAAATGTCTCTAAAGACGAACGACAATAATTGTAATATTATTAGAGAAATTGTTGGCAGGTCGAAGCAAATTGGAGGGTTTTGTGAGAAATCCGACTTTCTGGTTTTAATTTAAAACATCGAATATTCGAAACGGAGATAGCAATTTTGTGAGAGAAAATACTGTCCAAGATCAGGCAAAGGAATGCTGGCAAGTTGGATGGCGTTACTCCGGAGAAAAACAATCAGTTTTTGGAATGTAAAGAAAAGATTACATATTCGATAGCAAAGTTAGGTGCAAGAAACGATACCTCTCGAGTTACTCCAATTATAAAACTCAATTATCGAAAAACTCCAAACATGGATCATTCGGAAAGAAAAAAGTATTCCTAAACGGGTGAAAGAAACCCCCAGTCAGTGACCGCTAAACGAGGTTCGTGTGTTTTAGGGATTATTGTATGGGACAACTCAGTAAGTTGGCTTTTTATTTTCAATTACATGTGTGGTCAGTAATATTAAGGTTCTTCTATTGGGATAGCGCCATCAAGAATGACTAGGAAAATGCATATCAGGTAACAACAAACAGATGTCTAACAGCGAAGGCGAAAATAATTAGGCATCCGATGAGAATTGTTGAAAAGTTCAAACAAAATATTCGAATTTCGGTATTACGAAAGGCAAATCATAAGATCATGGAAGTCGTTGTAGAGGGGCAGACGACAGTCAGAATATACTCGGTCAAGAGATTTGGCAGCTGAGGGTTATCTTCCTTGATGGCCTCGAGAACTGAAAAGAAATGCCATAAAATTTGTTTCATAGCTGGTATTGCTTACTCTTTATCAGAGATTCCAGAGTGGAAATGTGAAGATTGTTCTGAGTCTCATCGAACGGAATGCTGACGTTTGTCACCTAAAGTATCAGAAACGTAAAAGGATATGTTTGGCGCTATATTTAGTTAAAATGCGTTTATTTGTGGTTAAATGTTTACTTGTAATTGAATAGTCCCGCTTTCACGTCTTATAAAATATGACCTAGACAACGCTCCATAGAACATGTTTCGAAACGAAAACTGCTTTACTCTAATTTTTTGAAGTTAAATGGTGCAGCAGTGTTTATTTCATATAAACAATTTTGTTTCAACTTTTCGGAATATCATAGGTCAAAGTAATATAGTTCGTGTCGAAAGGCTTTAATTAGCAGTAATAGTCTTTGAATATAAATATTTGATTCTAGAAAAAATATAGAGCATGCCAAAACAAGCTACTGGTTTAGGGTTCGGGAAAGTGTACTCACATTCCCTCAATAATTATATCAAAAGCTATTCTGACTAATGTATAATTCAAATGTTTACACCTACCGGTGAAGATGTTTCAGTGAACTTTGCGAAACTTTTTGAGAGCCTCTTTTTCTCAGTTTGACCTTTTCGTCTTTGATCTTGGATATTGACTAGGAGGGTAATAAACTTATTTTTGACTTCTTTTTCATACTCCAACTCGTCTCTTAGCGCGAGCTCATTGACCAAATCCATGTTGTAGGCCTGGATTATCTGGTCCATTTCCGACGTTAAAGCCAATAATTTGCTTTGCGGAAGGGATTTAAGTTCTAAATATTGCATTTATTACAACTGAAATACTGCAAATAAATACGGCTTACCTTCTTTTGTAACACTCATTGCGGCGTTGTGCTTTAGCTTGAATTCAGTTTCTGCCTGGGAAGACGACGTGAAAGGTGACTTCATTGAGGAATACATGCTATCCACTGATTCTATTGTTTTATCAGTACTCGAGGATCGCAAAAAGTCACATGCCTAAACGTAAGACTTGATGTACTACAATGAATCACTTTAATAATTTATTTGGTATTAAATTAGTTTTGCTTATTAATACAGTGCAATCAATATAAAGCTAACCTGCATCATTTCGTCAATTTCCTCAATTACTTGGTCAGCGGACAGAGGTGGGCTCTCCCCTTCGATATGTATGTGTTCGGATATTAGCTGATGGAGATCCATCGATTGTCGCAACTCTTCCTCCTCGTGTGGATCATACCCAGCATCGTCAGTCCCGTTTGAATAGGAACTGTCCTAAAATGGTTATCGGATAATGATCATGCTGTATGGTGACAAAAAATTGGGCTAGTCCTTTTGTATTCCCCTTGGACCTAACACATTTTTTATTGTGGTAAAATTTTCGATTTTGCCCTAACATGTCTGAATATAATGAATACAACAAGAATTTACTTACAAGGAACACTCACCTGGTGCAACGCTCACCTGGGGAAACGTGATGGATAGGAATTTACCCCACCTTGTGGGCATTCGAACGGTACCAAGCTTTTTTCCTAACACGATCCGAAAACAAAAGTTAGCATGATACGGAAAATTGGAATTTTACAAGGAAAATGCGAGAAAATCCGACTTCAGAGGCCGCTTTCGGGCGTTTTTGTCTATGAAAGTACCAAAAATAACGCTATATTCGTGTTCCCCGTAATTTTTTGGGTAAGATAGGGCCTTTTTCAGATTTTTTGAGAAAAAAATTTTTTCACGTTTTTTTTGCTACCAGGTGAAAAAACGTGAAAAATTTTTTTCTCAAAAAATCTGAAAAAGGCCCTATCTTACCCAAAAAATTACGGGGAACACGAATATAGCGTTATTTTTGGCACTTTCATAGAGAAAAACGCCCGAAAACGGCCTCTGAAGTCGGATTTTCTCGCATTTTCCTTGTAAAATTCCAATTTTCCGTATCATGCTAACTTTTTTTTCGGATCGTGTTAGGAAAAAAGCTTGGTACTGTTAGTATGCCCACAAGGTGGGGTAAATTCCTATCCATCACGTTTCCCCAGGTGAGCGTTGCACCAGGTGAATGTTCCTTGTTAGCAGAAGTAAGCCCTAGTGAAATTTATAAACCTCAGAAATTTAACAAGAAGTTAGGGCAATTAAATATAAAAAATTGACGTGTTTTCAGACAATTTCGCCGTAATTAAAACATGATTACTATTGTAAATTAAAACTGCTATTAGATAGTATGTGTGGAAAGTATTTGAACTCCTCTTATAGAAGTAATTAATCGTTAACCTTTGGCGATTGGAGATTTAAGGCATCCAGTTGGTTTTTCCTAATAAGCATCTTATTGAAATCCAGCGGCATCAATTGAGCATTCCCGTAGTTTCCGGTTAGTGTCCACCATACCCTTAAATAATTCCATAAGCTAGTTTTCCGCAAATTTATCCCTAATGATGACGGCTTTGAAGAAAACGTGCCCTTTTTGGGCCATTTTTCGGTCCAGGCAATTTTAACTTTCAGGCATTTCTGACGCTGATTTTTTGCACCGGGAGTTTTCGAGCGGGGAATCCAAATCCGGGGTTTAAAAATCCTGGGATACCTGCGGGGTACAGTGTTTTTCAATTTCAAACAACCATTCGAGGGCCGTAAGCACGAGGTCCTGGACGAGGGCCGCCTTTCGCGTTGGTGTACCCAGTTAATAACCAATAGTCCCAATATGGTGGTTTGGAAACTGAGAAGAAACCTAGTAACTAACATTATAGCTATTTTGTACAAATATCTTACTGGCTTTCGGACATGACCTCATCCTGGGATCGAATCTGCACAGGCGCCATCTGAACTGTAGATTCGTCCAAATTCTTAAGCACTGTGTTTATACTTGTGTCGAAATTTTCAACCAAATTCTCTAGCGATCCAGACAAGTGGGAACCACAATTTGAGGAGTCGTCGTGCTGCGATCTGTTGTTTTCACATTTATTTTCCGCTGGGTCGTTCCTGTAAATAATTGATTTAAACGTAGCCTTTGTTTTAAAGTAATGATGAAAGTCAAAGTCCCTCATATTACAAAAAGACGTCAAATGGAAGGCGCCCAAAAAAGAAAGTTTAGAAAGGGAAATGTGTCAATAAAAAGTTTGATGGGAATGTGCCAAAAGCGAAATGAGGGTGTTCGCATTAGAAACGCAACTCTGACGCTGAATCTTCCAAATATGGGAGCATGTTTTGGCTCTTTATTTTGGTTCTCCCACACTCTTTCCGGCTTCTTTTAAGATTATTTTCTTAAGTGGAGGGATTCCGTGACTTATACGTTGGACGTAAGAGGCCGGATTCTCTTTGGAAAATAAGTCAGCTGATTGAAGATTTTCTTAGAATTAGAAACAAAAAAAATATAATCTGGAAATCTCAGCATTGCAGAAATACTCTAAAACTTTATTTAAAATTCGATACCAAACAATGTTTCGATTGCAAAACAATAACGTTCACAATGTTTTCGATGTAAAACATTACTTCTTTTTCCGATCGAAAACGATAATCCGCAGGGAATTTGTATAACGAGATGGGGGCGTTTTGCAGATTTGCGAAGTATTTAAAAGGGTATTAATAATCAACGTTCGTTAAAAATTGTATGTTTTGCATGAAACATTGTCATTCTTGATTTCTATTACAAATTTTACCACATTGTTAATAATTAATTTGTTGCATAAAATATTTCCCAAATTCTTGTGAAATTCCTATGTTTATTTTTATAACGTTCCCAAAGAAAACATTGAAAAAAGTGTTTTCAAAATTTAAAGACGATTTGAATGGTCAAAATTCAACTTACTTAGAGATTAGAGAAGAGGACAAGCTGGAATCAGCGTCGTCATCGATTTGGGCCAAGGGAATATCAGGCACGTCGGCGGCAATGTCGCAGGCTTCCATCTGCGCAGCGCCAGCTACCATGCCGAGCTTTCGTACACAGGTGTTTGTTCCTACCGCGCGTTAATTTTGTTTGCTTGTTTTACCGATTTCTCTGATGTCCATCAAGAAATTAGCAGCAGAAAATATAGCAAAATCGATTGGAATGATTGGCAACACCTTCAGCGAACTCCTAAAATTGATTGTTCTCAATACAATTTTGAACGCAAGAACATTACATGCCACCTTAGCTTTATTACATACTTTTTTCCTTTGCATGCAGCGCTGTACTAACTAATGAGGCATTCCTCGTCGTTTGTCTCAATACACACATACCATTAATAATGTGCGGTAGCGGGATATAGAGCTATGGGACAGACCACCAGCTGGCTAGGGCGGGACAACTGACTGAATATTACATTCAAGGGAATTTTAAATCGCTTAAATACACAAAGACATATGGAAATGATTAGCCTGTCGTTAAATCCTTGTAAGTAAGAATGATATAAGTCATAATACGAGTCGGACTTTGAAAATTATGTCATTTGAATGGGAAAT
The DNA here is from genome assembly GCA_022814885.1 of Ditylenchus destructor. NCBI lineage: Eukaryota > Metazoa > Nematoda > Chromadorea > Rhabditida > Anguinidae > Ditylenchus > Ditylenchus destructor. The sequence continues at coordinate 2,021,433 of JAKKPZ010000005.1, forward strand.
TTGTACAAGGAAATAAAAATGCACTCTTGAATGTGTTCCATATTTCAGTAAAGAATCACACCATTCTAAAATTTTGCAAATTCCAATGTATGGCAATTCTGGCTAGTGAGTTGCTTTTCTATATTTTAATTTTGTCCTATTCACATATTTTCTAGAAGTTTCCAGAACAGATCAATAAAAAGCTTAAAATATTAAAAAATGCTTAAATCAATAATCCTGTCAAAAAATTTACATTGTTTAACAAAACACTCCAATACAACGCCCTATTCAAAGGTACACCAAAAGTCACAAAAGGTCCCAATGTGCAAAATAAACACATTTTCCGCTGTGAACACATAATTATTTTGCATGACCTTGGATCGGCGTTCCCTTTTTCGCGCCCTGCCAAATAGCCAACACCGCCATCATTATCCCAATTTCGCAATTCCTTCGGATACGACTTACTTTCAACTTGCTCGATTTCATTGATTGCTACCCACCGAATTGGAAAACATTGCCTATCGATGACCGCTATTCGAATTTCAATGACCGAACGTCAACTTCACCATAACGTCTTAGAAATTTTGGTTGGCCCATTCATTCATAGGCCAGCAGACGATCAACACAAAAATGTTTAGGAACAGTACAATGGATTGCCCGCTCAAGTGAAATTCTATGGCACTTCCTTCGTTCCAAAATATTGCAAAGTGATCAACAAAAGGACAAACAATGTGGGAAAATCGCGCCCTCCACAATTTATCCCCTTCAAAGAACGGTCCACGACCAAAACGACGCAAATGTTTCGGAGTGGAACAATCCAAAGTCGAGTTGAGAAATGAGGGCGTGCAAAGAAAAACACAGCCAATAATACAGCAAAAAGTCGCGTCCGCTACCACAGACATGGACATTCATCTGCTGTCTAGCGGACACACATCCATTCTCATGCCATGCTTTCTTGCACTCTCAGCCGGCAGAGCGAGAGTGTTCAAAAGTGCCATAGAAAGTGTGGTCAAGGTCAACTAGGCAGAGTGCCCCAGGGTCTAGAGATCTCATAGCCCATAGCCTCTGGGTTTTCTCTGGTCCAGTCGGGAGTGTATCCAAAAGCACCGCCTTTCAAGAATAAGCCTTTGCAGCACCTCCCGGCTGGTTGGCCTTGATGAATCGAGGAATTAGCAGGACGGGAGCGGTCGCAGTTTCCTGCTTACTTCGGCGCCAGCTGCGTCCCCATTCTAATCTTAGTCAGTTCCAGTTTGGTTGTTTTGAGTCGACTTCTGCAATTTCCTTTTGAATTTCCTCGACCCAATGGACTCTCTTACTGCCATTCGCTGACCTCACTGTGCCGGAATTGGAAGACATTGGCCCGCTTTTTTCTCTTTTCTGTCCTTCTCTTTATAGACATGTAAATATGGCCCTAGGAGATGGTCTTCTACTCGAATGTGACTCATCCTCATTTCGGGCTAATCCACTAAGCAACGCCGGACATGCGTCCAATGTGGAGTCCGTTTTGGGAAGCTGAGATGGACTTAAACGCTAGAGAATGCGCCAATTGGATATTGGAGATTAGTGGAATGTGGCCATCAATGTCCATTTGGTCAATGCAAACAAATTCGGCATTTCTGCTATCCATCAATGTGCATTTTATTTTAGACTTTGCAGAAACCTAATGTATTGCATATTGTTCGCTGTCGAAATATGCTTTTTAGTTTCTAATAGCAACTTTAGTTATTACTAAAGTTTAAATTTTTTAAATTTTCAATTAACAATGTTGTAAAAGGTTTTAGATGATAACACACTTTTGAAGCATCCTCTAGGGTCTTAAAAGAATTCCAGAAACAAAATATTCCACGAATTATTAAAATGTAACAGAATATATATGCAACATTAGAAGCAATGCTTTATCAAAACATAAAAACAATGCTGTTACAAAGCAGTCAAGGCAAGTGAATAAATTTATACTCGTCTAATCGGCATAATTTTCAAATTGGTCAAATATCCTACAGTGGTATCACTCAATTGCAACTGAGACGACGGAGCGCAGCCTAAACAGTTTATTTTATTGCGAAGAACTTAATCTATAAACAAATTTAAAAAAACTGACGATTGTCCGCTGTGGAGAGTGTCAAACGCTTGATTGATATCCTCGAATTTGAAGCGATGAGTGATAAATTCGTCCAATTTCATTTTTCCGCCAGTGTAAGCGTCGACTAATTTTGGAATACTGTCTCTGGTCTTCCACCCTAAACATTAAAGTGGTACAAATGAATTTTAAAGTCTGTGGATAAGTATCGTGGAAATATGTGACATTTGAAATCAAAATTATGAAACACATAGCAAGTTTTCACCAACAAAAATCAATGTTATTTTATTACTCTACCATCCTAAATGTAGCGGAGACGAAGCTTAATAAATTTCATACCTCCAAGTGCAGTGCCCTTCCATGTTCGCCCAGTGACAAGTTGGAATGGGCGCGTTGAAATTTCCTCTCCAGAACCAGCCACGCCGATAATGCAAGATACGCCCCATCCCTTGTGAGCCGATTCAAGAGCTTGTCTCTAAAATATAGGAACAATAAGTATTTAAACGGAGACTGTATTTAAAATTTTTATTTTGAATGTTTTTAATGTGTGAAAGTTGGTACATTTCAGCATTGCCAGTTATGGGAACAGTGTATATTGTGTTATTGGCTATCCGAATTAAAAAATAGGTATCATGCAACACAGGTGATATAGGAATGGCCCAAAAAATTATAATTAATAATTTACTTCCCAGCCATATTGCAGAATGTTTTAATACTGGAACTTTTGGGGCCACCGGTATCCTTCGATTTGGCCATGCCCTATTGAAATAGTTGTCACATAAATATATTGGCTAACAACATGTTTAGTGAAGAAATCGGTGATTATGTTTTTGAACTCTTTAAGCAAATGTATAGAGAAAGTTGTTATCATTGGGGGACGGTGATCCCCCTCGGAGATTTCCCCCCTAGGGAAAACATGCCCGAACAACCCTTATAAGGCGTCAAACAAGCTTAAACTTAAGTCTAGACTTAGTTATGGGCCATTATGCGTTGTTTTCCCTAGGGGAATCTCCGGGGCGGGGGGGGGGGAATCTCCGGGAGGAAATCACCTAGGGGGAAATCTCCGGGGGAAATCACCTAGCGCCGTTATCAATAAATGCTTACCATCAAATTAACGTTGCCAACACATTCAAATGTGTAATCGAAACCGCCATCAAATTTCTCAACCTATAATATAAATTTATTCGTGTATTCAAATAATCGCGTAAAGCTTACCAAATACGACTGGAAACTCTTATCGGCTGGTGCATCTTTTGGATTAAGGCAATCAGTGGCGCCGAAGAATTTGGCTAAATGTTTAAATTATACTTTAAACACCAGAACTTGAAATAAAATTAGTAAATACCTGTCTCAAATTTGGAGGGTAGTAAATCAATAGCCACAATGCGCTTCGCGCCAGCCTCTTTAGCGCCCATGATGACGGAAAGTCCGACAGCGCCTAAACCCCAAACGGCTACAGTGCTGCCTGGCTCGACTTTACAGGTGTTTAGGACGGCGCCATAGCCAGTCGAAATACCGCAACCGAGCAAGCACACTTTGTCCAAAGGAGCTTTAGGATCGACCTGAAGACTAGTTCTGTAGTTAGAGGCAAAACTCGTTAAAATAATTTAAAGTTTGATTTCTAATACTACCCATACTAAATTTTTCAATTTACGAATAAAAATTTACTAATAAAACATCATATTTTCTAACCCTAAAATTACTGGACAATTCTACACAATATTTTTGCATAAGTGTATTCCAAAGATTGCTTACTCGACAAACGGAAATTCCAGCCACGACCGTGTATTCTAAATTTCAAAATAAAAATTCCATTTGTCAACGCTCAAATTACCCGAAAAGCTGGAACATCCCATGAAATGAGCAATTTGCTTTCCTTTGCATTTGAAGCGACTGGTGCCATCTGGCATAACACCTTGTCCTTGAGTGACCCTAAATAAAATTAATCAATGTGCGCTTCTTCCATTACAAAATACCTAATCGCTTGGCAGAGATTCGTCTTAGGATTTTTGCAATAATCGCATTCTCTGCATTGTGGCACATATAATGGAATTACTGAAAATATTTTATTACGTGACAGACATATATAGGAAACAGTATTTAACACTGTAATAGCGGGTAAATCCACTAAATAACTAACTCACTCGTGTTATTTGTGGACTGCGAAAAACCCGACATTCGGAATTCTACTCCGATTTCTACTTTAACTTTGCTATTTGTAAGACGATTATATAATTTTAGGGTTAGCAATTTCAAAATATGCTTTAAAAGCAATGAATCGTCTTTTTTGTTCCTTAATTAATATTATTTTAAATTTGTTTGGATTAGGTTTATTTTATTGTTTTTTGTTTTATCTGATGTGGAAGAATACAAATAATTATTTTGAAACAATTACAAAAATTTGGATTCGTGTTCCGGATAATAGGCAAGTACTACGTACCGTGATCTCCCGGAGCGACGTGGTCAACTCCTTCACCTACCGACTCAACGATCCCCGCAGCTTCGTGTCCCAAAATGCACGGAAAGATTCCTTCGGGATCTTTGCCGCTCAGAGTGTAAGCATCCGTATGACAAATAGCGGTAAAGAGAATCTATATAGTTTCAAATTAGACTTCAATTAGGTTCAAATTTTAAATCAAACCTTAATCCGAACTTCGCCTCTTTTCGGCGGTTCCACCTCAACTTCTTCAATCGCCAGAGGTTTGTTAGGTTCCCATGCAACGGCTGCTCGGCATTTGATAGTCTGAGAATTGTTGCAAATTAAACTCAAAATAATAGTCGCACCTCGAAGGGCTTAATTAAAAAATTTTTTCATATAGACAGAAAATTTGTACAGAAAATCTTGTAGGCAAATTTCGGAAGGCTGAACTATGTGTATTTCTCCTTATACCCTGTGTTATGTAAGTGAATACTTGGATACAAAAAAGTTAAAGTTTTTCAGATTTGGAGACCTTTTGATCAAAACTCCGAAGATTTGTTTATCTCGATCTAACTCTGTTTTATTGAATCTTCAGTTTAAATGTGTCACACAGGCACTTTAGCAAATGCATATAGCAAAATAAAATTTTACCTGTCCAGCTGTAGCGCTCATAATTTCAGTAGTACGGATATTGGATGCACAATATATAGGATTGCCTTTTATGAATAAAACTGACGTAAACAAAGAAGCACAGAGATTACTCTCGCCGCTTTTTTGCAGTGATAAATAATTGTTTCAAACGAACAGTTTCGATTTGCGCAAATTCGAATTGACTTTCTTTGGTTGCATTTGATCGGAAGATGTGATAGGAGAAAAAGATTGAAACATCGTCGAAGATCTTTGAAACATTCCGGATTTAAACTTATTCCTCGATTGCTCAATAATATATTTTCAGTTCCATTTCTTTCCTATTCCAACTTAATGGCTGCGTGAAAATTTTTCATCATTACTTTATCCTGTTATGTGCCTTATCGGCTCTTCTACCAACCGATTCGTATCATTTATATTAGTGTACTACCTGGTCTTAATTACCTGTGATAACTCACAATGCACAATTTTCTACACAGATGAGGAAGAACAACAGACACGTGCGTTACCGATTTCAATCACTGGGTGAGTTACGGCTTTGAAACTTGAAGGTCGCAAAAAAGTATGGTCATATCAAATTTCACCAAATGTTTTTAGAAGAAAAATGGACCGATTCCAAACTCAAGTGCTCGACCTATTGGGGTTGGAAAAGCCCTCAGGCGATAAAGCTGTCGCGATGACTGACAAACTGGCTTCCCACTACATGTCTCATTTGTACAGAAAAATAAATCGAGAAGATGCAGACCAATTTAATCCTAATTTTGAGTAAGTAAGTTGGTGTAAAACTATTATTTAAAAAGCAGAGAATCAATCAAAATTTGTAAAAGACAGAGTTTGAGGCAACATTTTAGCAAAATTTACGACTTTTAAATTTTCGCTAGATGATAATTGGAGTATAACACCTGCAAGAAAATTCAACTATGTCTCGTAAAAACTGTTATTATTCCTCTCAATCAAATGATATCAAAGACATTTTGCTGAAATGGTTATACCGTATTTCCTCCACTAAGGGCCCCTTATTTTTCAATGTCCTTCTAGGGGCGAGCCTTATTGGAGGAGGGCCCATATTGGTAGCTTATTTTTTAACCTTCGCTGGCTGTGCCGGCGAGGGTTGCAAAAAGCGGTTTTATGGGCAAAAACGTTTTTATCACTTTTTGGACAACACGACGACACTTATGGGGAGGGGGCACTTATTGGAGCCGGCCCTTATTGGGATAGGTTCTTGTTGGAGGAAATACGGTAACTTTTAGTCTAGAGCAATAAGGACGCTCATTTGTCTCTTTAATATATTTTCCTCCAGGGGCCGAAATAGGTTATGTTCCAATCAGAAGTGAGTAATTGCTCCTTTGTCATTTGCTGTATCCGGGAAATTTCAAACTTCTAATTCTATGCATTATTCCATATCATTTACATCATTCATTATCCCTTTCAGCTTCCTAAACAGCCAACTCGATAGTGAGCCGAATTTTGACTTCGAAAACATACAAGAAGACAGCCATAACTCAGATACCATTGCAAGCTTCGCTCCGACAAGTTAAGAATTATTACCTGATTTACCATATTCATAATTGTAGTTATCTTATAGAGGTGTCCAAGAGCGATTCATCGACAAATGAAGTTCACTTCAATTTATCAAATTCTTTCGAAGATCTACGTTTAGTCAACGCAAATCTCTACTTGATTTTGGATCAAACGAACATCAGCTCAAATGACGTCGTCATTGAGGCATTTAGCGAGTTGATTTTATATATTTTTATCGTATATTTCATTACGAATTTTTAGAACAAACACTTCTCGTGTGAATTTTGAAGGATTTCACTGGCCAAATGGTTCATCAATTATAACACTGAATATTACGCGCATATTTTTCTCGTGGCTCGAGAATTTGCGAAATTCACAACAATTGATAGTCAAGTTTCGAAAACCAAGTAAGTTTTTGTCGTTTACCTTAAATGATATCCGACATAACATGGGAGAGAGCGACTTTCATGGTATAAAACTATTTAAAAATTAACTGTTGGCACTATTCTAATGAACGAGATAATATAATTTTCAACAACAATTTTTATACTTACTAAAAAATTTATTCATGATTCATAATTTTCAACAACAATTTTTATACTTACTAAAAAATTTATTCATGATTCATAATTTTCACATTTCCTCTCCAAATTAATGTGACTGTTCATCTAAATTATAACATTTCATTTTCATAACTTTAAATTAGTAAAATTTCTATTTTTATGTAAGTTTAGTTGCTGAAAACGACGTAGTTGAATTTCATTGTTTTGGCGTAGCCTTCTTCCAAGAGAGTGATCATCATACAGTTAGACGGTTGAAGAGGAGTCTATCAAGTCATATGGTCGTAGAAGAGAATTGGGATGAAACCGAGAGCCAGGAAACAGTTCATGAAGAAGAGCCTATATTCTCGGCGAAATCACAACAACGAAGCAGTTCTGCGAAGCATGATCTATTGAACCGTGTGCGACCACTTACAGGTACTGTCAAACCTCGGTATATAATATGACTCTATAAGCATAACCTAGATATAAGCATAGTATTGGGCTGAATGGAAGCTGCTGAGATTAAGGTTTGACTATATGACCATTTCATATGTAACGCTATCATAAAACTTAGCTAGACAAAAAACCTTTAAGAGTAAATATTATTGAGTCAAAAAAAATTGTCATGGCTCGATTTAGTAGCATAGAATATTATTACTCCCTTATTGTTATGACTCTAAAATGACTTTAGAATATGAACTTCTATGAATGACAAATAAAAGTTTTATTGAGATAAATCGCATTGTGTTCTCTCATTCTAGGACGACGCTGTAAGGTGCGCTCACTTTATGTGGACTTCAAGGATTTGGGATGGGACGCATGGGTGATTGCCCCGACTGGATATCAAGCCGATTATTGTGATGGCGACTGCTCATTCCCACTGGATAGTTCTCTCACACCCACCAATCATGCCATCGTACAGACGCTAGTTCATGTATTGGATGAAAGACGGTATCAGATTTGTATTTCTTATCATGAGCTTTATTCTCACTATTTTCAGAGCATCGCCAGCCCAATGCGCTCCGACGGCATTGAAGTCTCAAAGCATTTTATTCTTCAACAACGAACGAAACGTCGTTATGCGCCGATATCACAACATGCGAGTCCGTCAATGCGGGTGTAAGTAAAATTTCATAATCAATTTCACATTCACTTACTCACCTTTTCATTCCGAACTGCTGCATAATTCCACAAATTTGCCATATTCCTATAACCCTCATATAATGCTCATGCTAAATTCCTATTTGATTCCATTTCTTTAATCGATTCGCTTAGCATAATACCGGTGTTAATTTAATTCATAATACGTGTATTACAACGTTTAACAAAGTTTAATAAAGAATTATAACAGCAATGATTTATTGTTTATGCTTAAAGTGGGTATTATCCAAAAAAGCACAGTGTCGTATACATTTGTAACATAACGTAGCTAAACGATCTAACATTACACATGCGCGAAGACATAGTGACTTCAATATGACATAATGCAACAACTTTTTGGAGATATTAAACTTAAAAACACATTTTTTTCAAATAAATTATGTAAATCCTTGCCATCAAAAATGGCCAAATTCAAGTTAAATATGTCCACTTAAGTTTTACTGTTAATAATATACCTAATTTACTTTAAATTTTATTGTTTCCATTTTATTTCTTGTAGAAAAATAGAATGTAAAAGTACAATAATTTATAAAATTTTAAATATAAACTGTAACCTTAAAATAAGGCTTTTTGTCACATCGTGGTCGCTATATTTTAAAACCATGATAACATTCATACATACAAGATGATACCATTACTTAATCTTGTTTTTCATCCTCCTCAGGTGTGCGCTGCCGCCGCCATTGGCTTTGTCTGAGAAGTGCGCACACACAAACGGCGTAACAAAGTGTGGCCACTACGCTCAAGTTCAGGAACAGGTCCAACTTCTTTGGGCAAGTCAATTTGTCATAACAACTAAAATACTGTTCACTGAAGCAAATATAAAGTAGTTAGGTAAAATTTGCATAATTGTAAAATAAATTGTTAGGTAACATTAGCATTGGCATAGCCAAGCCTGAACAAATTAAAGTTATAATAACTTACTCTCCAAGAGAATCGGTATATTGTAAAGTTCCGGTCAGCAACTGGCCCACGTTTGCAAGAAAAAGTGTGATTCCAACCGCTCGCTGTGCAGGTAACACTAATTGTTGAATATTAGGCGGTGATTTGGGAAACCAAAAGTTAACAGTTCCAACGATAGTCTGAAAATGAAAATATTACACAAATTTATTACAGGGCATACATTATAATAAATTATAATTATAAACTTACATGTACAGATTGGGCCACCAAAAGGCCCAATCCTATCCAAGCGTGATGTGAAGTGAAATGCACGTCTTTTGTGAGATTCTTGTGTCCAATTATGGCGATGATGCCTCCGGTAGTGAGAACGATGGATAAAAGGTGGAGAATTGTGTGAATTGTTTTTGCCACGAGTTTCCCTTCGTGCCGGTAGAGGCGAAATACTATCAAACCTGTCACAAACGGGACGATCAACAACTTTATAGTGCTAATTTTAAATTTCAAAGTGCATCCTACCTTCTCCTTGAAGAAAAACCAGTGCGGTCGTCATTAGCATCCCGTGAAGGTTGATATTTCCCACATTTCTGTTCGCACTTTGCGCGTCAAAATTCCACCGAAGTCCACCGTTGGTTGTCCCGAATACATAAGCTAAATATGAGGCGTAAGTTATAAGGTATGTTTATTGGTATTCACCTGCCAACCCAATCATAACAATTCCCGACACTTGACTGAGGGCTGCCACAAAGTCGAAGTATTTTAGATGTCGCTGGTGTTTAAGCAAGGTATCTTCACTGTTTGTCGAGAGTGTTTTGCTCAGGGCGTCTTTGGCGTTCAAGCCGATCCCGTTAGCAAAGAAGGCATTTCCGCCCGGCTTATAGTCCATTGTAAGGATTCAGGACTGATAATCCGGGATATTTGAGGTTGTTCAATAAATTGATATAACAGATAAATATGCTCACGTAAACATTTAAGTAAGGAAGGGACAATTTTTGTTTGGGTCGTCCAAAATGTGCTGTGAGAACGTAAAAATTGCGACACTAGCGAGAAATGTCAACAGATGGCAGCTGCGGTCCTTCCTAACAGTTTTACGGTCCTTATCATTCAAGAAAGGAATTACATTGCCGGTCGAATTCCTCAATGATTACTTCACTTGGTCCATGAGTCAAGCAGTGTCCAATGACAGAGAGGATTTAGCCAATCAAATAAATTGTCGATTTTGAGAATAACAGGAACATGAAGTAAAAAATTTATTCATCCGATGAATACAAAAAATTATCTAGCACACACAACATTGCTTTGATAAATAAAACTTTTTACACATTCTTTTTATATATTTTCATAGAAAAGAATATTGTTACTTTTGAACATCAATAAAGCCATTTATTTAGCAAACTTTGGACCACATTTTTACACTAATATGATTTCGAGGACCGATAAGGATAAGACATAACAAAAATTATGGTAACAATTACTTACTATATGATAATAATTATATTTCTTCAGGATCGTCACAATGCGCAGTCGGAACAAGCGGATTCGATTTATACTTTTCGACATTTTGCATACATTCTTTGCTCAGAAAATTAGAAAACTTGTAAGCAAAGCATATATCAATGATGGCTCCACGTCAACAACGAATGAAATTTTGAAAGTCCGAATTGAAAAACACAGCGTTGCGCAAATAGACGCTTATAGGTAAGTGCTTTCACTTATTCATAAATTGAGATCGGCATTTACAATTTGTGAAATCACTACAAGAAACATTGATTCAACGACGGATGTTTAGCCGTTTTATCAAACAACAACTGTTTTACATCTAGAATAATAAAGTTTACGAGTTCGGATTTGAAGTTTGAGTATAATTTCATATTTTAGCACGATTTTTCTCAGCTTGCCGACCGCTCTACGCTGGAGATGTGTTCCGGGAAAATTTTACCGCTTAAGAATAGAATATAGTGCAAACAACTGCAATAGTATGCCTACCTGTGAGAGAATTCTTACGGTGCGGATAGCAACAAATATCATTTCGCGTTTTCATGAGTATACCGCAACAATATCCTCTGAGTTGGCTTTCAATCTATTCAACGGATGTGTCGTTGAACAAATTATTATGCAGGTACTACTTTAAATTCACTTTTCGGAAGAAATACTTTTTACTATTTATATTCACATTATACAGGTAATTAAAGAGATTCCTGAAGAATCACTTCCGACGGCAACTGAAGTCCATGTTGCGATGATACGTCAACCCAAAAGCGAATACTCTGACTATAAGATTTTCAGTGTAAACGAAAATTTGCATTCATTCTTTGGAGTCAGAAGGTTGGTCCTTTGTATTCTGATAACAGAATAAATGTTTGAATATAATTTTCAGATTACTTCAATCTGGTGATGTCTTTACTTATTGTAACAAGAAGACTGCTCAAACATTTTTCAAGGTTTCTAAATTTTTATTTCCCCACAAGTAATGATAATTTTTAACAAATCTGATCAGTTTAACTAACTGGCTTGTTGCATTAGCATACATTGTGATTGACACTCATAAATTAAGGTTTCTTTTGCCAAAAATTCTTCATTTGACGACTCTCCCCACTTTGTGCATGCCGAATCCGTCAGATGCTACCAAACCGCCGATGTAAATGATTTCTTTCCTGGCCGACGTATAAATACAGAGGTAGATTTTATTCCCGACTCTGTCCACCACGTAGCTACCAAAATACGAAATGTCATAATGCCGTATATGCAAAAAGCAACGGATTCGTCTTCATCACACAACAAGATCAAGTCTGCTCGTGGAGTCAGTGGCGCATTAAATCAAGATGGCCCGGTGGTGATTTTAGTTGCTGGAGGCGCTGATGGAGGGCACCTGTTTATGAATTATCTATGCGATTTGTTGTGTGTCAATTTGGTAGAATTCAACTGCTTCGATTTTTGGCAAGTTGGAGATGAAAAAACCGAAAAGCTTGAAGAAAAATTTGAGAATGCTTTTGGCAAAGGTTTGTTGCATTTTATGGTTTTAATAAACTAAAGAATTTGATGACACTAAATTCATTTAATATCAAATTAAAATTAATTATCAGTATTTTTGAAATGTGACGTACTGTTAATAGGCAAAAATTATACATAATTACTTTTGAATTTATCACTACACTCCGTTATTTAGAGGTGATTCTGATGGAAAACTACGAAATGAATTTTTATAAAAAAAATAGAGATAAAAAGAGACACTCGAAATCGGACTATTTGCAAAGTTTCATTGTCCAGGTTGTTAACAACTTCCCGTCCCATTCAATCCAGAGCCGATTTGTAGTATCGGAAAAATATCATTGGCCCTCGAAGGCTGTTTACATGGATGACTACGGTTATAAGAATCCTTAAAACTTAATTTTTATTTAAAATTGTGAAAGAAAACACCAAAATAACCTATGGATCGTAAGTTTTCAAAAAATTTCAGCGAATGCCTTCACTCCGTGTGTTCACTGGGTACAAAATGTTTCAATTCTAAATAACCCAAATAATCAATCTGCGGAGCCAGGTAAGCTAGATTTTATCAAATTTTTTATTCTTTGACCATTTAGCATCTTCTATCATTGACACGTTGGTAAAGCGTATAAATTCCTCCGAACCCAATATGATCATCATTTTGACATGCGAAACTGAGGAATTGTCAGAAGTACCGCAAAAACTTGCCAAAATGGTTCACTTTGAATTTATACTCGAAGAAATTTGCAACAATGACAGGGAACAATTTTTCGAATTTTTCCGCAAGAAATTTTCTTCAGTTCAAAGTGACTGGTTCCTGAACGCTACAAGAGTATGTTTTTTAATTATAGAATCAAAATATTCTTTTAATTAGGGATTTTCCCTTTCTGAACTCAATCAACTCCTCGATGATGCAAGAGAAGAAGCACTTCAAAATAACAGGTAAAGAATTATTAATAAGCCAGAAAAGCCGTAGTCTTTTTTATTATCAAAGAAGCCTTATTTCACTGCAAAATGGGCTTATTGATTTTGGGCAATCAAAGTTATATTCTCATATCTTTGAGACTCAATTGAGCTTTCCCAGAAGCAATAACGTATCCATGTTTCACAATAATTACTGGAAGACCATATAAGACCATTAGAAATTTACGTTAAAAATTATATTCTCAAATGACCGAACAAGACTCATGAATTGCTAAAATTCAGTTTTCGAGTTTTAATTGTTACAAGCTTTTCATACTGCAGCAACTATAAAAATAAGTAGTAAACACACGTAAAAATATAATAACACGTACAAATGACTCATTTCAGGAATGTTATTTGTCATTCGGACCTTGAAATAGGAATCAGAAAGAGAAATAAAGCAATCGGAAAGTTAATTGGGGTCCCAGAAATTCCTAACATTACCTGGGATGACATCGGGGGATTAGAGGACGTAAAACAGTTCATCAGTGCGAGCTTACAACTCAATTCGATGACCTCAAACAATGATTTGACACTTCGAAGATCGGGAATAGTGCTTTATGGCCCACCTGGCTGTGGAAAGACACTTATCGCTAAAGGTAAGTTCCGTAGGATGTTACTTTTTTAATTGCAGCATTGCGTTTTAATACTAAACGTCCTTTTGTTTAATGATTCTATTGTTTCTATTGAAGTCAAAGGAAATATTCGTCGAGAGAATATAAGCTAGGTTATTGTTGGATCGAATTTTTTGTCTTAAAAATTTTTATTTTTCACTCCGAAGATTAAAACATTATTGAGTTCGTTTCAGCAGTGGCGAATGAATTTCAAATGGCGTTTTTAAGTGTAAAGGGCCCCGAGCTATTGAATCAATACATTGGGCAAAGCGAGAAAAATCTTCGAGAAGTATTTGAACGCGCAAGGAAAGCCTCACCTTCAGTGCTCTTTTTTGATGAACTTGATTCTCTAGCACCAAATCGCGGTTCGGCTGGAGATTCGGGAGGAGTTATGGATCGGTGAGTAGTATGTTATTTTGCACTGAACCGATTGAAAGTATGCTTTTTCGTTATAATAGATCCGAAGAAGCAGATGGGACTGCATTTGCCTATTTTCTAAATCATGTAAAACTAACATATCATGATTCTATTGGGATCTTCTTTGTTAAGTAGAAATGATTAACCTGAGTTCGAATTTTATCGAGGGATCTTTTTTGGAATTATGAAAATTATTTCAGCATGGTCTCCCAGCTGTTGACCGAACTCGACTCTATTCAATGGAGAACCGACAGCACCGTTTTTGTTATGGGCGCTACTAATAGGCCTGACCTTCTGGATCCGTGTTTACTCACGCCTGGAAGGTGATAACTAAATTTTTTGGATTGTTAATATCTGATTTAATTTTAGATTCGATAAATCAGTTTTGGTCAAACCGGCCGATGATATTGAATCAAAGGTCAAAATCCTTCGGCCAATATGTCGGAAAGTGAAGCTGGAAGAAGGACTAACTGTCGAACAAATAGTACGGATATGAAATTCCACTCTATATTATTATTTTAAGTCGAATTAGTTTAGGCTCGGAAGTGTCCAGCATTAATTTCCGGCGCTGAACTCCAATCAGTTATGTCGAGTGCGGCGATGAACAGTATTAGAGAAGCCATTTACAAAATTGAATCCTGCATTTCGCATGAAGACAAGCAAAAAATGGCTGAAGCAGAAGAAATATTCGTTTTGGAACGACACATAGATAACGCACTCTCTGAAGTATGATTTCGAATTTAGTTGAAATTAAACGGGATTATACTGATATTTTGGTAATATTTAGTACATGTTTCAAATATTATGAAAATTATTTTCAAGGTCAGGTGATTAAAGATTCCTCGATAATCGAAAAGTCGAGATTTGCATTTGCTTTGGTTTAATTACACGCTATTTCAGTTCACGGGTGCTATGACGTCTGCAACATTACAGCACTATGCAACTTTAGAAAGGGATTTGTAAATTGGAGTCACAACGGATATTCAATGTACACACTCCAATCGAACGTTTCGGAGTAGCATAAAGTTTAATAATTTCTACTCATTATGGAAACTCGAAATTTAACGTCTTTCAAGTTTGCATCACAGATATATATTCAAAAACATTGTTGAAAAGATCAATTTTATAATCTTATCGTCATTTCATGTTCTAATTACCGTAAAAGGTATTATAACTAATTTAGAAAAACTCGTTTTATTCAAAAATTAAAACGATTATAGCGATATACCCTAAAAAGATTGTCGAGTCAGAGATTTTCATAGAGTCTAACTTACTCAAAGAAGTGTCTCACTGTTGCCTTTGTAATGTAATCTATCCACGCACCTTGTTCTCCTTCTGAGCTATGTTTCTATTGTTAAACCAAATTCAAACTGAATAAACAATGTACCACAAATAATGTTTACGGATCCTACTCTCGCAACTTATAATAATCACAGAAGACGGAAATCAACAGAGAGATTAATCAGCCAATTAGATCTTTACCTTAGCCTTTCGGTGGCTGATTGATTCCCACTGCGAAGTGGACATCGCCCGAATTAAAGACAACCGGCGCCTCGACCTTGACCAACGCCGAAGCGCAGGTAACACCCCACAGCTTGAGCCAACTCCGTTAAAATGGCGCCGTTTCAGCCAACCGACCCAATCAAATCGTCGCCACTCTGCCAATTGAGAACCAAATAAGAAAGTGCCACCGCGGAAAGGTGGGATTGGAGAGGAACATTATTCCTCTCCTTTGTTCACAAAATCGCCGATCAACCCTCACAAATTGCATTAACCGATTGGATTTGACGGCCGACCATATTTGTGCTGGAACGTTGTTGTATTGTAAGCGGATATTTTGTGTTTTATAAGGCTTTTGACGGAATTGATTGATTTAAAGTAAATCCCTCAGGATCATCACAATTCTTCTTAAAGTTCACAATGATTTCAATCTTCACATTTAAAGGACTTTTAGATGAAACTTTCGCAAAGATAGTAAAAGTAAAAAAGGCATCCCACGAAACCTGACAATAGTGTACCATTTTGTGAAGAACAAAAATTAATTAGAAACATTTATTTTTATAGTTTTTGTAAATTTTGAAAATTCATGCGGTAATATTTGAAACGTAACACAAGTTTTTTAATATTTATTCTAGTAGCTTTTAATCGCTTTCGGGCAGGAGCCTGATGCGTTCAGCAACATCTAAAAGGTCACTCCACCTCTAACAGTTACTTGAGTCAACATTACGTCGCTCAATGGCGACCGGTGCGGCCTGTTTCGAGAGTTCTCAATTAGCTTTTTTGGTCTTTGGAGCCATATTTGGCACACTACTCCTTTGTGCAGGATTTCTAGTAATATTGCTTTATTGGGCCAAGCATAAGCGCTGGGGTATGTGATAGTTTTATTTACTTTTCACAATAGTTTTGTGACATTTTGTGCAATCTCACTTTTAGTGACCCTCGATATTCCCGGCTGTGATAGGTTCACTCGTTGCGCGACTTCAAAAGGCAAACCGGCGAAATGCATGAGCGATTTTAGACTTCCAGCGTTCATTAATAGCCGTCGTGTTCATCCCACTGCTGGTAATAACAAGCAAAACAAAACCATTGTTTATGGTATTGACGAGATAGAGAATAGAGAGACGTCAGCGGAAAAAGCAACCGATTTTCGAATCGTCAATTTCGATCCAAGACAAGCGGACGATGTTCTTCCCATTATGCAGGTATTAATTGGAACTTTCCTGAGAAAAATCCGATAATGGCGCATAACGTTTATAAAAATATGAAATTTATGTGCAGGGGTAAAACATCTTCCCCTGTTAACCAAGACCCATTTCTTCTGATAGCGCTAGATTATTGCAGATTAGACAATTGATTGAAAATTTTTTAATGAATTTTAAATACAAGGATAAAATATGTTCTGGATTATTTTTATCGTTTTGAAATTACGGGCCTTTTTAGGATCCTTCAACAGACATATCCGAAAGCGTTGGCTACTCCGTTACAACTCTCACTAACGCCAATCACGACGTTATAATCGATAAAGTGGACTCAACTCTTAACAACAAGCTTACTCCCGGTCAGTAATATTTGTTTCAGTGGATCCATATCTAGTTGTCCAGTGGTTAGCAGCGAGAATGTTATTTATTTTTGCAAAATAGTACCAATATGACTCATTTTCTGGAACAAAGTTTTAATGTAAAATAGCTAATGACAAATATTCGGACAAAAGGAAATATGAATTAGAGTGAAACAAAACTTGTTATCCTATCTACAAAATCTAACTATCTTTAGGACAGTATAGTCATGTTTCTTTGATTTTGTAGGAGACCAAATTCTTGGGGTGGAACTCTCATTATGTGGTTTAACATCAGCACAAATCCAGGCCATTATGCTACAGTTAGCATCTTGCAAATATAAGTTGAAAATTCGACGATCTGACGTACAGCTTGCGCCGAAAGCCGAATTTAATGAGGACCAAAACAAGTAAGGTTAATTTTTATGCAGAATTGATAATAGCGTCGCACTCAACCGCGTTCTGCAAAGTTTGAGATGCGAATCTTTTGATAAGCGGTTTGTAAAATGAATGAAGGTGTCCGCGAAGCGCGAAGTTTTTGCTAAAATCGTTAGAAATGCGAATTTTCATCTCCTTGCTGATGTTCAGCATCAGCAAGGAGTTGGTATCTCTATTTTAATAGGCTAGTTAGGATCTCTGACAGGTCCAAATACTATTTTAATTTAAAGTTTTATAAAGTAAGGATATATCTTGTTAGATATATACGTGAGTTAGACATAAATCAAAAATATACAATTTTAATTTTGCTATAAACCATAAAACTTAAATACAAAATAACTTCTTTTGTGGGTTGCAGAAATACCACCAACACGGATTTTGTGGAGCAAAAGCTCGCCGTGGTAACGCATTCGGAAATTGTAAGTTTGTTCGTTTAATTGTGTAGTGATTTTAATAAATAATTACTTTTAATAAACTAATCATTGGCTATGTTTCCGAGATCATTTTAGAATTTTAAACATTACAATTAATTCCTATCTGACAAAGTTGATATGTTTCCAATTAATTTTGCATTATTATGAATTTTTATATGGTTTTTATTTGTGCAAAAATTGGAAAAGTGAAAACGGGTTTCAATCTAAATTTGATACACGCGTACCACTTTACTTTAAAAATTATGAACAATAAAAATAAAATTCAGTCATCTACTCCATCCGCAACAATCGGCAGCCCGCCTCCGTCTCTGCCTTCGAATTCTCCACCGACGAGTTCTGCTGATGAAGACATCCATTGCAATCATGCGAACTATGTTAATTCTGCTCCTCAAACTGCGCAGCTGGAAATGACTACCGCGAATCCTTCGAGAGGAAATGAAGAATCCAGCTGGAATAATACACAAAACGCTATATCTGATCAAAATAGCGACACATTGAAACATGGTATAGTTTAGTTTTCACTTCGTAAAGAAGGCAAAAAATGACTATAGCACTGATTTATTCAAGAATTACTATATTTCTATGTAAAAATATTATCTTTATTTAAGAAAAATCAGCGGTTGGAAGCGATGTCCCAGTACATGTCACCGCTAACATTTGCAACAATACGGGACCCACAATATGTAACGAAAATGTAAGCAGTTCATACAAAACAGTTTTGTAAAAGATCTTCAAGTTCATTAAGGAAGTCAAAGAATTGAATAATGGAATTGTGAAAGAGTCGAACAATAACAAACAAACCGATCAGCCTCTCAATAACGGCACTTCTAACGGGTCAGTTTTGTCATCCAAACATCTAGACTTATACCATGGATAACATTCGTTTCAGAAATGATCCAAAAGTGATTTTGTCAGCAGAACAATGCGGCACATTGGAAGTTAATAGGCGGAGATTGGAAAATGAAAGGCAACATCTCCGTCAGCTTGGAATCATTTGATCCTTTAGCGATAATATGTCTAAATTATCGATTACTTTCGTTCTTTCAAATATATTTATTATGTTTCTGTTAAATAATAGATTCGTTCACAAAATTAAATTATTTCCATCGCAATCAATAATAGGAAAACAGTTCGATGATAAGTTATTACTGGGATAGGAATGTGCTTGAAGTGAAGTATACCGGAGTGATACTGCTCGACCATTTAAAGCGTATAATATGAAAATAAAACGGGGACAAGGGTGCTGAATGTTGATATGAAAATCGGCAAAGGACTAGCGAATGATGTCAACGCGGCGTTGCGTTCGTCGTTCTCTTCGACGATGCCTGAATTAAGGATAGGAAATGTTTTGCTAAATATGTATTCCTTACGCAATACAGCCTTGTCACAATAATCCGAGTCCATCGATTTTAATGCCGAACTGTCTGGAGGGATCAGTTTTCGAATTATTTGAGAGACATATGAATTTAAAACGTCCGAAAGAAATTCTACACAGAAATAAAACTATATTTTATGATAAATTCAGAAAAAATAACCCAATATTACTAAAGTTTAGCGATTGTGTTTCGGAATTATTGAGATCAGACCGTATGCGAAATTTTTATATAGACCTCAACCGTATCATGCGGTTCATCTACTACCAGTAATACTACTTTATCAGGTAGTTCAAATAAAGTCACAATTAATACTGAAATATAAACAATACATTACGAAAATTATGCAATTTCAGATTTTAAGCAGAAATCTAAACAAAAGTAGACTAGAAAACTATTCGAATTCATAAATGCAAATGAACTTTTATGTTTATTGTTCTTTAGTAATACCGATAATGCCACAGGCGAGTCGTGCTCCAGCCGCTCCAGTACTCTTGCTATCGGGGGCACCACCTTTGCCCAAATCGTCGGGTTTTGCGTGAACTACAACTGCTCGGCCAACAGCGCTATTGCGTCCATTCAATGACACTTTTGAGTCCTTGATGTCAATTAGGACAGAGCCATCTCCCTAAAGAATTATAATTCAATTTAACTGAAACATTTTCGCATATCCCTGAATTAAATCTTTGCGTTTTATTACATGCACAAATTTTTCTTACAGTATTTTGAATTGTTTTAAATAACAAAGTATCGATTTTTATTAATTTCTGGAAAATTGTAGAAAGATATATTTTTGGGAAATAGTTTTTGGGTGTATTACTGTACAATAAAACAAACCCCTGCGTGGATATTTCCAAGATCACCAACGTGTCGTTCACTATCGTTGGGGCCGCCGTGGTTCACCTTGTCAGGGTTGAAGTGAGGTCCAGCTTCGGCGCAAGCCTAAATAACATTATATACCGAGTAAAACCAAACACATATATAAACTCACCTTTCCATAAGCGCCATACACGTGGACGTGAAAACCATGGTCTCCAGGAGTCAAGCCTGCGATAGTGCCATTTACCTGGAAGATGGAGAAGTACTCCAGTTAAGTAAAATATTTTTAAGTGATACCACAACATGTTGATCAGAGACTTGATAAAACTCAATCGCGCCGAAATATTTTTGCAATCCGCGATCCGTTTCATTGGTGGCACCGTATAGAAGGGCCTTAGCATGCGTCACTGTAATAAGAAATTGTTTCAATAAGAAATGGGGTTCACTCCGGTATCTCGGCCCCTTTTTATCTCATTTTTTTGAGGCATACCATGTGTAATTACCTCATATTATAAAATTAATTCGTATTTTTTTATTCTATAATATGAAGTAAAATAATGGTATGCCACAAAAAATGAGGTGCCCATATACCGAAGTGTGGCCACGAAATGCTATAAAAATCGAATCCAGAACTTTACCTAACGCCGTTGATGAGTGCAATAGAGATAATAATAGAAATGAAATCGCACAAAGAATCATTCTGCAATGACCAGGATTAAAGTATTTGTTTAATGCATGCATTGTTAGGTAATGCAGAGGTTTTCTCGTTTGCCGTCAGTTATAACTTTAAGTTATTGCTCGCAAGTTTCAATTCGATTATATTGGCAATAAAAGGTCAATGATGTGAGCAAACATGACACAAACAGGATTTGTTTTTTAAAGTATTTCAAACAAAGATTTTCTTGGCACAGTTCTATAAATTTTCATGGTACAGTTACAAAATGAAATAAGGAACACAATGAACAAATCCTGAATTGCATATTTACAAGACCAAATTTCAAAGATTTCAACCATTCCAAAAATGTCCTCAATGACTTTCCACACATTCGGAGATCTTGAAATGTCACGCTGATTAATAAACATGCAACTGTCAGCGTATGGGCCAACATTGTTTTCCAACAACTTTTTTCTCTCGGCTGAAGTGATTGCGGGAAGGGGCGTGTTGTCTTTGTGCACAGGTAGAGGGAAAATAGAACACAAGGGGCTCCCATCATTGTGTGGTGTCACAATGGCCCACCCTATAGATCGGCTCAGGAGTTGTTGTGGGTTTTGGGGCAAAACAAAACAACAATGTGTCAGAAAGGGCATGCAAAAGGAAACCTGTTTGCAGGTGAATTTTCAAGATTTTTCTTCCACCAAAACCAACAAATTCACCTTCGAGATAGACCAGCGATTATCTGATTAACCGAATTCGACGGGGTGTGAATAACCTGCTCTATTTCAATTTTGTTTTGTTTGTAAACGACAGCAAAAACTGAACTGTTTTAAGGAAACATGGATTCCCATTTTATACCAATTGACATCAAATACGAATTAAACTTAAAAATTACGCTTAAATATTGCACTTTGTTTATTCCAATTGCAAATTGACGACTTGTGACACGAGATTTGCGCGATTACTCTAGAACAATTATCTCGGATTACTTCGGCCAATGCTACTTAACAAATGTTTCCTTGAAAAGATTGGCGTGCACGATTTGTTTAGTGAATTATATTGTAAAACAAACGTAAATAAAACGCTTACAATTTATTTATAAAACACATATATCCAAGAGTAAAATCGACAAAGCTCGTGAATAAGTTAGAAGCGAGTCGTTTTGTTTCGACAGCGGCCTAAATGAAGGCCTATAGGAAAATTATGTCGAATATATACAAAAATTCTAAAATAGAGTTAGGCTGCAGAATTTGCAAGGAATGAATAATGGGACAAGGATCATGGACAAATGGTTGAAGCACGCAATTGTTATTAAATAAACGGATGTATGGCAGCAACACATGAATGAAGGAACGCAACAAAATAAATGCTAATCAAACAGCCAAAAACACAAGGCGACAAAATAGAGGGATTGGCAATAATAACGGGATAAATTATTTTGTTAGAGACAGAACAAAGCCACGATTAAGGCTGGGATGGATTGGGCGACAAAGAGAAAAGCACATCTAATCACCCTAAACCGCAAGTGTCTCTCGGAATGTCCGCGACTGTATATTTCGTAACTTTTTTTGTACCCCCGCTAGAGGGGTGTGTGATAGCTCATTTTGTAGGTCTCGACGAGTCTAGACGGAAATGCAAAAAATTTTTTGGCGCAGATATAAAAAAGTGCCACTTTTTGGCCAAAAAGTGGCAAAAATGGGTGTTTTTGACTCTACAAAGGAAAGTTTTTTTGTACCCCCGATACAGGGGTGTGTAATACCTCATTATGTAGGTCTCGGAAAGTTGGTATACAAAGCCGCAAAAATTGGGGAGCGGAGATGTCAAAAAGTGCCACTTTTTTGCCAAAAAGTGGCTTTTTTGGCCAAAATTTGACATTTTTCAAACACAATCATCTACAGGGCTGATTTTTTGCACCCGGGGGTTTTCGAGTATGCTGAATCCGAATCCGGGGTCAAAAACATAGTCCTGGGTACGACGGGGTACGAAAAAATTTTTTTCCAAAAAAAATTTTTTAGCCCATTTACCCAGAAAAAAATTGGTAGCGGCGTAGCCGCTGTGGCGCTCCCCTAGTAATAACTAAGTGGTCTAGATTCATGGCATGGGATTTCTTGTCAATTTTTATTTTGATTGAAATTTTGGGAAGAAAAAATATTTCAAAGTAAAACGAAGTCCAAATATTGTTCGAGTGCGAATCATTTATGATTATATTTTTCCATTTTGAGTATTAAAAAATAATAACGTAGAATGTTCCAATAAGTAGACAGAATAGTACATGGAAAATTTAGTAAAGTTACAAAAGTGATTTCCATGCAATTGTTTTCTCAGCTTATTAATGTTTATAGTGGATGTTAAAATCTTGTTGAGTAGAAAAGTGAACATATTCTGCTCGACCCAAATTGGATCATAGGAAATGCACAAAGTTAAGGCCAAGTTTAGTAAGTAGTTAAAGACATTCAATTATTACTCATACTATTTTGACTACAAAGGAATGAGTGATATAAATATTACTAAAATAATACATAGAGAGCAACTATGGAGGTGTGAGAGTGCTCACGTGACCAGTTAAAATGCAAAGGTCTGTATTAACTTCATCCAACGGCGTAACGTCCGACGGAGTTTCGATAGAGGGTACACTAGAAGGAAGGAGAGTTCCAGCGTCATGCTTATCTGCATCAATACGGGGTGAATCAAGTGCTGAGGAACGAACAGACTTCAGAACGATCATCCTGAAAGAAAGTATAATAAATTATGTAAAAAGTCCAGGTAATCACTTACGAATCATTGCCAATAACTTGATATTCCTTGGATGTATCGTGCAAGTCCTGAGTAGTGAAGCCGCGAAGAAACGATCGACCCTGTAAGTAGGAAAATACTTCTTTGAAATGTACAATAGGTATTTTCGCGGTCCTATTTGGCATGAAAAATATTTTTGTTTATCTTTCGTTAAAGAACAAGGTCTAAAAATAGATTCTCTACTACAATTACTACTACTGTAGTAATTTGATGTGTGCAGAATGATTTATTAAACGCGTAAATTTAGCATAAAAATGGCCAGGTATAACATTTCGTAATCAATGTTATTAAAAATGTACGTAAAAACATACCTGCACACCATGCTTATAGAAAGCTAATACAGAATCCGGTAAAGCGATTGCAAAATCGATTTTGAATCCAAATTCGAAAGAAGTCGTCATTAGATCAGTTACTTTTTCCACGCCGTCCAAATCCGTCAACAAAATCTAAAATAAGGTATTATTGAGAATTAAAAAAGCAAAAGAGCGAACTTGGTTATCAAAAGCGACAAAGAGAGTATCTCGATCGAGTTGTTTCATTGTGACCGCTTCAACTCTTTCTTTTCCATGCCAAGAGAAGACTTTATTTTTGTATGGTTGCATAGTCGTCAAATCGAACAAATCTGCAGTGTCACCGGACCTAGCCAAGAAATGATCAATTTTCCCGGTATCATTGAAGTCGACTACGTGAAAATCGAGTTTCCCCATTGTTTCCTTGTTTTTATATACACCAATGCAAATCTGAAAAAGATTTTCTTAACATACCAATGCTTTCCGATTTAAGATATTTTTATCTTTAATATGTTCAAAGCAATTAAATTTTTTTTCAAGTTCTTCTTTTTAATTGTGTAATTATAAAAACATATTAGCTTAATAAAAATTACCAAAGGATAGTCGGAGTTTGACGCAGCGGAGCCAAAAATTAAGCTGAAAGGCTGGAGTGGGTATGCGGGTAGGAAATCGAGATCGAGGCGCTTTACCAAAATGAATCGTGACAGTGGTGTATACCATTGAAAGAGGAGAACTGTTCGCTGTACTGCGCAACCCATGTAGATGTTGGAGTTCGTCACACTCTTTTCCACGCAACACTTTGAGCAATCCCTAGAAAAATTTAGCCAGTGATAATTTTTTAAAATTTAAATTACTCCCCTACCAAACGAAGAACTTTATAACAGAATCATATAAGTTTGGGAAGTTATTTTAATGAAAACATATCAGATTTGTAGAAATTAGTAATGGGATTCATGGAATCGATAACTGATCTTCGATAATTCAATCTAACGAAGGAAATACCTTGTTTCTCCCATTCGAGTTGTTGTCAAAAGCACTTTAGGGGTGAGAGATTCTCTTGGTTTGTATTTTTCGGGAATTTTAGTCATCCGTTTTGTAATCCTTTGCGTTATCAACTGTTGTTGCATTAATTGAAGAATGTCATGGCGATACAAGTATGGGGTCTACAATATATACACTATAAATTTCTAAGATTTCTTACAAAACCACAAATACCTTCCCCTGTAAAGCGATCATCACATCATCGATCACATAAAGCCATGAGCACCGACTTTGGTGTATCTGAACAAAAACTCTTTGTACCATGACGATAATCGAGAAATTTTTAATAATTCAATTTGAGTTAGAATATTTTAGATGACCAACATGGATTTTTAAGCAAAAACCTCCCGCAGAAGTGAAAACATTTCATTAATGATTAGTAACATCAAGGTATAATTATTTCAGGTAATTAAGTGTAAATCAAAACTCTGCACTATTTTAATTACTGTAAAAATATATTGTTTCGTTTATCTCGGACCATCTATGCAATATTTTCAACTTTTACATATTATATATTTTCACCATAGAGACTATTAGCTAAAAACATGCTACAAATGTCCGAATGCATTCTTAAAGATGCTTGTCATCATTTACCACGAGGGCAATTACCTCGTGTTATGGGGCGACACTGAGAAACAACTTTGTTAATAATAATCACTTACCATATTTAGCGAATTTTCGTGCAATTCACACAAATCAAGCGTGAAAATGCCTTCTTCCGCTCCAATTATCAAATATTGCTTTTGATTCGCAGGATGAGTCCAAGGTGCACAACAGTTGATCCTGTATTTACAATCATGGAAGATGTTAAAGAAGCATGCACCCATTGAGACTTGCGGAGTTGGTACAAGCCCGAAGCAAGTCATAGGTCGGCTCGACAGAGGTGTATGACCTGCCAGATATTGTCTTCGCTTCACTTTGCCAAACAAATGAATGTGATCTTTGGCAGGGAAGGGAGCTCCCAATGACATAGAGCGTTCTCCTTTATTTTTATGACGTAACCTAAGGGTCTGATCGAGCCGCGAGAGAAGCCTACTGCTTTTTGTAGACGAACCTGGCATTTGTCCTCGGACTGAGTCTTCTGGAATAACCCAGCTGCTTGGACGCGGTATTGATTTTCGACGAGACCCAGCATTACGGCTGAGGATACAGGAGTCGCTGTTTTTGTCGGTTTCGCTATCCAAAGAAACCTCATCGTCGTCATTGATTACGCCATTATTGTCGTTTAGCAACGAGTCGCCACCAACAACATCCGGCAAAGGTAACTGGTCTTTGGCAGGCAGTGTTTTATCCTCGTGATAGGATGGAAGGCGGTTTCTGGCGTTTAAATCGCTAAAATTGCATAATTTTTATTGGAGTACAAGAATTTATGAAAGTACTTACAAATCCATAACAGGAGCAGATATCCTTTGCAAATCCTTTTCATTATTTATTGCGTTCTCTAAAATTGAAAGATCAAAAGGAAATCGGATTTAGTTTTACCTATGCTCGCAGAGAGATTTTGAAAGGAGGATGAACGATTCCTATAATCCGGGTTATTGACGCGGTCCAACAGTTCCCTTGTTAATCGTGAACTCAGAGCTCCCACAACGAAAGGATGCGACTAAAACTGATTTAGAAAATGATTGCGCTAAGGAATATAAAAATTTATTCTAAAAATTTTGAATTTAGTTCATTTCAGACTGGGAAAGAAAGATTTATACTTTAGCATTGTTAGCATCGAAAACTGTAAAAATTTAATTTGATGTTAGGCTTGTACTAGGTTTAGCCGCTAAACGCTAAACTTCAGCGTTTAGTGCTTAAGCTAGGTAGAAATTCCCATCTTTGCTAATTTTGTTCAACAATTAGGAGAATAATTTAGAGCTCCAACTGCGGCCATAATTTATGATTTCGGGAACTTTGTTCGTTATACAATACTAAAATCACGTATTTTAAATTAAACTAACATTCAATAACTTGTCTGGCGACGGTCTTTTCTTAGGATTTTTAGTCAAACACGACTTTACAAAATCGTGAAAAGTTGTGGACCTAAAATAATCCATTAAACGTTCATACAAAGAGTAAAAAGTTTTACCATTTCTTTTTGTCTTTCAACTTGGGCACTTTGTAGCTTGACTTTGTCATCATATACAGCACTTGCATTGGAAGCATATCGAAGAGAGGAGGCTGCAGTTCTGCCAGTTCTATAGATGTAATCCCAACGGCCCATACATCACACTCAACGCCATATCTAAAATCTTTCTTTATATAGCCTTGAGATACTAATTGTAGAAACCAACCCTCCTCGTTGTTCCACATTAGCCACTTCTGGAGCCATCCTAAATTAAGAAACTGATTAAAACTTCATGCATATTGCAATAAACTCTCACCAATAAGGCGTTCCTATGAAGGATTTTCTCTTTCCAATAGTTGCAGTTATTTGCGCAGCTACTCCAAAGTCGGCTAAAAATATACTAAATTTTATACCTTGGGTTTGCATATTTTAAAAATTTTCATTTTCTTAAATATTTTTGTGCTTGGGAATATTAGTTAGTCTATACAAATTACTACACGCATTGGCAAATGCAATTGAATCATATTCTTTAAATTTCAAACAATATATGGCAGGTTACAAGGTAAGCTATATGATAGCATATCTTTAAGATTTAAAGAAGTCAGAAAAACTTATTTTTAAATATTGTTGGAATAAACAACCTAAAATTACCTAATTTGATGTCACCAGAGTGTGTAAGTAGAATATTGGCTCCTTTGACGTCTCTATGGATCTTTCCCATGCGATGTAGGTATTGTAAGCCTTTAAGAGTTTCCCGACATACGAATGCGATTTGTAACTCGGTTAGCGGCCCAGTCACTAAAGACAGCAATATAAAATAGAAGCAAATTAATCACGATCGGTACTTTGGTATATGTCTTGCAGAGAACCTCCACTGCAATATTCCATAACAATCCAAAGCCTATCTCTGCGCAAGTAGCTCCCATAATAGGAAATGATGTTCGGATGACGACAATCTTTTAGAACGAGAATCTCTTGCTAAATTTTGTAGTTTAAGCTATAGATTAGTTTAAGCTACAATAGCTAAAGCTATTGTAGTTCTTCTACCTGAATCGCAGTGAAATTATCACCGGCTTCGAGCTTCACCACTTTCACCGCTGCCAAGTCACCGATTCTAAAAGATAACATTAACGAAATAATAGAAGAGATAATCAAACCTAATATGACGAGCTTTGTACACCTCTCCATATGTTCCATGACCAACCTGGAAGAGAAGAATATAGATAAAAGAAAGTTTAGAAATTCCAATAATCAAAACGAATAATATTAACCATAAAATCAATGCATCCTTTTAGATTCATATTTTTTTTGTAATTCAGACATATTATGTTCCACTGTTTCAAGCATAATCAGATATATCCGGGAAATAAAATTTTTTACAAAATAATTCAGTGACCGGAATTAAATTAGTCGTATTGAAAAGTTGGTCTTTTCGACTTACTAGCAATAAATAAGCAGTGAATATGAAAGAGTTGATATTTCCGAATTTCATAAATTTTTCATTTTTCTTTTTTTTTAAGTAGAAAACGTACCCTTTGAATGAGTTCATAGTCATCTGTTGGGTCAGTTCGTTTAATTACTCCGTTCATGGTTCAGCCAAACTTGTGGTAAAGTATCGTTCGTTAGTTCAAGTTTCTTCTTTCATATTAATGAGCGTTGGTTTGATTTCCGCACAGATTCTTTGAGAAAACGGCTCACTTAATCGTTAAATAAATGAAAAGAAAAATGTGCGCGCAACAACGGCGCTGCCGACTCGGCAGTGGTTGTTGAATGTGCAAGGAGCAAACAACCATTCAAAGGCTTATCCAAAGAAGAGCACTTCGTTCAAACCGGAGAGGAAGGCCATATTGAACCGCAGCTTTGAGAGATAACACAACGCCAAACCAATTTGAATGCTGAATATTCCTTTAGAGATGGTTCGCATTCGAATGCTTCATTTTTCGTTGACGTGGACCAACAGAACTCAGGATAGTTAATACAGGTCCAATCTAGCGCACCTGTCTGTCTGAACAAATTTTATGATCCAGTCATGATAATGAGTTATACCTTTGTTTGGTTTTAGCCTTTTTTGCTTAATTGGTTGGCTCCCAAAATATAATTGCTCTGTTAATAAAATGATCCATTTTCAAGTGGCTCTTTGAATCTTATTTGTCTCCTTAAACATTTTGAGTTTATGCTTACTGACGTTAAATTGCACTTTCATTGATCCCTATGAGCTCTATCGCATATGCTGTCATGATAAAATGTGAACCATTATTAGCAGACGTAAATTTGTTTCTAATATTAATGCAAAATTGTTTCATGTTTGGACCGAAAACGTTTGATCATTTTTCCATCTCATAATCGCCTTGCTGTTTTGAACGTTTTCGATCAAATTATGCGCATGTTCTTCCTGAAAAACAAGTGGGAAAAAAGACATTGTTTACAAAAATAAGAGAGGCGTTTGGAAACAAAGAGATGATATCTTTCGTATAATTCTCATTCGTTACCGTTAATTACCACACAGTGTTTTATTTAGGTTGCGATCATGACCACGCACCATAAATCGCAGCAACAAACTTGGCTCGAAAAAGTGCTAAATTTACTTCTATCTGCGGGCGGAATCATCGTCTGTTACAGTGCTTTCAGTGTTTATCAGGAAAAAATGTGAGCTAGCCCAAATATTTCGCGTTTTATTTCATTCAGTGTTTAGCACGAGAAAAAGCTATGGGGAGAACGACGAACGATTCAGTTATATGCAAGCTCTGGTCTTCGTTCAATGTGCGGTGAATACTGTGGTGGCGCTTGTGGCGAAGCGAAGTGGACCGAAGTCAATGGACAATGTGCCTTTCCTGATGTATTCCATGTGCAGTACCAGCTACTTTTTGGCAATGTTATTCAGTAACCTGGCGCTTGAGTGGGTGAATTTTCCAACACAGGTGGGATTTGTTATGCTTAAGAGTCAATCAAAAATATCTGAAACGGAGCACACGTAGATAATTCGATAATTTCAAATTTATGTCATTTTGTACCATGAAGCAGGCAATAATATGTCATGAATTTCCTCGCATGTTAGTTTTATAAAACATGCACTTTAACCGATAACGTCCATATCTCTCGACTAAAAGCTGTTAAATTTATTTCTATGCTAGCACGTAACTTTGATTGCTATAATTAAGTTTAACTACAACCATAAAAGTGATTGTTTAGGTGTTGGGAAAATCTTGTAAGCCTATACCAGTGATGATATTTGGGGTCATCTTTGCTCATAAGCGATATCATTGGAAGAAATACGTCTGCGTTCTCGCTATGGTAATGGGTATGGCAGTATTCCTATACAAAGACAAGTCGAAGCCGCGTTCAGGAAAAGCTGATCTGTTTGAATTTGGCGCTGGCGAAATGCTTGTGGTAAGTTATTTGTTGTAAAAAATAAGTAACAACTTAAAGCTAACCAAAACCAATTAAGGTTGCATCGCTTGCAATGGATGGAGTAACAGGCGCTGTTCAAGATAAAATTCGTCACAACTACACAACCGAAAAGTGGTCAATGATGTAAGCGTTTGTGAATAATTTGCCTTTTACAACAACAAGCAAAAACAATTTGGACCAAATTGTCCTTCAAATTGACATCATACATTACAGGTTCTTCATGAATTTCTACTCTGCGGCATTCCTTGCAATCACTTTGACAGCAACAGGGGAGCTTGCAGCGTTTATTCAGTTCGTTCAAACATATACGTTTATAGTGCAAGACATGCTCATGTTCGCCATTGCGGGTGCTGCTGGACAGGTACGATATCAATTATTTTATTTTGGAAAATGACCGTTCGCTTATATTTTTCGATACAAAACCCTGACAAGACGGCAAAACAAAATTGTCATTTACCTAGTTTTAAACGCGGTAGGCCAAAATAATGCTTCGGGTGACTTTTCCTATGTAGAGAATTTATCTATTTATTTATTTATCTTTTGCCTCGTTAAATTTCAGTGCGCAATTTTAGGTTAGCCTCGCAACAAATTATATTTGGAAATAAACTATTTATTTTGTTAAAACTGGTGTCATTTCAGTGTTTCATTTTCAAAATCGTTACTGACTTCGGCCCTCTACCTTGCTCAATTGTGACAACTTCGCGAAAATTATTCAGCCTATTCATCTCTGTTCTTTTGTTCGGCCATCCGTTCAGCACTCGACACATGATCGGCACAGCTATCGTTTTCAGTGCGCTATTTTACGACGCTTTGGAGAGCAAACGAGCACATGATAAAACAGGGTATAAACCAGTGCCAAAGGAAGGATCGCCAGTGGCCGCAAAGGACTCTTAATATGATTTTTTAAATTTTACATCATGTGATTATCGTGATAACATTCCTGACAATTTTTGACCAATTTAAATCATCTCTATTCATTGTGTCGTCTGTTGTTTGTTCAGTTTAATTCATTAATTTGTTTGGCCAGTTTAATTTAAAAGTAAATTTAAAGGCGTAGCAAAAAAAGGACATTTATCGTAAAGAAAAGTCAATGGGTGCAATCTTCGGGATCAATTTTGCCAGGAAATGATTTCGAGTGTGCTTCAATTTTGTATCAGGATTGTTGTTGAATTTCACATCCATAAACCAATTCAGACTAGGAAATTTATATTAGGGCAATCATCAAAGATACCTTGATTTAGTTGTAGCTTTAAGAGATATTGAGTCTGTTTAAAGTTTTTATAGTTTTGGTGTGACATTTTAAAGCCTTTACAAACGGAGTGTTTTCTAAGCTAATATTTTGCTGTATTCCAAATTACATTTCTGTTATTCGATACATATCATGTGATAATCTTGTTGATTTTATTTGAAATAAATAGTGTGAATATTGCATATAAACAGAAAGGAATATTTCGAAGTGCTTCATTTACATATATTGAAAACATTGTCCTTGTCGATCCACGCAGTCCCTGTATGTATTAAAGACTGTCCCACGTGACATTTGTAGAGGAAAAATCCTTCATCGCCGCATTTCCACTGATAATCTCCGTTTCTCCAAATATGCCCTTTTAGAACGTGGAACTCGGTTCTAGACGGGTCATCATCTCGTGTTCCATTGAAACAACCTAAATAATAGTGCTCAAATATTAACGCCTTCTGCTTATTGAAGGGCCTCACCTTTGAAATCACTTTTTACTCTCCGCCCATTTCCATATATGTGACAGCTTCTTAGTCGACCTTTGGAGAGTACATAGTAACCTTCTCTGACCAGATCGTTGTTTATGTCCACGCATCCCAGAATTTCGTTGGTAACACAAGAAACCTAAATAAATACAAAAATTAAGCACTTTCCATATACATAAACGACTCCTTCCAAACAACAGTTTCCCTAAAATACTTTGTTCAACATCTTATACAGCTTATATTTTATTGTCATAAACATTAGGTTTGGCGTCATACCATGTATCCCTCTCGTACATATTCCGACTTTCCATTGTCGCATTCATCCGCAATTTCCGTACCATCTTCAGAAACGGTTGGAATCTCTGTCGAAAGTTGGGGTGTGGTCGATGGTATAACTGGCTCATTGGTAGTCCTTGCTCTCAGCTTACATTTGTAATTGAAGCCATCTTCTTGAAAATTATGAGTTCCCAATGGAAGTCGAGTACCTCGACTTGTAACGCAGTTAATCACCTGAATTTCCTTGTATTTCCTTCAAATCTGTTTCCGTGTCTCACCTTCACAATCCCATCGATGCAGGTAACATTGAAAAAGGATTGATGAAGCCACACTTGCGATTCCTTGAAATTCTGACCTCCAAAATTACAGCCAGCTTTTCTGTCCGCGGAAATAAGTGCGAATAGTACGGCAAATACAACGAAATGACCGCTAATATACATTTCTTACATTAAACGCATACTCTTGGATAAATTATTTCGTACAAGAGCGGCGACGCAATTTCGTCCTTTTAGTGTAAAGTGGCAATGCGGCAGCGAGTTGCCAAGCCCTCCAACAAAACGGCTGGCTGCCTGGTTTGCCGGTTGAGTGACCACCTAACAACATTTATCTACCTCATTTCTTCCGTAAGTGCGAACCGGAACTTCTCAATTGGATAATATTGCTTTCCTTTTGGAAACCGGGGTAATAAAATAGGACATTAGTGATTTTATATTATGATAAACTTTGAGCGTTATATAACTTTTAAGCCTTTTCATTGACACCATCTCAATTTCTCGAGCAAGCGGCATATTTCCAAAAAGGTTTTTTAAATAGTATGTCAGTAATTATGTCTTTGCCTATATATATTTGTATTTAGCATTACGCTCGAAGAGTTTGATTCTCTGAATCTCAGTTAACAACGGAACGAATTCTATTCAGAATACTTTTTCAATTTAAGACACTTTTTGGAGAGGTAGCGCAACATGTCTGTTTTTGGCAATTTATTGAGATAATTCAAATATCACTCCTAAAATGCTAGAAATAACTCCCGATCACCCTGAAAGCTCGAACATCGCATATTATTCATCTATCGTAAATATGTATGAGTTCATGCGAAACACAAGCTTTATTTGAATAGCAAAACAAATTACAATCTCTGATGAAGAAAAAACATTCTTCGATCTTTCTAATAAACTACGAGAGGAAATTTGGCTGTGTATAAAATGTGAATTCAGCTATTTGGAAAAGTCCATATCACAGGTGAAGAGTGCGAAACAAATAACGTAAACATATAAACGAAAAATGTTTTAGAAGTTGATGATGTGCGGATAAAACCCACGGCGAAATTAGATTACTCAAATTGAGAAACAAGGCAATGCATGTGAAACCCATAAAAGGATGATCAGCCTGAGGAACAGACTCTCTCTATGTAACAGAAAAGAAATAAAGAGATGGGTTTAAGTGGAAACAGCGAAATATATCTATTAAAAATACCAATAACTTCGTAAGGAAGGAAATCACAGATGCAATTTTGATTTAGAACATGAATTTGAGTTCGTTGCATAAATATCAAACCGATTTTCCATAGCGAAGGATAAACCGCAATTCGTTGTTTAATTGAGCCAAACCAAGAACAAACAATAAGAAACATATACACTGGTGGCCGAAATTTTACGACAAATGTTCGAATTTTGCGGAAAAATGAGTTGACACATAAAGTGAAATGGTCGGCAGTGTCGTATGAGTCATCCATAAGGTCAATCAACAACGCCAAACTGTCCCTCACTTCCTACCCGCCAAATTTGAACATTTTATCGTAAAATTTTGGTCGCCAGAGTACCAAATACATTAAAATTCTGTTTATATATGTTCCGACGACCGCCATAAATGAATCATAATCGACGGATATTTCGATTTGATACCTTCGCTTAAGGCGTTAGACTTCACCAAAGCGCGTTGTTATCTGAAATAGCTAAAGATGAATGAACAAATGTTTTAGATCTGAAATAATTTTAAGATCTAGTATTTTTTGACATCTTGTTCAAACAACTAAAGTTGTTACCAAAAAACAAAGGCCAAACTTAAGGCCAGATTAATTTAGAATGTTTCTAAAAATCCAATTTCGAATAAATGAAATGTTTACTCGGTGTGGAAGAATTTATATAATTGTTCGAAGGCGTGGACGGTTTTTGCTTCTGTAGCTCGGCAAGTGACGGCGTCGGTTTGCTCGCCGACGGCCTCAGTGATAAATTATCAAAGTCGATGTTCACTCTGGAAGATAAAATGTGTAAATATTGGAAAAATAATACTATTCAAGAATATTATTTCTTCACATATTACATGCAGTTTCAAATAGTAAGAAAGGTATGAAGAGTGTATACGAAAAGTAAGCTCTTTGGTACGCCTAATTTATGTTACGTATAAATATAATAACATTCTTGCACATAAAATTAGTCTAAATAAAAAGATACTATTTATTTTCTTTAATTAATTCTTTTGAAAACGTTTAGTATTAAAATTTGATTTTACATTAAAACTGTGCTATATTTTGTAATATCTTTTGCAATAAATATTTTCCGGATCATTAAATCCTCACACTCAGTAGTGGTGCAAGCTCATTAAAATGACAGAATCATAATATTACGGAAAAGTTTTCACCAGTAACTAAAAATATACATACTTCCCCAAATCCTCCCACGTCTTCGACAATTTTCCAGATTCTGGTGTAGTTGCAGTCAACTGTGGTTTATCAGCAGTTCCATTTGCAGATCCATTCGAAGAAGCGGGCTGGAGAGGCATAGAAAAGTAATTCGGTGTGCTTACCGTCTGACCAAGACCAGTCATGTTAGTTGTAGCGGGTTGGGACGAGAAAATATCTAACAAGGGATCGTTGTTGACTGGTGGCGGTGCAGTAGATGGGGTAACAGTGGAACTGCCGAATATATCGTCTATGCTCGGAGTGTTTCCTGGTTGGCTAGGAGAAGTGACATTAGCGAATCTGAAATATGGAGCATGAAATCAGAACTTCTGTACTCGCATTAACAAACTCGGTTCATGATCTGTTCCAAAAACTACTACATAATAAAAAATAATTTGACGCTAGCAATATGTAGTAATTTTTTGTTTAACGTCTGTTTCAAATATTTTAACATTTGTATCAAGTTCGGTGGAAAAATGACCTAATAGCAAAGGTTAGGCTGAGCATAAAAAATTTTCTATTGTATTATTTAATACTGAATCCATATTTGTTAAACTTGCTGCAAGTTCAAAAGAAATTTGATTACTTTTGGCAAAATTTGCATAAAACTTATTTGACTTAGGAGCCTTTGAAACCAAATTTTCGTATTATTGAACAAAGTTAAAAATCTAAACAAAACGTTCATTTGGTTTGAAACCTTATTATTTTCCAATGTTTGCTGCATTCGTTGGTATTTATTAGTGAATTTCAGCGAAATTTTGAGAAAAATATTCGATAAATAAAAATTTATAATATAAATATAAAACATATGACCGTTAAAACTTTCGAAATATTTTTGGATTGGTAACAAAATTTTGTGGCACAACGAAAGATTGAAACTTTCATTTCCCACATTCAAAAATAAAAGTTGTTCTTACAAGTTTTGTGGAGGCGATACGGGCTGCGTCGAAGCGCCAAAAATATCGTCAAGACTTGGAGGCTTGATGACTCTTCCCATTCCTGCACTGTTCGTATTGGAGGGGAACGGTGGGGATGGCGCAGATTGGAAAAGGTTGGTGGGACTAGTGAGAACTGGTGATGTATCCATTGAGAAAAGTTGAGGTTGTGCTGGTGCTCCATTAGAGGCTGTCGCTGTGTCAAATGACAGAATCATATCCATCGGATTTGCGCTGCCGGTCATGCCAGTGGTGCTTACAGAAGAAAACTTTTGCGGAGTGACTACGGGCTACAAAATATTGACTATTTTTTAAATTATATTTGTCTAATTTTTAATATCGATAACTGACTACAATTTGAATTTTAATAAGTTCATATGTCAAAACCTACTCGAAGGGTAGAAGCTGTCTGTGCTTTAGGAGCAGCTTTTAACGCTGGTATGTTCACTGACATGGCACCAGGAACGTTATTTGTAGTCGATTTTGCAGAGCTGCGGGCTTCGGTGAAGTCACCAAATTCGTCGTCGTCATCATTCTCCGTAATCGGCGGTGTTCTCTAGAAATCAGAAAATTTACCTTGAAAAGGGAATTTATAAGAAGGGGGTGGGATTTTATAAGGCTGTTTTTAAATAAAAATTACCTCTCGAATTCCCAACTCCGGAGACCCACTTCTGTTGCGTCCATCTCCGAAATCAAACGCAGTAATTTCTTTTTTGTTACCACCAGCATTTGACTGAGGCTCATCGCTATAATTTAGAGCTATACGAAAATAAGTCAATATATGTTTTATGCTTACTCAAATCCAGAAGAAGAATAGTTTTTCTCAGATTTTTTCTCGTTCCAACTCTCAAAGCTAGACACTTTTCCTGAAATAAATTGTTTAAGTATCAAAAAACAATCATTAAAAATAATCCTGGAATTACCTTTCGTGACCATTTCTTCCTGAAATAAAATAACTGAATAAATGTAATATACATGCAAATTTACCTTTGAGAAACCTTGATATTTGTCTCGACTTTCTGTTTTAGATTTTCGCCTCTCGCCGCGCAGCAATTCATCATCTTGAAGCAATTCGATCACAGCGCGTACCCGATGTCGAACTTAAAATAGCTCACAACATTACTCAAGGAACAAAAATATTTTTCCAATTTTGCGTACATAATTATAAAGTTTTTTAACTATCGCTAATTTAAACATTTTAATCTTGAATTTGAGTACAAATAAAGTTTTTAACGTAAACACACCGTTTATTCCCTCGTCTTTTCCCCGTTCATCGTAACATTTATAACTTTCTAAGGCACGAAGTTCAAAAAGATGGTCCCTGGCAGTGGAAATCACTCGCTCGCTGCCGTTCTTGAGCAAATGGTTGAGCAGAATCAACGACTAAAATCATTTTTATGTATAATTATATAGTATTTTTACGTGTACATATTACTTCTTTTACCTTATATTAGTTTGCAAGCAGAACATTTTGTCGGGCTTAATTTTATTTTAGTTGTCTACAAATTTGCTTTGGCTCGCCTTATTTTTAAAATCTAAGGCTCCATTTTACCATAAAGAAGACATCTGTATGCAAATTTATGATTAAAATGTATCGTGCGGGGGAGTCATATAAGTACTCATTTACGCACGTTTTGTTTTGGCGCTCACCTTATATACACGCCTCCAAGCCACTTTGTTTTCTTGCAACATCCGTTTCCACAGCATGCCCATGATCTCAGGAAATAAATCGTATTGGAAAGTCATATGGGCTAATTCTTGCATTTGTGGTCCTGCAAAAATCTCAAGAGTAGGAAGTCAATTAAAAATGGGTAAATGCATACCTGTTGGTCCCCACGGGTCTTCGTTGGTAGCCTCGCGCACTTTGGCCTC
The DNA here is from genome assembly GCA_022814885.1 of Ditylenchus destructor. Taxonomy (NCBI): domain Eukaryota; kingdom Metazoa; phylum Nematoda; class Chromadorea; order Rhabditida; family Anguinidae; genus Ditylenchus; species Ditylenchus destructor. The sequence goes on from JAKKPZ010000005.1 coordinate 2,059,500, forward strand.
CGCCTCAGTGAAATTCATCACATAGCCTTGTCTAAACAGAATCATTGAATCAAAATTGAATTTTAGCAATTATGATACCGGAATATAATTTACAGAATTGATAAACTTCTGATTTTAGGATACTTAAATAAGAGTTTTTTCCGGAATAATAATGTCAAATCAAATCTTGAGAGAATTCCATTTCGCAAAATTTATGTTTCAGTACAGGTATATAGTAAATAACGTCCTGTGATAATAAAAATCAGTGACTTACACTTTATCGCTAATTTTCCTCATCTCATAACTATTGAGAGTGTTTTGTACGGATTTAGAAAAATTAGCGATGCCCGTGAGAAGGTCCGACATCTTTGGATATGGCGACGACGCGAGCGAAGACCTAAAAGTAAAAATAAAAATTTGCGATACAAAAAACAACAAATGTGAGCATAGAAACTTAAGAGATCTTCGACACAAAGAAAAACAATTAACAAGTAATAAAGAGCCGGCATTAAAAACATGCTGTTTTCTCTATAAATATTGTTACGGAGAGAGAAAGTAAAGGTGAAAAGGCGTCGGTAATCAATACAAACGGAATAGCAACCGGTGAAGTTGCTTTGTCATTCACTTCGCCGCTGCGGCGGCAATGTCACCACCAGCAGCGCATAGTCGCACAAATGCGCACAGTTCGCCCGTATAAAATAGAGACCTAGTACGAACAATCGCCACCGCGACGGGGATTTCTATGCTCATTTTGTCTCATAAATTGAACGATAGCGACGGATGTGACAGAGAACTCGAGAGATGATGGCAAGCGATACATCCCGCTCGCCACCGTTTGTCCTTCTTCTCCAATTAAAGGGGAACAGAGATGACAGAAAATGAAAGGGAAGGACAAACAAATTTCCACCGCGTGGACACAGAAAAGTCGAATAAACACGAGAATAATATGTGGAGATCATAATGTGTGTAAGTGGTGCGAAACCCACTTAAACCCCGGCTATTTGAAAATGGGGCAAACCCACCGCGGCATTGAGACCAAGAACCACCTAATCCAACTCGAGCGTTTGCCTGGTCTGAATATGTGGCATATTCTTGTGCTAAACGCCAGAAAATAATTGGAGTGGTGCGGGAAATTGAAACATTTATATGCAGTTAATTTGTTAATATGCGATAAAATGCTAGTCAAAATTATAATAAATTCGGCACTTTATTTTACAGCCAAAGTGAAATAGAGTAAAATTATGACATTGAGTTTGAAGAATTTTTTCATATGTTAATGTTGGCTTCGTTCACCATCTTCTTCACGCGAACCAGCATCGTGGTGTTATGTTCGAGGACCTCAAGACGCGCAATTTCGAATTTCAGCTAAAAATATTATATTAGCAATTATATTATAGCAAAAAGTCCCATCTAAACTGAAGGAAAAAAGTTTAACAACAGCTCTACTAGAGCAGACTCTAGTTTCAAATAATACCTCTGAAACAATTTTCTACCTTCCGCAAGTTTTAAATCACGTAACGAAAAAATATGGGTTTGGTGCTGCTAAACTTTTCCGCTAGTTAATATTTTAATTATACTTTGGCTAAAAAATTATTTTCACTCCCTCCAGGAATAAAATCATAAAAATTCACAGGCGATCAGGTAGTATAATATTTGATCTACTCTCGAAAGGGTTAAGGCGGAATATATTAAAGAAATATAAAAGAAAATTTTTGCAGATTTCAATCCATTCTTTTCGCCACTTTCGTCATATTTGTTTTTTTACAATATAGAAACATCTGAATTTTGAACATAATCGGCGCCTATATTCCTTATATATTTTTGAATTGTCAACGCACTAATTTTAAATTTCAGCAGACCCATTAGGAAAAATGTTATGGCAAAAATTATATAATGAAAACAAAGGTCGAAAGCTGATTGTCAAATCAAGAGAGTGGCTAGAATGGAGTCGCAATATTTTCTCCTCCTCTCTATTCCTGTATAATAAACAAAATAAGTTGATGCCGTTTTTCGTTAATAAAATTATTATATTTTTTTGCTGGTGGAAGAAAACATGAACTAAACATAATAGCGCGAATTAACAACTAAATCTAGCGCGAATTATTCTATGTCAAAAATGATAAATTTACTTTCAAGATATCTGCCTGCAATTTCTTGATCCTGTCCCACAGTTCCGGTTCGTCGTATTCATCGAGTTCCGAATTTGCCTGATCTTCTGGCAGAGTCACGTGTTTCGGAATGACGAAAATGTATTCGTTCGCGTACTTCTAAATTTTTATCTCAGCAATATTATCTCAGCAAAGAACTCCACTGTTATTTTGGTCGCTTATATTCGTTTTATGTTACTGATCTTAATTTATAAATAATTTCTAAACAAAAAGTGCTACTTCATATTTTCTAAATATTTCGATTTCCTGAAATTAGATCAGTTCATCGAAGCCATTGTGAGGTTTCTATATTTAAACGAAAAAGTACTACTTTGAGGGTTCATTAAATTTATTGTCGCCTGATTTGATGAACTACATGTGAAATATAAGATTTTGTAAAAATCATACTTTTGAGATATTTCAATTGGTCAAACCTGAAATTGGCTTAGAATAATGTCAAATTTGCCCTTTTGAAAGAGACGATTGAATAACTTCTTGCGCAACTCCTCAACACCCTGTTTGCTGTCGTCCTTCTTAACAATCGCCGGGATAATTTCATTTTCTACAGTTTTTGGCCATGCTTCAACGAATTCATTGAAGTCTAAAATTATATTCCTTAGCACCAGATTACATCACAAAAGAACTAAATATAGTAATAACCAAAACAAGAAAAATATTCGTAATGCCTTTATTTTTATATTTCTTCACGAGTATGACTTTATGTGAGGTATAATATGAGATTTTGAAAACAAGGTTTTTCAAAGACTTGGGTATCAATCGATATCCAACTGGATGTGTCTATCCTAATAACAACAAAATACTTACAAAAGTTCACAAACCCACGCGTGGAGAATCCAAAGTATTGCGCCTCGTATTCTCGGTCAATTGTGGACGGCATATCTATTTGCTGAAATACAGGCACGATATAGCCGTAGTTATAGATATGGAACATTATTCAAAATGGGATTTTTGCCATGGATCGATTAAAAATGTTAACATTGAAGAAATATAATCTTTATTAATATCTTTATGCGAAGTAAAACGGAACAAAAAAATTGAGATCAAGTTTAAATAAAATATGAAAATTTTTCCGACAGCTCGAGTATTCGAGATGCTTAATCGGTTTTTGTCCAGTAGTTTTCCAGCGTACGTCTCTTCATTGAACCTGAAATGGCAAAGCTAAGAACTCAGTTCATTTTCTGGAGGAAAATAATTTAAAATCCTGGCCTTTTCCAGTTAAAATATGGTTTTCAGTGATTAAACGAAATAAGCCTTAAACATTGTTAACATGTTATCTTTTAATTTTATGCTTTCGCACAAAAATGAGAATGTACTATAAACAAGAAGCATTAAGTCGAAAAATGAAAGCGTTAAATTTTACAAAGATAAATGTTAAAAATGCTTTCAAACATCTTTTTTTTCCGTTAACGCTTTCGAGAAGCTTGTTTCAGAATACTTTAATTGCTTTAATGAATGTAAGGTTAAAACATGAAAATTCGTATTTATGCAAGCAGAAAGAATGCTTTCTTAGCAAATTAGGAGATAGAAAATCATGCGAGAGACATTTATTTTTAAATTATTCACTTGGTGCAACTAAGACTATGTAAAAAGTAACATACGTCAATATGACTTATACCTGATTTTGGCGTAATGTTCGTTTTGTTCTGTAACGGAGTCGTTGACATTCGATCAGTTACTATGGAAAGGCGACATGCAGATGGTGTTCTGGGTGTCTCGGGAGTTTTGCACCTATTCTCGATCGTCTCCTCTGGCGCAGGCGGATCCAAAAGAAAGGGAAAATCAGGTTTTGTTGACACTTCTTCCGTAGTGCCACGTCTACTCGTTTCGACAAAACCGAGACAGTCCCACACACGTAACTGATCAAGATCCATTGTGGCGAGATAGCTATAAAACCACATATAAAGAACAGCACGAAATAAATGAATCACAGAAAGAAAATATACCGTCCGTTAGAACTCCATGTACACGTGCTTACCTAAATAGAATTGCATTTGATACGTTAAAAATTTTTTTATTCCATACATAAGATTTGTGTCCTCCAAACTTAAATTTCGGTTTGGGTAAATACATTGCTTTCTTTTTAAACATCGGCCAGTCATCCTGTCTATACTTGCGCAATTCCTAAATATTGTAGATTGAAATATTACCGTAAATATAAGTTACCATACCTGTAAGTCCCAAATAAGTGTGAACCCGAGACTACTTCCGCAGGCAAGGTGATCAGAGGTTGGCGAGGCTGCACATTGCACGTAAATTGAGTTTATAGTGGTCCCGGTGTAACACCTTACTAAAAATTTTAATGAAGGTCAATTTTAATGAGGAATACTTTTTCCTAAAAAAAACCAGAATTTGATACTAGGAAATTATTCCTCGCCCTTAAATAGTTTCCAAACTATTGCGTTAACAGAAGTTGTATTGTTGTTTCAGTTTACGTATTTCACAATCATCGGCATACCCACTTTCTATTTCTCCTTTTGAAAATGTCGACCTATCTCATTGGATAGCACACAAACAGAATCAAATTATACCTGGCGATGTGCTTTTGTCCCACAATGAGTATTCATATATCGAATTATCGGTACATGCGGCAAAGACACTGGAGCCAAATCTGTCAACACTCAACGATGTTATCCCTTAAATAATAATTCTTTATTTTCACCGAAATATTTCACCTCAGTCATTTGGATTTACATATTTGACATTAATATTACCTGTATCTCGTGATGAATTCTGCGGTACATTCAATGTGAGAACTGGACTTGAAGAATGCTGGTACCGAAGATCCCAAAGACGGATACCGCTACAGTTATATTATTGTTAAACGATAAATACTTAATACATAAATAAAATTACCTTCTTGATGAGTTAGAAGCGGACAAGAAATAATTATCGTCAATATATATCACACTTGTCAACGCAGGTGATAACGAGTTTGCCTTCTTTGGTGTAGACGCGCTTCGGTGAGGACTCATTCGGCGTTTTCCTTTCTTCGGTGTATTTTCCACTAAAAGTACACATAATGCGCGAAATAGATACTAAAAATTTGGGATAACACATTTAACCTTAGAGGACCTAAGATTACTAACCTTTTGGTGAGAAAGAAGATCCCTCGATAATTTGAAATCCCAAAAATTTTATGTTTCGGGATAGTGGCTGGAATATTTGACTTAAAGATATCTCATGTTTCTTCTGACACAAAATAAATTTTGTGGATATTAATTTTGAAGCAATAAAGAATATTAATACAATACGGTTACCCTTTTTGCTCGTTGCAAAATGGGTAATATGAGCTATGAAGATAGACTCAAGAAACTAGACCTTCACTCACTTGAGCGTAGAAGAATAAGCGCTGAACTTACTCTTGCCTATAACATCTTTTTAGGCAGAACTAACCTCCATTTCAGCGACTACTTTTCGTTCTCAGCAATCGCTCGACACTATCCTATGCTTCGCACTGAAGGTACAAATCGGGTAACAAAGAGAAGTTTATTTAATAGAATAGGACACCATTGGAACGCTCTCTTAAGGAGGCATCCTGAATTCTTTAAGCTAAACACGCCTAGCCTTTTTCGAAATGTATTAAACCATCTGAGCAATCTAGAATTTCATGAAACGTTCATAGATATTACTTTCTCATATAGTCAGAGGGACTAGGCAGGTCAACTGTTTATCGGGCCGTCTTCGTCACGGGATCCCTTGCGGATCAGTGGGTAAAGTTTTTTATTGAATGAATAGGTAGGATAACTGTATATTTATCGGGTCGTCTTCGTCACGGGATCCCTTGTGGATCAGTGGGTAAAGTCTCTTATTATTGTTGGTGTCCACTGTACTAATTTCTGAGAAAGGGTTTTATCTATTTTCCAGGAGACGCAGTTCCAGGATCAAGTGCCTATGCCTCCTTTCAGTAAAGCCACCGCCTCTCAGCCAGCTTGCCGCCTCTCAGCTCTGCTCATGCTTCCTGGCCGCCTCTCAGCTCTGCTCATGCCGCCTCTCAGCTCTGCTCATGCCGCTTTGACTAGCTCATGCTTACGCTTACTAATGCTGCCTCTCAGATTGTGCACATTCAGCTCCCACAAATGCTCGCTCGAAACGCATCATATCGCTCCACGTAAGATCCTTATAGTTGTTATTGTATCCGGTAGCCTCTAAATCTCTACCCCTATCTTGCCTCTTATTAGTTTACATCGTCATACATCTCTCGATTTATCTTTTAGTGATTAACTGTTCTAACTTAACAAATAGTGTTCATGGTCTTACAGAGGGGAGTTAATGCTATTTCGTGTCGTGTGGATATTTACATCCAGCAGCGAGCACTCCCCAAAACTGGAGGGGAGTTTAAAAACATGGAGTAGCGACCCATGTTCCCGCCATGGCTTTTCAGGCCTCTTGGGCTAATGAACACTTTGTGTTATCTCTGAACAGCATAATCCTGACAATACTCTCCTACAACAATTTTATGTCTTTGTAACTCTTAAGAGGCACCCTCTAACACGATCTATTAAACTAGAAACTCTACCGGTACTTGGCTTCTTAAAGGTGAGGATGTTGTGAGTTGATATCTCCGCATAATATGTCTGGCGCTCAATCCACTACAGCTTCTATAAACATAAACACACTTCGACAACTTCGTAAAAACTTGTTTTGTCTCTCTATATTCTCACGTCAGTGTATGTACTATGCCTCTGAGAATAAAATATTCAATTCAATTCAATTTGCTAAATAATTCATAGCAGAATAAGGATTGAGAGCGAGATAGAAAATTTTAAACTCAAGTACCCAGAAACGAAAACTTTGGATCCTCACATGTCCAGGTTAACACAATAATTTACTCCGATACACTGCATAGTTGTCATATAAAAGATGCAAATTCAAGATTTGCCGAGATTCAAGCTTACAAATTTTAGACATTTTTGATGTTATAACGTGATAATGTAAGTATATGTAAAACAATTTCATGGATTATGGGAGGGTTAATTTGACTTTTTCTTTTATTGAACACTAGAAAGTGCGTATAATTGAGGACTTGACAAAGGTTAGAGTACCAGCTTTTGTCTGCTAGATATATTAATACCTTTATCCGCGTGAGCATGCATGAATTTTCTGTGTGGTCTGTAACAAGGCGTAAGTCTGTTCCCGATCACTAATTTTTCTGTTGACATTCTTGTATCCCAGGCAAACACATTACCATCTCTCGAACCAGTTAAAAAGCAATCTACAAAAATATTGTTACGAGATTTTGCAAATGAAAAATATGACAAACATGGATTTTTTGGCCAGACGGAAATTGCTCGCGCGGACTGTTCATGCCCAACAAAAGATGCTGTACATGTCGGCTTCTGATCATGAATGTCCCATACACGAACCTGTCCTTGAGAACTTCCAGAGAGGGTAATCAGTTGATTTTCCTTTGATGGCATAAAGCACATGTCCATAATCACACTGCTGTCGGCTTTAAAATCTGAAAAATTGAGACTAATATTGCTTGGGAAATCAATATTATTTAATCAGCAATTTACCAATTACCCTCCTGCTAATGAAAAGCTGAATTTTCATCTAGAAATTATGTAAACTGAATGATACTGTTAGACACCACCGTTTCATATCCATAATTTTAGACTTAAATATGTTTTAACATGACAACGTACTCTTTACTCTTTCGGATAGAAATGAATTCGATCAGAAATATAATATTAGCCTAATAGAAAATTTCCAGAAAGCAGATAATTCACCTATAGAAACTTACTATAGGCGTTTTCCATAAATTTTTCATGATCGGATGTGAGACGAGCGTTTGCAATCGTTACAAATCCCTCCTCGTCACCCAAAGCCATGACATGTTCTTCATTTTTATGAGTTGAAAAGCGACATGACACCCATTGCACCTGAAAATTTCGGCATTAATAAATAATTATCTTACCAAATTACCCGAGCAACGTACAGCATTTGAAGTTTCATACGAGGCGTAATTTAGTATGTGTTGATCTGGGACGCGGTTACTTCGACCCATCATGTTCTGAGTTTGGCGGCCACGAACTGGATAGTCCATTGTCAGCCTAAAACGATTTTACTCTACAACAAAATAATGCAGTCTTCCAACAAAGTGGAAAAAGTCGAATATGATCAGCTTTGGCTGATGAATAAGCTTTTTAGTCTTTATGTGCTTACTTCAACAAATCTCCGAATTTGAACGGAGTTTTTGGCGCGTTCCATTCAAAATGTCATTTTTCATTAATATTATGTGAAAGGGAAAGATCGTCGACCAACAATTTTATTGAAGAGGAATCCCAACCCTAAACGAAGGACGAAACGATGAGAAAAGAACCGGAAAGTGACCGCGCAAATGGCCATAAAATAATGTCAATGGAAGTTGCATTGTTTTCAAATTTCTCATCCAAGATTTTTCATTACAAAGAATGCTCGTGTTCTTGCCAAACTTTACCCATAGTCAAATCTTGAACTTCTTGCGTGCATATAATATGCACAAGTGTAATAACTTAACGGTATTTGCCATCACTGTCTTTTAAGGTACCAGAATTTTGAAGAAAACATTTTTGACACTAGATTATTTTATTAGGCTCCAAATTCGAAGCTACTATCCCATACTCTTTTTTTGCATTATGTACTTGATTAAAACAGATATCTTAACCTTATACAATTTTATTTGTTCTTTGTCCCATTTCCGTATTTCCTCAATTTGGCTTTATAGTTAGTCTGGAAAACCAGTGCGGAAATGTGGAGCAGGGGTTTCCTTCCTCGTTGAGTGACTTATTTTCCCTATTTTCATCCGCTGATTTATGTTCTCTTGATGACCCTCTCTATTATCTGTGTTTGCATTCTATTTTCATAATCACAGACAGTGTAGGTTGTTTGGCATAAATTGTCCTTCTTGAAGTTATCATATAATTTAAGAATCACGTTTTATCTGCATACGTCAATGAAACAGAGCGCTCCCATTTCAGGAATTAAAAAAAAATGCATTCTTCGTTTTGAAACATTTTCCAATATATATATTGTCGTCTTTAGGGCTTTTATGTACAAATAATAATACGGGTAAAAAGTGTAATGCTTGATTTTCAGCTATGCATAAATAGACGAGCTTTACAACATTATTCTCTTTTCGATATTTTCTTTGACGTGTCGTAATTTTATCCGACACAATACTTGGACAAGAATGAGCACGCAAGCATCAATCGTACAGAGCGGGTAAGTACATTATTGCCGTATATTTTTATACAACAGTTATGAATTATTTTGTTTGTAATTATTTTAATGATTCATGCAAAGATCAATTGAGGAAATAAATAATAGTAGTATAATTCTAGAATGCAATGCTGGGAAAATACATGTATTTTTTATTACTAGATTTGACTAATTACGACTCTGTTCACCATAAAATCTTTAATTCTAAAACTTCTAAACTAACTTTAATTTAGTGAATCGTAAGTTCTAAACGGAAAATATATTTCATTTAAACGATTTAAATAATGCAAATTTTGTTTCGCGATTGACAATAACGCCGAGGTTATTTTATTTGGTCATAAATTTCAAAATAAATTGCAATATAGAGCTAGTGAAATAATCCGGTTTCTTATATTTTATTCTAACGATGTTGTGTTAAATCATTGGATGAAAATTTCTAGGATCAATATTTCATTATCATTTTAGGTTGGTCAAATTGGTTTCCGCCTCAAGTGTGAACGATACAAACTTTGACGGCGTTCTAGTTATATCAGAGAGTCTTAATACATTATCAAAATATCCAGCACTAAAGGATTTGCATCAACCAATTGAAAATTATTCAAAGGTAACTTTACTTTCATCTCCTATGTTAAAACCTTTGAATTCCAGCTCCATCAGAACTTCGAAGGAGGCCAGGTCTCGTTGATTCCGCACGATGCGGTTCATTCTAAACGGGTTATTTACTCGAGTACGGGTTCAGTCACCGGTGATTTTGATGATGTCCGCAAATTCAAGAACGCAGGTGTAGCTGCAGCGAAAAGGTATATTTATGAATCAATTTATAATTTTGGATATACATAATAGTTCAAAAATTAGATTGCGTAACATTTATTGGGTTAAATATTTTGTCCGAAATGAAGCTACCAAAGATAAAAATTAATGATTAAAATAAATGCAATGTTTTATGTATTATTTTCAGCGCTTTGTCGGCGGGCATAAAAACACCTTTGGTTGTGTTGCCTCCATCCGAGCACTTTTCAAATGCCCAGCTTCTCTCTTTGATAGGCGTTCTTCATGGATTCTATGTGCCGCTGAATGTGCGCGAAGCAGAATCCAAAAAAGCAAAGAAAATTCAACACTTGGGTGTTATTAGCATTAACAACAAAAATAACGGTGATACGCAGTCATTGATAAAATTGGCCAATGCCTTTCAATCCGCATTTTTGGTTTGCCGCGACGTAGGAGATTCGGTAATTTGATTATAATTCCTTTAATTATAGTATTGAAAAGATTTAATTATATGCAAACGGGATTTTTTGGAGTAAAGATTTATAGGTAACGTATTTCTAGGGTAAAAACACTTTCAGATGTTTATTTAATAGATAGCACATTTGTTTTGCGTTGATTACGCTAATAATACTCTTTAGTTCTTAGCATGTGGCAAAGCAGCTTGTCTATATGAAATCCAAAAATGCATTAGCACGATCAATTTATTTATGCGATGAGTAAATTAATTTGGTGTTATTTTCCAGGATCCAGTGAGAATGGCCCCACCAAGAGTTGCCGAATATATTCAGGAATTATTCAAAAATTCAGCAGTTAAAGTGCGGATTGAATCAGACCAAGAAGTAATCCGAAAAGAATACCCATTGGTACATGCTGTGAATCGAAGTTCTTGTGATGTGGAAGCTTATAAGGTTAGTTTGTTTTACGAATATTACGTTAGAATAATCTTGTATTCTTTAGGCCCGTCTTATATGGCTTGAATATGTGAACGAAGAAACACTTCGCTCGAAAGAAGACTTTGAGACTCTCATGATGGTTGGCAAAGGTGTTACTCTTGACACCGGTGGGACAGATGTCAAAGTTGGCGGAGCGATGTTCGGTAAATATTTCTTTTTAATTTTTGTCAAAGTGCTTCTTGGGAGGAAGTTGGTTTGTATCCCTTTTTGGTGGTATTTATTTTAATGAAATGTCAGTAAGAGAGTACTACACATTGTATCACAGCTGATGTTTTTGATTAATTCTACAATAATACAAAACTAGCTCCGTGGGACTCCCTACGGGAGTCTGATTAAAAATTTGTGCTAGTTCCCTCATAATCCAAGACTGAAGGGCGTCCACAGACTGGCTTGCCTTAAGCAAATTCGGGAGTCAAAAACTTTCGATTTTCCCAGTCGCTAATGGCTTAAAGCAGCATATTTGTGGTCAGAAGGATCAAGACTTTCCAAAAACACTAAGATCATCGAAAACTAACGGGGGCCAAGAAATTTGGTCTCATCCCCTTCGTGACTTTCGCATCACGTACATTTTTCAAGTATTTTCTGTAAATACATCTAATTTTAGGTATGTCTCGTGATAAATATGGAAGCGCTGTGGTAGCAGGATTCTTCCAGGCTCTGAACGTACTTCGACCTAAAGGCATCAAAGTTGTAGCATATATGTGCATGGTGAGAAACAGCGTCGGTTCCAACTCATACACATGTGATGAAATAATTACGGTTAGTTTCATATTTTTGCCATTTTCAAAGAAACAGCTTTTAGTCGAGAAGCGGAAAGCGTATTCATATTTACAACACAGATGCCGAAGGGCGCATCGCAATGCTCGAGCCACTCACTGAAATGCGAGAATTGGTAAAATTTACTTAAGACCAAATTTGAAATAGAGCTTAATACTAAAGAAATACCGGCAAAAAATTACATTTTTATGTATTTTTCTGTAAAGCTAAGGTTTCTATATATTATCTCAAAAAAAAGTTCCCTCTATATATCTGCAGTCCATGTGAACCACTCTCTATTTTAAGGCAATGAAAGAAAAGAATCCGCATTTGATGACGCTGGCAACATTGACTGGTCACTGTGTTCTTACATATGGATACTTCTCGGCTATTATGGTAATATTTATTATAAATTATAGTCGTTTTTGTCTCGCGATTATTTCCTGCATAGTCCCATGTTTAAGATTTTTATTTCTCTTTACTTATCTATTTTCAAGACTCATTTTGTTGGTCTTGGGCTGGAGATCACTTAAGGCTATGTCTAACAGCCAACTCTTTGATTCTTCCCATACTGATTATGTCCATTTTCTTTTTTGAACTGGCATGTCAAAATTGCCGATATTGTTCGATAATAATATAGCCAGATTTAAACCAGAATGATGATTCTCATCCATATATAAATGATCCGTTCCTTTTAAACGACTTGTAATGAAGTTGTTTTCAGGATAATGGCCCAGCCAAAGATGCACACTATGCCGAACAGCTTCAGAAATCAGGCGACGCTTACGGGCAGCCTGTCGAAATTTCGCGACTTAAATCTGAGGTATAAATTTATTTATAATCAATGACTTAACCAGAAAATAATGTGGATAGCTTTACCGGAAAATTTCCAGCATGTGATACGGAGACTAGAATAAGTTAAATCCAATTTTCTGTGGATTGATAACGATTTTATCTACCCATTTTTCTCGTTTTCAAATTAATTGACTGTAGTTTGAAATCAATTACTTTTATGGATTCCTTTTAGAATATAGATGTACATGGTATTGCTTTTAAAATGTAACTGGTTCAGGACTTTGCTTTTCATGCCGCGGAGTGCAGTGCCGCCGACCTTCGTCAAGCAAACACTAAACCTTCCGTGCAAACACTTCGTGGGCATATGACACCGGCCGCATTCCTAATGTCGGGGTCAAGATTGGATGAGAACGGGCTCAACTCACCGCATCCGTTGAAGTACACGCATGTTGATATCGGTATGTTTTATTTATGAACTTCCGGCAACGATTACCTTGTCTTAAGGTTCGTCAATGGGAAGTTATCCCGACACTACTTTTCCGGCGCCATTATTGGCTCTGATCGCTCAGTACGTTTTTAGCTTTCGTTTTTCAATGATGACCTCTATAATAATACTAATTTCAGTCACATTCTCCCTCGAGTTGACTGAGCAGAATATCGCCGAATATCAATTAAAACATTGTCAATCTGTCTCACCGAGAAAAATGTCTTGTTTCCGTCAAACTTGTCTTTATTTAATCCCAAGTAACTTTTTGTTCACATTTGGCTTGCGTAATAAAATTTCATGCTCTGTTGATTTTGTGCTTGTTGCTTACTAATATTATAAAAAGCAGCATTAGGAACACACATCTATCTCGAGCTTAGTATTGAGGCTGTGTATACCCCTTAGCATTTCATAAATTTCTTATACACGAAAAATGAGCAGTTCGCCTATAGAGAAAAGTGGCGATGATGGTGCCGGTAGCTCAGCTGAATCCGATACTTCGTCTATATATGGAAAAGAAGGTATTTTCAGTAATAATATTGTTTAATGTTCCACAATTAAAGGAGCATTACCAAGGGTTTATCTAGAAGAAATTTACCAAGAAATAACTATTTGGCATCTCAACCACTCCATATTTTTTCTGAATTTGTCTACGTGTATACCCGTTCCATTAGGGAGAAAATCTCACTCTCAATTTAGATGATATACGTCGGCATATGGAAGATATTTTTCGGGCATTTGATCAGCGGGGCGATCAAAGTATTGACTTGAGTGACTTAGGACACGTGTTTCGTTGCATGAAAGTCAATTTGACACAGGCGGAATTGTACGAGATTGAAGCGCAGGTTTATCTTTCATTGTCAACAGAGCAGAAAAGATATATGATCGGAATGTTTAATTCATAAATTCCACAACTTGAAAAATACTTATCTAAGAAGTTTCAGTTAGTCAAAGAACCTAATCACAGCGTCAAATTCGAATACCTCATTCCCCGACTCATGGTTGCCGTACAAGAGAAAAAGTGGAAGCCAAAAGACGAGACGACAATCGAATTTGCGTTCCGCTCTCTCGAAATGGGGGAACAACTAACTCGTGACCGATTAGAAAACTACATACGTTCTAGAGGTACTGATTTTTATTGCAAACAATTAGCATAAATTTGAATATTAGGCGAACCATTCAGCGAAGCAGAATTCAAAGAAATGCTCTCTCATTTAGCGATTCGCCGCTCGGGCATTGTCGACTGGAAATCCTATGTAAAGGATATCACTGAATCTTTACTATGATCTTTCGTCAATTTTATGTTAATGACTCACTAATAAAAGGTTGCAGTAATAAAGTTTTTACTTTACTCTTTACCAACGGAAATTCTATTAATACTATTTTTCTGACCGTGTTGATAACCAATCAAAATCCTGCACATTTGCTATTTTATTTACGCGTCAGCATTGCTGTTTTCTTTCCCTTCAAAAAAATTTATTGGTAGTTTCAAAACTTGGCCAGACAAGATTTATTCTTTTCCTGAATGTATTTGGAGAAGATATTTATCTGATTCTGTTCGAATAATTGGTTCATCTTTCGTTTTCTTTTGATCTTAGCAGCAGTTTGAGTAACAATAGCACCTGGATCCGTTCTATCTCCATTCGAAACGGAGGTGGGCAGGTTTTGAGTCAAAATTACTCTGGATCTTAGCACCAACCGTTTTTCTAGGGCCACGTTTCGGCTCTCTGCACTTATTTCGGTGAGAGTTTGGCGTGGGAGGGCCAGCAAACCTTTCTCTCACCTATTACTTTGTTTTGATTTTATAGCTCTTCTCCGTAGGGCTCCCAAGGCGATTAAGCCTCGAGAGAAATAAACAGCGAAGCATCAGTTGGCTGATAATTGACAAAAAGCGGCCGGAAAATTGATTAGTCAAAAAATAAGAAGGGAAAGCTCAGGAATGAGAGCATTTAATAAACTATTATAGAGACTCTTGAAACGCCTCTCAGATTTCCGAAACGCACGGTTTCGGGAAGACCAAGCATTTAGGCCATTGGTCAATTCCTACTAGTTTAAATTTTTGATCTGATCGAGACTGGTCATCTTCATATTCATCGTCATGTCAACTTTTTAGAAATGTGCTATTTATTTTATGTCAAAATTATAAGTCACTGCAATACAGTTTTTTGTAATTTTTTGGCTTTTCATTCTGTCTCTTTGGAAACCGCGATACAAATGCATTTTTAATGCCTTTAGAGGACAGTTGTTGAAACAACCAACTGTTGAAACGATTCACAGCTGGTAGTCGAGCTATTGTATTATTTACGCTGCAAAATGAAGCAACGCCCCGAAAACACCAGCTCTGAAGAAGAAGAAGAGGAGGACGAAGAGCCGGTGCGCCGACCCGGTGGATTCCGCATGGTTACTTCGAGCACCGCAAACGCTGGAACTACAGCAGGTTACTTAACATATGCACTCTTGTGAAAACACACTACTTTTCTTCTCAAAGTCGGGGATATTATGATCGGGACCGACGTTATATATTTTGGAAAATATTTCGTACTGAATTGAAAACTCATTCTGGCGACTTTTGGACCTACCATTTTAAAGAACAAAGTCATCATTTTTGGAAAAGTGGATAGCAAAATATAATCGTATGAAAAAATTAGCTTTAAGGAATGAAATTTTCAAATATAACGTTCACTTTACACCTCCTTTTTAGCGAGCGCAGAGTCGAGTCAGCCCGTTCAACCAACGCCTCCGTCACCTAAAGCCACGCAGCCGACACCGCCATCTCCCAAAGCTCCGCAATCTCCGTCACCGCAGCAAACTCAGGCTCCTCCGGTGGATAACGAACAAGCAGCTCGTGCGGCGGCCGAAGCTGAAGCTCGACGCCAGCAATTGATAGCACAGCAGGAGGCTATCCGTCAAAAGCAGCAGGAAGCGATTCAGAAAGCCAAAGAAGAAGCACTTCGCTTGCAAGCTGAGGCCAAGGCAAGAGCCGAGGCTGCTCGTCAACAACATCAGCAGGAATACCAGCAACAACAACAAGCTATGCAACAACAACAGCAGACACAGGTGGATCAACAACGCCAGACTCAAGTGCAAGTAAGCGATATTTGTCGGTGCCCAAGAAATAGATTTATCTTATGTAGGGTTCGAGAAAAGAAGATTTCGAATCTTTTTAAACAAGAATTCTTTCCAAACAAAAATCCTTAGAATCACGTTAGATTGTCACTAAAATTAACAGTGCTCTCTCCAAAATAGACTAGCATCACTGATAAATCAATACGAGAGAGCTAGTAAGAAAAGGTGACTGAAACCAAGTTCAGCTGAGGTGAAACTATTTATGCATGTAGTTAAAATCATGTATTTTATCCAGATAATATTCTAGGCCCAACAAGAGGCGGCAAAAAAACAAGCAGAAGAACGAGCCAAACAACTCAAGGCCCAACAAGAAGCTGCGCGAAAACAGGCCGAAGAGCGTGCTCAACAACTGAAACAACAACAGCAGCAGGCGCAGCAAAATGCCCAAAAGGCTCAACAACTGCAGCCTCAACAGACTCAACCACAGCAAAATCAAGCAAAGCCTGGCCAACCACAGTCGCAACAGTCTCAACAAGCGGTGCGCCAGTCTCAGCCCACTCAACAACAAGTCCAAGCTCAGCGCCCTCAACCCCAACAGCCGCAGCAAAATCAGCCGAAACCTGGCCAACCCCAACAAACACAGCAAACCCAGCCAAAACCTGTCCAGCCGCAGACGCAACAAGCCAAACCCGGAACTCAGCCTGTGACGCAGTCTGGTGCTCCCGGCAGTGGTCAGAGACCTCAAGGAGGACCACAATCTCAAACGCAACCAGCCAAACCTGGTCAACAACCCGGATCTGTTCAGCAACCGGCTGTAGGACAAAAAGCGCAGCCCCAAACCCCACAAAGACCGACTCCTGGAGTGCAGCAGCAGACACAACAAGCTGGAAGACCACAGCCACAAACCCCGCAAAGGCCGGCCCAAGCCCGGCAGCAATCTCGGGGCGGTTCTCAACCACCTACCCTGCCTAGTCTAAGCCAACCGGCCTATCAGACACTTCTTTCTCACCATCAATTCAATAATTATTCAAGGATGGGAGCCCAAGGAGAACAGGCCGAAGAAAGAGCCTCTGTGCCTAGACATCCTGTTATTGTGAGTTTTTTTTTTGTAATTTTCACAAAATTTGAATTTTATTCTAATAATTCAGCAAAGCTCATTACTCTGTTACTCTGTTGATTGGGCCCAGTTTGGTTCTAAATAGCGAACACAGTAAAACACTATAGAATTCAAGTCAATTATTAAACGTACTCAACATTCTGCCGTATGATTAAAAAGTACATGTGGAACTCGATATCATCAATTTTTTTATAATTATCTTCGAAATGTTGTGCTCCAATATATCTTTTAATATATCCTAATAACTGTAAATCACGCACTCGCTGCCAAAATGTAAAACTCACCGAATATAAAATAATTTCATAATTTAACAGTTAAAATTGTTGATTATTTCTTTGGACTAAACGATCAAAAATAAATAATACACAAATTTTAAACCTTTGCAACATATTTGTATTAGCATGTTACAGGATGACTCAGCGTGGCAGGTTCAGCGTCGAGTCCCGCAGGAAAATATACAGCAGGTCAATCCTGGACGGATAAACGTTCCAGAATTCCAGGATTTAGGTGAAGTCAAGGTAAGTCTAATTCATTTAATTTTATACATACTAGCCGATCAAAGATCGGCTAGCTGTCGGGAGTCTATATTCGTGGTTCAGATTGAATTCGTTGGTCAATAAATTTTAATTGGGTCAATATGGATAACAATTTTTGGTATTCGCTACGCGAAAAGAACTCGGCCTTCGGCCGTCTAGAAAAGGGTATAGATTTTACAGGCTATAATACAGATATACCTATGTTCTAAGTACCTCACATTCCAAGGGAGAAGGTCGGGCGCTTCGCGCCCGACCACAAACCTACCTCGCCACCTGCGGTGGCTCGTATTGTTTATGGGGTAGGATTGATTTACAGCCAAAAAACTCCAAACCGGCTAAATACCCTCAGGCTAAAAATCTCCATCGTGTGTGGTCCGATCTCAAAAATTTCAATGCCATTCGTTTTGTCTCACCGATAGCTATCATTTGACTCCTGACTCGCCTCTGGAGGTGCTCAGGAACCCAAAATCCCGAGAAATGCCCTCAGGCTAAAAAACTCCGCTGTGTGTGGTCCGATCTTGAAAATTTTTGTGCCATCCGTCCTGGCTCACCGAGAGCTATCATTTGACACCTCACTCGCCTCTGGAGGTGGTCAGAAAAGGCCAATCCCGACCAGATCCCGATAAATGCCCTCAGGGCCCATAACTTCGATTTCTGTCGTTAGATCTCGAATCTGACAATTTTCCCTTCGCCTACGCATCGAGAGGAATCGTTTGACGTATCACACGCCTCTGGGCGCTTGCTGGTTATTTCTAAACAATAGGATCCCTCGTGCACGAAAAAGGGGGCGTGGCCTGACCTTTGAGGGGGTAAAAACAGGGGGTTGAACATGCGAATTTCAAAAAATTTTTTTTTTCGGGGCATGTTTTCTCACCGAATGGAAGCCCCGGAGCCTAAAATCCATGCCCCAGGTGAAAAGTCCGACCTCAGCGCTTCCAACTCTCTAGTGGGGGGGACTAGTATTCAAAAGCACTTCCTTTAAAAATTTGGGAAATTATGCTCGTTGGTTTTTATTTATTTTATTTTTAATATTTGCAGGATATTAGATTTTCTTTAATCAAATCTTTAAAATTGTTACGCCATCGTACCGTACTGTTTTGGTTAGCAAATTTTCTTGAAGTAACGACATAAAATTTTAAAATACTCATTTTCACGAGAATTTCTATCATTGATTGATGGTTTACATAATTATTTTTTGTCATTTTAGCCCACAGTAATCGTGCCACAGCCAGCCGAGTCAACTAAAGTAAAATGGAATGAGTTCCCCGAAGAAGAAGAAAAGGAACCAGGTCAGGTGCCGCGAGTACGTGCCCAAGAATGGGTTCCAGAAAATGAAGTGGAACACGTTGTCGTGAAAACCAACTATCAGCCTAGCCGTATTGCTCGCCAATGGCCCCCACCAGGTTATGGTGAGGAAGAGCAAATAGAAATAGGGTAGGTTGTAGAATAATTATTTCAAATACATTGCACTGAGGATATGTTTTGAACGAATCCTGAATTTTGTGGAATGAACAAAATAGAAATAATGTTCAAAACTTTTACTGCAAAAGGTTTTACTGCAAAATTTTCAACTGCTCTTACACAGACATCATGTAAATAATAACAATTAATGTCAATATTGTAGACGAGCTATGGCCACCAAGACCATGTCGGATGAGGCTTGGCTTCAACAGGTAAATTTTGTAATAGTTATAATAGTATATTTTATAACCTTGAAAATATTCGTAGATTTCTAAAATAACAGCAGTTTAAGTTGCAATTTTTACGACATATGATAAAGTACTCGATATTTTTCTGGTTAAATAAACAGCATGGATATTATAATGCGTATATTTTAAAATGAGCAAAATCCTTCCATCATTCACATGCTATTTATATATGGAAACAAAAAATTTATTTAGAACGAGAATGCAGAAAACGAAGTGGATGAGCAGGGCAAAACCTCTGTAACCACCTGGCGCACACAAGTGAGCGGCGGAGGTGAGATTCGCAGTCGCCAATGGCCCCCACCCGAGAATGTACTGGAACCTGAATCCATTTCTGGTAAGTATATATTAACATTACATCCTGTCAACGATTCCAGTGTGCTTTATAAGTATCGCATATCATGCTTTTGAATTAGAGATCGGCCAAACGCCTTTTCCGAAACCGAGACCGAAATTTCGGTTCTGACCGAAATTTTCGACGAACCGGAACCGAGACTGAAATAATTTCGGTTTCGTACGAAACCGAGACCGAAATTTCGGTTTCGGCCGATCTCTACTTTGAATTTTACGTATCAGTTTAAAATACAACATTTTCCTACTTCAGGGTCAAAACTGGCCGTGCAATGGCCTCCAACCGAGTCTGAAGACAAAGAACAGCAAGACGTTCAGTCCATACAGACCCATTTACCCGTGAAAGGCGGAGTGACCAACGCCCGACCATGGCCACCTGTCCAACCTGGCACTGAAGGCGCTAATGACGTTGAAGGTGATTGATTTTGTATACGACGAAATTAAACAAATAAATTTTACTTTAGCGCACTAAGAGCCACGAATACCGAAGGTGAAATTAGATGACAAGAAACGCGGTAACGTATAATAATACATGAATAAATGCTAATAAATGCATAATTTTATATAAGTTTGCATATTAAATTCTCCAAAATGGTAACAATGTGAACTGTGAAATTTTATTTAGTAAAAGTTTGTTCTCCGCTGTTTCATTCATTTATGATTCACACATTTGTACTGAACAACAAACAATTAACAGATCACTTCATAATCGTAATTTATAAGTACAGGAATAAAGCTCACAAAACAATAAATTAAGACAACTGGCAAAACAACAAAATGCAAATCAATGTGGTAAGAAATGCAGCTATGAGAGAATTTGAATCATGAAACGCATAAAATTTATAAATAAAGATTTATCGCCTAATTTTCGTCCTCGTATTGTCACAGAAGTATTTTCGATATGTATCAGCGAAAATTGAGCCAAAGCATACCGCGAGTCCGAATACGCCGAGTATTGATATTGGATGCGAAAAGTAGACAGACGACAGAACAATTGAGAAAATTTGGCGCATAGTCATCATCACGGACAATGCCACAGGACCGAATTCATCAATTGTCATGTATATGAACACCTGTAATAAATGATATGCATACTATTTAGCTATTTCTATTAATTGGTCGTTTAAAAGCATTAGTTAGCTATTCTTCTGTATAATTACAGGAGAAAAGATTATTTTAAAAGACAAAGCGTTGGGAGAAGAAAAGTATAACAATTATCAATTTCAGCATTCGTTTCCAATGCCAAATATAAAAAATATCGAAATATCAGCGAAACGGAATTAAGTTTGAAAGCCTTTCATTGTGGCTAATTCTAAAGGCAAAAGGAGATTGGCAAAATCTGTGAAAAATATCACAACAAAAATTGACTATATTTATCTTCATATGTGCATATGATATAAGTGACTCACCTGGCCCAGTGAACCCGCCAACGAGAGTAGGAAACAGTCAGCGAATATACCATTGTGGCTGAATACGAAAGCGAGCGAAGTGAAAAGTGACATCTGTTGGAACAAGGAGGCCAAACACAGGAAAGCGCTGACGCCATTCATATAGAACATCATCTGAAATGAGTTTAATTTACAATTCATAAGGCTCATAGCCAAGGCAACTTTACCTGACACCGAGATACCTTTGCTTCAAGAAGCTTCTTTTGGAAATTCGGAGTAAACGCATCAGTCATCAAATAACCGAACATGAGAATCAGCCCGGATATTGTCGTGGAGTGTTGTGTTAATACGTTAGCTCCTCCAGTTGACTTTTTAGATGTGCCACCGTTTTGGTTAATGGACAAAAAGAACAATGAAGCTCCCGCAACCAAACTCAGAGCCATCAAATAGTCGGTGGTAGAGTAGCGTTGTTTTCTCAGCACTCGGCCCATGATCATTGTTGGAACCACTTTAGATGCCTTACAAACAGTCTAAAAATAAGATATATAAAGCTGTTTGAAACATTAGAAACCTGAAAATGCACCTAGAGACATGTTTTGTATACTTAGAGATAAGAAATTTTTGGTTTTCCTTGTGATATCAATCTCTTATTTATTCTTTTGGAAAACCAATTAACGCAAATTTCAAAAAGGAATTGGCAACTCCATAGACTCCCAATGAAAAGGTAGAGAAAATTGATCGCAGCAAGGAGACTCATTCAAAAACTAATTGTTCACATTTAACCGTTTCATGGAATATACCGCTGTCTCTCAGCTGACTTCGGACTAAAATATTCAATATATGTATCCTGTAATATATATTCAAACTAAAATATTCGTTCTGAATTTCCTATTGAAATGCATGCAGGGCTTAGTTTATAAAATAACAAGAGAACCCGCCGATTCTCGGCGGATTACCGCCTCGAATCGGCGGGTTCTCTTGTTATTTTTCCGCGGTTAGCGTGCGTCAGTATGCCCTCGGCTGTTGTTCGGGAGTAAGGGTTGTTCGAGAGTAGAGCAGCATGAGACTATTTCGGGCCTTCGGCCCTCAAGCAGCTGGAAAAATGAGTTTTGAGAGCAAAAAAATTTTTTCAAAAAAAATTTTTTTTCGTACCCCGGGGTACCCCGGACAGTTTTTTTCACCCCGGATTCGGATTCAGCGCCATCGAAAACCCAATTTCCAAAAAAAATTTTTTTTCCTGAAAAAAAATTTTTTTCGTACCCCGGGGGTACCCCGATAATTTTTTGGACCCCGGATTCGGATTCAGCGCCCCAAAAAACCCCCGGGTGCAAAAAATTAGCACCGGGTCTGCCAAAATTCCTTCAAAAACAAAATTTTGAAAAATTTCGTACCCCGGGGGTACCCCGATAATTTTTTTGACCCCGGATTCGGATTCAGCGCCCCAAAAAACCCCCGGGTGCAAAAAATTAGCTTCGGAAACACTCTGAAATCAAAAACGCATTCCAGTGGGTTAGAGAAAAGAGAAATATGGTGCAAAACTGTGATGACTCATAACTCGAGATTCCCGAGATCGCCCCCCGAAAATTTTTATCACAACTTGCTTCTCATCCCAGGGGGAGCATTTTGAGCTATCACACGCCCCTGTAGGTATCCGGCAAGGTACCTAACTGGAGGGCACGGACATACATACATACAAACATTGGGCACTTGCGAATTAGGGTGATTGGATAAAACATTGAGTGTTATATAACAATACATAACTTGATCAAAATGTACCTGTGTGGGGAATGACACGTACTTTAACGCTTCATATTGGCACCACGAGGAAATTGTGTTCGAAATTGAGGCAAAAGATTGCGTGTAAAGGGGCGGGATATGCACAGGCTGTCTAAATCAAAAATTTAGACTAACTTAAATACCGTAAATAAATGTTTACCTATACCAATCATACATAAAATAAGCGCCTGCAAGGAGAAATCCCACCAGACGATTGACAAACACGAGAAATTGTGCATCTTCAAATCTGTCTTCAGTAGTGGGATCCGTATTACGTGCATATCCGCGAGTAACAATCTTCTCTTGAAAAAAGCCCATGCATACCAATGTCACCTAAAATGGTTGTATACTGATGAATAATTGTATCCTTAAATAAAAATATTGCTTAAAAAGGTTATCTATTAATTTCGAAAATTTCAAAAAACTCTGAATGCAAAATTCTATAAAAAGAATGACATTTCCATGTGTAAAAAATTAGAAATCACAACTTAATAGATATAGTAGATGATTTTTCAAGTCCCAGTTTTCTTGGTCGGACTTTTGCCAAGGCTTCATCTTGATTCCCGTTCTTAGTTTTGTCCAGTGTCCCCCAAAAACCTAGAGCCGTTATACCAGTCTCTAGAGGATTCAAGAAGTGTATATTTTTACAAAGCGAACCTGAATTCCCGCAAAATAAAGAAAGACTTTGAAGCAGTCGCGAACAAAACTTCTGCGACGTGATGATTTAGCTGCGATAACTTGAGCATTTTGATCTGAGCTTTGATTTATGGTCGTAGAGGGCTGCTGTTTGGATTGTACTAGCTGATATTCTGGGTGCCCGACAGCGAAGGAACGTAGAAATTTGTGGAAACGTGTTTGGCGGAAATTATAGTCGCTTTCTGTAAACAAATTGCATAATGCTTTTATAAAACACAAAATGAATTAAAAAACAACTCCTAAACAATAAATTTGGTATAAAAAATTAAGGAAATGTGGTACAGTCTACCCCCGTTTATCGGATCCTCAGTTATCGGAAAATTCACTTATCGGAAACGATTTGGCCGGAACGGATTTTTTTCATACAAATTTCCCTCAGTTATCGGAAACGATTTCGGAAAAAATGTGACAATAGGGTACCCCCTATTGATTAAAAAATTTTGCTATTTTCGGCCGATTTTACCAAAAATTCCACCAAAAATTCCGAATTTTCGGTCAAAAATTTGAATTTTTCTATAAATTTTGCTGTTTTAAGCCCACTTTTTATAAATTTGTCAAAAATTTTCCTAAAATTGGGCAAAAATAGCAAAATTATTTAAAAAATTCTAATTCGCGCCAAAAATTTCAAATTTTTAAACGAAAATTCGTTTATCGGAAAAAATTTTTGGAAAGGATTTTTTCCATACAAATTTCCTTCATTTATCGGAAATTCAGTTATCGGAAAGAAATCGGCAAAATAAATCGTTTCCGATAAACGGGGGTAGACTGTATTTAACTAAACTTAGTGTTTTGGTTGCAGAAATGGTTCATATTAAGTAGAATTTGTGATATAAAATGGCGTAGAAAAGAGTTCGGTACGCGCAAATGGCGATTTGAATTTGCGCCAAAACATAATTGCATGCCAAAGGGGTTAAAAGAGGCCGCTGAAATTTTTTAATGAGGGGGATTACTCGGCAGGGGTCTCCTCTAGAGATTGGTAAAAAAAATTTGAGTGGGGCCTTATTAGAGTAAAAATTTTCACAGTCCACACTTTTCCCTATTGGAGGAGGCTCTGTTCAGCATCAGGAAAGAACCTCCTCCAATAGGGAAAAGTGTTGATTGTGAAAAATTTTTCTCTAATAAGGCCCCACTCAAAATTTTTTACCAATCTCTAGAGGAGACCACTGCCGAGTAATCCCCCTCATTAAAATTTTCAGCGGCCCCTTTTAACCCCTTTGGCATGCAATTATGTTTTGGCGCAAATTCAAATAGCCATTTTCGCGTACCGAACTCTTTTCTACGCCATTTTAATATGGCAAAAAAGTTACCTCGACATCTCCTTTGTATAATGCGTATTATGCAATAAAACGGCAACAAGACGCTGGCATATCCGAGCAATATTATAATAAGCCTAGGTACCCAGTCCTGGTAGGAAATCTGCATGTCATCCGGTTGTTGAAGCAAGAAGTTATCCGGTTGTTGGTGCTGCATGGAATGATTTCCGTGCATTTAAAGCGACACATGTGTGGCAGAAGACTGGAACTCTTCTATGAACGGGAGTTTTGCTGCGTTCCAATCACGGAATGTTATATAGCGGCTGAAACAAATCAAATAAATTTGGTAGAAGTAGGAAACAAGTGTCATGCATAATACATTTTCTAAAAAAGAAATTAATTCAATAGAGGATACTTTCGCTGAATAACAATAGCAACAATAGCTGAAATTCCAATTGCATGTTTTCAAAAATGATGATGTGAACATTTTAGTTGATGGTTTTCTATCAAGATCCAAGAATACGAGTTTAAAACATTTTAATAACATTTCCATACTTTTAAAGTAATAAGATGTTTTTGACATAATAAAATTGTGAAGGGCAACGAAATTTCTACGAACCACAAAAGCATTCGCACTTGCTAAAATTAAAATTGCTGTTTGGTTGAGACAAAATACACAGAAGCAATGTAATTAGTTTTGATTCACACATTGATTGTTTCCCGCGATAAGACTAAAAGCCTCTCGCCTCAAATTCTGTGTATTGTGCGTACAAGTATTGTAGAGAAAAAGAGCAACCACGCCCTCAAATTATTAAAGAGCGAAATACAAGCGATTACAATGGGATAACGGCGGAGATAACAGGAACCAAAAAGAAGTAATCCCACTAATTTGTCCGCTGACACCGAATAATATGCACCACATAACCATTTAAAATCCTTGTTGAGTACATCAGATAAAACAATTATTTGGAGAACCAGAGAATATATCAATTGTATAAACATAAGAAAATTTATTTTTCGATGTAAATATAACAAAATTGGTTTTATTCATGATCTTTATTTGGATCCTCTTGGTTAGCGGCATGTGCTTCTCGCCATTTTCTAGCAGCCTCCAATAGTTTGAAGTTGATTTTCGAACCTGAAAGCAGATAATATTTTTTACAATTATATATCAACAGCATGCTCTTGCTAACCACTTTTCTAGCGTGTGAGAAAAAACTCGTATAATTACACTTAAAATTTTATTTTCACTGGATAAAATTTAATGTAAGCTAGAACCGAGTTTACATTCCCGAGTCGAAATTTTCGGGAATAATGATCTTTTCTAACAATTTAATTTGTTTCCCCAAACTATTAATAAGTATTAATCCTGTCTTGATGATAATCGATAATGAATTACTGTTGTTTTATGGTTTCTACAATTATATTTGTGAACTAATGAAATGGAAGACCGAATAAGCATTTTAGTACCTCCCGTTAACCATAACAGCGTATATTATAGTTTTTAGAGTTTACAAGTGTATTCAAATGTTTGGTGGATTTTCTCATGTCAGATAACATTCATAATGGTATGTCTTACTTTGATCACTGGGAAATATTAGCTCAAAATATTCTTCCCATCCCGCGTCCATTCCGTCTTCGGTTGTGATTTGACGGCGTTTCTTCAACTTCTTTGGCATGAGCTTTTCAACTGCTTGCAGAGACGTTTCATCGCCGTGTTTCTGTTCGAAATCCTTCCAAGATTCTAGCAGCAATAAGCGTTCTTCAGCCGCTGAATGTTCCAAAGCAGAATTAGCGCGTTTGAAAACATCGCGCGCTTTATCGATTGCATTTATGCTCACTTCAAATTCGGACCAACTTATCCACACCTAAAACGAATTCCAGATTTATTTTCTATAAAAATTAAAAAGACCTTGATGTGCGTGGTTCGCTGCAAAAGACTTTCATACAACACGCGCACTCTTTCATGTTCTTCTTGTTCGATTTCGAAGTCGATATAGGCCTTCCAAAGGATCTATAATCTTTCTCAATCTTATTGGCACTATTATAAACGTGTTTCGCTTCTTCCACTCTACCTAAGTCGCACGTGTCCGTCGTCCGTCGTCACACGGCGTAACTTTTTTCGTTCCCCCGATACAGGGGTGTGTGATAGCTCATTTTGTAGGTCTCGAGCTGTAGGGCCCGGGTTTTCAAAAATTTGAGAGCGGAGATATCAAAAAGTGGCCTTTTTTGCCAAAAAGTGCGAAAATGCAGGTTTTTTTACGCTACAAAGGAAACTTTTTTTTGTTCCCCCGATACAGGGGTGTTTGATAGCTCATTTTGTAGGCCTCAAAAAGTTGGTATACGAATCCGCAAAAATTGGGGATCGGCGATCTCGATCGCGGCCTTTTTTGCCAAAAAGTGGCAAAAAGTGACCATTTTCTGGGAATGAGCACAAAGCTCGGAAAAGGTCACAAATTCTGTCCTTATATAGTAAATCGACCTCGCTGAGTTCGAATCCGGGGTCAGAATTTATCCCGGAACCTTCCAGAATTTTCTAGAAGCTTTCACAGTATCGGTCCAGCAGTGTACTAGGCCGCGGCAGTGTACTAGAGTGACGCGCCGCGCCTTCGGCGCGTTCATGGAGTAGCGCACTGTTGGGGACTAGGCATAAGTTTGCAAGAAATTAATATCCAGATAAAACTCTCGAGGCCGCCGCCGCTATTCTATCGGGTGAGAGCTTTGAGTATCAGGAAATTTGAAAGCTCTCACCCGATAGAATACGAAAGGCACCGGTTTAAACAAAAAAAATTAAACATCCCAAAATTAGGTACTCCGAAAAAGCGGTGAAAGCGGCGGCCTCGAGAGTTTTATCTGGATATTAATTTCTTGCAAACTGATGCCTAGTCCCCAACAGTGCGCTACTCCATGAACGCGCCGAAGGCGTGGCGCGTCACTCTAGTCTATAGTATACTATATAAACAATACGTATACGAAAAATTTTTACTAGTACCTTAATCATATAGGAAGGATTTTAACAGCAAATCGATATTAGAAATTATTTAAGGGTACTGGCACTGATATGTTATTGAGTTTCTTGTTCCTTCTTGGGTACAGTCGAAGAATGCCGGAATCGAGATACAAGGAAATCGCCTCACACACCTAAGATTCGCAGATGACATCGTACTGATCGGAAAAACAATGAAGGACGTTCAGAGAAGACTAGAAGATCTCGCAAGAGAAAGTACAAAAGTCGGTCTACGTATCAACAAAAGCAAAACCGCATGGACACACTACTTCCAAACAAATCAGAAGCTCTGGTTAGAAGGCGAGGAAATTCAAAGAGTAACGACATATACATACCTCGGACAAGAGCAGAATCAGGATCATAAAGAAGCACTAGAAGGAGAAATCAAACGCCGTATAAAAGCCGGATGGCTCAGCTATGGAAACATCAAGGATGTCATAAGAAAGATGAGAGCCCCACAATACCAAAAACTTCGAGCCGAACTGTTCAACTCAACAGTCCTCAGTACAATGCTATACGGATGCGAAACCTGGGCCATGACCGATTCCCTAGCGAACAAACTCAGCGTCACACAAAGAGCAATGGAAAGAAGAATGCTCGGGATATCCAAATGGGACCAACAAACCAATGAATCCATCCGTCAACGAACACAAGTCAAGGACATAGCCCAAGAAGCTCTACTACGCAAATGCAGATGGGTAGGTCACGTAGCAAGAAGAGAAAACGGAAGATGGACCAAAGAAACCACATTCTGGGAACAGAAGGACAGCAAAGGAAAGACTATAAAAGCACCACAAAACTGGGGAAACCAGAACGATGGAAAGACAAAATCATCAAAAAGCTTGGAAAGAACTGGCATCACGTAGCGATGGACCGCGAGAAATACCGAGCATTATGCTACGATACTTTCGCGCCGAAACAACACGGCTGATCACGAAGGAACAAGTAACAGGTAAGAATTTCTTGTTCCTTTGCGCTGTTATAAAAAACATACCTCAGGCATATCGAGACTGGGTTGCTGAACAGCAATCTGAAATTTGTGACATGTCTAACTTTTTCCAATCTCAGCGTATATTAAAATGAACATATATGGATAATTAATTTGAATAACTTAATATTCAATGAAAAGTATGCCGACCTGAAATATGGCTCTTGCGCGCTGTTCGTCTCCCAGCAAATTTTCAAGCTCGGCAAATTTGATCCAAGTCATGCTGTTATCAGGAGCAAATTCTAGGAACTTCTCGTAGAGTGTTCGACAGCGGTCAAATTCACGAAGCTGCAGCTCCAGTTCGATATACGCTGTGAAAAGCTTTCTCTTCGGGCATTTGCCGATAGCGGTGCCCTAAAATAGATGTTTGAAAAATTGCATTACGTATTGCATTACATGAAGGCATGTGATTCTCCTGAACCCTTTCAGAAGATAAATATGGTCAAATGCGGTTACCCTAGAAATTTTGAATTTTATCCCTTCAAATTGCTTCTCATTATAAGTATTGTCCTTATCACGAATTTTATGATTTAAAAATAGTGTTTAGCATCCATTGAAACATATGATTGAAAATCATTTAAGATGACATTAAATTAACGTCGTTTTTTTAATTTAAGGAGTATACTACTTACCAGGATTTTTCTAGCGAATCCTAGTTCCATCTGCCTCACTTCAAAGTGCGCAAACATAATCCAAACACGGGCAAAGGTAAATTGTTTATGTGGTATGTGATCGAGACATGCTTTGTAAATTTCTCTCGCTTTTTCTGGGTCTTCAACATCAGATTCTTCATATACTGCATAATATATCCAAAGCCAAATATATCGTCTCCAGAAACGTTTCTCCTAAAAAATTTTCAGCAATAATGAACCATCTCGTTTTAAATCATGCACATTATTTAACTACATATAAACATAATTTTATTTAAAAAGCGAAAAATACAATTATTGTTTACAAAAAAAGATCACTTTTCAATTATTTCCGTTATGAACTGTTCGAAAGCGTATTGTCACAAAAAAAGATCTTTTTCTCTTATTTTTAACTTCTCAGTACCATTTTGCTATATTATAACTAGGAATGTGTATATCTAGATAGGGTAATAATTTCAAAAATTCTCCTTTTATACAAAAGAAATTAAACACAATTTACCAAAAGTATTATTCTGTTAAAACACTGAAAAATGAGAATTCGTTTGCATCTGAAATGTATGCCGCCAGACGGCTGTTTTGATAACATTTTCTAAATCGTTGTTTTGCAACCAATGTCATGACCTGGCGTGACTGTGTCAAACTAGAATTGTCGGGTGCATCTAATTTTGCTGGTATAGTAAACCGTACCATGTAAGGGGGAACATTAGCAATGGCTCTTTCGAAGCAATCTTCCACTTCTGCCCTATCCACATTTTCATTCATCAAGAGTCGAATATAGTCAAACCAGGCGTCATAATTGAACGGATTTTCACTGACTTGCTGGAAAAGAACCGTATGGATAAAATTTGAAGTAAAATTTCTTACTTGTTCGTATTGGTGTCTTCTCTTAGATACAATCACATTTTCGATACGGACTCGCTCTCCAAATTTCTTTTCATGAAGAGTTAGACATTTGAATATGTCTCCAGAACGAGTCGACGGAACGTGTTCCAAGCCCCACTGATAAATCATGCGAGCACGCTCGAATTCTTTCTGTCGTTCTTCAAACTGCGCGAATGCAATCAGGAGATTCTCATTCAAATTTTCTTCGCCAAAATACTCCAAGGCTTGTTCATAAACCTGAAATACTAAGATTTAAGTTTCGTTATTAGATCTTAAAATGTCGGTATTTTATAATAGGTATTCGGCATGTTCAGCTGTAATTTTAAGTGCTTTTTCATTGTAATATCAAGAAAATTATATTAATGGCTAGCAATCTTTTGCCTCCTTAAAACTAAAATTATGTAACGTGAAACATCATACATGGAAAGCTATCATGGACAATTATCCCACATAGTTATACACACTTTAGAAAAATAGACAATTATGCCTTGGATCAAAAGATCAGGCAATCCTAAATGGAAAGCAACTATGAGGGAGCGTACCAAAACAAACGACTAGGGTTTTAATTTATTATAACTTCTAGCATTATAATTTCGTATATAGCCTTTGCACCCGAAAATAACCAATGTGGCAAGATCTCAAATTTATGTAGTTAGGTTATTTCATACAAATTTAAAATTGTGATTCTTCACCGTATAAACAAAACAAATGAAGCTAAAATTGTATAAGGGAAACATACAGCTCGCGCATTGTCGATAAACCCATGGCGCTCTTCAAATTTTGTGTACCGAATCCAATTTTTGTAATCATGCCCATGGACGTGCAGGAAACGCTGATATATGCTTCGGGCGCGATCAATTTCTTTGTAGCGAAGCTCGAAGTTTATATATGTCTGCCACGCTTGCTCGTCAGGCTCCCATTCCATCCATCTCTCGAAAACCTAAAAATTCTCATTCTACCTGTAGACTCATAACAATAAATTGGACAGACCTGTCTTGCTCCTGGAATATTCTCAACGAGCTCTTCCATATAGGAGTACTTCAACCAGAACTGCGTGGCACGAGGTAAAATTGTCACCGCTCGATCCCATATGTTTCTCGCATGATTGACTTGTTTGTTCCTAAAGCCTTATATTAAATTATGTCGGTGTACAATTACCTTTCCCATTTGTCTACCGTATTTTTAATAGGAAATTTTTAATTCACAGCACCAAAAATTTTTATTTTGTACGTCGTGGAACATAGAAAGTCTACCTCATTTCCATTTCTGCATATTGTAGCCATAGAGTAGTGCTTCGATGATCGACATCCAAAGATCGCTCTAAAATAATACAATATAAAATAATGCAGTACAAACATGGTTGGAAAAGCAGGAAATTTTAGCAGGTAAAGAAATATTATTATGTATTATATTTTACACATTTTAAAATCTTTACATATGATAATGTAGCTAAAGGACAGATCTGAGCTAGAATCGAAGTTGGGACAGCGAAAGAGAGGTTGTTCATCAAAAGAGCCGTCCTAAAATTCGCCCGCGATTTCAAATGGGCATTTTGGGGTTAACAGACATAGGGTACCCCCTGTAAAGAGTATACTATCTTGTACAGCTCGATGAGCTGTACCACTTTTACAAAGGTGCCATGGGTGTCTGAGACGATCCGAGTGATATATAACGAAAAAATTAATCCAAAATGTCCATTTGAATTCGCGCGCGCGTCATTTTTGCATATGTCATCGTTTCACAACTTCGATTCTAGCTCAGATCTGTCCTTTAAAGGCATTTCTAATTGTCAAATAGTTACTAAAAAAAAGAAAAGATACCGTGCGAATAATGATAGCGATGAAATTATTATTTTCTCTCAAGTCTTGAGCATGTTTAGAAGTGACTAATTTGGACATATTTATATCAAAATCAAAAAATAAGCCATATAAATGATAAAAATTTTGCAAAATTCTCTATTTTCCTCTTTGTAAAAAAGAAACTCACCGAATACTGACCGCGCACGTTGAACTTCGCCAATGGATTCTTCCCATTTTGCGTATTTCACCCAGTTGGCCAATTGCATGCGGTTTTTACGGATATTATCTTCAAACTCCTTTCTCTTCTTTCGGTTAAGTTCTGCGATTTCTTCCGGATCGGTGGTGCGAACTCGTGGCGGGGGCGGCGCTATTTCCAATTCACGCTCCTTAGCCTCGCGAAGCAACTGCTCGGCGGTGATTTGCAGTGAAGCCGCGGCCTAAATTTTCATAATGTCTTTTTAACTCTGTAAATTGTTTTCAAACATACCTTATTCTTGACTTTCTCTGCCTTTTTCGGCAAGCGAATTTGCCTGGCCTTCGATGAGTCGTCGTCCATCATTTTGATCTAAATTTGGATCAGTTAATTTTGTAGACTGAAAATGAAATAATGCACTTAGAAATAGTGTATTAAAATGTATTTACTAATTTAAAATAGATAACACAGTTCCAGAAAGGGATACAATACTGTTGTTGGAATTTTCCGAGTGGAATATAAAAATGGACTAAGGTGTGACCTATTTGTAAATCTAAAAATCTTGACCTATTAACAATAATATCAATATCCACAAAACTTTCTATGAAAATAGATTTTCTCCGGAAAATAATCAAAATGTGAGCAAAATTTTACACAAAAAAACTTTTTCCAACAATAACAAAATTATTTAGGTTAATTCATTAATAGAGGTAGATTTAAGCCATCTATATATTTTCCGTTCATCCTTTATAGAAAATTCAAAAACATTGAAATCCAGGTCGAATTCAGGCGTTGAGAGGAAAAAGCTTTCGTTTCAAGACTTAAGCGGTTTTCCAAACTTAAATAGGATTCATCAAACAAAATGCCTATGAACATTTATTGTGAATTATCTTAAATACGTTTACATATTGCACCAAAAGGTGACATTGACAGTAGGGCTTAATAGGTTTTTCTCTAGGATATTTTTTAGGCGAGCGTCTGTTTTGTGTTATTTTGACCTGTAATTTGAATCAAATTTCAGACAATCGTTGCTCTGCTGTAAGCGAAATCATCCAATATGGCTGGACGTGTTCGTACTAAAACCGTTAAGAAAGCTTCGAGGGTGATCATTGAGAAATATTACACGAAGTTGACGCACGATTTTCACACCAACAAACGCATATGCGAGGAGATTGCTGTCATCCCGAGCAAGAAAATGCGCAATCGTATTGCTGGGTACGTTTGACTTAATTTGTGATGTATTAAATGTTAAATATTGAAAATACTAGCTGCAGCAGAGTTGCAAAACGAGAATGCATTTGTTTATGGCACTTTTGGTTGTAATTTTCTCTCTTAATTTATAATTACTCAGGCATGAATAGGAACAACACTCTTTTAAATAAGAGAAATTAATTACGCATAAGCAAATACTTAATAAAACTTATATCCTTTGAAGAATTTCCCATCATATTATGGTAAATTTGAATTACTATTAAACATCAAACCGTTGTGTTTGTGAAAACTTTTTACTATGTGATGGGAAATTCTTCTCAGGATAAAAGTTCTGCAGAGTTCTCCAGAAATTTCTATTAATGTTCTAACGTTTTCTGCACCAATTTTATTCCAAACTGTTTAATATAACAAAAGTTTCGTATAAGATCTCAAACATTTTCAGATTCATTACTCATCTGATGAAGCGAATCGAAAAGGGTCCAGTTCGAGGCATCTCCATCAAACTGCAAGAGGAAGAGCGTGAGCGCCGCGACAACTACATGCCGGAGATCAGCTACTTGGATCCGTCGGTTCACCCGAGCATTCCCGTCGATTCGGAGACCCGGGAATTGGTTGAACATTTGGGTCTTTCAAATATTAATGTCGAGGTGAAGACAGCGGGCCGTCGTTAAAAAAATTCGATCGAATTATAACCCCATTGTTGTTGATTCTTTTCTCAAGGATTGTTAAATAAAGCTGTTTAATAGATTTCAATGTAACGAAACAATGAATCAATATTTCGATTTTTGGTTGAGGCAGAGACAGCTTACGAAGGTCCCCATAATTTATCAATAATAACAAAAATTACCACAGATATTATCCAACAATTACCGAAGTTAAAAAGGTTTGAGATTTAAAAGACATATTATCCCGTCTTTCATTATCCCGTCTTTCTTCCGCCGAAAAATTGTGAGTGTGCGAGTCAGATGAAGAAAAAAATTGGCCTTGGTCTTCACGTATTTTTTGACGGAGCCATAATTTAGGAAACAAGTTTAAATTTAGTAACAATATCCCTAATGGTTTACTAAATGTGAAGATGTCCCCACCGCAATCTAATTGCATAAAAGAAAGTGAAAATTGGTTGTTTCAAATTTTTATTTGATAACTTAATTTTACGGTAAATTGGCGACGGTGAATTGTTATTTTGGCTATGGAAGATGTCATTAATCGTGAACCATCTTGTATGCATGTGTTCTCACTTTTATGTACTGCTCCTCACCGGCTTCAATGATAAAAATGGTGACTTTGGAAACATATTCGGACATTTAAGCCTAAGCTTAAGTTGTTCACCTAAAGCCTGGCACATTGGGGCGTCGAGATCGTAGGGACATTTAATCACTTCCCGGCGTGCAAACGATAGTGCACTGGTTTTTGCACTTTCAGTTTGAATTTTTCCCCAATATTATTTTGAAAGCATGGATAAAATCAGCAAGTCAACAATTATTTCTGCGTTACAAGGATTGTTTGAACTAAAGTAATTTTATTAAATACAATTCGGAAATAGTAATGAAATAATAATACCGAGTATCAGAGATGCATCCGTTATAAGGCATACATTTTCCAGTATTTTGCCTATTGATATCAAATCCGGCTTTTGAAACCATTCAGGTGCGAAATCCAATCCAACTTTTTGCCTATCTGACGCCGACCGTGCAGTTTTATGACTTGATGCATCTCCGGTATAATGCGCAATATTTAGGGTAAGTTAAAATTGTATCTTATTCAGTTTCTTCTATAAAAAGGTTCTCGTTCTTCATGATCATCTATGTCAAGGTGCGCCGGAATCACATCTAAAAAAGTTAGTGTTATTAAACATATTTCTCCTAACGATAATGTTGCCGTTTTTTTATTTGTGGAAATTCCAAATATTAAAAATATTCAATGACAAAAATTCTTGGCCATCTAGTTAGCCTACAAAAATTACATCCCTGCGACAGATGAAAAAGCAGGGAGAAGCAACATTTTATTTTTACCAATTGTTATCCATCGAGTACCATTTTTCACGCATAATTTTACATATACATGGCTTGCAAGATGGCACCTCCGGTTGCCTTTTTTCAAGATAAAGCCGTAAAGAAGTAAACGAAACAGAGTTTTAAAATCATTACATTCATACCTCCGACTAAATTCATCAAAAGTTCATCCCGTGCTTCTTGAAAACATTTCACTATCTTTTGTAATTTCGTATGCCTGATGAGATTTTTTGGCACAGTCATTCCTATAATTTTTGATTAGTAGTAAATATGTAAGCTAAAGTTAGTATTACCGTCGTACGCTTCTTCTAGCATGAAAAGAAAGCGCTCTTCCTTTTTCGGCCGTCGAGTTCTGCAATGTTAACTTAGAGATTTTAAATAAAACGTATTCTGAAATTGATACACTGTATCAATTTCGCTGACATGCTTTAAGGCATGTAAAAAGTGATTATTATGACATAACTAGCGTTTTGATTTTCATACAAAACACAGTTCGCGATGTAATACTCCCATTAGTTTCTCAAACACATCATGTTTGCTCTACCAACACACCGTAATAACCTTTCAGCAAAAATCTTTTTTAATTTCTCAAATGCGGTAGTTGAATATTTAGAAATCTCAACATTCGAGAATCACCTCAAAGATTTTCGCAAGCTTAGGAAATTTTTAAACTCAGAGTTCACAATAATAAGATACCTATCAAATAAGCGACCTTCTCTAATCGATATTCCAGCCTTCTCATAATCGAATTGCGTATAATAGTTGAGGAACCCGTACATGAGCTCGGCGAGTGACCTTTCGTTTTTGGGAATGTCTAAATTTCAGGGCGGTCATAAAAGAGCTTTATTTAATAAAACAAGCTTCAAGTTTGTAGAAAATCAGGACCTGGAAGGTTCAGCTGCAGGTCATATTCCAAGTCATGTACATTGCCTTTTCCTCCAAACATATTCGGGAAAAGGTCGATTAGGCTCGGGAGAATAGGCGGATCAACCGCGCATTGTAGAAAGTGGATTACCATCAGCATTACCGTATAGCTAAAATTGAACTGTTATATTACAGTATGTCGAAACTGTAGTAACCTGTTGAGGGCTCCATATTTTGGATTTATAACTTCATGCTTCTTTGCCCAATCCTTCAAATAAGATGCCATTGCGGGAACGCGTTCGTCCAATCTTAAATATAAAATTCTAAGCGTCGGTCATATTAAATATTGCAAAGGTTATGTAAAAGGTGTTATCTATTAGAATAAATTTTACATATAAATTGCGTGATTTTGTCGGTCTGGTCCTACTAGATTGCGAGAAAAGGTCAATTTCCGAGGTCTGGTTTGTCGAAAAGGTTGTTACCCAATACAGTATCCATCAGAGTTATCGCATGCTGTTTTTTCTGCTTTTCTTGGTGGTTTTGGTTTTGTTTTTAGTTCACAAAATTCTAATACAGCACTTATATACCACTATTTCGCAACGTTCATAGAAAAAACTACTGAACCTCCCATAATAACTCAGCAAATGGGTGTTGAATATTCCAGCGACGCAATTGCAGTTCATCTCGACTTCAAGATGGTTGAACGGAAACTTTAGATACAGCTTGATAATTGGTACCTAAACAACAGATGTATCTGGTTGGAATAGGCATATATTTTTGCGTTATTAGTGTTGTTAAGTTCCGTTAATTCGAAATTTAATCAAACAGTAATAATGTTGCAGCTTTTCCCCGGTAGAATTTATCATTCTGTACCTATTTTGACTATAATATTTACGATTATTTGTTTGTTCCCAATTAAGTGTATTTTAACAACTGGAAATGAGGCAGACTCACGCGTGCAGGAACAAGACTGATGTTTGCGACGAATTCTTCTTCTAATAAAATATTCTTTGCACGAGTAAGTATGTCGAGTGCGATGCTAAAATGTTTCTAATAAATAAGATATTGATAGTAAAGCATATGAATTCAGTACTAAATTCTCATTAATTTTGCTAAAACCTTTGTCTACTGAAATGTTCCTCAGTAAGCTGTTATTAATTAAACTTAATAATTTCTTATAGGTGTATCACAGTTTAGGCTCCGTCAGCACAGAAGTTCATTCGTAGAAATTAAAATTAGTTAGTATTAGAGTTGCACGGTAACACTTGACCCACAAATCAAAATGGTCAAAAATATCGCATAAAATCGCGTTAGATGAAGCTAAAAAGTTAACATTGGTACCCATTTTCACTAAAGTTAGGTAAGAAATGTAACATTAGTTTTTGGATTTGATTGGAAAAAAATAAAAAAAAATGCAGATTGCGGATTGCGGATTGCGGACGTCCGCAATCCGCAATCTGCATTTTTTTTTCATTTTTTTCCAATCAAATCCAAAAACTAATGTTACATTTCTTACCTAACTTTAGTGAAAATGGGTACCAATGTTAACTTTTTAGCTTCATCTAACGCGATTTTATGCGATATTTTTGACCATTTTGATTTGTGGGTCAAGTGTTACCGTGCAACTCTAGTTAGTATTGGTTCTTGTAAGCATTTTCTTGTTTAAAAATAATTAATGTCTCAGTAATATTATTTTAACAGCACCAAAATATGCATTGAAGCATATTCATATGATAGAATTTTAAATGCAAAACTTACTCTTCGTCATATATCTTGTTTTCGCCCCACCGAATCGCCAAGCAGAGGTCGAGATCAGAGTTTCGAGTCCCAAATGAGTTGATGGTCGAGCCTCCTATGGCCAAATAGCCGCCCTCAAAGTAAGGGAGCAAAGCATCGGATAACATTCTCCAGACGGTCTTTTTCACCATAACTTCATTCTTACTCTGCAATATTGGGCTTATTTTTAATAGGAAAAAGTCGAATTTTTTTCCGCATTTTTAACTTCAAATTTGATGCAGCAAAAATGCGAATGAAATAATATTTGATTGATTGATTATTGAAATTCTATTGAGAAGCGGGCGAGTAGTGTGTCGATAAACCTTATGTAAGATAACTAACGTATCCGATAGTATAAACAGACTGTAAAATGATTCCGAAATAGTTTTGTAAAATAGTCGAACCATTTAATATTTTAAATAATATGAGACGTCTTATTTAAATAATGTTAAATATACCTGTTTGTTCATCAGGTAATGCCGCCAAAATTGTTGATTTGTTCTATTGAAATTGTCGAAATTTTGTTTTGTGCTAACATCGTAATCGTAGAAAATACTGTCGATTCCTCGGATTTGTTTCACTTTGTAGTCCAGTGAGGCAATGCTTGGATTGTAGTTCATCTCAAAACATGATTATAATTTGTTGTAACAGTAATGTTAAATAAAATTTAGCATTTCGAAACCATCGCCGTTGCTGTGTGGCAGGGAGGAGAGACTAAATTGGCTTTAAACACGTCTAAAGATCATATATTCGATATTAATTACCCGCTGTTCACATATTTTCAGAACACATTTTGTTCCAGAACATATCGATTACTAAACTTTTTCTTCATTGGCAAATTTGCTGATTCATTAGAGCGTTTTCTAATCCCCGTCACCGTGCCACCCTAGTTTTCGTGCCTTTCCTTTACGTTTTAGTCATTCAGTTATTTCGCAGTATTTTTCAACATTTTCACACATGGACGCTGACCAACTAACCTAGGATCTATTCGATAAATTATTAAACCTTTTTAGTTCAAAAAATGTTCTTTTCTAGATTTTTCCACGTTTAACTGTTTTAGTCATTGTTTTACAAGGTGAATTTATATTGCTCTGTTGAGATAGACGGAAGTTATGACATTCTATATAATATTTTTAAGACAGTTGAGAAATATTGTTGCGAAATTGAGAGATGTATTACCTTCATATTTAATGTGTCATTTTAAAATTTGATTGAACATTTCCCAATATGTTTTTCTCTCACTTTCGTTGTGGATTCCGAAAAATCTGATATTCTGGAGAGATGATGCCCAGTCGTATTTGATAACCATTCTTGGAAAATGTAAATAATGATTGGCGTTGTTTCGAAAGGCATTGATATTGAGCAGACTCTCTCTGGCATTGTTTGGAACGCCTCCGGACTTTATTTGTAAGAGACAAGATAATTAAGTGCCCATATAGGATGGAACAAGGAACTAAATCCAATTTTGTAAAAACATTGATCCTTCGCTCCTTTAGTGCCTCTAAGTTTGAGAGTGTGTTGTCCTTCATACATCACGATTTTGATTTTCAACTGAAGATTCTAAGTGTCTATTAGCGATTTCTGTTAAGCCAGCCTTACAATAGAACAACAAAAAATTTGTTCTAGTGAGATTCTTGAGAGATTCGAGAAATCAGGTTAGATTTTTTTCATGGAAAAATGTTCGTGTAAAAATCTGTGAAATGTATCGGAATCTTGAGAAAAATATAAGACGGAGTCATCATAACGGTTAATAAAGTGTGCCAAACAAGTTCGTCGTATTTTTCAATGATTAACTTTACTATGTTTGTCATGAGTCTGAAATTGATGTTCTGTACCAACGTTTCACTTTTCTTCATATTTTCTACTGGCTGGAGAAATTATTACGAAAATTTTCTTATAGTTGATTTATCGCAACTTTTATAATGCGTATATGGAAAAAGTTGACAATTCACAATCAAAAATTGATTTTCTCAGCAAGAATAAATATCTGACAGAAAAGCGCTTAAAATTTACAATTATGGACGACAATTAATTGTTGGAAATTTAAATTAAACATTTCTTAAGCGTGCAACTTTTATATAACGATTTAATGTCAAAGCGGCTTTTGATTGCATCACAGCATTTTGGCAACATTCCAGAGCAAGATGATTCGGTCGTATCCCACAGTAATGAGTCGTGTGTTGGACTCTTGCAACTGCATTTCCACGACGCCTTGACGCAATTCACTCGACACGGCCAACGGAGTCAGGTCAAATTGTTCCGGATATTTCTCCATTTTAGAATGACAAGTGCTGCAAATCCGAGCCTGCTTCTCGAACCCCATAGCAGGAAATACGGTAAAATGATTGGAACAATTTGAGCAAAAAGATTGTCCACACGTCCGGCAGTGATGACGTCGCACGCCCACAATCTTTCTGTCCCACATAACCTTCAAGTTCCAGAAAAATGGCGCATCGCAAAGTTCGCACTTGTCCGAATCTCGCCAAGCTGGAGCCATAATCCTGTTCGCTTTCAAGTCCCAGCACATCAGATGTCCGGTTTCGTCCACGCTGAACAGTCGCCGCGAATCCTTCGCCAAAGCCAATCGAGTCAATTTTGCGCTGTGACCGTTGAACTCGTAGCACTGTCCGCGCTTCCCGCCAATGTCCCACATAATCACTAGATTTCTCTAGTCAGTGCTGGACGAGAAAAGCCATTGCTTTGACGCATCCCAGGCCAAGTCCGTGATTGCTCCTGTATGAGCGCTAAGTTTGCTGACCAATTGCACCGTGTTTCCCACCAGTCTCAGGATGTAAATGTTTCCCGAGTAATCTCCCAGGAATATAAACTTCGAGCCATCGTCAAATTGCATGGTCGTACAAGGCGAAGTGATTGGATACGAGCCCAACTTCTGAGCGGTTTCCGAGCTGTGCCATACCAAAGTTTTGTCTTTGCTACAGCTGAACACTTGACGCAAAACGGGAGAGTAGACCAATCCAGTGACCACACCTGTATGAACATTCCATTGCCGTTTCACAGAGAGACTATTCAGATCGGCTTCCGTCGAATATTCCAATACCATCCCGTTCACGAGCCCAACATAGACGCAGAGATGATACTATTATATATATTACTACTGACTTCGCCCTTTTGCTATATCAAGCATCAAGTTGCCTGTTTTTTGTAAGGCTCGCTTTGAACATGCTTTTTATCAACGGGACACAACGCCAACCTTTAGAGACCGAATGAAAAATTTATTGATGTTTTCTTGGCAATATTCCAACGAATCAAGCTGCCTCTCACATACAGTAAACCTGCACATCACCAATTCAAAATCTATATATATTCGTCCGAAAATTGCCCCGAATTCATTTTTCTCGCGTTGGATTTGCTCTTTTCTATAGTAATGAGCGGTTTTCTTGTTTTTTATATCGATTTCTTTGTCCTTATTAACATATTTGTTGCGAGTGTAATGCTTATATCAGCATTTTCGTTGTCTCTCTTCATTTCTGACTAGCCGTTAACTAAATACTATAATAACGATACAAAATCAAGATCACAGTTTTATTTGTCTTAAAACCTATTTTTGCTTTAGTATATTTCGCTAATTTAAATCGAGATTTTTTACTTTCAAATGCGCTTTCGCTCTTTTGTACTTTTAAAATTACATTGTAAAGTCGGAAAATCCAAATAATAGCAATTCTTCAAATTTATACAATTGTCAATTTTAAGTTTTCCTTATTTGTAAAAGTTACCATCCGATCTTAATTGGAATGCGAATTTCGTAAAAAACGTTGATATATTATATCCCTTCAATTCTCACAAAATTCTTTCTACCGTTCATAATTATATCACAACTTAATAATTTGTGTTATGTTTTGATAATTTAGCAATTCCAATGGATTCTGCGGAAGAGAGCGAGTGCTCCACAAGCAATGATGATCCTTGCGGCGCTGGACGAATCCGAAAGCGACGGTTTAGCAATGCACGAATTCAGCCGGTTTGTTTTCAATTAAATTTATGCTAATTGCGATGATACTTTAGACCCGGATAAAGAAAGTAATGCAAAGCGATGAGGATATTGGCCGCATGGTGGCCAGCGTACCAGTAGCCATCGGCAGTGCTATGGAGCATTTTGCGGAGAAATTGCTGGAGGCATCGGCTCAATGTGTGCAATTTTCGACGTCTAGGACACTTTCACCAATGCATATGTATGTTTTATCACTCCTAGTTAGTCCAGATTATCGGAGTGAACTTTTCTAATGTTGCATATCAAAAGTTATCCTTACGTAAAATTTATAAGATATAGGGAATGATGCGCTGTATAAGACAAGTACAGTCGAACCTCAGAATGACGCCCATCAAGGGACCGCACGAACTCGGCGTTATGCGGAGGTTTCTAATCAAAATTTGGTTAGATCGGCGTTAATCGGGGGTTTCTGAATGTTCCGTCAGTAAATTTGAATTTATAGGCACGAAATTGAATTTTTCCACAAAATGTTGATATTTTTACCGACATTTGTAAAACTTTTGGCAAAAACGCCAAAAATATTTTAAGTTTTGTTAAAAAAATTTGTAAAAGTGATAAAATTTTCGAATATTTCTTCAAATTATTTGAATCGGCGTCATTCGGAAGTCCTTTCACAAGGCATGTTCCAAAAAAAATCGGCGCTATTCAGGGGCTACGTTATTTAGGGGGCCTAACACATACAAATCCTCTGACGTAAATCCAGGGACGGAGATCATCGGCGTTATTCGGGGGTTTGACTGTATATGAAAATCCTTATTTAACGTTAAACTACACGATA
Source organism: Ditylenchus destructor (assembly GCA_022814885.1). NCBI lineage: Eukaryota > Metazoa > Nematoda > Chromadorea > Rhabditida > Anguinidae > Ditylenchus > Ditylenchus destructor. Next base: position 2,102,662 of record JAKKPZ010000005.1, read on the forward strand.
TATTTATCCATTTTCAGGCGCTATGCTGTAATGCAAAATCCACATTTCGCGTTTCTTGAATCAATTATGAAGGATGTACCCCTGCCTAAAATGGCGAGTACTTCTGACACAGGCAATACTTCAGCCACACAACTATATGAAGGCGAGCAATTATACTTCCAAGCATCGCCACAGAACATCCCTGGATTTAATCTGCATCAGAATATGTTCCCAGATTTCAAGTCATTTCCTCCCATTTTCCATCCTCCTCAAATGCAAAATGATCTCTTTGTGCCACAAATTCCAACCAAAACTGCTGAGTCACTTTTAAGCACAGAACCGAAATGTGAACAGCCGGAAAATGAAGGCGCTGTCAAACGAAAACGAGGCCGCCCAAGAAAAGACCGCAAAGACAAGTAAGTGCAGATTTTTAATGTTGCTCATTATGACATATTACATACATTTGTAATGTGCTCTTTGTTGTCTTGAATAAATCTAAAGGTCCAATTAAAGATTGAAAAGATATTGAGAGACATCCATCTCTCGAGGAGAGATAGCAAAATTTGTTGTACGTGCAGCCAAATTTTTCATATAAAACCGGAAAATATAATTTAAGTATTTTAAATCTGTACCTTCCTAGCAAAAGAGTGGCAATATATATTTGATTAATATAACTGATCAGGGCCCCAGTTTCATAGGGGGAAATAGGGGAATTCCCCGGTTCCAGCTTTGAAAATCATTATGAAAATTGAAAAAATGCACCCCTAGGAATGCATCCAGACACCAAAATCACTGGGGTCCAAAAAAGCTGAAACTGGGCTACTGTAACTGATATTTATTATTAATATATTTGATTAAAATAAAGCAATTTATCATTACATTTACTCTTCTTATGGCAAAATTTATCAGATTTGTCCAAGACGGTCTGCTCGATGGACAGCCAGAAGACAAAAAAGTGCCGTCATTATCGATAATCTCGAAAAACGGGCAAACCCATGTGCAGTGCACACCGAACCAATTGGATGCCATCCTCATGCCTCCTCCAAAACTTCCCATTAACATCCGATCTATTGGTCGGCCTTCAACTTCGCCTACGCAATTATCGCCATGTATTAACACCTTGGATTCCCCTCAACTCATGCAGATGCCCAAAGAGAATTCACCTGGCGCCTCTGCCGAAATACCTAACCAGCGCTAGCAGTGGAGATCACAATAATAATTTCGATCATATCATATGGTAAAAAATTGCGCTTTGTTATATTTTGCCTACCTCGCGTGAAGCTTAATTTTAAATGTTAATGAAGCAGATTAACTATTTAGGATTAGCCCAAAAATGTATGATATAATATATGTAGCGGAACATAAAAGATTTAAAGAAATAATTAAGTTTTTATTACAATTTTACCCGCTTATGAAGCATTCCAATTATTTTCGGTACAAAAATGGTATTTTCCGATACGATAATCTGCTTCTTGGAATAATATTGTATTCGGGTAATTTGCTGTTATTATTGTCACGTTGATCATCTGAATCTTAAATGTTGCCCAAGGTCAGTGCATTGATGTAATTTATATTTTATAAATCCTTGAAAGAGTACTATTGATTCAAGAATCTCAAATTTAAAAAATTCAATTACGAAAATGAAAGAGAAAATTGCATATTTTTATTATGAATTCGACCTAAGAGAATCCGATGTTGGAAGGTTTCTGTTCAAGGATTTATAACAGGGGTCTCAGATGATACGAAACAGAAGTTGAAGCAGCTTTACTAACTAAAATCAAATTTTATTAAGCTTCTTTCAAAAACAAAATTTTCTAATTTGCAACCTGTATTCTAAAGGTGTTATTTTGCAACATCTGAGAACTCTAATTTACTTATGTGTGCAATTTGCATTGCGGAGTTTTTTTTCCACGCTTGCAAATGTTTCGTGAGTGTTAATTTATATTAAAGAGTGCGGTGAGAAAGAAATAAAAATTTTCTTACAAAACAGATGTGCTTCATTTATTTAATAAAACAAATATAAAATTTTATAAACTTAACAACAACATAGGGCAAAAACAGAACTAGCCAACAGAAAACTACAAAGGTTTACAAATTATCGCTCCAGGGTAATCACCCATTCGAAATGTTCTGTTTGGGGAAAAAGATCAATTGGCTGGATTCTGACAATTCTGAATTGCTCTCCGCCGAATTTAGACGATTCCTGTCTGCATAAGTCCACCAAATTTTTCATCGCACCCTTTGGATCGCATGAGACATAGACCATTCGTTTCATTTGAGTCAGCTGAAATTTTGGTATTGTAAATATATTGTAACTCAAGCCTTATTGTCATTTGTTCAGATTTACTAATCAATCAAAAGTAAAATTCGGTAAATCCGTATTTTAATAAAAACTTCAGGGATACTAGTTAAAAAGATAAATATTGGAAAGTTATTTGACACTTTATTTCAAAAATCCATCCTGATGCTCAATACAAAAATAAATATCCGTTAATCATTCTAATAAATCATTATTTTGCATTTGCACAGAACTCATTTGTATAGAAATTCTACCCTTCGAGAGTCGATGATCACTCTATCGGAGACGCCTGCTCTAGGCGGGTCAAGTACACCCACGATTTTGGCTGTTTGGTGTTTGCAGCCATCAGGCATATGGTATTGCAAATCTTTGAATATCATTGCAGCGTCTCCTTCGAAATATTTGCATCTGAAACCATATAATATTACGTTTCAACTTATAATAGTCGATTACTTTGTTGTAGAAAATCCATTATCAGCGCAATTGATTTGAGCATCTTTAACGGCCTCAGATACAATTTCCATGCCCACACATCCGTAATTTTCAGTAAATTGTCCGTTTTTCACCGCATCTCGGAGTCTTTTCATACAGCATAGACTGATAGTGCCTGCACCGCAACAAATGTCCAAAATCACTAGTGAATCTTGTGCGTCGCTGGTGTCAGTTGCATCCTAAATAAAAGCTGTATATTATTACCAATGGTAATGATACTAATTACATGGTAGTAAATAACGAAAATGTGTTTTGTATCTTAACATGCACTCTCCAGAAAGAAGATTAATGCAACTCCTACATTCAGGTAATCATTCTAGATGCAAAAAAAAATCGTGCAATAGGATGCATAACCAAAATGGTTGTCAATTCCTCCCCAGCTAGGGAAAGCTAAGGAGTTTTGATCCGCGGCGAACTTGTAAAATGCCAGGAGAAACTAATTGCATAATCGGAATCCTCAGGAAAAAGAAACATAAGGTAGTCTAGATAAGATTTTAGGTATCTGGCCATAAAAAAGGGATACGGATATCTGGGATAAAAAAGCATTTTTAGTTCTTTTAACCTGAGCATTGTGTGTGGGGTCGGTAGAGAAAGAGAGATATGAAGCGAAGCAGTGGGAAATAACCAAAAATATGATTTAAATGAACACCTTCACTGCTTTCCTTTGCTGGGAAGGAATTGACAACCATGGTAAGTTAATCAGTCAATACAATACTCAGTGCAATCTATACGAGGATAGTGTGTAATCAGTCCCATGCATCGCTTAAACTTAACAAACCTCAACTCTGGGTTTCTTGGCCATATTTTCTTGTTCTTCGTCTTTTATTTGGTCCTGATCATTATTCTTTGCTACCACAGTAAATTTAGTGATTTTCGGTAAGCCCAAAGCGTCACCAATTATGTTGTATAAGATCTCGGCTCCTCTTGAGTGAGTTTGGAAAAAGGTCGATGGCGAAATGCGGAAACGAGTGTCCAATAACTTCTCATATATATAAGGAACACCTGAAAGGCACTTCGGTTAAATAAATTTTCTGAAAATGGGAACAAACCGGCTAAATATTCATAAACCTTCGGGTCGCTCGCATTGTCTAAGACCTGCCAATATATTGATGTTACACGGAATTCGATCTCAGATTTGTCTCCGAACCGAATAAATTTCTCAATCACTGCCTTTTTAGCATTAGCGACAAGTTCGGAGTCTGGATGAGGGTGGACTGTAACGATAATCATTGTGTCGCTGAGAAAGTCACGAACTGTTAACAATTTCCAAAACCCTTCTCGTTTAAACTCATGGTACGCCGTGAGCCGAGTGTCTAAAAATTTAATATGGGCAGTTAGATAAACTAAATAATTTACAAAGAAAATAAACTGGTCGTAATTAAAGGGTGTAATGAGCAATTTTGGACACTCGGATTGGCGAGCTTTTCAGATGATATTGGGGCTTAACATTATCAAATGTCAGTCTAACCCTTACGTGGAACGTCTATCGAAAACTTCCAAACCCTCTGTTTTGCGAATTAAAGTTCATTCATCATTGGAAATTATTGAATATCTTTGGTTCTCCATTTAACACTATATTTTCTCGATTGTCTTTTAAACTTACTGTCAATTTTTGTCTCATGAAACAACTGAACTTTTGGACCCAAACTTATTAAAACGATATTATCCTCTAAAATGAGCAGAAACGAACAATTTGCATTTTAACCCTTCATTGCCGAGTGTATCCGATCGGATACGTTTTTGATTTGCTAAAGACTTTACAAAAAGAAAGAAACGAATGAGTGTCAATTATTCATACAAAGAGTGTGTCTGTAAATAGAAAAGAGAAATAAACAATGGCAGCCATCATGATTTTGATAAAGACAGCTCACCAAAAGGAAAGCTAATGGTAATGCAGACATTCTGCCTTTTGTCTATGGCTCGGGCAATGAAGGTTTAACCCAAAAAATGATTTTTTTAATATTGCTTTTTGTAACTTTTCTAAGGTAACCCGAGACCAACTCAGATCTAGAGAGAAATTGCTTCGAAACACTTTAAAAACTAATCCAAACAATGTATATGCAGAGGTAATATTATAAATAGAAAACATGTGTGTTAATATATTGGAAAAATAAAGATAATGCGGAAACAGCATACCAAATTTTCGAATGAACTCTTCAAAATGGCGAACGATGTTGCGCGTGTTCACAGAAAGAATTGTACAATCTTCGACTCCCACAAGTGAGATTTTTTTGTCGGCCATTTTTCCAGAAACAAAACCAACAGTCGGGATGTCTTTACTGCTATATCCAATGTTGAATTCACATTTGTTTCGGTATCCAGTAATTTGCGGAGATGGGATTATCTGAAGCTCAATAAACTATAAGCAATTGAACAATACAATCTTACCGGTTCCAACACGTTTAAAGAAAGTTTCCATTTCGGCACTCCTCCACGGGCTAACTGCTTGAACAAATTGTTGGCGAGCCGCTTACATTCCGCATCTTTTATTTTTAGCTGTTCCTCGTAGGATTTACTGGCCAGGGGTGACACCAATTCCACGGCAGATTTAAGAGGTCGGTTTTCGTCCGCGTCACGAACACATATCGGTTTATCGTCAAGACACGGGTCTTCTCGCACTCGTGTGGCTTTAAGAATGAACTTCTTTACTGTCATGCCAGTGAGAGTGGCTATCGCCTTGAGCAGATCCTCTTCGGATTGAAAAGAGAGGAAAGCGACGCCTGACATGCATTTAAGCCGACGGTATCGACTTCCTGGTAATGTGCTATAAACAATTGATATATTCATAAGAAATAGTTGATGGAGGATTATTAAAGGAAATCAGTATTTTTGAACCGAAAATTGCAAAAATATTTAAAATGAATTCCTGTTTGTGTAAAAAATATAATTTGCTTCCAGATAATTTTAGGAAAAATTTTGGATTCTGAATAACCTTTAAAATTAAAACAATGAAGAGTGGTTTTATCTTTACGTAAATTTGGAATATAATACCTTGAAAAAATTTTTCGGATTTATTAATTTAATTAAGTAAAACGAATATTTCAAAAAATAATTCGAAAACTACAAAAATATTTCGCAAAAATAAATAAAAATCGAGTACCATGCTTGATTTTGTCTCCATCCAATCCAAATTTTTTCCACGCTTTAAACGATATTGCTCAATGCCATAAGAAAAAAACATACGTGTCCAAGAACTTTTTTAATTGCGGTTGCTTCATGAAATGAGGGAGATTGTCGATTTTCATGCGCAGAGACGAATTTTTGTTCAAATTGTTCATCTCTATAGATTCGTCCTTTTCATCCTTATCGGGTTCTTCGGATGTCACTAAAACAAATTTCATGTTGCATATTATTCGTTTTATTTAGAAGCTTACAGTGGTCATTTCCATCGGCGCTCAACTCAAGATGCTGTTCTTCGGTCATTCTACCTGAAAGATGAACTTTTTTGTTATAATATAGTCAGAATGAAATGTGATAAATGTCGCGATAGAAATTTGGTAATAAATTCAATCACCCAACAAATATTCTTTGGTTAATGGCTAAAATTCAAACATATTTTGTGTTGGCATTATGCAACTATTTTGGACATCGGCTCACCACATTTGTCAAAATAAAGTATATCACTTGTCACTTAATTCCGAATTAATTACCACTCGTGTTTTCATAGGAGTGGCATTTACAGTAATTTATGGCAAATAGCATTAAGTCAGTTTCTGTCATGAGCAAAGATCTTTGATTAAAAAATGTTACCTGTTTTTAATGATCGATTGATAATATAATAAAGACAAACTTATTTTTAAGAATCGCATTTTTGCGCCTTTCTAAATTCAAACTCTCAAAATATCATTTTCTCTTCTGATTTGTGTTTTGATGATTTATATAAGTTATAGAAGTTAAAATGAGTTAATGTGAAACATTCAAATACAACGTTCCGTAGAATTTATGCAAATGTTTATAACCTAAACTAAAAATGAACTCGTGATCCTATCAACATATCTTAGCACGATTGTAGATAGTACAGTAATGTCATGTATTCTTTATATGGCGGATTGACTTTCAAGTTGTTTTCTGTCTATTACATGTGCTCCTGCATAGCCAAAAATACGACGCATATTATAAATTATCTCATTTTCGGTACCAGGAAGCTCCAACATCAAGAAACGACCACCTCGTTTTGCTCTAACCCGATCATATTAAGCTATATAGTCCTTAGTTTTGCATTTAATTGTTATAACTTCTTCACTTATAAAAAAAATGAAATATCATACATTTTCAGAAACATCGGTGATTGGCTATGGATAAACTGGACTACCCCACTACCTCATCAAGATGCGCTGTAGTGAAAGCCATTCGGGCCAGAGAATTGCGCGGCGTGGGCAACAATATCGGAGAGATGTTCGATGACAGATGCGGCTCACTCAGCGACACGAGTCGGCTCATAAAAGCGCTTCGCAACAGAGAAATTCGGGGAAAGACTCGGAGTAACGAAATGTACGGCAACATATTTGAACGAAACCGGGATAAAAGCATTTATCAGAAGGATCTGAAGGCACACACCGGATGTGTGAATGCGGTCGAGTTTAGTCCTCAGGAAGAATACATCGTTAGTGGTGAGCTTTATTTTATTCTTCATCCGATTTTCTTCTGTAATATCGATTCGCTATTTCCCTACAGTATCTAATATTTTTGCCAGGCTTAGTTTCTCTGTGACAAATGATAGAAAATTTAGGGTAGCAACTTTTGGGTTCAGTTTTTGGATTAATTTTTGAGAAATTTACCTATAAATTATTTCTTCTGCAAGTCAAAAGATATTTATGCCAAAAATGGCCTTTGGATAAAAACAATAGAAAAATGAATAAAAATGGATATGAAAATGGCAGAAATTTAGATTTGTGTCCTGATAAATTTTGTTCCTAATTTGCCGTAATATTTTACAGTCATTAATTTTTAGGCGGTGATGACTGTAACGTCCTGCTTTGGCGTACAGCCAAGTGTTGTGTTGAAGCCAATCCTCAGCCTGTAACTTCTATGGAAGCCAAACACGAATCCAACATTTTCGCATTGCGGTTTTCTCTCTTCACAGAAAGAATTTACTCGGCGGGAAATGACTTCAGATTACTTGTGCATGATTTGAAGACGCGTGCCTTGCTGAGGACCTTCACAACGCACGGCGGCTGCTACTACAGGTATCCAACGAAGTAAATTTTGACAAAATTAACAGGTCGTTTTCAGGGTTTCCACACATGTATGTTTCATTTTTCGGCATTTGAAAATATGTTAACTTCAAACGACTCTTTTGTATCTTCCAGATATATTTTTAATTCTAACACTCAGTTAATGCTGAAAGGATTACTTACGGAACTATTTTCTTAACTCTTCATTGCCCAGTGTATCCGTTCGGATACGATTTTGATTAGCTAAAGACTCCACAAAAAGAAAGAAACGAATGAGTGTTCATTATTCATACAAAGAGTATGTCTGTAAATAGATCACATAGAAAAGAGAAATAAATAATGGCGGATATCATGATTTTGATAAAGACAGCTCACCAAAAGGAAAGCTAATGGTAATGCAGACATTCTGCCTTTTGTCTATGGCTCCGGCAATGAAGGGTTAACAATTTGGGCTTGCAAAACTGATTACATTGAACTAAACAAGTACTTCTAAAGTGCGGAGATTCTGCAGAATCATTAACGAAATCATTACTACATTTTTGCAAAAACAAAAAATTTGAAATTCTTAATAATAATGTTTAAATTTTAGCCAGCGAACGATGACGTGATTGCGGCTGCGTCAGAAGACAAACATGCCTATATTTACGACCTCAGACTTTCCGAACCGGCCATGAAAATCAAGCATCGAGGCCACGTGTTCTCAGTTGAGTACAATCGCAGACAACCTAACTTGATAGCTGTATGCTCAAAATCTGATGGACTGGTTGTTCACGACATACGGAAAACTACTGAGTACGTTTGATTAGCAATGTGAAAACTACAAAACTTTTTGTCCGGTTTTACCCACAGTAAGTATTTTCCATATTTTTTCATGATTTTCTCTTCCAACATAATTGGCCAATCAAACGGGAAATCGCATGTATCTGCTTTTTATATCACTTTAGTAAATATTTGGCTCGACAACAACTGATATTTTTGTGACTTTACTCTGTACTTGGTCAAAGACATTTACATTTCAGAACAAGTATTAAGCACAGAACATTTTTATATGGGAAAGATAGCAATTTGGTTTTCATTCCTTACATCTCATAGCGAAATTCAGCTATTACGCAAGCGCTGGTTCTTTCACCAGTAACGCCATTTGTGCACAATGGAGTCCCGAAGGTGACGCCATTTTCTGCATTATATCCAAAAGTGATCCAATCTATTTCAACGTAAGCTTTCTCGTTTGAAGAATTTAATTTAATTTCTTATTTTACTCTTCAGCTACTCAACTCCGAATACATGCACTTGCATGATCCCGAATACAAGAACTTATGTACAGTAAAATCTTGCACCTTTGCGGGATCTAACTACTTGGTCACTGGAAGTGACGGTATGTTTATTGAAATATATAGGAGAATATGTAAGAATTTTGTATTTAAACGTAACTTTTTAGTTGATAATCAAAATTTTATATGCGTTTTGTAATCGAATTATTCATCTAGTGTTATAAGAAAGGGCTATATAAACTAAGCATTTTATTACCACATTCGATCTAGATACATTTTTCTTATAAACATAATTTAATAACTTAATCATTCCTATTTAGACTGGAATATTTACGTATGGAAAGTACCCGATATATGGAGTAAGTCTTTTATTTTCTGTACTATTTACGGTTGAACCATATATGTTTAGCTGGTGAGGAAACAATAGACCAAGCCTACACAGTGCTAAAAGGACATCGTTCTGTTGTAAACCATATCCAATATGCCGAACAAAGTAATCTGCTCATTTCATGTGGTGTGGAGAAGATAGTGAAGGTATGCTTTTAGGGAACTAGCATATTGAGGTCTTTAATTGTGTGCAGTTGGAAGAATGTAAGTTCCTTGTCTTGTCAAAATATTTTCAGTCTTTTTAAAATTACCACTAATATTTTCGAAAATAATTGTCAGATTTAAAAAGTATATGAAATTTCTCTCACCCAACTTGAATTAGTACATGCAGAATAAAATTAGCACCAAATGTAAAGCAAACTAGGCGGTTAAGTCTTATGCATAGCATAACATATAAAATTATAAGTAATATTCAGTCATAAAAAAGTGATATCCAATTTTGGACGTTTTAGTGCTGGAGCGCCGCCGAAATGCAAGGATCATATCGAGAACCTAAGCGGCGCACGCGCATGGGAAGAATGATAATTACACAGAGTCCTGATGCTGACCTCATTGAGAGTACAGAAGAAGATCTCCAAGGTAAAGAACATTTTCAAATCATCATATTTTAAAAACATAAAAAGACAGTTATAAATGTGAGTGGCAATTATAGAACACATTACAACCAGTGTTTTCCTGACCGGGTTTAAACTGACCTGACCTCTGACCTGACGTGACCTGACCGGGGGTGCCGGTCAGGTCATGCTGACCTGACCGGAGGTGTCCGGTCAGGTCAGGTGACCGGTTTGAGCCGGTCATCTGACCGGGGCCCCGGTCAGGTCAGGTCAGCTAACCTGACCGGGGTCCCGGTCAGGTCAGGGTGCCAAATTGCCCGGTCAGGAAAACACTGATTATAACACAGATTTTAAAACACGCATACATTTTGAAGATTATTCTAAAATTATGCGGTCTGTTACTAAATGTTCGTTTATTATAGAAGACCTAAATCAATTTTCTTAAATAGCTAACTTTGATACATACACCCAATTTTGACCGAAAAAATAGGAGATACAATAACAAAGGATAAATAATAACATATTCGCAATTATGTAATACTGTCGATTGTTTCATATATTATCAAATCATTTCCCCGAATACATCATCCATGCCACCCATCTGTATAAATTTAGTAAAATTTTGTTTCAGATAAACAAATTTAAATGTATTATTTTCAGTGCTTTACATGTTTGATCACTTCTACGAAGATGCTGTGCAACGGGAACTAATTAACTTGGACAGCAATTCCGATGATAGCTCAGAGCGTGCTTTCCTTTTTACTGCTGATTCAAATGTATGAAAATTTACCTATTTAGCTAGAATGTGGCTTATTGAACCTTTGCAAAAAAATCCGTTATTTTAAACCAAATTTAAACACAGTTGATCAGATTTCGTTTTAGGCCAATATTATCCTTTCAAGATTGACCTAATTTGACAAACCATAATAGTACAAACCATAAACTTTGGAAAAAGGCACTATATCATCGAAAACAAGCGAATCCAGCGAAACTGATTTTAGGAAAACAGCAGCGATGATGAGTCGTTTCTGAGTGAAATTACCGCTACGTCGTGTGCTTCGGAAGATGAAAACGATAGTACATCGGACAGCGATGGAGTAGGCAGGAAACGTGTTCGCATGGAAGATGCTTCAAATGAAGTTGCGGAATCAAGCGATGAAATCTAGACAGTGCAGTGTTCTCATAGGCACTAATAATTTTATTAACAAAAATCTGTGTTCCTCAACAAACATACTGGTCAATAATTATTTTATCAAAATTCGCCCATAACAAATTCCCAAATGATATAACATCGAATCGTTGACTGCACCGGTGAATTTGGTCCTAATTGAATGACTTATTGTAATAAATTTACTGTGTATAATGTATATAAAATTTTCATTAGTTCATTTCGGAGAGTTTTATATTGGAATTACTTCCACGACTTCTGCAATAAAGAAAAATATATTTAAATGACCTTCGTCTGCATTTAACGCACAAATATGGCAAGTACCATTAGTGTCACACTTTTTTAATCCCACAGTTGCGTTTTCTGATCTATGATCAGCTAAATCGCTCAAGGCAAAGATCTTCCCTCTCTGTGTACTCTCAGGCGTTCTTTGATCAAGTCTCCCCTTTATCAGCTGGCAAAGAGCCCATAAAGGGTCATTTTTGTTGCAATGCACGTAGAAAATTCGGAATTTTTGCTATCTTTGGTCAAAATATTGGATCAATGCAAATTTCTACGCAATTCTGCTCTCTTTCGGTGTGTCATTAATTATTAACATTAATCCCAACCATTATTCTGACTAGAGTGTTACAATTCACAAATTTACGTGCAATTCCACATAGCCTCATCATGAAGTCTCGCCGGCCCAAACAATTGAATCGACCCTCTAAAAACAAACAGGAAATATTAACGAACGGCGGTCAAACTATTGACGTACTTTGGTATACCAAAATTAGGAAGGGGATATTGATCGAGTCGATGGGTGGCGGGTCTATAGGGGATACGCTCAGCCAGCGGGGACAAAATGTGCGACGCCCTGCTCATCTTTTCTATTTCTGTTCCATTTGTTTTCTTGTTTACGCGTTAAGGCCAGGAGGTGAAGGTGGTTCATATTGGAGTGGTTCATATTTGCTTTTTCTTACCACCGCTTTACATGCCCATATTACGATGGCCAGGCAAAACCATCCTGGCCATCACCCGATCTTCGCCCTATCTTTCCATACTATTTGTTTCTGCATATCATTTACTGCATTGAACGAACTGCTTCAGTGCAGATAACTGCTTTGGTCGAGAGACTCTGTTATGATAAGTCGGAATGAAACACACGTGTTAGGCCACCCTCCGGTCTCCTCCCTCTTCTGGGCCTTTTATTTAAAGTACGGGGCTCTGTTGCAAAGTTCTTTTTGAGGCTATACCGAGCCGAAAAATGTAAATAGTCTCTCAGCGTAGAAGATAAGGCGCAGGAGTTTTCGGAGTTCCCCGAAAATTTTGTCAGTACATATTTTCGGTTGTTAAAATTCTACAGTTAATTTTCCTATGTCCGAGGAAAATCCATAAGAGTCGTTTACATACTTATATTTTGAAGGAACCATTTTACTTTGCATCGAACATGCAGCTGTATCTGCAAATTTTTGCATTCACAGATGCAACACATCTCTCTGGTCTGTTTTTTCTCTCCCGAAGCTTTCTTTTAGCAGAAAACGTAATCATGGTATTATAAATTTTTATCCTTTGCTTTATAAAACGCTGACAGAAATTAACAGTACTGAATGAGATTAAATATATCAGCTTTAGTAACTTTATTCGCAAAATATTCGAACTTTTTATAAATTTTATAAAATATATCGGAACTTTAGAGAACTATTTGCGAAAGTATCAAAACTTTCGTTTCCTCACATGAAATTGAGCATCCCGTTTATTTTAAATCATTAGTCGACTTTCTCGAAGATCTTCTATATTCTTGTCTTTACATGCTCCAAAATTAAGTCCACAATTTCTAGCCAAATTTTAGCACTCTTTTACCTTCGGTTTATTATCCAAACATGAAATGGTTTTTAACACATTCTACTTTTTACCTCTGTTTGTCTAAGTTTTAATCTATGACTCACAAGACATTCTGACGAATAACAAAATGTAACAACCGAATTTTTGATCTAGTAGTTTTTAGAATAAATTTGTAGACTGCTCCTGTGTGAGTAAATCCCTCAGACGATAATGGATTCATTAGTCTACCGTTGAATGAAGTCAGAATAAATTTAATTAGGCGTATTTGTCGTGATTTTACTTTCTCTTTGTACTATCAAGTACTTGTACTATAGATGAATAGTAACTGTAGTAAATATTAAATGACCCTGGATTTTATATTTTGCTTTTCAGATGTTACTTCTCTGCCGTCACGCTGCTGCTCGAAGGAGTAAGCTAGCGCTAAATTGTGCCTCTTCATCAATTTCGAGCGTGCGATGGGCCTCTTCCAAAGAATTCAAAAAGGTAACAATCATTGCTTCAGCACTTTCTTCCAGACATTTTTATTTCATTTTAGGTGATGGTAGCCAACAGAGGTGAAATCGCTACCAGAGTGTTCAGAGCCTTAACGGAAATGAACAAGACTTCTGTTGCCATTTTTTCGGAACAAGTAATGTATTATCATTATTATCCTTTCTTACTGATAATTATCTTTTTAAGGACATGAATTCCACTCACCGTCTCAAAGCCGATGAGGCATATATGGTTGGAAAGGGTCTTCCGCCGGTAATTTTTTAAATAGATTTTTTAAATATATTAAATAGATTCATTCCCCCTTTTAAAGTATTGCCCCTTTCTATATAGCACACAAAAAATATAGTATGCCTACACTATACTATACCTGTGTCCTATATCCTTTATTTTTCTTCAAATTTACTTTAATTTCACTTTGAATTTTATACAACATAAAATATACATCTAAACTCCTAAAAATATTTATTTTTACATGTAAACATTATATTAAAAATATCCCTGTCTCTCTGTCCAAGAGTAGTTTTATTAGTCAAAATAGAAACATATAATCAAAAATAAACAATGTTTAATATATCAATTAAATGTGTTTTCTCATATGGACTTTCAAACTATCAGATGTATTACCGCCATATTCACAGAATCTGCATTTGTAAGGCTTTTCATCAGTGTGAGATCGCTTGTGAATTATAAACCTGGAAGATCTTTTACTGGCATATGGACATTGATCACATTTGTACGGTCTCTCATCACTATGACTTCGCTTGTGTTGACTTAGTTTCGAGGATGATTCACTTTTATAAGAACATTGATCGCACTTGTACGGCTTCTCACCTGTATGACTTCGTATATTAATTTTCAATTCTGATCGAGTTTTCGCTGAAAATGAGCATTCATCGCATTTATAAATCTTTTCACCTGAGTGTCTAAGAATGTGATTTTTCAAATCTGTTATTTCAATCGCTGAATATGAACATTTATCGCATTTGTAGATATATTTGGGTAATTCTTCTTCAATATTGGCATTTGCTATTTTTATATAAAAATAGTATCCTATATTTTTAATTCTTTCGGTGTTTATTGATAATACATCTTTCCAATACGATACTCTTCCATCTACTTTATTTCCTGGCCTTGCATCATCAACGAGGGAAAAATGTTTGGCATATTCATATAGAGCAAATTCTTCAAATGTAGATTCTGGACAAGTTCGATTCTGTAATACAATTTTTATAAAATTTGAATTTTTATACGAACATATATGTTATAAAATTATCTACGTCTCCATATTCTTACCTTTGATATTATAACCATATTTATATTCCGCTTTCCGAATAAACCAGTTTGTTTGTGCCTATATAACCTCTTATATGGAATTTGTGTTACACCAATATATATTATTGACCGTAAACGTTTCTTTATATCCATCATTGCTTCATTCCATAAATCTGTGTCGATTATTGCATATACGTATATTCCCATTGGATTCTTGGGTATTCTTCTGGTAAAGTCGTTTGCGAACACTTTTGCTATAAATATTATTTTTTAGTTTAAACAATCTAACAAGTCACATTATAATTTTTATCATTACATAAAAACATTAATTTCATTATTAATGTTAACAAGAAATTAAAATAAAGTATTCAAATCAAAATTCCAAACTAAAAAAGCGTTTTTATTATCTACATTATTTTTGTACTATCTTGTATATTAATTAACTTTTCATAATTATCATGTAATTTTACCTGATAGAATAACATCTTTTACAGACTCAGTATCCAAGGACAAAATACGTATTTCTAGACTGTTCTTTTCATTTTTCAGCATATCTATTTTCTAGGTAGCCGCATATCTCAATATTGAGCAGATTATCGAAGTTGCGTTAAGAAACGGTATTGAGGCTATCCATCCCGGATATGGATTTTTGTCAGGTATTCATTTGATATTGGAAAGCAGACAAATAATATTGAATTTTTTGTCAAAAATTAGAACAAAATATTCTAATTAAAAGACGTCTGATAATTTTTTACAGAATACATCATATATCTGTAAGCTAACCAAGCGTCTATCTAGAATGTAAAATGTATCGTTAACATTTTAGAAAGATCCGACTTTGCGCAGGCATGCAAAGAAAGTGGCATCGAATTCATTGGGCCTTCAGCCGATGTTATGCGACGGATGGGAGACAAGGTCTGTTTTTGGCTCTATTTCTTTCACATCTTGACTTCCTGCATTTAGGTCGCAGCCAGGCAAGCAGCTATTGAAGCTGGCGTAACGGTTGTTCCCGGTACCGATGGCCCGGTCACATCAGTCGAAGAAGTCAAACAATTTGTGAAACAATATGGCGTGCCTGTTATAGTAAAAGCAGCCTACGGCGGTGGAGGACGTGGTATGCGAAAGATTGACAACGAAAGCGAGGTAAAATCATATTCACAAGTTTTGTTTTACATAATAATATTTTTAGGTTGAAAGCGCATTCCATAGAGCATCATCTGAAGCACTTGCTGCGTTTGGAAATGGATCACTTTTTGTTGAGAAGTTCGTTGAGCGACCTCGTCATATTGAAGTTCAGATAATAGGTAACAACATTTTCCATTGACTATCAAAACAGGAATTCGTATTTTCAATTCCCAGTGTTGGTTTATCCAAATCAAGCTTATGTTAGCAAAATGCATTAAATTTTGTTCCTCCGCCTTCAAAAAGGTAATTCGGTGCTATGCCTCTATTGGCCATTTCGAAATCCTGTCTACTGATATTTGAACAGTTTTTTAAGGCGGAATTTTATGTATATTCGTATTGCAGTCATATACCGTCTTGAGGAATGTTTGTGGAAAAGAGAGTTAAACAAACCTACGTTGGACTGTATTGAAAAAAGGAAAATTATTGTAATTTACCAGTAAAATTTGATTAATAAAGTGTAGAAATAAATATTGCAATATATTGAATATAAACACTTTTAGGTGACAAATACGGAAACATTGTCCATCTATACGAACGTGACTGCTCTGTCCAACGAAGACATCAAAAGGTCGTGGAAATTGCACCAGCGCCGGTGCTTGACGACCATATCCGAGAAAAAATATTAGCAGATGCACTAAAGCTGGTGCGTCACGTTGGCTATCAGAACGTTGGTAGGCATTTATTAATCATGACAAAACATTTCATTATGCAAACTTTACAGGAACGGTCGAATTCTTGCTCGACAAAAATGGAAATCACTATTTCATGGAAGTTAACGCAAGGTTGCAAGTGGAGCACACTGTTACGGAAGAGATTACAGGGTATGTACTATAGATTTTGCTTAAAGAAGACCGTTAAACAAAGTATTGAGTATGAAAAAGTAAAGTTGCTACCAGAGTTTATCTGCTGGTAATCCAGCAGACCGTTGTTTACTTTTTGCCTATCTTAGATATCTAAAGGCCGATATAATTCTTTGACGCGCACTTTATATGTCTAAGTTGTTGACAAATAGGGAGTTTGATTAAGTGATTTTGAGCGTGAGTCTCAATTTTGGCAATATTAATTTTAAATAATCAGCTTTATCGATCGTTCATCCATATATCATTATTTGCAAGATAATTTTTTAGAGTTGATCTTGTCCAAGCCCAAGTTAGAATCGCAGAGGGCAAATCCCTAGATGATATCAAATTAAAACAAGAGAATATCCACATTCACGGTTCCTCTATCCAATGCCGTGTGACCACAGAAGATCCTGCTCGTGGATTTCAGCCGGATTCGGGTCGTATCGAAGTCTATCGTAGTGGAGAGGGAATGGGTATTCGCTTGGACTCGGCCTCCGCTTACGCCGGTTCTGTTATCTCGCCCCATTATGACTCTCTGTTGGTGAAAGTTATTGCCCATGCCAGGAATCACCCAAATGCGGCAGCAAAAATGATTCGATCGCTAAAAGAGTTCAGAATTCGTGGTGTTAAGGTAGTTTAGATTAAGTGAAAAGTCTAAAACAATAATTTACTATTCCAGACCAACATTCCATTCTTAATAAACGTGCTTGAGCAACCGACATTTGTTTCTGGATCAGTTGACACTCTCTTCATCGATGAGCACCCTGAGCTGTTCAGCTTCACGCCAAGCCAAAATCGAGCTCAGAAATTGCTGCGTTACCTTGGAGAGATTCAGGTATGCTATAACCGTTTAGTAATTCTTCTCTTGGGATGGACAATTTTTTGGGATATATCCAACAACTTTCATGGATGCCTAACAGTGTTCTAGATCGAAAACATTGAATATCATCTGAAATTTTCTTACAAACTCCTGTAATTTCTATTTTACATGTCCTATGAATTTTTTAAATATTTTCAGGTGAATGGGCCGATGACACCCTTGGCAACAAATTTACCTCCCAAGAATGTAACTCCAGCTGTTCCTAAAACACCCGCCGGTAGGTCTTGTTGAAATGAAAGCAGTTTCAAAACGAAAGTAATTTTTAAGCCTGTTATTTTTACAATTTTAGATCAGAAGCCGCCAACAGGCTTTCGTGACGTGTTTGTGAAACAAGGACCAGAAGCTTTTGCAAAAGCGATCCGAAACCATCCAGGATGCTTGATCACTGACACAACATTCCGCGACGCGCATCAAAGTCTACTCGCTACTCGTGTGAGAACTTACGATCTCGCCAAAATTGCGCCTTTCGTATCACACAATTTTTCTAACCTCTACTCGATGGAGAACTGGGGAGGTACGAATTTTTCACTTTTAAATGTTAACTCCGGTTCTTTTTCAATTTTGTGAAAAATTTATTACTTCATTTTTATTGAGAAAGATTTATCGAAAGAAATTTTCTACAGAAATTTTGTGTAAGAATTAGGAAATGACAGGCGCTTCTATGACAGTGTTAGTCTTTTTTCATAGCGTCCCCTATTCTTTTTCGTCTCCTTTCGGCAGATTTTTCAGACAAATACTTCCATAGAAGCGCCAAATGACATAATTTTGGAAAAGTATTTAGTAAAAATTATTTTAGAAACTTTCTTAAAGAAAATTGTGACATATCGTTTCTCGTCATTTTTAGTATTTTTCAGAAATTTTCAGGCAATACAAATCCAATACACATCTTAAAAATTTTCTTGAAAGGACCTACTTTATAAAACATTTTCCGTATGCTATATAGAACACCCCGCGCTAATTTTCTCACCTGATAATAATGAATAATTTAAATATTAAAAAATAAACAACCCAGTTGGGTCACACGTTTGTCACGATAACAATACCAGTTTACGATTTTTATATGTCAGTTTCAATACAGTTCAATTCAGGTGCCACATTCGACGTATCCATGAGATTTCTGCACGAATGTCCCTGGGAAAGACTCGAGCTTCTGAGAAAACTTATTCCAAACATCCCATTCCAAATGCTTCTTCGAGGAGCGAACGCTGTTGGATATTCCAGTTTCCCGGATAATGTTATTGACAAGTAAATTAGTGAATTTATTCACGTTATAAAAAAGATCTAAAACTTTGCGTTTTAGATTCTGTGACCTATCAGTCAAAAGTGGAATGGACGTCTTCAGAGTTTTCGATTCTCTAAACTATTTACCTAATATGGCTGTAGGAATAGAAGCAATTGGCAAAGCTGGTGGTATAATTGAAGGTAAAGTTTTTTAACCCTTCATTGCCGGAACCATAGACAAAAGGCAGAATGTCTGCGTTACCATTGGCTTTCCTTTTGGTGAGCTGTCTTTATCAAAATCATGATGGCTGCCATTGTTTATTTCTCTTTTCTATGTGATCTATTTACAGACACACTCTTTGTATGAATAATGAACACTCATTCGTTTCTTTCTTTTTGTGAAGTCTTTAGCAAATCAAAAACGTATCCGATCGGATACACTCGGCAATGAAGGGTTAAATCAGAATCACACATTCACTAAAATAAGTAGAACGACTTACCTGATACGAGAAAAATAGTACCTGAAGAAAAGTATATCTTGTGGACCTAAGAGCTCTTTATTCTCTTGAGTTCCGTGGACATGATATTTTCCAACATATTGGAGGCCGAAACATCTTGCCTCCGTCCTGACCGTTTATATCAGTCTCGTGGTGTCACTCGTGACTCCGTTAAATCTCGATTTTTTTTCGAGATCAAAGGACTTCCATACTACGCTTTTGAATTAGTCTACTTTATTTTTCCTAATGCTCAAATTTTCAGCTGCTATGTGCTATACTGGAGATGTGTCTGATCCAAATGAAAAGCAATACACAATTGATTATTACAAGAAATTGGCAAAGTAATTCATTTGTTGCATAAATGTTCTAAAACATTTATTTAGGGAGCTTGTTAAGCGAGGTACTCACATTCTTGCCATCAAGGTATAACTTGGATATGAAGTTTTGTTAAAAATTTGTATATGGTTTCGATGATATAGAAATGTACCAAAATATAGTATATTTTGTAGATTTAGAAATGAGCAAATTTTGTAAAAGTTTATAGCGATTGTTTAGCCGTTTCAACCTTTATCCTATACCCCTAATTTTACTCTAAATATTCTTGTAGGATATGGCCGGAGTGTTGAAACCTCAAGCAGCAAGAATGTTGATCGGGGCACTCCGTGACGCACACCCAGACGTGCCTATCCATGTGCATACCCATGATACAGTAAGAATATCGTAGTAAATGTATTTTATGATTTCCCAAATTTAGGCTGGAGCGGGAGTGGCCAGCATGTTAGAATGCGCTTATGCCGGAGCCGATGTTGTTGATGCTGCCGTCGATTCTATGAGCGGAATGACTAGTCAGCCGAGTATGGGTGCAATTGTCGCCGCACTGGAGAGGACCAAACACGACACCGGTTAGCTTTCATACAATTACCGTATTCCCTCTTTTTTTACCCCCACCCTCTAATTTAGCCCAAGTCTAGAGGGGGATTGCATAATTCATAATGGGGCAAACCAAGAGGGAATACGGTACTTTTCAAGTATCATTTCTAAAATTATTAGGAATAGATTTTAGGCATTTCTGGATTATTTTCTCCCATTGGCCAAATTTATGCCTTTGATCAAAATCTAAAGAAATGTTTCCAAGAAAAAAAATTAGGTATGAATGACCAAAAAGTTGCCGTTTTATAAATACATTCTTGCACGGTATTCCAGAAGTACTTTTTAGCCATATTTCTAATAATTTTAGTTCCTTTTTTGCAATAAATTTTTAAGCAGTTTGAAATTCCTATTTATTTCTTTCAATCAAAAATTTCTTTTTAGGCTTGAATATGGATAATATTTCTCAATACAATGGATATTGGGAGACAGCTCGCCAACTCTATCAGCCATTCGAATGCGCTGTTACCATGAAGAGTGGAAACGCAGACG
This sequence comes from Ditylenchus destructor, assembly GCA_022814885.1. Lineage (NCBI taxonomy): Eukaryota > Metazoa > Nematoda > Chromadorea > Rhabditida > Anguinidae > Ditylenchus > Ditylenchus destructor. The sequence continues at coordinate 2,123,618 of JAKKPZ010000005.1, forward strand.
TTTACAAGCACGCCATTCCTGGTGGCCAGTACACAAATCTCCAATTCCAGGCAAGTTTCAAATTATTTTTTGATTCAAACTTAAACTTGAAGTTTTTATGTTAATTTTACATTTAATCAAACATTTTAGGCATTCTCATTGGGCTTGGGCGAGAAATTCGATGAAGTCAAACGAATGTACGTAGAAGCTAACTTGGCTCTCGGTGATATTATCAAAGTGACGCCATCCTCGAAAATTGTTGGCGACCTGGCCCAATTTATGGTACAAAACAATTTGACTCGAGAAACATTGCTCGAACGCGCCGAAGATCTCTCTTTCCCCAAATCAGTCGTCGAATTTATGCAGGTCAGTTAAAATTTTATTGGTCTTGTGCTACCTCTCAAATAACGCATAAAAGTCACCAAATGCATTCAAAACAACAATATGATAAGAAATATATCCTAAACACTTAAATTATGCACGTTTTTAGGGATATATTGGACAGCCACCATACGGATTCCCTGAACCGTTGAGGACGAAGATTCTGAGAGGTAAGGCCAAGATCGACGGACGACCTGGAGCTGACATGAAACCACTGGATTTGAACAAACTGAAGGCCGATTTGGAGGAGAAACACGGAAGACAACTCCGCGATGTTGACGTTATGTCTTCAGGTTTGTAATAAACAGAGTTATGTCATATCGATGTATCCTTTATTTTTAGCCATGTTCCCGAGAGAATTCGACGAGTTTGAACAGTTCCGACAGCAATACGGCCCGGTTGACAAATTGAACACCAAAGTGTTCTTGAGTGGCTTGGACACCGCTGAGGAGACTTCGGTTAGATCGTTATTATTTTATTTCGTTGGGAAGAATTATACAAACATTTTGAGCATTTCTTGCCAAATCCTAACAATTTTTATGCGCCTGCATTTATGTTGGTTGCAAAAATTATTGTATCAGTATCGCTTCAAGAAAAAATCCTCAAAGTGTGGCTTTTGAGTAGATTTTAAGCTTAACTGAGTTATAGTAGCCTTAGAAAATATCAAACCAAGACCAAACACCTTCCCCAAATTGTTGGAAAAACTTCATTATAGCCCAGCAAAACACTGTGGTACACGACAAGGACAATAAAAAAGTAGAGTGTAAAGTTAAAACTTTTCTGCGCCTTTGAAAGGTTTAAAAACGAACATTATATAACACGTAATAGCGAACATTATATAGCCATTATATAATGTTCATTACATGCCCTAAAAGAAAACTGATTATTTTCCGAAAATTGCACTACAACCTAACCTGGGAAATGACATTTCTATTCCACAACATAATTCCCCATCTTTACTGATAATACAAATGAACAAAATGACCCGTCATTGATTAGCGAAGATAACGCGAACAGAATAATTATGTATTATATTGCAGGTGGAAATCGAGAAAGGAAAAATCCTGCAGATTCAACTTATGGCCGAAGGAAAGCTCAATACCAAAGCGGAACGAGAGGTGTTCTTCGAATTGAACGGACAAATGAGGTCAATGTTTGTGCTGGTATGTTTATTGTTGCCAAGACTGATATTTGCTCTAATTTTCATTTATAGGACAAAGAGGCTTCCAAAGGAGTTGTAGTGAGGCCAAAAGCAGTTCCTGGAAATCGCGGATCGATCGGAGCACCCATGGTATTAATTAAGGCCTAATTAATTAGAGTAAAATGATTCAAATTTAGCCTGGCGACATTCTGGAAGTGAAAGTCAAAGAGGGCGATAAAGTCACACCAAAAACCACCTTGTTCGTGCTTTCCGCCATGAAAATGGAAATGGTATGTTCATTAAATGAATATAATATCAATGTAATCAACGCGACAAACCTTTAGAGCATTGACACCCCAATTGCTGGTACAGTAAAGAAGATTCATTTGCCAGCAGGTAATTTTGAGAATTTGCCAAAAGTTGCAATAAATTATTTGCTTATAGGTTCAAAAGCGTCAGCCGGAGATCTTGTTATAGAGATTGAAGCAACCAAATAGACTACAATGATAGATTCGAGGACATATATTTTTCATATCAACGGGATTTTCCGTGCACTTGTTAATTATTGTGATGTTGTGTAAATCATTTATAATTCACTTTAATGGACATTTGTCGATATAATAGTAATAAAATAAATATATTTATATAAAATCTTTTGACCTTTACGTTTCGATATTATTGGATAGTGACATTGAAGCATAAAGCCTTATAGTGGTGATGTGTTATAAAAGTTTGTGGAAGTGGTGGTGGTGAAGGTGAATATAAAAATATTTACATTCAAACACAATAAGTGCATTGTGACTCATTTATAGATGTTCGGAGTTTACATCACTGCAACAATTCAGTTTGCAACCATTTCATTTTGATCGAAACATTGTTGGTTGTTGAACAGAATTTTATTCAGAATACATTTTTGTTTTTCCTTTTCGTTTTTGAAAAGGCAATTACCGAAAATGGTCTTTCTGTGGTTTCCAAGCTGCACAATTTGTTCGTTTTAATTGTGCTTATTATTGTTGCAATATAATATCAATGTATGTAATATTTCAATTTGTCTGTCAAAAAGGTAAGGCACTTTATTAATATTCACTGACTGAGACTAGTATTCACAAAAGGGTAGGGTTCTAGCGTAGAAATCAAATCTCTTAAAAGTTGAAATAATTTACTAGCAAAAACTATTGTGCAAGAATACTATATTGAAGTTTCGCAGAGAGCCATGAAAACGAGACATTAGTGAACTTAACGCGATATTCACCGGTATTTTTGCATTCTATGAAACCGTGTTCGGGTGTCTTCAGATAAGTCAAAGTGATTTTGGGCCAAACTACTGTTGTTTCGTTCGCATCGTTTTCTTTTCCTTCGGCGAAGTGGACAATTTCAAAGGTTATATCAGAGTTGACAGTGAATAGCCATAATAGTTTTTGGCCAGCTCGACATTGCCTAAAGTATTGGAATGACCACCTGATATTACCATATTTTGGCAAGTGATTTTTCTCATTGATAGCCACCGTGGTGATGCAATTTGAAGAGTGAACATAAAAATAATATAGCTTTTTTAGCAACCAGAAATGTTTTCCAAATAAATCGCCTCCATCACTTACAATGTCACTTCATGAGTTGCTTTACTCTTGAGAGAGATTGATTTCAGCTCCGGCTCCGTGCTAACTCCATATTTCTTCCAGAAGTGCTCCTTTGCATTAAAATAATCGGATGGTAGCACCGGTTTTGGTTGAGAGACGCATGATTCTGGTGGAGACGAAAATCCGCTAGAATCAACCCATTGGCCTCCGTAATCCCTTGGAATCGCCTGAAATAGAATTAGTTTATTCGGTAAAAAGAAGCCCATAATAGTTTCAATATTTACCCTAATTTGGGTGTTGGGCTACAAATAGCCTGGATTTCTAATTCTAAAATTTGCTAGAAAATTTAGAAAGTTTTATTAGTTGTCTGTAGCTAATTTCAATGCATATTCAGTAGATTTGGGCTTCTTAATTCGTTTTTATATAAATTTCATTTATATTCACAATTCTTACTAAAAATTACACCTTTTTGACAGCATAGTTAATGAAGGCGGCGGTAATTTTTTGACAACACGTGTGCATTTCTGCTAATATAAATTGCGGAAAAATATTAAACGTAAGATATCCGTAAATAATAAATGTAAACGTAACAAAAATAGCTTTTCACAAGATTAGCCGTTTTGTTAATTCGTTTAGGCCCTTGCCCCTTTTGGCTTATGAACCTGGAATCTTTGCAAGATCTACTTTCTTTTCCGAAATAGTGGATCCGGAAACACACACATATTAAATCCGGAACTTCAAGTTCCGTAAAGTTCCTTAAATTAAAAGGGCAAACCTTTTCTTCGAGATAATTATGGATTTCCTCTAACTTTGTGACAAACACAATCCGTGATTGTGTCTTTGCATCGACGATATGTCTGGCAATTTGCCACATTATCGACAACAATGCTGGTGGATGAAGCAGATAGAGACGAATAAGCTGAAATGATTGATTTGAATTAAGCAAAAAATAGGTTATTCAGCACGTTAGCTTGACTTACGTTCTCGCTGAAATAATCAGACCACATTTTCACAACCAATCGCGCCAATCTGCTTGGCACTGACAACGGATTAATGAAATCAGAGATACAAAGACCCGCCAGATCAATTATGACAACTACCTAAAAGTTGCGATCGTGAATTCTAATGTGAGATTTCAAAAAGAAACAATCTGTAATGCTAACGTAAAACAACAGTTTACAATATAATTTAAGGTAACAGAGGAAAAATTCTTTATTTTGCCCATTGATTAGGCCACTTAAAGAGGTTTAAGCTTTTACTGCCAAACGGATTTGGTGCAAAAAATATGTGCCAAGAAAAATTGTGCGTAGCAAAGGAATCATAGATTTATCTTATAGATCTGACCAAACTGCTTAACCCTTCTGCCAAAATGCTAAGTGCTTTCAATCAGAGAAAAGATATATCGCTTTCGTAAACTTTATAAATTCTGTAATGTTACAAAAGTAAACAAAACATACGGCGGATGGTTTGCCGGAGCGTTGTTCTTGCTCGAACATCGCATTGTGGAAACATTCTTGCAGCAGCATATACGAGTGTAGTACGTAACTCAACGGTATCGCCTTCATAATCTGAAAAATAACAGAACGTAACGACTTTAATTTATTGCAAATAAAAGGATGCACAAAGTCGGATTATATTCACTGAAATCAGTCTTTGTTTATATCAGATATTCGAGATCAGTCTATTTTATATACCATGAAAATAAACAGGTCATAATTGTAAATTCAATGTTGTCCCATACTCTGTTTTATCAGATTGTTTTGATTTCTTCATTGAGCTGATAGACATTACCTCTTTTAGATCGACGCCCCGCATCCGTTGAAGAAAGACCGCAACATCGCCGGAAAAGACATCCATTTCAAGTTTTGAAATGGCAAAGCGCTGAAACCAATAATTTTAATATTATACCCAGAACCGAATAAATTAGACACGCCTCAAATGTTTTTTGGGCGAACTCATATGAAGAGCAACATTTGAGCACGTTGCCTGGTCCGTAATCCAGAGCTTCCCTATGGGAAATAAGATCGCGAAGGTTTTTCTCCACCGCATCCAAATTGCCTTTATATGCGCGATACCAACGGGCCAAGAAAAAATCTGTATTGAAGGTTGGTGGTAAAATATGACCAAGTCGTGTTCTAAAAAAGGTCAATGCAAATATGATTACGGTGCAAAAATGAGGTTAATTTTTTGTAACCGAAAAATATTTTTATTGCCGAAATGCCTTTACGGCATCAAACACGTAATTGAATACATCGTAATTAATGGTGGGAAGAAGTATTTTGGTGACACAGGAATTTGTTTAAATGACAAAAGAAAATTGATGGCGTGAAAATATTAACCCTGAAAAAATCACATAAAGGAAGGTTTTTAAATCAAAAATTCTGTTTTGTTCACTGAATGTTCACCGAAAACTGTACCTAAGCAGTATTCAGAACATTTTGATTCCGAAAATCAGGAAATGTTCTAAAAAATTATCAAAGGCAGTAATTCCGAGAAGAACAGATCTGAAAGTACAACGAAGTATAACGAAATAATTTTTGAGTTTTCACAAAAATTTGTATACCAATATGGTCGTTGTGATTTAACCTCCATAACAATAGCATTGCAAATTATCATAATAGTAATGCGAAACATACCTCAAAGCTTTGGCACCTTGGAGCTGTTCTTCGGTAAACGGGTCAGGTCGAGCACGTTGGTCTTGCATGTTTTTATCACTGATTCAAAGTGTCATTCGAGTGGTTTGGAAAAACAGGGCAATGTTTGTGAAACACCTGATCTGAACTCTATCACGTAAACGTGGACCCAGACGGTTCTTCCTTCTTAATATGCAATGAGATTATACTATGACCCAAAGGTGGAAAGGGAAGGTGGAACAAGAAACGCTCTGTTGGAGTAGAGCGGTGGTAATACAAAGGAAGGAATCTTCTCTTGCGGCTTTTTAATGACATCCTCGAACAACCACAGAGTGCCCACGGCCCGCACACTTCTTTAACGCACTGCTGTTGCGAAGAGGAGGCGTGAGTTTTGCGGTCTCACCGCAAAACATAATAACGCAAGGAATCAGCGACCAGCGTTGCGTCGATGCCCGTTGCATTGTCCCTTTCGGCGACAACAGAGTGTCAGCGCAGAAAAGGTGAATTGGATAGAGATGAAAGTGCGAGTTTCGGGACATTGTCTCGCCGCAAAGAAAACACAAAAACAACACCGCGATCGACCGGTTCCTGGTTTTCCTGCCACCCCAATTAGGATCCACCAATGCCAGCAGTGTAAAAAATAGGGAATGGACGCCGGAGGTGATTTCATTTAGTGACACAGCTGGAAAAATCAGTTGTGTCAGCTAAAACGAGCTCAGCTTTTCTGGTCGATCTGGCTTAACTGGGGATAAAACGCTTTCCAAAAAAGCAAAAAACGGATGTTCTTGCAACCGGTTTGAAGTGAAAGTTGTTGCAAAGCGGTTGTATTCAACATCCGGATAATGTTATGCCATGGATATATCTCCTGAACTTTGACCAAAACGTCTATGAAACCCAAGATAAGAAATTCTCGCTTACCTTGTATCATATAAATACAGTAGATAAACATGGCCTGGCCCAGATGCCAGTAGATTGCTCAAGATGCAATCAAACAGAGCACTTTAAGAACGATATTTGATAATTATTTTAAATTTTATCTTTTTCTTGGAAAATTAGACACAAGATTATCAATTCCTTGTGTTTTAAATAAAGAATATAGACATTGACTAGTGATAGGCGAGGCTTTGTGGACCTAGTGAGATATGCTTTTTAAAATGGAAAATTTTTGGAAATTGGCAACACGCTAAAACTGAACATTTTTATAACACCTGGGCGAATCACTACGAAACTGCTGTGAAAAAAGGACGGATTGTGGAGTTGTTACAAAAAAATATTTATTCAACAAATATGACAACAAACAAAAGTGAAAAATTTGTTATTATTCAGGACTCTGTACCGGGAACCTTTACGTCGGAATGCTTTTCTTCCCACCTTTGCATTTTTCGATTCAAGTACGGTCGCATATTCCCGCTGCTCGACGACATTTTGCTCAGCTTCTTTTCCATATAGTACTTCTTCATTTCTTCTAAACACAAAAATTTCAGGTTTTACACTACAAATTTTGACGCTCAAGTAAAACCTTGAATTAAAATTAATTTTAAGCAAAAAATTATCTAAACTTTGACTATCGGATTTATATTAATAGCAGAGAACACACAAATTCATAAAACTCCGGAAGGGACCAAACAAAATGTATTCCATTTTCAGAGATAAAAGAAACTTTAAACAATTGTGGAACACAAAATTATACATATAATTTATGCAAAAATTGATTTAACTTGCAATGACTTTGGGAAAAGTAAAAAAATAGTGATTTGCTGAATTTTGGGTTTAGAGCAGTTGCTTTCATTTATGGCGTTATTATGGTTATAAATATAATATAATTGTTATTTGTATAAAACATACGGTTGTTGAGATAAACCGGCTTCAGTCCCTGGTTCATTCTTTCGATATTTTGCTGGCGAAGTTCCGCTCGAACCTCTTTAAACAATTTGGAATTTTCGACTGATTTTTGCTGATTCTCAAGCCGTAGAATATTGGTCTTTATTCTCGCTGCTTTTTCAGGATCTTCCCGACGGGCAGTGCGGTAGGCCTTTTTCAGTTCCTAAACGCGAGATGAGTATTTCGTTAACCAAAAAAGGCCTTACCAAAATTTCATTTTTCTTCAAATCATTCAGGAAGTCTAGATTTAATCAGACGTGCTTTAGAAAACTAAACACCAATTCTTACCATAATCTTTGTTAAACTTTTCACCATCGAAGTCTCCCCCGCATTCAACAGCGAAGCGTGGATCTATGCGTTTCTGGTATCCAACATCCACAATTTGACGAAGTTTTGATACCGGCTTTTTCGAACTCTCTTCCCGTGGCGCTTTAGCCGATTTTGGTTTGGATTTCGTATGTGCTCTAAAATAATGGTTATATTCGCATCGTATGCAGAAAATTAATAGTGACAAAATTATAATTCAAATTACTTTTTTGCATATTCTTTCCCTTCAGTTTCAGCCTGTTTATCTTTCTGTACGAAATCTTTTCTCAGACGCAGAGGAATTTCTGAAAATATCAAATCTTTATATTGTATCCGTATTTTTTAAATTATGTCAATAGTCTAACAAAATATACACTTGAAGTTGTTATTGCTTAAGACAAGTTACGAAAACTTACCTTCTATCAGTTTTCTGTCCATCTGAAAATTCAAATCTATATAAAAATTTAAAATACCATTTTATTAGCAATATATTATGTTAATCGAACGAAAATAAAATAGCATTCTACTTTTTAACTGTGAATGCACAAATAAGCGCCATATTTCAACGATAGAATTCCAATTTGTGTTTAAATATTGTCAACAGATCTTTTTCAATCCTACTAACGATCAGGCCCAATGTGGATATCCATCACATCAAATATTTAATTTTAGAATTTAAGAAAATCATTCCTACAAACAAGTACTGTAGTAAGTACAAACAGTCCTACGGTACAAACAAATACCATTTCATGTTTAGGTCTACCTGAATTTGGTCGAAAATCCATTTCTAACGATTTTTGGAACGAATTAAACAAATTTTATGCATTGAGTTATCCGTGTAAGATTTTATATCACAGCGTCATAATAATCTCAGCATCTTTAATTCGTTGAAGTATACAGGGTGCGGCATTTATTTTACCGGTTTTCTTTTGTAAATTTTAAATTTAAATTCGCGCGATATATATATGTGTAATAGCTCATTTTGTAGCTAAGACTTTGCCATTTATTATAAAAAAAAGATCTCGACATAAGGTTTATTGAAACTCAAGAACGGCCATTTTTAATTTCAGTGAAAAATTTCGAAAAACGGACCGAAATGAAGCAATTATGCCGTTCATTTTCTCTGAAATTCTTTGAATTTTTTCGCTGATTCTTACAAAAGCAGTTGTTCTGGTTAATCTCCGAGCTCTTACGCGCATTTTGACACCAAACACTCCATATGCGATCATGCATTTGAGGTCGTTTAAGTGACACGGAAGGAGACGCTGAAAATGCTGATTTCAACCGAAATTGGCCGGTAGTGTCTCCGGAAATCCTCAAAATGTTCGAACAGGTGCTCGATTCTTGCGTGAGCTTATATGGGAATTAAAGAGAACAAAATTCTGAACATTATGGCGAATATTCGAGGTTATTTCGCCATGTTTTGTGAATTTTAAGGCCATCCACTGTGAATTTCCAGGCCAACACTGGACATAAATTTGCCGATTTTGGCTAAAATTAATGAAAATTCGGCTCCGGATGGCCTTAAAATTCACAAAACATGGCGAAATAACCTCGAATATTCGCCATAATGTTCAGAATTTTGTTCTCTTTAATTCCCATATAAGCTCACGCAAGAATCGAGCACCTGTTCGAACATTTTGAGGATTTCCGGAGACACTACCGGCCAATTTCGGTTGAAATCAGCATTTTCAGCGTCTCCTTCCGTGTCACTTAAACGACCTCAAATGCATGATCGCATATGGAGTGTTTGGTGTCAAAATGCGCGTAAGAGCTCGGAGATTAACCAGAACAACTGCTTTTGTAAGAATCAGCGAAAAAATTCAAAGAATTTCAGAGAAAATGAACGGCATAATTGCTTCATTTCGGTCCGTTTTTCGAAATTTTTCACTGAAATTAAAAATGGCCGTTCTTGAGTTTCAATAAACCTTATGTCGAGATCTTTTTTTTATAATAAATGGCAAAGTCTTAGCTACAAAATGAGCTATTACACATATATATATCGCGCGAATTTAAATTTAAAATTTACAAAAGAAAACCGGCAAAATAAATGCCGCACCCTGTATAATGGCTCGATGTAAATAACATGGTAATTTTCCGTGGTGCACAAATAATATCCATTTCATACAAAAATTTTATTAAATAAAACCAAGTAAAGCCATATACATCGTATGAACATGTAATGCAAAAAAGACTAATACATTTTACCCAATTCTTTAGTAGTTGCGTGACAAGTTCGTCATTTGAATCTTACGAAATGATAAGAGAAAAATATGGGCAGATTCGGTTTGCTAAAATTTACATATGGGACTAATTTAATAATATTGGCAATGACTGTCATTGTGTACAAATGTTTGGGGTGTTTTACAGTAATGCGGGATGAGGCGGCAAAATAACGTAAAGTAGTGATGAAAATGAGAACTTCAACGAACTTATGTACAGTATTTGAGCTTCCTAAGATGGTATTACAAAAAAAATTTACATGCACATTAAATTGAAAATCTGAGCAACTTGTATTCCTGATATCGCATGCCCTTAGGGAGTCATTGGATCCAGGTGATCGTGTCCCACGTCCTCTTCTTCTAGGCCCATGTGACTGCGATAGTTCCCTGTTCCAGGTCTGTACAACGACGTTCGACCACCACCGATCGGCTGTTGCTCCGTATATCTGCCGGAAGCGTCTGTCACTGAGGCGATTTGGCTCATTTCGGGTACGCCCCAAATATTACTGGCCACAACACTGCCGGTGACTGTCCCATAACGGCTTGCTCCAATCGGGGGATTCGGGAGCATGCTGCTTCCAGCGTTGGTGGCAAACGCGCCGTATCCCAAGTGTCCAGGTCTATTGCGCAGAGAGTCAAATGGCTCATAGCCGTGTTGGCGTGGAGGCGCTGCCGCTACCGAAAGCGATGACATGAGCAAGCGGTTTAAGGCAAGCGCATTGGCGGACATTTCCATGGCTCGAGCGTTATTTTCTTAAAAATATGAATACTTATCAGAGTATAATTACGTGGCTATAATAAGCATGCAGAAAATTTAGAAAGGAATATAGCCCGAAAACAGTGTTTTGCGTATTGTGAAGATTAATTCGTTTATAACCCTATTACAGTTACTCAATCATAAGTATTTCCCAGATTCTGAATTTTTCCCCTTTTATTACAGAACATAACATAATAGTATTTTTATTTATTTTCACGTTTACCGTTTTTGATTAGGTTGGCCGTTTAAATTTTTAAAATATAAATATCTACCTTGGACATTCCTTGGTTGCACTAACGCACCCAAAGGCAGAGGATGAATAAAATCAGATGATTGAGCTAATACTCCGCTAGCGGTTGAGTTGAGCATAGAAGATGGACCTCTTTGGCTGGAAGCCATTCCTGAATTAGAAGATCCGGCCACTGTGTTAGCGGTAACTGAAACGGCATGTTGTGATCCAAATCGTTCTTTAGTTTCTCCAGAAGGCACTGAACTCTGACGAGCTAGGCTGCTCGCAGGTTTTGAGTTTGCAGTTAAGAACGATGAAGGTGGACCGTCTTCATCTCCGTCATCGTCTTCTTCGTGAGCAGACGTAGACTCCTCAAATAGGTTTGCGGTAGATCTGGTAGGACCAGAATGTTGTTGAATACTTTGGTTCGGATTGGATGCAAATGCGGCCATAGACATGGTTAAGTCGTGTCCTCCCGTCAAAGCCGCTTGGCGCATTGATGTCTCCAAGTCTTGTAAGCTACACTGAAGAGGCAGTTGCGCATTTTCAGGATTGGCCGTAATTTCTTGCGCGACCTAAATTGAAAAATATTTGTAACATCTATAAAATTTAATGTACCTTATTTTCTCTAATTAAGCCCCGGGGTTTACTTATTTCAATACCCTTCTAGGGTGGGCTCAATTATAGGCGGTCTAATATTTTGGACCGCGCCGAAAGTGCGGTCCGAAAATTTTTAGGACTTTCGTGCAATTTTACCAAATTTTTGAAAATATAAACCAATTTTGAATTCACACCTAATTTTTTCAAAAAATTTGAATTCTTGACAGAATTTTCGACATTTTTTGGAAACTTCATTTTTTTGCAAAAAGTTTGCAAAATATGGAAAAAAGCAAAATAATATAAAAAATTCAAATTTGCGCAAAAATTAAAATTTTTGGAAACTAAAACCCATTTGGGGGCTCTATTATAGGGGCTTAATTTCTTCAATAGTCCTCCTGGGGTCTATTATCGACTCAATTAGGATAGGAGCTTAATTAGAGAAAATACGGTTTGTTGTTCCTTGTTCGTGGAATTCGTCCCAAGCTATACTACCTATAGCTGACTACATATAATGTAAAACTTTGAAATACGTTTTAGATAAAAATGGTCATGAAATGCGATTATTGCAAATGACCAAAATTGGGACCGAAAATAATAACGTATTCAAATTCTCGGCGCCAAAGAGCGGACATTTTTCCAATTCATCATACTGCTTACCAAATCTTTAACGTTGTTTATGAAGCTTGTAGCAGCTGGCGACGGTTCCCAGCCCGGGTTGAGCGTGGCAAAGTTCAGCAATGACATTTCTATTTTTCCACATGAGTTTTGTGATTGCCCTCTTATCAAGGACTTGTTCGAAGCTAAATCGCTTATTTTAAATTTAACGTAAAATTCTTGATTGAAAAAATCACCAAAACACTTACCATTAATTGGATTTTCAATCATAGATTGATTTAGTCGTGCAAGTCCACGGTCTCCATCACGAGTTATGTCCATCATCGAGTAGGAGCATACATCGCCCAGGCCTTCGACAAAGTGTGTGTTATTTGCGAAGAAATGCACAAAGTCGGCCGCCTTCGGACGAATACTAAATTTATTTTATTACTGTATTTGAAGTCTCATACATACTTAGAGAATTTTTTAAATCAGGACTGTTATCAAAATTTAACACGGTAAATTATGTCAGGAAAGTAGATGCTTAAACAATTACAGCAGGCTTCTTCGGAAGCTTTTATTAGCACACTTTAGGGCAGCATATGTTCTAAGTGGAAAGTGCTAAAAAGTGGTTTATGGAGCTTGCGGGCCAAGTTTTGTTTGAATAAAATGCTAAAGGGATACTTACTGGAAATAGAGCACATATGGAGTTATGAGAGGGCTCAACAACTCCTCGGCCAAATACTGCGCTTTCAGTTGAAACAACTGAGAAAACTCTTTAAACACTTCAGTAGAGTGTGCTTCTTTTAGCCAACTTTTTGGAGCATAATGGATGCTGGCAATAATTTGTCGCATAAGAAATCCTTGACAGAATACCATATTTTCGTTCGGGATGAAGGAACGGCAAATAACCACAATCGCACCGGTTGCAGTCATGACTGTGATGAGATGTTCAATCTGAAAAACATAATTGAGACAGTTTGTAATTTAAATCTAAAACAGACATTCAAAACGTCTTCGTCCCAAGCTGAAAGCACCACAAGGACTGCGAAAATAGATCCACAAGTGAACGTAACGGTCTTGGCAATTATCTCGGCCATGGGAGAGGTGAACTGATCCATGTAGCGAACAGCAAATCCATAGCTTCGATTGAGCCGCGTGTTCAGTTCATGGTCTAACTCGTTGAAGTGGCGTACGTTTTCTCTGAAATTGAAATTATAATTTATGGCTACACGTTCCGTAAAAAAATTATCATTACCTGCCATAATTTGAATATCGACGAGTGCCGAAAATTCCAGGATCGCGCTTCACCAAATCGGCATAAGAAAAGAAGCTGAATAGGACCTGGTAGAGAAAGACAAATGGACACATAATCTAAAACATAAGCATTATTGCGAGAACGTAAATGAGAAATGTTGTCACCAAATTGATCAGGCTCATCCAAGCGATTGTCTGCCTCACCTTTCGACCTGAGAATGCATATTAGATATTATGTGTACAATTGAAGTTCTTTTACCAAGAATATCTGACGCCTCTGGGTTTCTAAACTCATCCCTCAGCGTGTAAGCATCCTTCCACGGGGACCATGGACCCCAGAAGAACAGCCATTCGAGATTCAGGCGTAGTCCAGAAGAAAGGTAATGAGTTCGGCCGACAAATGGAACATTGATTTGCGGAGGCAGTAAATCCTAATTAAGAAATTATGTATACAAGTAATTATAATTTTACTCACTCTGTAAACTAAGGCAACGAAATAGTTTTTGTAACGCAAGATTCTTTGATAGACATCCAGCGATGTGATCTTGTCTTGGTTGATGATCAAATGCAGTTCGGGCTGCAGTTTGCAAAGTTTTAGTACAACGTCTTGCCTGAAACAATTAACAATAACCCATGATAATTAATTCAGTTGATTGTTTGTGGTATAATTGTTATCGGGAGATATTGTAGATTTAGATTAATATAGAATTTTAAATCAGAATGCATTTCGGAATCAGCGGCTAATCGTATTTTCCATCCCGTTCACCCCTCAAAATTTGACGCTGTTTACAAACTAAAAAATATTTACCAGGTCACATTGGATAACTCATTGTCAGAAATCTTAAGCACTGTAGAGAAGAAAGTCCTCATTTCGCATAGCTGAAGGAGCTTGTAGCCCACACGCAGTAGGTGAGCCAGCCAGAAGACACCGGCTAATAGAAGTGCAATTACTATTAAAGGGTGAAAAGAGCTTGCACAATATGGAATAATGGCATCCTAAAATTAGTATCAAGTAGGTTTAGGCTCAGTACATTACATAATTATTCCATAAAATCTCTGTAGATGTATATAGAACAGTTAGAAATTATACTTACGTTAATATGTCGTTTTCTGGCAAACAGTTCACCCGAAGTTGTCGTATTGCTATTATTGAAGAGCACGTCGTAGTCAACACATTGAAGTAGGAAAGTGGAAAAACATATGACAAAAATGAATTGGAAAAGGGCAAAGGCATGTCGAAGTGCAATGCAAGCGAACCCTATAAATATCGCAGTTAGTTAAAAATTCCATCCATATGAATTACCGTTTCCTTGATGATACTCGTATACCAAGGTGAAGAACTGGAAAAGAAACAGTTAGCAATTAATATAAACTATCATTATTTGCCTGTGTCCTGCAGAAAAGGGCCCAATCTGATTAAACGTAAAAAAATAACGGAATTTTGCTAAAGGTCTATTCTTTAAACAAAAGGACAATAGTTCATTTAATGAATAAGCGAGTCTCTATTTTAAATTCATTATGTTGTATAATTATAGCGAGCCGCCGAAGTGCCGGAAAATTCTCAAAAATGGCAATACTTGGGTATATACAAGTTGGCTTGAACAGCACGTTGTTCACAAAGTAAAAATAAACTGACCTGATCAATATTTTCGATGTGATCCCATCTGTGGTCTCTTTTAGACGAACTGACCAGCTCGACTTCGCGCTCGACACCTTCAAAGGAAACGTTGATGATTTCATGAGACGCCGGCGGGGCACCATGGGTGTTTTCGTCATCTGAATTATGTCCGGCCTCACCGCCTTCCTCTTCCTCGCCGTCAATGACTTTGTAGTTGGCCCTTCGATTTCCGAGAAACATCGGTATGAGTCGTTTTCCTGACAATTAAGAATTTGAAATTATATAAATCTCATAATATCAATGCAGGAGGCTAAGGAATCAATGCAAACAAAAATAAACAGGTAAACATTTAATCTATTATCGAATTCAGCATAGTGAAAAACTATGCTGAATACTGGTTTTTCGATATTGTTTCCAAAAAATATTCCCACACTTTTTCTTAAAAAGTAAAAATAACAAATGTTTAAATACCATGTGGTAAATCTACTGATGATGACCCAACTACATGGAGTCGTATAGATTTGGGGTCGAAACGACACTCTACCATAAATCTTTATGTTATTTCTACTTTTATTTCAAAATAATTTACATAGGTAAACTATAAATTTAAAAACAAAAATACTATTAGCACATAAACCATTCTTCAGCTGGCTGAATACGAATCTAATCACATCTCCATAAATATTAATTTAACCGTTCATATAAACATGGATCTTCAAAAACGAAAAGCACAAGAGTCCAAAATAAGAATTTGTGATAAATTAAAATCAAATCGGCCATTCGAGACGCGTCTAGGCCACACTCGTGATTACAAAGCCGTAAAATTATTGCCCTTCCCTTTTTCCGTCTATCTGAGTCCCTCTAGAGATCACATGCTATACACACGGTCTTTCTTTCACCAACCACCGAAAGACACTGACATACGAATGAAAGGAGTGAATAGTGAAAGGAAGCAAGAGAAGAGAGGGCGCCTTCTTCCAAGGTCACTTAGATTCGGCGCGAAATTCAAAAAATAAATTATGCAGCACTCAATGAGGAAGTCATCTTTTAAACTTTCTTAAACAAATCCTCTCTTCAAAGAAAGGACTTTGGTTCAATTTTTCATTAGGCAAATCCACTTTCATAATTTCCAATTTCGACGTACCAATTTCTACCTACATCCTTTACTCAATTTCATCACCCGAAATCCGTTGATGGTTCAGTCGCGCAAAGATGGGTCTACCTATGATTCAAGTGGTTATGATTATTGCACGGCAAATGTCCAAGGTAAATTAGAATTTCTGTACGTTCTATATTTTTCTGTAAATTTCAGCCAGTGTCAGATCAGCTGATGAGATATGGAAGGGATCATCCTCCATTTCGCAATAAGGTGGACTTTGAATTAAGGGCTTTTTAAGACACTTATATTTTTAGGTACTCATTCCCATAGGACGAGGTAATGCTTTGCTTTGTATTGCTTTCACATCGAGATAATATTTTAGGCATTGTTCACCTTTCAACGAGGATACGGATGAAGAACCTCGGACTTGGCAGCAACAAAGAAATTGCAGAAATTTCAGAGCATAAAGCTCTTGAACAGGTCTGTTTTATTTTTTGAGATGCATATTATTTTGTATGTGAAAGCATGATGTAATTGTTTCAGTAATGATATGGCCATTTTTTCTTTATGACCATTTTTAAAGGATTTCCTCTGTCCACTTTTAAATTCAGTATGGGGCGCTAGGCTATTTCCCCCCGGACGTTCCCCCCTCTAGGATATCCCCCCCCGGACCAGGGTTGCGCGCAATTGCGGATTGCGGCAATTTTGGCGGTGCGGATTGCGGATTGGGCCTGTTTTTGCCGCAATCCGCAATTATTAAGCACCCCTAAGAATGGCCTCGGCCGTGCCCGATAGGGCACGGCCGAGGAAAAAATTTTGAAATTTTTGCCTCAACATTGAAAAATTTCACAGGAAATTTTCTCCAAGCCCACTAAATTTTTGAAAAATTTTCGCCTGCGGCGCTATTTTTTCTTTGATTTTTCCTTTGTATCCCACAATTTTTCTAAATTTTTTCGCCAGCGGCGCGATTTCATCCTGTATTTTTACTGCAGTTTTAGATCCCGGCGCAATTTTAGATGACATTTTGTCCGGCAACAGTAATAATTTTATAGACACAGGAAATAATAGTACTAGACATAGGACCGAAGGCGAAAAATCCAAGAAAAAATAGCGCCGCAGGCGAAATTTTTGAAAAAAATGTGCGAGGTTAGAGAAAATTTCCTTTGAAAATTTTCAATGTTGAGGCAAATTTTTCAAAATTTTTTCCTCGGCCGCGCCCTATCGGGCACGGCCGAGCATTAATCAACAAATTTTGTTTGATTTTTGTGCGAACAAACCAAATTTCTCAAAAATTTTCGGCAATTTTTTCGTAGAAAATTTTGTTATAAAAATTTGTGAAGACGAAAAAATTACGCCGCAGATTAAATTTTTCAGAAATATTACGCAGTTTGCCGGAAAATTTTTCTAGCAGAGTTAATTTTCAATGAAATTTGACTCTATTTTTCCAAATTTCTAAAAATTTTCGTCTGCGGCGCTGTTTTTGCTTCTTAATCCATTGATTTTGAACTTTTCGCATTAATTTTGTAATGATTTAATGCATTTAATTCAATAGAAATTGATCCTAGGCTGTAAAACACTATAAACTGGCAAAATTTGGAAAAAATTTTGGAAAGAAATTGAAAAATTGCGGCAAATTGCGGCAATTTTTCGATTGCGGATTGCGGAATCCGCAATTTTAATTTCTTTGCGGATTGGGAATTGGGAAATCCCGATTGCGCGCAACCCTGCCCCGGACGTTTCCCACCCCGGCTGTTTCCCCCCGGACGTTTCCCCCCTAGAGAAAAAAGCGCATAATGGCTCATAACTAGTCTAGACTTAAGTTTAAGCTTGTTTGGCGCCTTATAAGGGTTATTCGGGAGCTAAAGCCTAAGATTAAGTCCCTTAGGCCCCATACAGCGGGGCCCTAAGCCTAATGGCTTGTTTGGCGCCTTATAAGGGTTGTTCGGGCAAGTTTAGACTTAGTTATGAGCCATTATGCGCTTTTTTCCCTAGGGGGAACGTCCGGGGGGAGAAATATCCTAGAGGAGTAAAATGTCCGGGGGAACAGCCGTCCCCCTCAGTATGGCTTTGTACAGAAATGTGACTTTATTTTATGATAATATTGAAACAACGAGGAGAATTGGACCATTTTATACTCAAACTCCTTACTAAAGACACGTTTCAATTTAATGATAATAGAATCTCGGATTAAAGTTAATATTTCATTGTTTAGGCATCAGAATTTTTGCAACAAGTCGTTATTCTTTGTTACACTGTCGGTGTTTTCTATATTTATTACACATATACAAAGTCAAACGAAAAAGAGCCAACCACAGTAGAAGATTTGCAACGGGTCAAAGAGGAAATGGGAACTGAAATACAGAGCTTAAACAGGCGTATCGACATTCTGCAGGATGAAATCAGGAACCTTCGCACAACAACGGTAGCTTTTATATTTTATGTGTTGTTATTTCTATGTCCATAGACAAAAATCATCTCTATATTGAAATTCCTGAACCTTTCATCGTTTGGTCAGTGGTTTTCCGACTGCATACTTATGTATAACGAGAGGCGTTGTGAACGCGAGAGAGAGAAAAATTAAATATATTTCGGAGTGAAAAATAATTTCCGTAAAATGTACGACAAACATTTGTTTGGCAATATGTGAGACAATGTTTGCGTCCTGTGGTAAAGTTTGGGCGTCGTCAGTCAATTCTTTACGACATAGTGAAAATAATATGGTAAAATTTTTTTTTTGGATAGATAAAATAAATTTATTGGTTCCGCCTTACAAATTTCCGACTCTCCCGGCATCCTGACCCAATTACTTCTCAAAAATTCGCCATGGGCTAGCGCGAGAACCTCTTATTCCTAATTATTTTTCTATGCAGTTCTTTTCTATTTATATTATTTGTTTGCAGTCTTCTGGATGGCGTTTCTTTGGTCTTTTCCCCTTCCATTCATCGAAGGCCAAGGGCGAGATATTAAGACGCCATAGTGACCCAGCTCTTGAACCAGCATCTCTTCAACCATCCTCATCTCGGGTTGAAACAACACAGACATCCGCTAGGGAAAATGCGGCGACTTCATTCTAGGAAAACAATAACAAATTTGAGTTATTTATTGTAATTATTAAATTCATAATGAACCTTTGTACAGTAAAATAAAATTTATGTCTCTGTTGTGTGTTATTCTGAGTC
This sequence comes from Ditylenchus destructor, assembly GCA_022814885.1. Lineage (NCBI taxonomy): Eukaryota > Metazoa > Nematoda > Chromadorea > Rhabditida > Anguinidae > Ditylenchus > Ditylenchus destructor. The sequence goes on from JAKKPZ010000005.1 coordinate 2,143,071, forward strand.
GCAACAATAATATATTAGGTTGTTCACGAAGTTTTCAGACTGGACACAGGGTTTTTTTCCGGAAAATCGAGGGTCCGGAAATTTTGCCGATTTCACCTATATAGGGTTTTTTGATGCGGGGAATCCGAATTTGAGGTCAAATTCTAGGTGGTCCCGCCACGAAAATATGGAAAACCGCTATTTTCTTCAAAAAATGGCCATTTTTGGTCAAAAATGCTCATTTTTGGCGCGATACGAAAAACCAATTGCAGATTCGGAATCAGCGCATAAAAATACCTCTATAAACACATTTTGCGAAAAACTATTCCACATTTTCAAAAAAACATTGTTTTCCGCAAAAATCGGTTTTTTTGAAAATGTGGAATAGTTTTTCGCAAAATGTGTTTATAGAGGTATTTTTATGCGCTGATTCCGAATCTGCAATTGGTTTTTCGTATCGCGCCAAAAATGAGCATTTTTGACCAAAAATGGCCATTTTTTGAAGAAAATAGCGGTTTTCCATATTTTCGTGGCGGGACCACCTAGAATTTGACCTCAAATTCGGATTCCCCGCATCAAAAAACCCTATATAGGTGAAATCGGCAAAATTTCCGGACCCTAGATTTTCCGGAAAAAAACCCTGTGTCCAGTCTGAAAACTTCGTGAACAACCTAATACAGTAATGTTCCTGTGTGTATGGAGAATTATCCTTAAAAGTGAATACTAGACCTTGAAAAATAGGCGACGTATATTGTTCCCCGTCAAACATACATAAAGATCGCGTTAAAAATATGTACTTAAATCATTTCTCTTTATTTACTTACGAATACTGTAACGAAGGTTCAACAAGTTTTTATTTGCATTTGAAACAAAATATAATATGAAAATTCAACAAAATCAACAACGAATATAACGTTTCATTAACTATTTTCTGCTGCCTTACAGTTTTTCTTTAACCAGAGCATGAAGATTTTTTAGTTTTGCATGGAGAACTCGCAGGGAAGTTAGAGTCAGGTCGACACCTTTGACAGCGCCCGTAGATTCAACTCTGACTAAAATGAGATATAACTTCTGGCCCTATATGAGTATATGCGTGTCCCAAATCAATAGGGGGCCCTATTGATTTTTTTTGCGAAATTTTTCCGAAAATGTTTTTTAAAGATTTTTTGCCAAAAAACCGTAGGAGGGACCCTATGGTCTGAAAAATCATTTTCGGAAAAATTTTGCAAAAAAATCAATAGGGTCCCCCTATTGATTTTTTTCCGGGACACGCATATACTCATATAGGGCCTAACTTTGTTTGTTTCCATATTTTTAGCCAGAAACAGCGATCATTATACTGTCTAATTTTTGAATCCGCATAAAATCTCCACACGATTATGTATTAACATAACTGTATTGACATTCGCATTGTAATAACCACGTTAAATTTTGTATATAAGCATTTGGGGTAGTAACGAATTTTATGAATGATCTAAAATAAACTCACAAATGAAGTAATTTTGGTTTTTGCTCATCTCGACCGCGTCCTTGATTCCGTCATGCTGGAAAACGTTGCGGCTACACGTATCCTTTCGAGCATTTTTAACAAATGCCGCTAAAGGTGAACAATTACTCGAAGTATTAAAAAAGATATATACCTCCTGAGAGCTCATCGATTTCAATTACTCCTTTTGAAAACGACGATTTCAAAAGCTCCGCGTCCTCGCCTCTCAAAGTTCGAGTTATCTGGATCTCAGGTAAAAGTCTGTAAGAGGCGGTTGCGACTGGAGAAAACTTGGCGTGATCGCGCCCGATACCTTTCACGCAATGACATCTAAATGTGGTGTGAATTTAATTAGAGATCAAATAAAATAAAAATTCGTATAATGAGAGTGTTCATTCAAAATAAGTGCAGGTTTTGAAATACTCCACATCAGTACAACATCATTATTAATCCACTCTGAAAACATACCTGGCCTCAATTTCTTGTCCCGGACGCATTTTAGCCACTATTATGTCATCATGAACCATTCGCGGTGGATTCTCTGCATGAATTTTTTCTTGCTTTTCAATTGGAACCCACTTGAAAGAGCCAGATAGAACCTTTTCAGATCCGGTCTGCCCCGCAGTGGCTGCTTGAGTTCCCTTCTTTTTCTTGCATTTGACCTGTAAATAGGTATTTTAAATTTTAATTAAAAATGCTCAATACTGTTCCCGTACATAATTACATTAATTATTATAACAATCCTCTGAACTGAAACTCAAATCTTTTTATTCTTCTTTACTTAATTGGGCTTCTATGCGAAATTTATCAGAAAAAAATATGATCTGTGATTTAGCATCAGCACGACCTTTAACCCCCTCATGACCCATTGTCATAGTGTTCACTGGTAGTTATATATTTGGAAAATATATGGAAAATTGACTTGCTTTCCCAAAAGTGTTACAATTGTAGAATTTTTCCAAGGATCTTTATTTGGGGTTTCTACAAATTAAACTTATATTTCAGGTATTACTAAGTGAAATAATATTTAAATTTGTGCAAAATAATCATTCTTTCCCTTTAAAATAATAATAGATTCAAAATAAATATTATCTCACATGTAGTTCGAAAATAATGTTCTCTTTGCAATCTCCTGGAGGCTCTTCTTCGACGTCATTGCTCTTTTCTCTATCTTCGTCGGTTAAGTCTCTGCGTGCAGGAAACAGAAAATGCGATGGATTGGCGTATATTGGAAGGAGACCCAAGCGATGACACAATACTTCATCCTGGAACAATGATTGCATTGCAAAAAATGTGGCAAACGCTTACAGGAATGACGGATGTGTTCTGATACAGATACACTTTTTCAATAGCCATTGATGGAACCTGAAAATATTAATCTCGTTTATTAAAAATAAAGCGCTGATAAGTTTTAGTATTTACACTTTGACTGTAGCAGTTTTGGATTTTTTATAATAGATTTACACTGCACATAAAAAATTCGGCACTTAATATCCAACGACAGTTATACAAATGTAACTGGAATTTCAAAATAAACCTCAGCAATCAGGACACGACGAATGGCGTTAGCCATCGACGCACCGACGTTGGCCAAATCAAATTCCACATCCATTCCGTCTTCAGTTTCATGAGTGAATGCCACAGTGACGCGGTTCAAAAACTCGTCTACGTTCCATTCCTGGTCGGTTTTAGAGTAGCCCTATAATATTTATCGCATTCCGTAACTCTTAAGTCCCACTCTATATAAAGGGTTCTTTTCGCATAACAGAAACTTCTACAGGTATTACTGGGCAGAGAATTAAAATTTTTGTCTATTATTTGCGTTTTTTGAAAATTTCTACTCTGTAAAAAATAGAAAAGTAACAAAGTATTAATGGACTTTGAGACTGCTATGAATAGCTGGCGCTTAGAAATGTATATCTGAATGCCTGATTTGGCGTGACTATCAAATTGCTAACGATATGCAAATTTTGTTAATTAAGAAATACTTACTGACATTGCAGTGTCCTCCAAAATTTGGAGGGTATCTCCACGGTTCATTATACTGTGTTGTTTAAAGGGCTTCAAAAGATTCTGTCTAAATTACCGTTTTATACTATAAATTCCGACGAAAAAAATAGTATATGAATATAAATGATGGATTAAATGGTTAAAATTGTAGACCTTTACCAAAAGAGATAAATACGGATGACTGAGGTGTAAAATAAAAATAATGGCTTTTATCAACATATTACAATAAAAATTATTCAAACAATAATTTATTTGATCAAATATTGCAAAGTATCACAATGAATAAACTCTTCAAACCCTTTAAGTAAGGCAAGGTGAACAAGCGAATAATTATATAAAGTTATTAAATTACAATGCAGAGAATTAAGCAATCTAAACTTCTATTTGGTTAACTCTCCAAATCTTGAACAAATATCTGAACCAAATTAAAACAATATCACGACCCATTTGAATTGCAGCTATCAACGGCGTTACTTTGGAGCCATCGATTTCTGTCCATTGAACTGCTACTTCTGATATGGAAAAGTTGAGGGCTTCTGCCAAGTACAGTAATTCAACGTCAAAGGCCCATCTTTCGATATGTATTCTTGGGAACAGCTAAACTTACAGTATCTTAATTTGATTCAAGGCAACTACTTAAATGCAGATTATTTAAGTTATAGATTCACATAATAAAGCATTTGTATCAACGTAAATATGCATAAAACGCAAAGTGTACTCTTGGTATGGTCTCAAAAAAACATATGTAAGATAAACCATCGCTGTGCTGATGCGTAAAAATTCTTGCTCCGTGACTTGATATGGGTATTCGATTTTGTACATAATATTTTTTTCATACAGTAAAAACTTACTTTCGCTGCCGCAGATCTGCTGAATAATTTGAATCCACATTGCGTGTCCCTAACGGAGCGAACAGCAAATATGTAAACGGCCACATGGAACCCAACCATAAGAATTGTTCTAAATATTGAACGACTCGATATAGACTCCTTTTCAAGATGCGCCCTAAAGTTTGAGATGTAAACATTAGAAAATCGTGGCATTGGATCCAAACCTGGAACCCACCACCAGGCCAGGATGTGTCCAGTCAATAGATTCCGATAGTTGCGACTGTGATCCGTTACAAAGTGTGCGTAGTTCGCGTTCTAGCTTTCCGAATTCGCTAAATGTTGTGGCGCCATCTGCGTCGGCGAACAATATTAATTGACCACGAGAACACAAGATACCGTTTCGAACGGCCCCACCTTTACCAATATTTTTGGGCAGCTCATAAACGTAGATCGGATATGTCTTGGAGTATTCGTAAGCAACTTCACAAGTTCTGTCCTTGCTTCCGTCGTCCACAATTATTACCTTAATAAGAAATTTTATAGAGTGAGACTTGAATTAAAAGGATAAGTTCAACCAACGACAAAACTAATTAATGAGATCCATATATTTTTGCTCATATCAAAAAATTTGCAAAATCACATATTTTGTTAGCATTATCGCAAGTTTATACTTGGGTAACTCTGAATACCTAATAGTTACCAGCGCTTACAATTACTCACTTACACAATTTCAGTAACCATTTTTAAACTTTACCTCGTAAGTAAAATGTGTATTTTCCTTATGCCGCTTCTCTAGGTATTCGAGACACTCAACAAGCATTAGAGGTAGGCGATCCTAAATGATTCTCTTTTTAACAAAATTGTTACAATGATTCAGACATTCTAACAAAATTAGTATTACAATTTTCAGGTCAATATAACTGACGACTTTTGTAAAAACTCTGATAACATTTGAAAAAGTTTTGTTATACTAAAAGATTCTGTTTGAAACGATATAACTACCTCCTCGTTCATCGCTGGAACAACCACACTCAAATATACTTCTGGTTTTGTTGGTCGAAGTTCGTTTGCACTTGGACGGTCGCTCGGCATCAGGAGGTTCGAAAACATATCTGATCCCTCAGAGGATACATTCGATGGTTTGAATTGGAACCGTTTTGCTGTAAAATAACTCCAATTCCTTTTTGGCCACGGAGTCAAATATGAAAGCCTAAAATTCAATAATTTATATTGAAAAATAATATACAAAAACTTAATACACAAAACGACTATATTTTTTGCAGACTATATTTTTCTGGCTCATAATTTATCTATCAAAAATAAGAAATAAATGGCACTTCTGCGAGATATTTAGATCCGAAAAATACGACGCAAGCTGTTTCTTTAATAATTTTCTGATAAAAAATAGCTGTCCCTAAATAGTGACAGCTATTTAGGGGCTATAAATGTATTGTTGAAAAAGCCGAATCAAGTTTTTCTCTCTAATTTATGCCTTAAACGGACAAAGTTATAAACTGACCCGACGAAAAGGAGTATTGCAAATCCCGGAAGACATACCGACAAAATACAGAGCCAAATCACCGGATCTTCCATTAATATATTACGCGTAATATTTACGTAAAGGTGTGGTGCCGAAGTGCTACGAATAATTATTCAAACGAAACTTGTTTAAGAAGTATTTGTCCCACCACGATTTATATTAGCCGCTGAAATCAGTTTTGAATTTGGAATTAATCCACCCGCATAGGTACTGCAATGCTAACAAATTGAAAACATTTTCGTGTACGTCTAGAATGGTTAAGAATGTTTATGTTAAAACAATAAAGTCGCACCAAATGGAGCGCAGTTTTATTGTTCTTTACAATTCATTTCAATTCAATGCCTTTATTTTACTGAAAATTATTTTGTTGTATATTGAATTTCTGCAAAGAACTTTGTTCCCAAAATGATCCAAGATTCATTTGTGTTCTGTTAGATTTCTGAACGAGACCAAAACTTTGATTTCGTTTCACCTCGGTTTTATATGTATGCATTTTTCATGAACCATTTTTAGGTATTGGATGAATAGAAGTAATTTTGATAATTTCCTTCCTATTTCACCGACATCTCTCTACTCCACCATAGTTCCACCGCAAGACTTCCCTTACGCAGGTGCTGGTTTGTCGAACACAGCCACAGTTTCCTCTAAGCCTCAGGTATCAACCACGGAATCGACGTAAGTTGTGTTTTATTTCCAGTAATATACATACAGTATATTTATGTTTTCTAAAATGTGAACTATTTAATCAAATACAGCGTCATTCGAGCAAGGGTAAACATACTGAAATACAGGTACCAATATATTAATTGTTTTTTATTATTGTCGGATTTGCCCCTATATTTCATACGGTATTTTAAAGTTGAATATGGAGTCAGTTGTTTGTATTATTGATGAGTCATAGTTGACTAGGAAGCATTTGTAAATATGGGTTTAGGGGAAAGGTGTAAAAGTGCTTACGAAATAGGAACTGATCAGTTTGAAATCTGAATATGATTAAGAAATAAAAATTTTTTGCGCTTCTTTTTGCTCAAATAATGGGCCAAGTTTTATTCAAAATTGTAAACGATTTTTGCTTTCAATTAATTTAAATTATTGTGTGTATATTTTCTTTCATAAGCGGTATATGAATTTTAAATATTATTTTTCTTTTACCCTTTATGATGATTTTTAGTCAACCACCAGAGGTTATCGTAGCGAAATCATCTAAGTCCATATTGAAAAACCCGAAAACCCGGCCACAAATCACTAAGACTCCTCCTGCCAAGCTGCAAATCCCTCAGAAAACATCTCCGGCGAAGCCCAGACTCTCTCGTCCGCCGTCTCGATCGACCACGCCGGTGAACAGAGCGGTAAAGCAGAAAACAGTTGCCTTCGGATTAACAACAAATCTTAGTGATACAGTGGAGGTAATTTTTTATTGGATTTTATTACTAGAGGAAGAGGTTTTGGTATATCAGGGCTTGAGAGGACCTAGTTTGCAGTTTGAGCAGACAAACGAAAAATGTTTATGTATTAGTAAACAAAGCATTATGCAGGCCGATTTGTTTCCTTTGTTAGCAAATTGAACAATATTGTGAGACAAAAATGATGCTGCGAAAGACTCAATTGATGTAAACTGTAATTAATTCTCCTCTATATTTACACATTCGCTTTGCTATTAATTTTAGATTATTGTACTATTTTAGAAAACGAAGGAAGCCGCAGCGAGTACGCTGTGTGCCCATCGTCCAAAATCATACATGACAACCACTAAGGAAGCTGAAGAAATCGCTAAACAGGTAATATGGCATTCTGTTCTATTAAGTTTGTAGTTAATATCTATTTATCGTTTTGCTGTTACCTGTGTCACCATTTAAACATATTTACCAACTAGGTGACACACACAATAGGGATCACGTTCTCGTGAATTCTGACGTGGTAAAAAGTAAAGAATTAAGAGTCAAATATTCCTAGAAGTAGGAGGTGGGAATCTTACAAATATTTTGTAATTTTAATTCAGAAACAGTAATTGAAACTACGAAATGGAGGAACGAAAATTAGTGAAATTAAATGTTTTTAGTTGAAAAGCCTGAAAGAAGAATTTGGAAGCTTCAAGACAAAACTTGAAGGTGAAAATGCTGAGCTCAGAAAATCACTGGAAGAGATGTTCACGAAAGAGACCAAGCTGTCCAATTTGCTCACAAACTTATCTTCTCGATTAATGGATCTCGAACAGAAACATGATCAGTCAGTGGGAAGTAATTCGCCACATGTTCAAGATCCTGATAACAAACTTGTGAACACTTCCGCTCAAACAATTGGTAGTGCCGGTGACAGAAAAGAGCGCGACGGAAATGCTGCGGCTCGTCGAAAGGACATTGCATCTGCTCCAGTGAAAGCAGGGGGTCCTCAGCGAGACAGTGGCCAAATCGCATCACGTAAAGATATTCAGCAACGAGCTCACGCCATGGTCCCGTATCAACAGGATTCTATGGCTGTGAATAAGATCGCGGTAAGTCTCTTCGGAATATGTTTTGAAGTATTTAAGTTTTCAAGTATGAACCTAAAGGTGTGTGCTTAAAAGTTAATGGGCTATATATTTTTGTGAATAAAATTGATTAAATCTCCAAGGACATATCAGTTCTTGACTCCGAAGAATGCAACCTGCATTGTTACCGACAGTAATAGTGAAACAATTAAATTTTTTTAAAGTTCCGTCTCTCCTTTCATAAGAAAAATTACGGTCATAATGTTGTCTGAGGTATAGTCATACAAATATTTTGGATTTTCTCGCTATGCAGGAATATTTTAGCGTATTTTCAGGACAGAGATGTACAAATTGAACACTTTGTGTCATTCATCAAACAGAAGATTCGAGAGGATCCGAGGTTTGAAGAAAGAATTAATAGAACGGTGTCACTATTTGGCGGTAGTCCAGGAGAAATCCTTCCACAAACGCTTGAATCGCGTGCGCCATTTCGCGAAAAAGAGTAAAAATTTGTTTTTCACTGTTTGGTGTAATTTTTTAAATATTTATAGAAACGAAGTTGGCAGCAGCTATTACGGCACCAAATTTACTCAAAAGTTGACTATTCACAAGGAAATTACCACTTGTTCGCCAGATCGATCTCACTTGCCGTCCCACGTACAACATCGCACTATGGGCCCTGCTCCAAGCACGAATGACGAAAATCGATTTTTTGGTATGTATATTATTGTTTTAAAAGCTTTGGGACTAGGAAGTTTTTATATCAGGGAAATTAACTTCAACGGGAAATGTTAATGAATACCCATTCCGCGTACCAATAAGGTTCTTAAACTTAGCCAAAGCAAGGAAATGAAACATGAAAATTACTTTCGCCGTTTCCTATATGTTCCCTCTACTTCATTCCCTTTTTGTTAATTACAACAAAGTGTTTATATTAAAACTTGTTGGTTTTAGTGGATGATGAGTATGAAGAAGATGATAATGTGAATTATGATCAAGGAGGTGGAGGCAATTACGGCCATTATGCACCGAATTCATCCAATTTTCGTCGCGACAAATATCGCCGAAACTGAGTATAACGACTGTAAATCATTTGATTTTATATTTGTCTCTTGTTTTATGATGTGTATGCAGTATTGTTAGTATTTGACTTGAAAAAAAATTTATTGAGTAAGTATGCAAGAATAATTATTAAGTATTGGACATATTAATACAAGGAATAGTTACAATATGTGGTGACCTGTTTAGTTACACTGATGAGTCGTCTTGCCCATTATTTTTTGCTGTACCGTTGTGCCTGTAAAACTACTATGTTGCATTATATTTTGGTTAATATACTTCGTGAATTTTATTGATATTCACAAAATCACTTTTATTCAAGTTGAAGGTCAGGTTTTATATTCGAAGACCGGAGAGAGAGCTACAAAATTTTTTATTGCGTAAGTCTGAGCCGCGTTGAAAATAAAAATCCGTTTTTGCATTCAAATGTAAAAGTTTCAAATCAGTTTGTTTAACTTTGCTGGAAAATCTTGATTTCCATAATAGTATGACAGTTCACAACAAAATTCAATGTTTTGAGGAAACAAGTAAATTTTTGGTATAGTTTTTTCCGTTAAGATAATCCAAACAACAAACATTTATTACTTACCCGTTTGTAATGGTTGAAGTAGTGTCGTTTGCGATTTGCTGACTTTCGATTTCTCTATTCGGTGCTCTGATTGGCTTTATGATATTGTTATAGTTGGGAATAGCGGGAAACTGATTTTGGTTCAGCAGAAGCGATTTCACTATGCCAATGTCCGCATGCAGTCGCTCGAAGTCATTATCTGAACGATTTTTTACAATACGTATGTTGTGCATATATTTACATATATGTATGTTATGGTGCAGCTATGATGCTTCAAAAGTTACGAGAATTAAATACACCAATCCCGCTCTAGTCTCGACTTAATTCATGTTTATTATACCCGTTTTATTCTCCAACCCATAAAATGAAATGTGTTTCTTCAATTTCAAAGGAAAGTTATAATTTTGTTTGCAAGTATGAGAGCCAACAAGTTGGCTGATCTGAAACAGGAATCTACGAATTTTACGAAGATGAATTATCCATTGTTGTCCAATACACATTACGTATAAACGTACCTTTTGCAGCACTTGAGCCAGCTGACATTAAGACCAAAGCTCTATTGAGCTGCTCTTGCTGAGCGGAAACCGTTTCCAAAGTTTGTACAACGCTGTCCATAATGAATTTTGTTGAGTTTTGTAGTTCGTTCATCTAGAAACACCTGTGTATTCATTTTATATGAATCATAAAGAGTTCACCTGTGTCTGCAACGCGATTATTTGTTGCTGGGCTGGATCAGGAATGTCAAAAAAGCGAGGCAATACCCAGGACCGAATAAATTTGTAGCCGAAATATGTGGCACTTCCAATGATAGCGGCCGATTGCAGAGTTTTGGACAAATTGTTTCCGCTGTCTGGAGTCGCTGATTGATAGTTGGGAAAATAAGGTACACTTGACGAACCACCGACAGCCTGAAAAATTTCCAATTTTAGGTGATGCTTCTTAAACGTCTTGGTTTTAATTAATTTTTTAAAAATAATAAAGTCTTAAAAGATTAATTAGACTCAAAGTTAATCATTTTCTCAAGACTTGTTTATCTGACTAATAAATAAACTAGATTTTCTCACCAGAACTTGTTAAAAGTCACAAATATTGATATATTAAATCGAGAAATTGTATCGAAACAACTTTTGTGACAAACCAAACTACAGATTTGGCACAATTCGAACAACTATTTGGCACATGCAAAGAACAAACATTCTAATTATTACCTCAACCGGCGAAATACTCTTTAGTGCTTCTTCGATTTCCTCGTCTGTCAGTCCTTTTTCTTTGAGAAATGACTTTTGCTGATCGAACGGAGTTTTCCTGACTTTGTCATTCAGCAGAAATTGCCTTGCCGAATTCACCATTTCCGGTCGAATAGAAGTACCCGAGAAAGCTGGTAATGCATCCTCGGCCATTTCGAGGATTTCAATATTTTTAGAAAATTATAATAATTCGGATATTACTCAGCTAATATAATAAAAAATAATCAAATCGAGCGGCGTTCAATCAAACCGGTATTTTGATTGAGAAATACAAGTCAGTTTGACCAGTTATATCTGATAACAAGCTTCGTTTTAAGGAGTGAATGGTTAGAGACTACACATTTTGTAACTTCATTCGTTTTCTATCCCTCAGAGAAGGTGTTTCAAGGAAACAAAAATCAATCAATGAATTGACAGAAAAGGTCAATTTGCGTGAAAGTGAAAACAAGACATACAGTGAAAAGACAATTTACGCAGGTGGAAAATATTGAGAAGAAAATATTCGACTTTTAGATAAAACATTTTTGTTCCGGAATAAATTATGAATGAATTTAATTTTCTACTCTGATTTCAAAATTTTTGCACAGGACGACAGTATTGTGAGGCGCAATTCTTAGCAAATCAGAGTACAAAAATGCCAGTGATGCAAACTACAGTAAAATCGAATAATGACTAACTTCTCTTCGGACAAAACTTTACAATATAGTTTAGCATGGCCGGATTCTAATTAAGATGCGTTCACTTACCTGTAGGTGATGTAATTTTAGTGTCTTCGAACTCAATACTTTGAGCTTTTTGGTATGATTAAGTACATCCATATGAAATACCGGAGGTGCGCTCACCACCCCTTGCATCCTTAAATCACGCTTTTAAATCTATGTATATGATGTGACGCTTGCATTCAGTTTTGTAACATTTCATATTCTTTTTTGAAAATTCTTCCAATTTCTAATACTGCTATTCAATACCAACTTCATTTTCAACGAGATGAGTGACATTACATGTATTACTCCAATGAAACAAATTATTTTCTTTTCTTGGAAACGTATGGTTCATTGTACGGAACAAACGACAGAACCCTTGGTTTTCGACCTTAACGGTTGTTTGAATTTGGTGATTGCTTTGGTGATCACTCCAAGGTTTCGGAGATCCAAGTTATCCATGTTATCGAGATCGTCCACCTAGAAGAATATCTATTAGTTTAGCAAAAAAAAAGAAGTATTTACTCCAATTCCTAAATGATCGGCCAGGTAACGCCGACTAGGCAACGCAGCTAATGCCCTTTGAACGCCAGTCTGAGATGTGTCATCATAGAGAATGGCTGTCAATAAGCTTCCGTCTTGACATCCTAAACACATAACTTTTGCAATATAATTAAATTTGCAATTATTCTCAGTTTTTCTCTAAGGTATCCATTAACAATTTATGTTACTAAAAACATGTTTCTAAAAAAGGCCAATGTTACATTAGTGATTTATAGCCTATTCACACGAATTTCAAAGAAAATCTCCCCGGAGAAGTTCAAAATTTACTTTTTATGAACTTCCCTTCAAAATCAGTCCTATATAATTATGCCTTCCGATAAATTTAAAAAAACCCGCCGATCACGACTTTCTCTCCATTGCATCCCCAGGTGGTAATCTGAGCATGCGGTCGTAGAGTGCCTATTAGCTGTCCATCAGAGACTCTAAAACAGCGGAGTGTTTGCTGACCATTGTGATAGTAAAGCACGTGGTCTCCATTCGGAGTGAAGCGTGCTTGTACATCATTAACTCCTTCAGCTACCTAAAAACCGGCATATAAACTCCATAGTTTGGCAGCTTTCATACCAGTTTATAAGCTTTTAAGTTAATAAATCTTCTACAGACAAGATGCGTACCTGTCCAATCAACATTTTCGTCAATGCTCCATTCTTCAAGTCTACGATCTGAATAAAAAAAGATCGTTAAAGTAAGAACGCTATAGTAATCTTGGCACATACATGTAAGCCTCCTCGAGTTGGAGCGTGCAGTCCAAATTTTCCGTCTTCAGTGCATACAGCCGTGAAATTTGGCAAATGTCGAACGAGTTTCTTATTTTTCACATCCCAGATACTTCCTCGACTTTCACCATCCATAACCACACAATGATGAGTGCTGTTCATAACCGGCACTAGCCCCAATACTATTATATCCTTTTGCTGTTTACGCATCGCTCGGGGTCTAAAGTACTGATTTAAATTTGCAAAATGGAAATAATTTTTACCTAAACTTGTGGCGTACAACTTTTTCAGCCACATCAATAACGTGCAAATGATCATGTCCCTTGTAGAAGACAACGGCCACAACTGTCGTTGTGTCCTGAATTATACTTACTATTATTATTCTTATTCTAGTACAATATTTCATAGTATAATTAACAATTTGTAATCTAATTAAAAACGTCGCGTTTTAAGGTGTTCTAATGTACCAAATATGGGACGAAGATTTAGTTGAAACTTTTTTGACATGTCACATGTTGAGTCACATATAATAATTTCAAAAATTTCGGATTTTGAGAAAAAGAATAATGAATCACTAGCAAAAAACCAAATGAATCAAAAAATTGCTATTTTGAAAAATCTTTGCAACATTTAATGTAAACTTTAATGGATCACTGAATATTTTTCGCAACCTTAGATATACCTTGAGTGCAACAACATCTCGAAACATACGACACGGGTATTCGTGGGTGTAATAAAGAGTGAGATCTGCTAATCGATAGATGGCCAAACGAGCAACCTTTTGCTCAGGAGTGTCGAGGTGCCGGAACACCACACCTAAAGTAAAAATTTACTATAAAACTCAAATTGGCTAAATAAAACAAATTCAAAACCAAAATACCTATTAACTTTTCGTCGTTAAGTAACAAAATTTGATGAACATTGGGCGAGTTCAGGCGATGATTCACACTGTGCGTTTTTAGATCCCAAACAAGTAAGTGGTCGGATTCGATGCATACTACATGTCTCCCGTCAGAGGTTATGAGGCTATCGCTGACAACGCTTCCGTATGAATTCGAAACCAATGATGTGATAAAGCGCTGCGATCTGAAAAACTGCATATGTTATACAGGTGGCAAAGTTACAGATGGAAACAGCATAACTAACTTTATATCCCAAATTCCCAGGTATTTCCGCGTCTGAGCAATTGCTAAATTTGGCTTGTGTTGAGCGACCAAAATCTAAAAAGCTCACTTTTTAACACATAAACTCAAAGTCTCACTTTTTCAATTGGCTCGTCCATATTATCCAAAGCAAAGGATTTTTCGAAAATATTCTCCATATTCCATATCTGAAAATATAAGATTGAATACATGGATTTTCCTGGATTTCTATGTCTTGATATATATGACGGGGAAAACACTATTACTTGAAAGTTACTTAATATAGCAATTGAAAAATACCTTGATAGATCGATCGATTGATGATGAAATTAACAGATTATGATTATTGACGTTAAGAGCTTGTACATTCAGTATTCGGCCAAAGTGAGCATCCACTGTTCTCACAAGCTGAAATTTAAATAGTTGCATAGTTAATCAATTTAAAATTTTTTTATCGATTTTCCCTCGTACTTTTATTCATATTTTCCTCATAAAAATGAAGAACATTTAAGTTTAGAAAGCATAAACATTCAATGTTTAGAAAGCACTCTTATTTGCCTATTGTGTTTTCATTTTCCTCCTAGTTTAAAAATTTGGCAGCGGATGAGACCTATCTTGCGCTTCTTTTCACAAATTTTTATAACAATTACCAGGCTTACCTGTGAAGAATTAATGTTCCAAATGTATAAATTCCTGCGAATTCCAGCTATAAAAACAGTCTCTCCGCAACTCAATGCCACAGCTGACGTAGTATGCATTGGTTTGATGGGTATATTGCGCACATCCGGAGGTAGTTTCAGGGTTGTCAATTCTTCTCGGTGCAAGTTGTGACACAACAAAAAGCTCTAAATATGAAAGTTAAGTTATAAATATAAAACTTAAAATTAAATAATAAAAATTAACATAAAATTATGGTAAATCAGTAATGATGTCATATGAATCTTGTACACATAAAATTGAATTAGCTTTTTCATTCACTGTGTAATTTATCGCTGACCATTTTCGGATAATGGGTAAAAGTAAAATAAAACGAAACCTCAACTGAGACGGCCACAAGCCAAATGCTCTCTTGTGCTTTAACGGTGCAATAAGCTTTCCAATAAAAGAGAGCGTTGGCTTTTTCCTCAAGGTTGTTCGCTAGAACTTTGCCGAGACGAACTTCACCATCCACAATATCGAAGAGCAAAATAGAATAGGTCATATCGAGTTGGTTAACTTCTATAAAAAGGATAGTTTAAAATCTGAGACAAATAAAAACAACAGACCCATATTATGTTCATCGACTACATGCTGGGCCACACAGCAAGCTCCATGCCTAAATGTTTCGTCGAAAAACACCATTGAGGCGGAAAATATAAACGGTCGAATTTGTCGATCCTCCTCACGTCCCGAAATTGTGACATTCCAATCGTCTTTGTCTCCCTGAAAAACGTAAAGACATGAAATTGAACTAATTAGCGGTTTTTTATGTTTTTTCTTATTTCAGGTTTAATGTGCAAAAGGGATAATTTTGGCTGTATAAGTCTCTCGATAATCTGTACGCCACAACGAATGATCTGTAATTTCTAATGTCTGCATCACTAATTTGCACTAAACTGCGCGAGCAAATTAAGCCAGTCAAAGATCATATTATCTTGCAGGTTAAACATGACTCAGCATCAGAATCAATATCTAAAAACAGTCAGCTGCAGACTGGTTGATAATTTGCTTGCGCAATTTTAGTTCAACATTTTCCTTTGTATTACCAATGCAAATACTAGATTTAACAGATCATAAGACAATTGAAAGTTGTCTAAAATTTTTGTACTTTAAACAGTTAAATGTTACCTGATTGACCGCCAATAACCGTACTGAACGCTTAGAGATGAAAAATACATATATAAGATCCTAAAACAATACAATATGAATTGAAAAACACATTTCATGTTTACTTTATTCTGGAGAGTCTGGTCCAGTCTTTCTCTGTGGATAAGTCGGCCATCTAAGTCGTAGAGATAGAATTGTGAAGTTGACCATAACAAGATTTGTTGGTTATGGGTGAACGCAACTTTCTCGATAGCCATTTGGTTGTCCATTCCATCTGGTTCCACACTCCAGAAGTCACCAGTTATGAGGGACATTATGACGACCAGAAATAAAATATTAATAGATGTTGAGTGTCGTTGAGTTGACGTCAGAACGAGAAAACGTGTGAAAGTTAATTAATATAGCTAGATTTTATTGATCGAATAGGTCAATTATCTGGTTATATTTTGAAAATCGCTCCAGAGAAAGGTTGAAAATAAACTAGGTATGAAATCAAGTATTATTTATCAGAATGACTAACTCTCAATTTTCCGACAGTACGAATAAACTTATTTACCTGATTGTTGTTTGTATAAGCGACAGCTAAGCGGTCATCGCTTGATAATGCCATCCCCAGAAATATACCTGAATATTTATTGAGTATTCGATATATTGTGTTCTAAATCTTGCTCAACATTACCTTCTATATTGGGATTGATGATCCGCGTTAAATCACCCGTCTGGACATCCCAAACAATTAGTTGGTTGGAAGTGCTTGCCAAATTTTTTTGATTAGAGCTAAGCGCCATTCCAAAAACGGCGAAGGGATGTTCCTAAAATGTTACAGCAATCACTCATAGCGAAATTTTATGAAATTATTAGAAAAAGGCATTTATAAATAACTCTTTTTGTTACAAACAACTTATAAATTAATAAT
This sequence comes from Ditylenchus destructor, assembly GCA_022814885.1. Classification (NCBI taxonomy): domain Eukaryota; kingdom Metazoa; phylum Nematoda; class Chromadorea; order Rhabditida; family Anguinidae; genus Ditylenchus; species Ditylenchus destructor. The sequence goes on from JAKKPZ010000005.1 coordinate 2,160,102, forward strand.
TTTCCTCCTAGTTCACTAAAAAATCATTTAAATCTTGAATAAAGTAAAGGTTCAAGGTGGAATTTTATAAATAGTTCCTCGTTTAAAATTAAGCCTGTAAAATTTTCTTCAGCACCAGAATAAATATTTTGCCATCCTGATCGACTCACCTCGAGCGAATATTTGAGAGGACCTCCTGGAGAGTGGAAGCAATGATGAGCGGGAAGAAAACAATTAAATTGTGGTCCTTCCATATCACATCCACACAGTAATGTTTTCAGGTGACCATTGGAAGACACGAGTGGCAGCAATCGACCCAACAATTCGAAGGCGAGCATATAAGGAAAACGACTCAGTAAACTTGCAGAAAGGCGAAGAGCGTCCACCACCAGACTAAGTTGCCGGCATGTATCCGCATCCTCGATTTTGCTTATGGCGTCTTCATAGTCAGCAACCACAAGTTGTAATGGGAAACTGCACAGCTGAAAGAAAATTGGAAAAAAAAATTGGAAAAAAGCTAGTGCTACTGCAGCTTAAGAAAGATGTATTTTGAAAAACAATCTTATGTGTAATCATTCGGAGTATATAAAGAATGAAATTATTATAAAATTAGGCAATCCGTATAGATTGTTTTTCAATTTCCCGACTGATTGTGCGTCAACTAGACATCTCCCCAATATACTTATTATCATGAATAATACAGTTTTCATCTCCTTTATTTTGCCAATTCTTTAACTTTATCAAAGTAATTAGTGCTAAGCTTCGACTATAATTTTAGCTCTAGACATAGTACTAAAATTTGTCCTTTCGAGTCCCTCTAAGGCGCACTGTGTCCGTGACCTTTGAAAAGAATCTCCCGCTTTTTGGGGGTCCCGGACCCCAAACTCGCGAGTACCCCCCCAAAACCCATGATTTTAGGGGGGGTTATCAATGTCAGAATTGGGGTTGACATACGTGAAAACGTGACATCCGTGTGTCACGTAAAAGGGCAAGTACCCCCGTCGCGCCTCGGATCTGGGCGTATGATACGTCAATCGCTTCGTCTCGCCGAGACAAGACGATTGGTACCGTTTTCAGGTTTCCCAAATCAGCCAATCCGGAGATATGTCTTCCGGAAATCCGGAAAATCCCGGATTTGGCCAGGTCACAGATCCACCGTCGCGCCTCCGTTCTGGGCGTGTGATACGTCAAACGCTTCGTCTCGGCGAGACAAGACGATTGGTACCGGTTTCAGGTTTCCCAAATCAGCCAATCCGGAGATATGGCTTCCGGAAATCCGGAAAATCCCGGATTTGGGATGTGGTCCGCGGCGCAGCCGCGGGTGGTCCGCGGCGGAGGCCGCGGGTGCGTCCTATGGAATACTGTACTAAATTGCCCTAAAATTTTATACTTCATCTTACGTTTTTCCAACGTTTGATCCGATAAGACACGCCGAATTTTAATACTTAATTTTAATATAGAGCTTTAGATATAATAATTTTACCTTTGCCTGTAAAAATTCAAAATTAAACAAGCACAGTGTAAAAAGTTCCTTCAGGCGTCGAGCTCTTAACAGATGAAATGGTAACTCGTTTAGTTTACGGGTGTTGTATCGAATCTAAAAACGACGTTATCGCCTAAAAATTATTTTCAAACAAACTTTATCTGAGTCCTTGCTGCGAAAGAGATTTGGCTGCTTCGGAACTTTTCTGTCGGCTAAGCCTTCGTTTTCGATCACTCCAAATCGCTGTTTTTGAAGGTCAGTGTATTGATATGGCTTGGGAACGCCGCCCCATATGCCTAGAAAGTAATCCGCTATCGCGGAATGAGTGTTTTGCAGATGATTCAAATTCTTGAAATATCTCTCGTTGGCCGCAGTCCGAAATTGTTCATGGTACCTGTAGAAACATTAAATTATAAACTGGTTATGCATACGGAAATATAAAACAGTACCAGTTTAAGACAATGACACCATCTGCAGCCCGTTCGCTAAGATAGCCGGGCAGATCGGCCCTAATACGACTCCATCTAGAAAAAGAAAATATTAGTTTATTAAATTCAGGTGACCATGAACCATACAATAGAGGTGGAATACGTCGTACCGGCGGTAAGTGGTATTGATAAATATCATCTAGTACTTTGTCATCTAGAGAAATCTGAAATCTTGTGACAATGAGATATATTACATGCAAAATTTTGATGCGCTAGAAACATCAAATTTATTCCAAATTTCGAGAAGATATCAAATGATATTTGGGTTTAGTATCTTTAAAATTTTTGCATGTATCTTTCCATAAATAATCAAATAGTAACAATTTTTCGGTTTCCTTCATAAATCTCGAAAATAATATCCAAAAATGAGACTAACCAAATCCTCTAACTCTGAATCTGAGATACCCGATCTTGCTGCTGTGATGTAAGATAAAGCATGAGAGACGAGTAGTTTTCCTAAATACAGTTGATAGGAGTAAAAGTATATGGGAAAAAGTACCATGCTGATTTTCCGTTCTATCAAACAACGCGTGAATACTTTGCTGAACGGATTTAAACAACACGGTTTCTTGTGGCTTAGAATATGATTTCCATCTAAAGAGAAATTAGTCATATCACGCGAATTATCTTAAAATATCAAACAGAATAAATGTTAAAGATTTCATTCATTTATCGTATCATCAATAACGAATCTTCAAATCGGAAAAGAAGAAATTGCTTCGATATTTCAACCAAAATACCCATTAACTTTCGGGATACGCTGTAAATTGTGCATGGCCTAGACCAAAAAATAAGCAAGGCCATAAACACTGACCTTGAGACAGTAGCGTACACGAGTTTAAGAAAGAGCGGTAGAGTGCAATAACTGAGTGCTTTTCCCATCAAGTCTGATTGTCTCGATGTCAAAGTCCTTCCGATTGCTTGCAGCCATTTTCTAATCACCTCCATGCCCAATTCAGGCCCAAGCGGTGGTACATCTTTATAACTTGTAAAAACAAACGCGGTGTATAAATTAGCTTACTGATGTATTGATCCAATGATTCCACCAAACGATGCATATTATTTTCTACAGTAGTGTTGGAGCTGAGTGAGGCGATTAGCTAAAGGTGTAAACGTTGTCTAGTTAAGATTTTTTAATAACAATTGACCTTGACATTTGGAGGCAAAGTTGGTGGAAACCAGAGAAGTTCTTCCGATGCGTCCATTTTCGAAAGCAAATCCAAACTATCAAGAACTATTATCTAAACCGAGATTTATTATTATCAGATATTATACATAAACACAGTATAGTAAACCCCATTTAACGCATCCCCACGTTAAAAGGGGGATGCGAAAAATTAAAGGAATATTTTTTATATTTTGAATTTTCAGTATCCCAATAAATAATAATAATAATCTGCAATATACTCACGAGAGGCTTCTCCTTCGTAGCTAAGGTTGTCATCTTTTTAAAATGCTGAAACAATTTTGAAATCTCGGTAGGACATTGCTGCCTCAGATTGATATTGTAATTATAAGCGATCTGAAAACGACTTTGAATGTTATGATTCCAGAATATATGGAAAATCATTTACCTGTTCACAAACACTTATTAATAACGGAGCGATACTTGAACTATCTGGACTTGTGCCCAAAAATCGTAAAATAAGCACCGGTTCTGTATCGTTTTCTGATGCATTAGTTTGGTTTTCATTAGATTCTTCATCATTTTCTTCTTCCACCTTTTCGTCCTTTAACCATGCACGAGCCTGTGTTGCAATCTAAGAAGTAATGGCTAACTTCAATTCAATAATAAGGAAATTAAACAAACCATAGCCAAAATGGATGTTTTGCCACATCCATGGTCGCCATAGAATATAAGAGGCACCGCATTGTCCGACTTTAAATAAACTTTTGCAAGGCCTAACTCTGATTCTCTTCCAAAGAACAAATGGCTGCCTTGGATACCGTTCCACAAATGTTGCAATATTTCTGCAAAGAATGCATCCCTGTATTTTGCATGTTTCCGCATTGCATGATCGACCTGAAATGTTTCTATAATCACCTTACTTAGTGATATGCTTTAAGCATAAAATTCCTATATTTTATGAATTTTGAAAACTGCTGACTTTTTGTCGTACATTTTTAGATGAACTCCTTTTCTTTGTGATGACCGATGCAGTTTGTACCCCTGAGCATAATTACTTTTCAACAATTTCAAATAAATAAATGAAATAAACCATCCAGTTCTCATAAGAAAATTTGGTGCTCCCTTATTCAGGCAGGTTTATTTTAAAAATTATACCATGCTCGTAACGCTGCTATAGAAATCGGCGCAAAATTCTCGGAGATAATCAACATGCGCTTTTGTGTCCATTCCTTCTCGACCCACCCACTCGACTGTCGATCGACGAATATTTTGCACTCTAAGTTTGGCAGGCACGCGCTCGTCTCTCAAATTTGCCAACAACTTCTGAGCTTCTTGATTTACCTTAATAGCGAAAAGCGATGTAGAACGACAAAATGTTAACGTCATAAATACCTGTTTATGCACGATGTCAATGAATTTTGCGGCAACGCTCGTTTGACTTATGTTTATGTTTTTGATATGTCTTACGTAACACAGACAATGCTCATTTGGACTTTCCGCCTAAAAATATGAACGGATGCGAAAGAAATTTTAAGAAACGAACCTTTAAAATTCCCTGAATAACTTCTCTTTCGGTGACTAAAAGCAAATGAGTTATAACATATAAAACTATAGGTTTTTACCTGACATAAAGTAATTATGCATTTGATCGTAAGCAAAATAGCCTCTCTCATGGCATATTTTTGCACCCTTTCGCAGGAGATTCTGCATTTTTGCCTCAATTTCCCACCAAGTGCGCGCATCTTGTTCTTGTAATTTGGGAATTCTCTAAATTTCAATAGTGTAAAATTCTGTAAGGCTTCTGTAAAATAAAATTTTTCTTGGCAAAAAGGTTTAATAAAATTACAGTATTACTGATATTTCTACTTACGCATACCTTATTATTAAAATTAACGAGAATAGAACTGATCGGTTGGAGAATGAATTGCGACGGCACTGCATTTAAATCCTCGATATACCAAGTGTCGAGCACAGATACATCCGCTTGTTGTTGTTCTTTGAGAATTCGTTTAAGCACTTCTAGTTCAGAACTGAGCACCTCAGATGGTAATGGTCGATACCCGTATTTTTGACAAAGAAAAATGACGAAATTTGCCCCCATAGACAGACGCTGGCAATTTTTGATCTCATTGATGCAGAGATTTGTCGTCATGTGATCGTCGGTTGCTTCATCGCGCACACCCCATCGCATGTCCACAACCTTAAATGCATGTTTCAGTTGATTACCCAATAAAATTATAATTAATGTCGTAGAACGTCTCTCAACAGTACTAAGTACTGTTATATTGTTCCTAAACATTTTAATTATTCACCTGGAAGTCAAGCCCATGCGTTTCTCTGCAATATCGCTTCAAATCTGGATAAACATCCTCCATGAGTGCATTACGCTCAAGGGTGGTATCGGTGAAGGTAGAGCTGGTAAACACGCGCACGAGTTTGGATAAAGGCGCTGGAATGTCGTCAAATCGACCAGCAAATACTCGCCCGAAAGTTTTCGCAACGACTTGGTCTACTGGCTGGATACGAAATTCGAAAATATTGTCTTATGATGAAACCGAGAAAATGATTAAACTCTTAGTTTTTCATTAGATTAATAGCACATAAATTGTTTAATAGAATGAATAACAATTTCTACCTAGGTCAATGGCTAGGAATGCTAGGCTAAAAATGTAAATCATACTTAGAAATGTCTGGTATTGATAATGTTAGAATTTTTAAAAGGAAGTTCTAATATAAAAGCCTATATAAAACCTCCATAAAATATTCACCTCTTCTTTCTTCACGAGTCCATCTACAAATTCTGCAGCAGTCGGAACACTTGCGCTTTGTCCATTTGTTTCGCCGTTTTCTCTGATTAACGCCAACTTTCTGACCGATTTTAGTGACGGTGGCAGTGCTGGAGGAACGGGTCTCTTTCTGGTCACTGCTTGATCTCTCTTCTTTTTCTTTATCGAAACTGTGGCTTCAACCAATTCGTCGTTGGTACCTGCTGGCTGCTCGGTCTGCGCATTATTTCCACTTTTCGCAGTTGAGGTCTAAAATTTTATCCTCTAATCATAGAAATTAAAAGCACCTAGCCCACGGACTTTTGAGTTGGGCCATGGAGTTTTCGCTTTAGCTCCTTTACTAGATGAAATATTTTTCGAAATTGGCACACTGACACATCACTCGAATAACTAAATAAATCTTACCTGAACATTATTGAACCCACTGCTGGGAAGGTTTGGCACTGTCGCGGACTTCTTTTTCTTCTTGATACCGGTCAAGCTTTTAGGCTTCGGTTGCTTTTCGGTCTTCAGTTGAGCCTTACGTGGAGACTCGTTTAATACAGTCGCTTTGCTATTCTGCTTTTTGCGAACAGTTACACCTGATAGAGTTGCTTTTTTCTTATGAAAAATTTGCTTTGCCTCTTCAATTTTGACTTTTGCCGTAACTTTTTTCGCCGCAAACGATTCTGTATCGGATTTCAAGGAAGACGAAATTTCCATGTCATGTTTCTTTTTTGCATCATTTCTGACTTCAGGATTTTCGGCAAGTGCATCGTCATTTGCTGAATTCTTAACAGTGCTCATTAGATGCAGAACTTGGCAAAATTTCAAGAATATCGATTATAAAAGGACGTATCAGATTTTGGCGAACACATTTATGGCAATGAAATTGCGTAAAGTGCTATGAAAAGCAAAAAGAAATGTTTAGTCAGAAAGATTGGCTCTCGACTTCTGCTTCATTAACTAAGGTCAACCAAGCAAATAATGCCCCAAGACCGCGAAGTTGGTTTGGAAATCTTATTAAAGATCTAAAGGAAAGTAACCTTAAAACATACATTCTTTGACAAAAAAATAGTTTTAGTTCTATAACATATACTTCGCTGAAACTTAGAAGTCATTTTCTTCTAAAAACAACGAAATCATAAATCGAAGATGGCAGCAATAAGAGAAGTAACAATAATATTAAAAATTAGGAATGATTAGTCAGATCGCATACGATAGTGAATCTATTATAGTATTTGAGGTGACATGTAACGTTTTGAAGAGAAAACGAGATCAGATTTGAGTGATTTTAGTCTTTTTGTAAAGCCCTCATCGTGCTGCTGACGACTTTGTTGTTTATAGTAGAGAGCGGAAATTTTCATTTTCGAAATCGAAATCGAAATTGGGTTTCGATCGAAATCGAATTTCGACGATCTGCCATTTTTCATTTTCGGTTTTCGAAATCGAAATTCGATTTCGTTTTTTCGAAATTCGACGAAATTTTTATCGAAATTCGATCGAAATCGAAATTTTTCCCAGATTATCACTTTTTCCATTTTTTTTCAAATTTTACCTATTTTTTCAATTTTTTTGTCATTTGTTTTAATTTGTGACCATTTTCTCGTGTTTGTAATCATTTTTACGTGTTGTTGTTCAATTTTAATGTTTCTGTTCACTTTTTCGTGTTTTGTATATTTTGTGTGTTTTTGTTCATTTATTGACTTTTGCCCATTTTCTCGTACTTTTTGTTCTTTTTTTTGTGTTTAAACTATAAAAAGTACCTAAATTTACCACAAAAGTACTTTCTCAGGGTAGTTTTTTGCGTAGAATTCAAATTTTCGGTTATTCTTCCACTAGAGTCACCGGTGAAACACCTTTCCTGGAAAAAATATAGTGATTGACCATATTCACGATTTTTACTGAATCAGTGTTAGGTTGCATCTGAGGCTGAATTAAACCATCTGTTACTGCTCCAGGAAAAGTACTTTGTGCATCCGCGATGACTTATGTGCGAGACCATGCTTAAGTCGACTGTATCGCATTTTTACCAAATTGTGCTGTGCTTGACGGTGAAAGACAATAAAATAGATCGGCTAAGGTGAATGATGCGGTGAATATGCGTTTCATTTTTTGTCGTGGACAATTTCCGCACAGCGGGCTCTTAAGCCAAATTGGCTTGTTTGGAACCTTGTAAGGGTTGTTCGGGAGCTTAAGCCTAAGACTAATTCTTGCTTGGCCCCAGGTTGTTCGAGCCGCAAGCCTAAATCCTTGTTTGGCGCCTTATAAGGGTTGTTTTAGCCTAAGAGTTGTTTTAGCCTAAGGGTTGTTTTAGCCTAAAATAGAAGAAATCGCTTGCACGTGGACAGCAAAAATCTGGGAGAGAAATAGCATCTTGAGTCAAATTCCTTGAGAAGACAAACAAAACTGGATACTTAATCCTTGTTGTTACGAAAAAACATAATCTATATTTTGCCTATTTTGTCTATATTTTGCCTATAATAGTAGAGATTGTCCATAAATAGCTAAAAAAGAGCTAAAAAGTGGAATTTTTTGGTCAAATTTGGGCCAGGGTTATGTGGCACTCTGACTTAAGTCGCATCCTGAGCTCAGGATCCGAGCTTACTTATATCGAAGGTTGAATGTTGTTCAAAATGCTTGCTGTATCTTAGCTATGCCTCAAAACCATGAGGGCAAATAAATAGCCATGAAAGCGCCGCAGGCCGAAATTTTAGAAAAATGGCGATTTATAATGAAAAATGGAAGAAAAAGAGCGCTGCAGGCGAAAAATCTTACAAAAATTGGGCTGACTGCAAAAATAGACAATGAAAAATTTGAATATTTGTCGAAAATTACCTAAAATTTTGAGTCGAATTTCGGTCAAATTTGGGATCGAATTTCGAAATTCGATCGATTTGAAAAACGAAATCGAAATCAAAATCGAATTTCGATCCATTTCGGTATTGGCCAATTTTCAATTTTCGAAATTCGAAATTCGAAATCGAAATTCGAATTTCGATTTCGATCGAATTTCGGAAAATTTCGATCGAATTTCGATTTCGTCCGCTCTCTAGTTTATAGCAGTGTACTCAAATTTGAATCGAGTTTAAAACAATCCAAATTTATTTCGAGAGTTATGGACTCTCAACGTTCCCCAAGGGCATGAAAAGAACCGTACCGTTTTCCCCTTGAGTAAGCCCCCTCCCAATGTAAGCCCCCTCTAACGTAAGCACCTATTTATTATACTATCCTAAATAGCAGCCTATTTTCTGAGAATATCTAGAATATTACTCTAAATTTACCTCGTGAAGACCGGTGGGATAGTTGGTTCAAATTGCGGAGATGGAGATCGCGGCGGCGAAGACGACGACGAACTCGTAGATGATGAGCCAGAGGCCTGAGATGAATTCGACGAGTCACTGTCCGAAGAACAATACTCTTCGTCACTGTCGATCTTGTGCTTGGCTGCGACTTTCTTCCTGACTTTTTCCACAGTATCTCCAGATATGAGTCGAACTTTCTTCTCTGCACTCCGTTCGTTCATCGCTGGACGATCTGCGACTGAAAAATTGGATTAGAATACTCAGTTAGATTAGTCAAACAATTACCAAGAATTTATTTATTCGATGGGCCTGCTTTGGGGGCCATTTGCAGATTTTTCGGAGGAGCGCTCACAATCTTTGGAATTTGGAAAGCGTTTCCTGAAATCAGAGAATATTTGGGGAATATATATTAGATCGAGAGTCATCGACAAAAGTAGCTTGAAGAATAACGATCACTAAGCTCGGAACAGATTCACCACCTGCACCAGCGAACTTTCGCCGGATTTATCTGATTCAAAGCAGCACTCAGTAAAAAGTAATTTCCTGGCTGCTACTTTGGTGTGTCCTTCTAAATGCAGCAAAAGACAAGGACATTTGTGGTAAGCCGATCAGAGCAAATAAAGATCTCAAATAAAAATTTTACAGATTCAACTCCTATGAAAAATTCTACTTTTGCAAAATATCTACTTACCCGTACTTGAAGGTCCAGCAGTCAACGCAGTATCTGGAGGCGGTGTATTATATATATTTCTCGTTCCGTAAAGGGGAACTCTCTTTTTTGCAAAGGAACGACGTTGCTGAAAGGCCATATCGATAGCGAAAAGTAACGTTTCTGCTCTGCCGCTGTTTTGCTGACTCGGCAATATGTTAACAGAAGAAACGGGGCGCTTCTATGGAAGTCCATCCCCCAAAATATCAATAGGGTCCCCCCTATTGATTTTTTGTACAAATTTTATTTTTTGTAAACATTTTATTCAAAACGAAGTAGTAAATACATAAATCGCATCAAAGTTTGTAATAATGTGGAGAAATTTACAAAAAAATCAATAGGGGGCCTATTGATATTTTGGGGGATGGACTTCCATAGAAGCGCCAAGAAACGGAATGTGCATGTTCTGGCTCGGAGAACAGAGAAGAAAGAGATTACGGATCTCTAACGTTCTAGCTGCACTAAATCCTAGCAGAAAAGGATCAGGAAGAAAGCAGCTAATATATAAATCTCCAGCCAACCCACAACAGCGGATCGGCGCCACCCTTTTCCACTAAAAAGCTCTGGCTTATCAAAGCCACGACACGCCGACCCCGCTGTTGTGGGTTGGCTGGAGATTTATATATTAGCTGCTTTCTTCCTGATCCTTTTCTGCTAGGATTTAGTGCAGCTAGAACGTTAGAGATCCGTAATCTCTTTCTTCTCTGTTCTCCGAGCCAGAACAGTGCAAAGGACGATTACATGAATCAGTGCTTAGAAAAGGGCTGTGTTGAGAAGTTATCAATAGGTAAGGCGAAGGACACTATAGCCCAGCACTTGGCGATTGGCACAGGTTACACCGATCTTTCTCAGGAAGAAGTTCTCAAAGAAGCAGAAAGAGATCGCCAGAAAAAATTTGGGCTATGTTTTTAACTCTGGGTGCTTTTTCTTATCCAAAGTGTTTTCCTGACTTCACTGACACTATAGCGTTGGAACATTATATTGAGATACTAGCCTGATCGGGCCGGCCTCCGCCGGCCCTCCAGGCTAGAGATGAGTTAAATGAGTGTAGGAATATGTCATAAAAAAACTTTTTATATTTTTCTTTAGATGTTACTCAATGTGAAAAGAAAATTCTTTCATGATGCAACGGATTAATGGAAAATTGAGTTTAAAAATGAAATCTAATAAGTAGAAATTTTATAAAATTCAGGTATATCAATTAAATACATAATGTTTTTGAACGTAAATCTGATAAGAAATTACATTTGTTTGAACCATTAACAAATAGAGGAATGTATGCAATGGAATAAGTTAACCCAATAAACGTCTAGTTTAGAATAACATCTACGTCTAGAATAACAATTATTTTCAGAAGAATTTTCAAAAGTTGAATCTTTAGTCCTCAATAGTTGATCTATACCAAATTTGAACTTAATTGGATAAGATTTTCGTCAAAAAAAGCGTTTGTCACACTTTTTTTGGAAAAAACGTATTTTTACCAAAAATTAAGGAAATTTTTGAAATTTTTTTCAAAAGTTGGATCTATAGGTGAAATTCTACATCTATGCCAAATTTTAGCTCAATTTGATAAGGTTTTCATCAAGGAAAAGTTATATTTTGTTTTGTATTTTTGGAGCTTCTAGAAAATTCTAGAAGCAGGATTTCGAAAAACAGACTTCAACTCATTCTTCCTCAAAGTGTAATCTATGTACTTAAAAAACTTAGGTCATTTGGTTTGAAAATTTGAAAGTTATCACGTTGGCACGAAGGCTTACTTTTTTTTGTCAAAAAATGGTCGTTTTCGAAAAAAAGACAAAAATGAAAAAAAAACGAAAAAAGCTTCGCAGTCCTCTTAGTTTAGGGATTAGCTGTTAAAAAAAAACACATAGAAAAACGGCAAATGGGAAGGGTCTTAAACGGAATGTCACATAGAAACCAAAATCAAATATTTGTATGTTGATTGATGTTGATTTGCAATTTTAGGCAAAATCTGATTACAGATTCGGAATCGGCACATCTGAAAACACCATGTGCATAAAATCAGTATCTGATATGCCTGGAAATGCATTAAATTTTGCCATTACGCAAATTGCTATTTTCAAAACACACAAATTTTAATTTAAATGCATTTTATGCACTGTTAAAAACAGATGGTACGGTGTGTTTGGTGTCAGATAAATTCCTAGTGTCTCTAGATTATTATGAATAAGAAAATAGACACAACCTCAATGGAAAAGTGTTTCGAAATTTAGAAAAAAGTATGGGTAAAAAAATTGCGCCATCCTGTAATATAAAAAAATGTTACAATGATCAAAATTGACTACAAATCACAATTTTTCTTTGTACTTCCCCTTTTTCTGAAACTTCATTCTTATGAGTACTTATTTACTCTCTCCTTTCAGAAGATTCTAGAACATTCTAGAACAAATATCTCGAAAATTCGATTCAACTTCTTACTTTCCATAGTGTAAAGAATATAAAAAAATTAGCTCTTTATGTTAAAACATATGTGAGATATTACATTGGCACGCACACACACCGAGTGACATACTTTGTGGTCATTTTTGAAAAAAACATATTTGAAAAAAAAAACACACTATCTTTAGGCTGGATTAGTAATCTGTACCAAATTTGAACTTAATTTGATAAGTTTTTCATAGAAAAAAGCGTCACGGACACTTTTTTGGAAAAAACGTGTTTTTACCAGAAAAAGTGGACATTTTTCAAATTTTTTTTCAAAAGTTGTATCTTTAGGCTGCATTAGTAATCTGTACCAAATTTGAACTTAATTTGATAAGTTTTTCGTAGAAAAAAGCGTCACGGACACTTTTTTGGAAAAAACGTGTTTTTACCAGAAAAAGTGGACATTTTTCAAATTTTTTTTCAAAAGTTGTATCTTTAGGCTGGATTAGTAATCTGTACCAAATTTGAACTTAATTTGATAAGTTTTTCATAGAAAAAAGCGTCACGGACACTTTTTTGGAAAAAACGTGTTTTTACCAGAAAAAGTGGACATTTTTCAAATTTTTTTTCAAAAGTTGTATCTTTAGGCTGGATTAGTAATCTGTACCAAATTTGAACTTAATTTGATATAGTTTTCATCAAGAAAAAGCGATGTTTAGTTTGGTATTTTGGGAGCTTCTAGAACATTCTAGAAGCATGATTTTGAAAAACGGACTTCAACTCGTTCTTGCTCAAGGTGTTATCTGGTGAACTAAAAAAAATTAGGTCATATGGTTTGAAAATATGCGAGAAATCGCGTTCCCAGGCAGGCATACTTTTATTTTTTTTAAATGGTCGTTTTTTGAAAAAAAAGACAAAAAAATGGAAAAATGAAAAAAATCTCTTCGCAGTGCATTTTAGTTTGGTATTACCTGTCATTTAAAAAAAACAGATCGAAAAATGGTAAATGGGAAAGGTCCTAACGGACAGTACACAGAGAAACCAGAACCTAGTATTTATATGTTGATAACTTTCAATGAAATTGGAAGAGAACGTTTCCAATTTTTGTATAAAGTTTGGCTAATGGGACTTTTAAAGCTTTCATATATGGGTATCCAGGTGACAATCGATTCTATGACAAAGTATAACAGATGAAAACACCCACGCAGTAAAACAAACAGGTCTTCAAATTTGATAAATGGCAAGTCTTTTATTATGCATGTCAATATGATCATAATTATAAAAATTCACTTGAATAATCTTTCTTCGGGAACTTTCCTTGGGATTTCATGAACATTCTGGAACTTTGGGGATGTCCAGACTTCGTACCCCAGCTTCCCATGAAATTCTACAGGTGCCAGGGGACTTGTCCACGCAAAAGCCGGAATCATGGAGAGCCTAAAAATGAAATAGATTGTGAATAAAATACCAATATTTTCAAATTTATACGGAAAATTCTAATGTGACCAATGGATACCTAGGGGATTTCTCTAGGAATTCGCAAAAAAAAAACTCCGAGTGGAGCAATTAAGGGAAAATTTTCCGCTGTATTTAAAACCCACTCTTAAATTGGTCGCTGAAACAGCGCGAGAGGTGTTTATTACACTATTACAGAGTGGATTTTAATTCCTTAGGAAAATTTTCGCGCTATTTCCCCACTCGGGGAAATTTTTTGCGAATTCCTTGAAAAAGATAAAAAGATAAAACTTTTGAAATGGCAAAACATTTGTATTTTTACATAGAGTTCGAGATCTATAAAAATGGGTAACAGGTAATAAAATGCATATTTCTGTAATTTAGCTTAAATTTTTGAGTGAATTTTTCAAACAAAATTTTAAAGTGAAAATGAATACTTACCGGTGTAGAAAACTGACACGGACGACCAGTATCTCCGGGCCCACAGAGATTGTTCATGGTTAGGCCGGACAGTAATGCCTGACAGTCAGCCCCCGCGCATGTACCCACTTGGTGTGTTCCTAAACTTATCACATTATATAATTGTAAATTAAATAACAAAATGTACTCACCCGGGCGTTCTACATGGCATTGTCGTGCCGCTACGTTGGTCAACAGGCCCAAAAAAATGATAGCTACAATTTTCATCTTTCGAAGAGAACAATGTTATGAAAAGCATTTGTTTTTCCCATTTATATGGCAAATGTTTCTCGGCAAGCAACGCCGAGTCATTCGCGGCGCATTATGTGGCTCAAATAGCCTCCATTCAAAAAGAACGGAATCATAAAGAATAGCGAACACTTTTTCATTTTTCCACATATCGTGTAATGGATGTATTTCGACAACCGTATATCGACGATCAAAGCGAGAAAATTAATCACCCCTTTTGGGTGTGAAATGGGGCTGTGAATAATTGCTGATTTTTGTTCTTTTCTGAGCAAATTCCTTGGTTTTGGTTTCCCATCAATGGCGTACCAAGAGGATGGCACCAAGGGTACATTCCCTCTAAAATTGTGTTTCGAAAAACAGACAAAGGAAAGTAGTCATCGATTCACGACAAAGAACTCAATAGGCCAAATATGCCCCTTCCCGATATCTTAACGACTACTTAAAAATAGTAAAAGTTAAATACTTAATCACTTGTGCAAGAGAAACTTTTATGAAAATTTTGATATCTTATCGACTACTTAAAAATTACTTAAATTTTGATATCTTATCGACTACTTAAAAATTACTTAAATTTTGATATCTTATCGACTACTTAAAAATAGTAAAAGTTAAATACTTAATCACTTGTGCAAGAGAAACTTTTATGAAAATTTTGTAATATACTAGTAGTTTTCAAGTTTAATTTGTCGATAGAAAATATATTTTACAAAATAAAAAGGAGTATTCACAATTAAGGAACATTGATAACGAAAGAATATTTCCAACTTTTTAGAGACTAGAACGCTTGAGGCAGAGAATAAAGTGGCTTTATTGTGACGTTCGACGTTTGTAAAACACAAGCTTGGCTAAAAAACAATAATAAAATTTTCGCAAATTAACCAAAAATCACTTATTTTGAGTCAAAGTAAATATATGAGAACTTTTCAACTTTTGCTTTGAATTTCATTTATTTTGACACTTTAATTTTGTAATAATCAGTCTTCCATAAGCAGACAAATATCGCCGCTAGAGTAATAATCTGTTGGTATCAAAAGTTGGGCTTTTCCTACGCCGCCATCTGTCCACGAGGGCTTAAGGGCCCAGATCGAACTGCGTTTCTGCTTAAACAGCTCCCATTCTTTTAAGTGGTTGTATTTGCGCAAAGTGTATTCTCTATTGGCCTCTGCACGTTGAAACTCGCGGACCAACTTATTGTTCGAACAATTCAGTGAGGTTTTTATGTTGTCGAAGTTTAAGCAACGTGATAATACGTTTTGGATTGTACTCTCGTTGGCTGAAAATTCACAAAGTTTGAAACCGTATAAGAATACATTCGCGCGAAATGCGATCCTCCAGAATCGATTTTGGATTCTGGAGAACCCATTTGGAAAATGGATTCTGCAGAATCCGTGAGAAAGCATAATTTACACATAAAAAGTGGGTGATAATTAGAAATTCTGGGATTCTGGATTCTGGCGTATGTGACCGCAGCCTGAGAAAAAAAAGACTTGTTTGATAATTCGTGTTTGAAAGAAGAGCTATCTGACAGCTATCTAGAGTTCTTATTACTTGATAGATTTTTGAACCCGTGATGGCGACCAAGTCGCAAATTGCCTCTTATAAATTGTAATAATAAACGCAGTTACCAACCTCTTAGGTTAAAACTGTACATTATCATCTCTTCTTGGACTTTTTCTTTTGTACTTAAAGTGCACCTATTTATCGAAACATTCTTCTTTTCATCACCCTTTATCATTTGGGGTTCGTTTACAACAACCCTCTCGTGTGCCTCATCATCCTCAAACACCATCTGAAGTAAATGAAAGCCAAATTTGGCAGATACTTTTCCGCGAATTCTATCTTTTTCTTCTTGGAAGAAGGTCATGTTGGGGTTTTTGTCGCTTTCAGAATAATTTTCATGTCCTGAGGAGTGCGATAAATAGCGGATATGAAGAAAGTGCCATGTCTCCAATTTGAAACATTCGTAGACACTTGGGTTGTCGAAACTCACAATTCGCACCGCTTTGTTCTCAAATCCTGGAATATCCGCTTAATTAGCTTATAGAGGGCGGAAAAGTTTCAGCACGGGGTGCAAACTTTTGTTTTTTAAATATGCACCTTGTAATGAACCAATTTATCAATATCAGATTATAGGTAGCCCCTTTAAAGATTTTGGCGTTAATGGCACGAATTTCGTAGAAACGCATGGTAGATATCAGGGCTGCAGCTGCTTACACAGGGGGGTGTATAACCGGATAGTGAAAAACACGTCAAAATTTTTGCGTTTTCATGTGAGTTTGATTATTTCACTTGTGCAATCGGATAGAACTTTTTACTATCCGGTAAGGACATCAATATCAGATTTGACATTTTTCCACAAAAAAACGAGATTTTTGCTACTATCCGGTTCTCACTATCCGGTCAAAAGCTATAAAACCCTTTTATAGCTTTTGACCGGATAGTGAAAACCGGATAGTAGCAAAAATCTCGTTTTTTTGTGGAAAAATGTCAAATCTGATATTGATGTCCTTACCGGATAGTAAAAAGTTCTATCCGATTGCACAAGTGAAATAATCAAACTCACATGAAAACGCAAAAATTTTGACGTGTTTTTCACTATCCGGTTATACACCCCCTGTGTAAGCAGCTGCAGCCCTGGTAGATATGGAACAAATTAACTGACCACTGGCTGGACCAACTGTTACAGGATATGTCAGAGCACGCCGAGCTTCTTTTGTAAGCTAAACAATAGATATTTTTCGAATTAATTTCAAAACATCTAATTATGTAACTTTACGGGAAGTGGTTCATAATTTCAATGTAAATATGGAACATTTTAAATTTCTTCCACCTCCGAATTTTTAAAGGGAGTAGATTTCAAATGAAAGGAAATGGTTTTATTAGAAAGGCCAAATATTGTTAAACAGAGAGAATACGGTAACTGAATTTTTGAACTGAAACTGACTTGAGAAGAATTTTATTAATGTATAATTTGGCTAAATAATGGTCAATTCGGTAAAAATAGCAAAAATAGTAAGTATTTTCTTTGCTTTTCAGTTTCCCTAAAAAGTATACCGGCAAAATGTCCATAGGATAATTATGAGTCGGCTCGTTGTATGATTTGGCAGCTGCACAACTTCTGCGGTCTATATTGCCTCCATTACTTGCATTACTTGAGATATCAAAGGTGACAATGTCCCACGTCACTATCGGAAGTGTCCATCCTTCATCCATATCTTCCGTCCACCACATGCCACCCATAGGTTCATCGGCAATGGGAAAAGGTCCGCTGCGCAGTCCCGAATTTGAATTAGGCAAAATTTTAAAATCCAAAAATGGTTTCGCTAAAACTTCCTCCTCCATATAAGGAAATGCACATCTTGATTGCTAAAAAATAGACTAAAACATGTATTAATAATTTTGGTATTAACTTATATATGTTGCAGTTAATATAGAAGCTAACTAGTTAATATTGACGCTAAGGAGTTATTATTGATAAATTTGGTTATTTTGTATCATTTTTCGAACTTTTTGAGCATTTTTCACTATATTGACTATAAATCTGATATCCACTCTAACCTATTTCGCAGTATAGATGTCGGGGGGGGGGGGTATGGTTTTGTAACTTTTCACGCCCTGCTCGGATTTGGGCGAGTGATACGTCAATCGCTTCCTCTCGACGAGACAAGACGATTGGTACCGGTTTCAAGGGGGGCACGACCCCCTGTGCCCCCTTTTACCCCCCAGGGGGCCACAATAGCCAACTTTTCACGCCCTGCTCGGATTTGGGCGAGTGATACGTCAATCGCTTCCTCTCGACGAGACAAGACGATTGGTACCGGTTTCAGGGGCGGCACGACCCCCTGTGGCCCCCAGGGGGCCGCGGATGCACGCTAACCGCGAAAAAAACAAGAGAACCCGCCGATTCGAGGCGGTAATCCGCCGAGAATCGGCGGGTTCTCTTGTTTTTTTTTACTGTCTCTATATCAACTTTTTGTCCTGATTCCGATACATAAATCGGAATTTTATGAAAATCGTGAATAAAGTACTTGATTTGTGAGAATTTTCATAATTGCAAACAATATACCTTTCCAGGTTTTCTTCAGTAAATTTTGTTCTATTATCTGTTAAACTATTTTTGTAAATTGAAAAAGATCTTTCCAAATCGCAATTGACCATCGGAGCCATTTTGCCACGCCCAATACCGACTTAATCTTAGGCTTAAGCTCCCGAACAACCCTTATAAGGCGCCATAGTAATGAAAATCGTAATTTTTTGGTGCAAAAATCGAAAGCTTAAAAATTCCGATTTATGTATCGGAATCAGGACAAAAAGTTGATATAGAGGGAGTAACATCAGATTTATAGTCAATATAGTGAAAAATGCTCAAAAAGTTCGAAAAATGATACAAAATAACCAAATTTATCAATAACAACTCCTTAGCGTCAATATTAACTCGTTAGCTTCTATATTAACTGGAATTTCAGTTAGCGTCTATATTAACTGCAACATATATACCGTATTTCCTTTAATTAATCCTCCCCTCGAATTATTCCCCCAGAGAAATGAATATAGTATGCAAAAATGAGAGAGCAATTTTCCCAAGTTTTGGTGTATTGAAATAATTAATTCATGGGGAATTAATTAAAGTAATTACGGTATTTTGAAAAATTTTTCGCCTTTCCGATATTTTGGGAGATGTGAGGCTCTCATACGCCCCGCTGCCAAAAAAGAGGCTAGAGATTTTATAGGCCGGTACTTAAAACCGAAATCTTAGTTCCCGTTCCTTAAAGGTAAAAAAGGCTTTTTGGGAAAAATGGCTTTCTGGTTCAAGAGGGAACAGGAAAGATGCCTGTGGGCATATTTAATTAAAAACTTTTAGCCGAAGATCCTTCCGAAAGGCCCATTTTTTACATACAGGTTGCGGCAAAATTGGACGAAAGGTCCTTGAGAAAGTTCCCAGGGTTCTAAAGTGGTGCACTCCCCTTTAGAAAGGGACTACCTCAAATCCGATATGGTACCCTCTTAAAATACAATTTTAAGGGGATTATCAGTATCAGATTTGATTTGCCCCTCTAAAGGTATCAACAAAATAGTACCGATTCAAATCGTATTTTTAATTTTTCTTCCAATTTTGTCGTGGCCTGTAATTTCCGGTAATTACCAAAAGAACGTATCCAGTAAAATTCTGTCCTTGTTCCATTGAGACTCCCACGACTCTCGGTGGCCAACTGCTAAGGATTTTCGAAGTTAAAGAGTTGCGGTCTTCCTCATCAGCGTATAAATCTTTATAGGGACGGCAGTTCACATCAAAATCCTTACTGGAAAGCCACATAGATTGTTGCCAGAAGCGTTTTGGCAATACATTTTTGGGGGAGACGAAGTTAAAAAATAGTTGAAAATATAACGTATGAAATAGTAAAGAAAAAAGGCGTAGATGTCGGAACATTATATAGTTGTTCTCAATTATTTCAGACAGATCCTGTAGTATCTATCCTGCTTCGATCCATGGTTTATATATGCTGTTATCTATCATTATAAGTATGTCAAGGTTTTATGCAAATGGTCCGTCGTGTATAATTAATCTCTTTCTTTATAAATATTATCCCTTGTTTAATGGGGCAGAAATTATCAGGAATCCTTCGGCAGGTTGGCTAAGAGATTTTGACTTGATCTTTGGCGAGCACAATAAATATGAACGTCCGGCGAACAGTTCATTTCCTTTGCAAATTCCAGGCAACTTTTGAGTTTTAATCCTAACCAAATATGCGTATGATAGGACAAGTTCCACGCTCTAAGTCCTAAGGAACGTCGAGAAAGTCTGTCCACCGGACAAAGGGTGGTTGGGGTCTGAGAGAAAGGTAAAAAAATGGGACAAAAGTGGATAGGTGGGTGGGGTCTGAGGCCAAAAGTGGACATGATTTTGTCCACTTTTTTAAGGTGTATCAATCTCGCCCGGCGGCACGCAACAGCCCGAAGAAGAAAATGCCGTATTACAAATGGACACTTTGAACCTGGGAGGCGAGGATATTTACGTGGGAGACGCGCCAGAAGAGTTATTTGAGTTCATTGAATAGAAAAAAACATGGGTTTTTGGTGCGTTGTGTGAAAAATATCTCTGTACTGAAAATGCCCCAATTTGACTTTTTTGCATCTTGTATGATTATTTAAAAACTTTTATTGACTAAACAAATGAACAAAAATTATAAACCATTCAAAACACGAAATTCTTGATGAATAAACTGAAATCTGTGTGGTGCGTTCGGTTGGTCTTCTTCCACAAGGGCGATTTCCTCGTCATGAGGCTGTTCTATGAAGTCATCGTCATCATTCTTATCACCGACTCGCTCTTGTATTAGAAAATTGTGTAAATATCCTAAAAAGATGTAAAATCATCTTTTCTAGCCAAAGAGTTCTGAAATGCATTCTAATTTTTGGAAATATTTATTAACTTCATAGCCAAATTTTGGCCTAAAATGCAAAAATCCTATACCGTATTCCCTGTAATTTAGCCCCATGGGCTTAAATTATTCAACCTCTGAAAAATTTTGGAATTTAAATTTTCAAACTCAATTTTCTCCGATATTTTCAATGACAAAGTTTTGGCATTGGGGTTATTCTTACATAACTCGACGAGATCTACACGAATATGAACTTAGTTTTTCTCAAGATGGCTAGGCCGCTAATTGGCATTCTGTTAGGGTGGGGCTAAATTAGAGGGTGGGGTTAAATTAGAGGGTGGGGCTAAAAAACAGGGAATACGGTATATCCTATCCTATATAGTAAGGTAATTTGTTTCTCTGTAACGCTTTTCGTAACTTTTCGAGTTCCGCTCCTTTCTGGACGCACGATACGTCAAAATGCTCCCCAGAGAATTCTAAGAACGAATCTGCAAAAAGTTTTTAACGCAGGTGTCAAAAAAGTGGCTTTTTTGGCCAAAAAGTGTCATTTTTGCCACTTTTTTGGGCAACTTTCCGAGAACAGCTCATACGGAGCTGATTTTTTGGCTATGGGGGTTTCGGGTGCGGGGAATCCGAATCCGGGGTCAAAAAAAATTATCGGGTACCCCCGGGGTACGAAGGCCCGAAATAGTCTCATGCTGCTCTACTCCCGAACAATACATCCGAGGGCATACTGATATAGACGAGAGCATACTGATGGCGGTGCGCGAAGCGATGACGAACCCAATCTCCCGCTGTGCACGCTCCCACTTCCGAGTGAAGTGAGGGGCGCGAAGCGCCCCCACTTCGCTCGTATAGTATTATAATTGTGTAACGTCCGGACCTATTCGTGCGTTCGATAATTTTGGCCGTGTGATAGCTCATTTTGCTCCTCATGAGCTAACTAGCCGAGATTTTTTGGAATTTTGAACGAGAGTTATGCCCTGAGGCAGTTTTACACACTATTTCTCTTTTCTCTAACCGGCTAAAATGGATTTTTGATTTCTGAGCGTTTCCGGTTCTAATTTTTTGCACCCGGTGTTTTTTTGGGGTGCTGAATCCGAATCCGGGGTCAAAAAAATTATCGGGGTACCCCCGGGGTACGAATTTTTTCAAAATTTTGTTTTGAAGGAATTTGGGTCTTCCCGGTTCTAATTTTTTGCACCCGGTGTTTTTTGGGGTGCTGAATCCAAATCCGGGGTCAAAAAAATTGCCGGGGTACCCCCGGGGCACGAAAAAAATTTTTGTTGAAAATTTTTTTCAAAATTTTTTTCAACTTTTCAAACTCAGTTCGAGCAGCCGAAGGCCGCGAGTCTCACTGACAAAGCCACCGGGACCCGACTCACACACACACCTGGCACTGTGGTCGGGCGCGAAGCGCCCGACCTTCCCCCTTGGAATGTGAGGGAACTTAGAACAGGTATACCCACTGATACAGGCGGGTAGGTTATTAGGCGCCGAAGGTTTAGAGCGGCCGAAGGCCGCGATTGAGGGCCGCAGGCCCAAATAGTCTCACGCTGCTCTACTCCCGAACAATCCTTACTCCCGAAAAAAGGGGCGCCTGAGGTGCCACCTCCAGTCGTAGCATAATATTGCAAGAAATTTGGCCGAGACAAATTGTGATGAATAAAGAGCAATTTTTAAAAATTTTGAGGATATAATCGACTTCGGCGATCCGTCATTATTGCTTCAGCGGTTGAAGATTCTTCAGAACCAAGTGGAGATGCATTGAATTATACAGTCTTGCGCCTTCTTGAAAAATTTTTGAAAAATTACGCTGTGCTTGAAGAGAGAGATGAGATTGAAAATTTTTATAAATGTATCAAACATTCCAATTTTTTCGGGACGCGCCCTAAAAACAGCTCGAAAATTAAAGTCAAAATAATCAACAATGAGTGAATACGAATAAGTGAATTTTTAAGTTAAAAACACAGAAGTTAGTTAAAATCTAGAAAATGTTCCGGAATCCTGAGAAAAATTTGACATAGAGTGAGTAACATCAAAAATACATTCAACATAGCGAGTTTCATCAAAAAACAACTCCTAAAGTCCAAGGAAAATCAGTGTATGTGAAATAAATGAATTTTTCAGTTAAAAAATGAAAAGATAGAAAAATTCAGAAAATGCGTCGAAATCCCGACAAAAAGTTGACATAGGATGAGTAACATCAGATTCATTGCCAACATAGCTAAAAAATACTCCAAAACTGGACAAACATTCACAAAAATCACTTTTCCTTCCTCACTTTGCACTTTTCACTTTGCACTTTTCATTCTTCACTTTAGTAAGATTGGGACTTTTCACTTTTAACTTTGCATTTACACTTTGCAGTGCAAAGTGAAAAGTTTCAATCTTACTAAACTTTGCATGAAAAGTGCAAAGACTGCACTTTTCATGCAAAGTTTGCACTTTTCACTTTAGTAAGATAGGCCCCTGCATTAATCGTCGTGGCGATGAAGAATACAGCGAAGCCTAGAAAAGTGCCGACACGTGGACAACAACATTATCATAATGATCATTGAAGCTTTAATTGTTATTGTTAGGTACTATGTTGTAATTTTATGTTAATGTAAAATAAAGCTTTGTTATAATTTAGTTTCATAACTGCGTTTGCAGGAACATAATTTGGAACAATTTTCTTTTGATGAAATAATGCACATCCACAAAATTATTATCTTGCACTTTTCCTCTCTTGTTATCGAAAAATCTTTGCAATTATAGTAATGCTGTCCAAAAATACGCAGTTTGCATACTTTGTTGATATGTACAAAGTGTTGAATTCTGGTCCATCGAACTTCATCGCATTCAAGGTCTTACTCTGAATTGACCCAAAAATCAAACCGGATATTGGCGTGAAGTTTTGGATTTTAGTGAAGAAAACAGGCTTTGTGGTGAAGATGAAATCCCACCTCATCTTTTATCAATCAAGAATATTTTAAGACCCACATATGGGTTGATCCATCCTAGGGCGAGCCATCCGCAAAAAGGAGATGAGCTTGAAACAAATGGAAGATTGATGGTTTTCCTTTTTGTTTGTTCAATTCCAGATTCGCACTCGACTTTTTTGTTTCCATTTGAACTTTCGCTGACCGGATCAAACCGGCTGGCTTTCTCCTCCTTCGGGAATCTGATCACTGCCGAACCCTTTGCACATTAACACCATCTTCAGTTCTTCCATCGCATGACTTTCTTTCTTTTAAGTTATCTCTTTTTGAGCAGAATTCGCCATTTGACCAAAGATGCGAAAAGGCATATTTTTAACAATTTTTTCCACCGCGCTATAAAGCAGTTTTACTAATTAACAAATAAAAAGAAAACTTTCGTTTATCCTCGATTTGAGTATTGGAAAATATTTTGGCTTTTATGATATTTTTATTCTTTGGAGATTGAGAATCATTAAAATGACGTGTTTTCATCAGAAAAATGTATTTTAAATGCTATATTCCATCTTTAATGCTTGTTCTCGTCCAAAATTTACTCAATTGCTTATTTTAAAATCACAACTGTTTTACGTTCTTGTTCGACAATCTGAACAAACAAACAGTTTAGTTGTTTAAAGTTAATTTTTTTAATTCCAATAAACTATTCAGTTGGACCCATGACCCCTATCAAAGGTCCCTTTTCATAACAAATTTTCCTAAAATCCCAAATTTGAGACTAAAAACTTGAACAAATTTCAAACATCAAATAATATGTTCCACTGTGAGTAAAATAAAATTGCGTTTAGTTCTCCGGTTTTCATAGCCATGGTTTCCAAGTTATTGCTACCTTTGGCACTCGCCATTTTAATAGGACACTCTGTGGCCTTCCTATTCGGTGGTGGCGGTGGAGGAGGTGGTGGATGTTGCGGTGGCGGAGGCGGCGGTGGTGGTTGTGGAGGAGGATGCGCCGCGCCCCCAGCATGTCCGGTGCAGCCAGCATGCGCACCTGCACCTGGTACATGTTTACGATTAATATATGGCCTATACGAGAATTAATTGCCCAGATAGCTAGTTTTGTAAATACAGTAAAACCTGGATAATATCACTCCCCCTCGATTACGGGTCAAAGGGGGATATTATCGGGGAGAGGGATATTATACAGGTACGACCAAATTTGAAACTAAAAGTATTTTTGCGATTGGTTCTCCGTTCCAGCCCTAGAGGGATATTATCGAGGGGGAATATTATCCAGGTTTGACTGTATTTCAGATAGATTTAGACCTCCCAGATTATTCGTAAGTTTATTTTTTATATTTGGCAATTTTTGAAAATTTTTTGCTCGGAATATTCCATAAGTTTTCTGAAAGTGTTATTATACGAGTGACGCGCCGCAGCGAAGCTGCGGCAGTGAAAGTGTGAATCAGTATGCAAGTGTCTGCATTTGTTCTGCAAGCGATTGCATTCGTCATGCAATCGCATGTATTTGTCATGCATTTGTGTTTACGAATGCCAAAACGATTCCCATCCCCGCCCGCTTTCCCGTCCCCGCAGGCCATAATTTACCTACTTAATGTGAGAGGGAACCCTACGAATAGGTGTGGATTTGTGGGCCGTTTGGGGGTCTTCTCGACTTCAGTTCACGTCTGAGCCGAGTTAGTATGCAAGCGCCTGTATTTGTTATCCAAGCGCCTGTATTTGTTATGCATTTGTGTTTACAAAATTAAAAAACACCAACTAAGATGGTCAAATCCCTTAAAAATTCGCTTTCCCGTTTCCGCCCGTTTTCCAGCCCCCCGGGAATGTCCGGACCTCGTGAGAGACCTGGTGAGAATATCACGACCTCGTGAGAACAAATCTCGAATCTGACGTCAGATTCGTGCTCAGCGCATCCGAAAACCCCCGGTTGCCAAAAATCACACCCGTAGACACCTTGCATCAAAAAACCCGATTTTTTGGCCAAAAAGTGGCTTTTTTTCAAAAATGTGCCAAACCAAAAAGTGCAAAAAACAAAGTTGTCCAGAATTGCTTCAGAAATCGATTAGAAACATGAAAACATCAATTCCCATAGCTAAAACCCTTAAAAACACGTTTTTTGGGGTTTTGGCGCGAATTCAAATATTCAAAATTTGTATCTAAAAATCTCTAAATTCCTAACTTTGCAAGAGCTATCGTTTGAGCTATCACTCGCCCCAAACTGACGTCAGGATCGAGATTTGCATTTTATGCCCTCAGGCAACTTTGATGAGTCATAACTCTCGAAAACGAATTTTCTCGAACGCACGGTCAGTGTTTTCGTGATCAGCTCGTCCAGGGGCGTCGTTTGACACCAACCACGTCCCTAACGAATGCAGGAATCGAATGTTACAGACCAGGGGTGTGCGAGACTCGAAACTCGCGAGTCTCGGTATTTTTGGCAACTCGAAACTCGAAAATGAGGCAAAAAAAAAACGAGTTTCGAGCCAGACACCCCTAAGAATGCACTTGGTCGGCCGTGCCCGAGAGGGCGCGGCTGGAGAAAATTTTTGGAAATTTTTCGTTCAATATTTGAAATTTTGATTGTCAATTTTTGATATAAAGCGTAATTTTTCAAAAATTTTCGCCTGCGGCGCTATTTCAATGCATTTCTCCTTCATATATTTTTGAAACAGTTCAAATTTTTATATGAAAACCGCCAAAAATTGAAAAATTTTCGCCTGCGGCGCTGTTTATTCATTTTTATCCATTATTTTTCGACGTTGATCGCCGTTCTTAGTAACAAAAAGTACTGATTTTGAGCTAAAAACGCCGAAAATTGGAAGTTTTTATATGAAAATCTCCAAAAATTGAAAAATTTTCGCCTGCCATTCTTTTTTAATTCCTATTATTTTCACATTAGGAAAAAGTAGTAAAATTGTACAATTTCATGAAAAAAACATTAATTTTGCCATATTTTACCAAAAAATTGAAAATTGGACCCATTTTTGGGCATAAACAGCAAACTTAGATGATTTGAGAAAAATTTTGAAAAACACCCAAATTTGGTGAAAAATTTTAGAAAAATATTCCTCCAACTCGAAACTCGAAATTTTTTTCCAACTGGAAACCCGAAACTCGAATCGGAAAATCCCAAACTCGCACAGCCCTGTTACAGACACACGCAGATAACAGAGCTTTAATTAAGGGGATTTTTCTCAGAGTGGTCAAAAAAGAGGCGTATCAAAAATATGAAAGCCTTAAAACTATCTTCTCAAAACATTAGCAGAATCACACATTGCAACGATTTTTATTCGCTGCTTATCTCCTTGTATTTCAGCACCAGCATGCGTTCCACAAGCTTGTTATAGCAGCGGTGGTTCATATCAACAACAAGTTGGTTTTCTAAAGTGCTTATGGTCTCATAGTAAATACTAATAACTGTAGCAGCAGTTCCACTCCCGTATTTGATCGGTACGAATTTCGTACCTACAGTACGGATTTTGTGCTTGGTAAATTTTAACGGTAGTAGCCCTAGAGTGTATCTCTAGAAAACAACAGCAAATAGCTTTGGAAGCGCTCTAAAACGTTTTTCTATGCCAGTACTCAATTTTTACTTGAAATAACTTCGTTTTGTTAAGCGTGAAATTCAGGCATGGTAGCGCGGGAAAACCAAATTTGAATTCAATTTTTTTCTCAATTTTTTACCATGTTCGGCTATTTTCTGATTGTTCCTACCCCACCGGACCGGGGTACGATCTATCGATTAGCGCTATTAAAATAGGTTATATCGCCACAAAAAATGGGTGGTTTACCCTATTTCCACTCTAACCTATTTCGCAGGATATATGTCGGGGGGGGGGGGGGGGGGGGGTCCTATGGGTTTTGGGCTTTTGACGCTCCTGGACCTCAGGATCGCGGGTACCCCCCTAAATCGGCCACGCTGAGTCGAATGGCGCAAAAATTTTTCACGTGGGCACACGTGAAACGTGACTTACATGAGTCACGTGGGTCACGTAAAAGGGCAAGTATACCCGTCGCGCCTCGGATCTGGGCGTATGATACGTCAATCGCTTCCTCTAGGCGAGACAAGACGATTGGTACCGGTCTCAGTACCGGCAAATCAGCGGATCCGGAGATATGGCTTCCGGAAATCCGGAAAATCCAGGATTTCGCCAGGTCACAGATCACCCGTCGCGCCTCGGATCTGGGCGTATGATACGTCAATCGCTTCCTCTCGGCGAGACAAGACGATTGGTACCGGTCTCAGTACCGGCAAATCAGCGGATCCGGAGATATGGCTTCCGGAAATCCGGAAAATCCAGGATTTCGCCAGGTCACAGATCACCCGTCGCGCCTCGGATCTGGGCGTATGATACGTCAATCGCTTCCTCTCGGCGAGACAAGACGATTGGTACCGGTCTCAGTACCGGCAAATCAGCGGATCCGGAGATATGGCTTCCGGAAATCCTGGATTTCCGGATTTCCCCCAGCGGGCCGCGGATGCACGCTAACCGCGGAAAAAAATACAAGAGAACCCGCCGATTCGAGGCGGTAATCCGCCGAGAATCGGCGGGTTCTCTTGTTTTTTTTTCACTATTTCACAATAGGTGTTGCGAAATAGTGAAAAAATAGGGTAAACCACCCATTTTTTTGTGGCGATATAACCTATTTTAATAGCGCCAATCGATAGATCGTACCCCGGTCCGGTGGGGTAGGAACAATCAGAAAATAGCCGAACACGGTAAAAAATTGAGAAAAAAATTATTGAATTCAAATTTGGTTTTCGCGCGCTACCATGCCTGGTGAAATTTGCTCAGTGGTTTGCGCAATGTGTAGATTTGTTTTTTTACAAAAGTCGTACCCCTTCGTAACACCAATTCCTACCAAGTAGTAGTATCGTGACAGCCCTGAATGAGGACTAATCCCCGATCCATTTCGATTTTTGTGTGCTCTAATTGCGTATTATACTATGTGTGCTAAATATAAATAAGAAGTAAACGTTTGGCGTTAGTAAAAGTTAGTGGCCTTCCAATGGTACGGACTAAAATTCTTGTATATTATAAGTATTTTTTAAATAATTTAGTCATATGGCTATGGCGGAGGCCAGCAATCATACGCCTCATCCTATGCTCAACCAGTAGCTCAGTCAAGTTATGCGCAACCTCAGCAAAGCTACGCTCAACCTCAACAAAGCTACGCTCAACCTCAACAAAGCTATGCTCAACCTCAAGCCGCACCCGTTAGCAATTATGTATCCGCCCCTGCCAGGCCAGTAGCAGTACCCCAACAAACGTCGTATGCATCAGGACCAGTCGCAGCTCCCGCTCCAGCGGGTCCTAGCTACGCACAACCTTCTGTACAAGTTCCGCCGTCTTATGCTACAGGTCAAGCGGCCGCAGGACAGACACTCCAGGAAGTTGTAGATGACGGGGTAAGATTTACCATTTGAAATGGCATAAAGTTGACCAAAATATATACGTTAACTCTCACGCGTTAAAAACGATCTTTATATCGTTACAGTCTACTGAGTCTCCTACAGTGTTTCAATCATTAAAAAATGTTACCTGGGTTTCGAAAAGATGAAAAACTTTTGGTGTGAAACAAAGTAAGCTAGAAAACCATGCTTATTACCAAAATATCCCGCTTAAAACATTGTGGTGTTTTAATTATAAAAAAATTGACTTTTCAGGAGGACCAACAAAGTGCGTCAAACACTCCAAATGACGTAAATGCCAACGCTCAGCTTTCTTCTAACTCAACTTCGTCAGAATTGGCAGCAACCGGGAACGAGACATCATCAGCTGAGGTCCAAACTAAGGAACCGGTTGCGATCAGCCAACTCAAGCTGACCAATGACACTGAGTGCAATAGTGAGGAGCTGCGAGCCATTATTATAGAGGTAAATCATTCTTGTGTTTAGTACAAGTTACATGCGTTGAAGTCAATTACCAGTTCCCACTATTGCCCACTTTCTTCTGATTTGGACTATGTTATTATTTTTAGCACTGATATGCAAAACCCTTTCAAAGATCAGTTAACTTAAACCGAATATTTTGAAAATTCTAATCATATTTCTTCGTTTAAGCATATGGATGATGATCTCAACTCAAGTAAACGTGTTATCCAGCTGGCAGCGGAAGCAAAATTCGGAGGTCGATTTGATGTTATTTGCAGCAGTAACGACTTCAGCTATGTGACAAACACTGAGCTTTTCTGCCAAGAAACCAAACAAACTGTCAGTTGCTACGCATATCGGCAACTCACCTAGCTCTTGATTGTGTATATAGTTCTTAGCATCGAGTCATTCCACTATCACATGTCACGCCTCGAATTTTGAAATTAGTTACGAATTTCTATTTATTCTAAATTATTTTATATATTTTTCTCTTTCGGAGAGTGGCAAATTTTTTATGTTCAGTATCTCTTATTATGTGCCTCATGTTTACCCGTTTGAATAAAATTGTTTCAATTATCTCTCAATGAATATGAAATATAGTGTGGTAAAATCCTAGGTAATGTATAAATTTTATTGAAATTATAAATTAAATTACAACGTGGTGTATCAATGAATCTGCGCATTCTATGGGTCTAGGCACTTCAAAGGTATCCTCGATTGCGGTACAATCGTATATGGAATCATTCATGTTTGATTCTTCGGTATCAAGCGCCGTTAGACCAATATCGGCATTATAATAGAAAACGGCGAAAGAATATTCCACATTAGACTTTTCAACTGTTAGATCCACGTATCCTAAAGAGAATATATATCTAACGTTTTGAAATTTATTAATCAAGTTTGGACTTGGAAGGTTGAATTTTTTATTAGCTAAAATCGTACTAGTACCTTAGGCCTTCTTAAATAGAAAGTGATAAATTTCCAATGACAGGAATATTGCGTTTTGGCACAAAATAAGCGATTAGAAAGCAAATTTTTTGAAAGGCTTATGGTTTTTGCCTTTCCATGTATCTTTGTATTATGCATGTGCATTTTAAAAACTAACATTTCAAGCAACAAATTTTCCCCACCTTCGTCAATGTCGTATTCGATTTGTGCCCGACAATCACGGAGTTGTTCCATTTCCGCCCTTAGCTTGCTCATGGCATTCAGTAACATGCATCTGACGTTTACGTCTCCATCGTCATAAGAATATGAGCAAAAGCCAATCTGAATAAGTCAATTAGAAATAGCAGTGCAAAAAATAAATAAAATCATTCGAAGGTACTATGTATTATTTGTAACTTAAAACTAAATTTTATACCCTCTAAAAACAAGCTACAAATCGTTAAAAAAACAAGCATATGTATAAAAAATTGATGAATATAATTAACTTGATGCTACTGTTGGTATTTTTATGTTTTATGTAATGTGAATGAATTATAAAAAAAATTTTAACCTGGTTTGGGGTGATTTTAAAATGTTAAGTTTAGAGCATAGATATTATAAGGTGGATTGCCGCTGTGGTTTGCCAATTTTAGAGCACAATAATTCGTAAGTACCCATTTGAATAAAACATCACCATTTTTCCATATAAGTTTGTTCGAATAAAACTAATCGCTTACTTGTATACAGACGTCAAAAGGACGACCCGCCAAATGAGTGATTGCATATCGAAGATCTTCGACAGGACATGGCGACCGCAGAGAAGCAAACGATTCCACTAACAGGTCGATACTAACAGTAACAGATTTCAATGAGCAAGTTGAGCTAGAGAAGAGTTCATTAGCCATCGAGAAAAATTTTCCGATATAGCCGCCTCTCGTGTACATATTTGCACCTAAATATAAGACATCATTTCAGAATATGTTTTAAGAAATTAAAGAAATATATGTTTGTTCTCAATTTATCCCTACATACAGTCAACCCCCGTTAAAGGCCCCCTTCGGGACCGGCCTCAGGGGGCCTTTAACCGGTGGGCCTTTTAGGGATGTGCAATGATAACCTTTGATAACCTTTGATAACTCCTCCAATGATAACCTCAATGATAACCTTTTCAACGAAGGGAGGTTATCATGATAACCGTAAGGTTATCACGCTTATAAAATGCTTAAAATACTTACACATTGACCAACGAATTGCATATTTGGAATCTACAGGAAAAGCTGACATAAGGACGTCTACATCAGAATTTAGGTATCTTAGGTAAAAATGAGGTAAAATAGCATTTTTAGATCTGGCCATGGTGGGGAAATTCGATAAAAGCAAAAGAAGGCTTCATCGAAGCTTTATCGAGGTTTTCTAGTAAGCGCGAATCGCCGGCCACTATTTCCTGTTCTTTCCCAGCTGCGCGCATTCGTTTCCCTCGTTGGAAAGACAACAACGAATGCGCGCAGCTGGGAAACAGCAGGAAATAGTGGCCGGCGATTCGCGCCTACTAGAAAACTTCGATAAAGCTTCGATGAAGCCTTCCTTTGCATTTATCGAATTTCCCCACCATGGATCTGGCCCATTTGAGTATTGGGTGCGGAGTCGACAGAGAAAGAGAGATATGAAGCAAGGGAGATGAAGCAAGAAACGTCGAACGCAATCGACGTGTCTGCTTACTGCCCACAAAGGGAAAGAGGCTTTCTAGAACAAAGACTCTTTTCAACCTATTTAGTGATCAAAAATAGGTTGAAGAGAGACAGTGGTTAAGCATACCAGGCAGTGTAACAACCTAAAAATCCGGTCTTTAATGATAACCGGTACACGTCGGCGCCTTTTGCATGGTTTTGTATCAAAAAGTGTGACAGGCATGTTTTTGTCGTTAAAATCCCGAGATTTTTGGTACATACCCTAATTCGGGTACGAGGAATCCGAATTTGACCTCAGATCGTGGGTGGTCCCGCCACGAAAGTTGGGAAAATCGCGTTTTTGGTACAAAATGGCCCAAAAATGGTCATTTTTGATGCGTTACGTCAAAAATAATTGCAGATTCGGACTCAGCGCATCAAAATACCCCTAAAAACACATTTTGCTGACATTCCAAAAAAATTTCATTTTTGGCCATTTTTCACCATAGGGGGTACCACATGGATTTTGAAAAAAATCGATTTTTTGAAAACGTGGAAAAGTTTTCTGCAATGAGTGTTTTCAGGGGTAATTCGATGCGCTGATTCCGAATCTGCAATTATTTTTATCATATCACTCAAAAATGGCCATTTTCGGACTATTTTTTCGTCTCAAGTTCGAACCCCACGTCCGTCAATCATTTTTTTCTCGCGAAACTACCGAATTTTCGTAAAAATAACCACAAATTCTTGTTTACCGGACCTCAATTGATTAAAAATTTGGAACTGTAAAATGAAATATCAGCAATACGAATTTTCTGGCACCATTTTGTGATCATTTTCGCCCGAAAACGTCAAAAAACGCAATTTTCCCAACTTTCGTGGCGGGACCACCCCCGATCTGAGGCCAAATTCGGATTCCCCGTATCGAAAAACAGTATACCCCCAAAAAATCCCATTCCATTTCCAATGTAATAATTCGCTTTTTCTCAAAAATACACGAAAATGGCCATTTTTGGGCAAAAAAATCAAAAAAATTGAAAAAATTGAAAAATTCCCATGATATGCCAAATTTTTTATGAAAAAGTAAAATTTGAGGTGTTGCTCGATCATACTGTACAAGTGAAATATTCATCTCTATTGTTATTATTTCTAAATCGGGTCTCAAAGTTGACTCATTTAACACTGAAAAATGCAAAGTGTACCAACTTTGAAGCCCAAAATCTCAATAATAACAATACGGACGAATATTTCACCATCCAGGTATGATAGAGCAACACCTGAAGTTGCGTCCTGGCAAAAAAAATCTTCGATATCATGGATTTTGATTTTTGGCCGAAATTGGCCGCCACGCTTTTTGATACAAGAGGCGCCGACGTGGGTATTTCCTGAGTTATCAGAGGTTATCATTGCACATCCCTAGGGCCTTTATCCGGGGAAAATTTTTCCCAAGGCAAAAATGGCCCAAATATGCCCAAAAATGGTGTTTTTCATGTTTTTATGCTATTTTTACCATTTTCATACACTGTTTTGTTAAAATTGCACTATTTTACCTTAATTTACCTTAATTTTTACCTTTAATTTGAAGAAAAATTGAAGGAAAAATTTAAAAATTTTGGAAAATTGCTCAAAAATTTCTCCGCCACCGGAAAAAAATGTCATGTGGTACCCCCTATGCATTTTTTCCTCCGGACCCTCCCCAGAGGGGGCCTTTAAGCGGGGAAAATTGTGGGGCTGGGGCCCGTTCCGGGCACAAGGGGGCCTTTAACCGGGCTGGGCCTTTATCCGGGAGGCCTTTAACGGGGGTTGACTGTATTTGAATATTTGTTATAAATTCTAGGTTCTACAAAAGGGGTACTTTGTAGTAACGCGCCCAATTGACCTAATTTTAGGATGAGCTGAAGTTTTTGCTTTAAAAGTATTGTGATATCTAATGTGTGAAATATCCTCTGACATTTGTAAAATTAAAAATGCAATGCAATTAAAGTTCATTCGAGTGCGTTGACAGTTTTACGGCATTACAAGTCATAAATATGTCCAGGATATCGGATTTTCCCTAATGAGCCACTTACCGAATAAAAAAGATGCCGCCTGGCCAGGTATGCACAGTTGGTACCTATCCATAGGATAACAGTGGCTTGCGGAAGGCAAAGGGGACTTTACTGCGATAAGGACCGATTTGAGCTGAGAACAAAGTTGCAGGAGACTTTTCAGTGCGTGAGGTTTAAATGCGTGCTTCCGGCTTGAATGGCATTCCTTTTCCTGTAGAAAATTTCCAGCCTCTTCGTCACAAATCTGCAATGTACTTGATTATTAATGAAAATTCACATTTATCCAAATGTCTGTCAAAGATATAAAGCAACTCAGATTTCATTTGGTGACAATTAAGTTATGCAAAAGTTACCTGCATAAATTCATACTGCTGAAAAACGGTCTTCACTGATTCACAGACGTACCAGCTTGTATCCTAAGAACATCTCATGAATAAAATGAATTAACGAAATAAATTTAACTGTATTAAACCTTTTGGAGTTCCTCAATATATGATATAGAATTTATAAGCAATAAAATTAGAAACAGTTATTTTATTAACATACTCGTTAGATACACCGCTATTTTTATTATAATTTTTCATGTCAGACGGAATTGCAAAATCAGACAGGGTAAAAAATTTGTCGTCCTCAAAAATTAATGAAAGGTCAAATAAAAAATATACAGAAAAATATCTAAAAGCTTTTCTTCAGCTTTTCTAACATCTATTGAAAATATTTTCGGAAATTTTAGCATGCAAAATCATCTCTGCTTTCTGTCTCACCGAATTTTCAAAGCAAGATAATAATTAGTATATGGTTACGCGTCAGCCTAAAAATAATTTCAGGAGAGTTTACTCGATTTGGTAAAAGAGAATAATTTTCAATGGTAAGCGAAAACTATCAACGGAAATATTTACCATGAAATTTAGCAGATCATCGATATCCAAGGAGGCAGAAATTTGCAGGAGAAGAAAACCTGGTAATAGCTCATAGCGAAGCATACTGTGTTTTCTAAATACTTATCAGACTTTATATGGTGCAGAGATAAAAGAAAATCCAAGTATTCCAACACATCGAGTCATATATTATATGTTTGGTAAAAGGAGTTTCTACTCACTCTTGAGGATTAAAAAATTGCATTAATTATTAATTATTAAAAACCAAAGTGCCCTTCGGTTTTGTCTCGTAAGTATGTCACATAGGCACATATCCAAAATCTCTGCCAAAGTACAAATAGATCCATATTTGTGTATATGCAATATCTTGAGTTTCGAAAAACAGATTTCAATCTTTGATTAAAATATAAAGGGCAAACTCTAAAAAAATTCAGTTTTAACAAGAGAAAATTTATTTCGTGTGATGCAATATTTTTGTGTGGATTATAGTCGAATAAGAATCTTTCATATTTTTGCTAGAACTATTAAAAATAACAGCCTCAGGGAATAGGAAAGGCAAACAGTAGGGAGAAATATGAGGAGAACTCTAAAATACCATACCTTCTCTGTTCAGAAAGGCATGACTTGACGGATTCCCTCCAGGTCCTTCTTTTGTTTGGTGTCACAAAGTTGCCTGAAAATGAAGGATGGAAGGGAGGTAATTTGCCAGTTTTGAGTGGGAAAATCAAATAATAATTGATGGCTGTGGGCACTGACGGGTCCTCAAAGTCATCATCGCTCAAGATAACATGGTTCCGGCGGGCCCCCTGCAGGGGATTAAAGTGACCACAGCATAAAAACAGGCTGCAGAGTGTCCCACAGAAAGCAAGAATATTATATGTTCAGCGAGAGTTAAGGAAAGAGTGGAAGGAAAGATTTGTCCACAAAGATATGATGAGAATGATTTGGCTTAGGGCGGAAGAGGATTAATGGAATAAACATTTGCCTGCGATGGGTCCGGTTAGTAGCTAAGTATTGATTGCCAGAAAAACGTAAGGCGTACAGTATAATATCTTTCTCATAATCCTGAAATAAAAGCACGTACTTTTGACATACCGTAAAACCTCTATTTTTAACCCCCGGCAAACTACTCTACTCCCTTGGTTGAATAATTGTATATTCAAGATTAGTGATTTTACGAAATTCTCACGTTTCCCATTTATAGTCCCCATCAGATACCGCTAAAAATTAAACATATGATTCGTAATTTTACAATTTCACCGGAATTCCTGGAAAAACCGTGTGTCGAAAAATTTCGGAACTGTGTAAGGAGCAAATGTCAGGTCAAAAAGCGTAACTGTCCCTGTTGGGATTTTGGAAGAGAGCATTTCAAAAGGTTGTGATAAATAATCCAAAACA
The DNA here is from genome assembly GCA_022814885.1 of Ditylenchus destructor. Taxonomy (NCBI): domain Eukaryota; kingdom Metazoa; phylum Nematoda; class Chromadorea; order Rhabditida; family Anguinidae; genus Ditylenchus; species Ditylenchus destructor. The sequence goes on from JAKKPZ010000005.1 coordinate 2,196,617, forward strand.
AATTACAGTAAATGTACTAAACAAAGTAATAGGTAGAAATAACGGTGTGTGGCGAAAAGCACAATTATTGGTGATAGAAAGCTTTAATGCCAGATAATCAATCATATGTTTGCGCTCAAACCAAACCTATCGCGCTGAAAAACTGTGTTTATACTATATAAGGTTCAATGAAAGGTGGTAATTGATTGAGCATTCACGTCGACGCATCCATCCCACATTTGAAACTTTGACCATCCAAGAAAATATTTATACCGAATGCAACTTAAAAAAGTATTTGTAAGGATAAATAAGTCCGTATAATACCGTCCATAAATTATCCTAACTGTCTCGATAATATAAGTGCAAGAACATGGTTGAGGACAAATATTCTGATGTTTGAGATCACAGCTTTGAGACTCCGAAAACGATTCGAAATCATACAAAGCACAGAAAGTGGAGTAATTTTTCAAAAACAAAGGCTGCCGCCCATGTTGCCCAATTTAGTCTCGCAACAAGATAATCTGGGAGAGTTTATTTGACGAGAACAGAAATACTGTCGGCACTCTTCAAAAATAATCCGCCTCGAGATGAAATCATGGCTCGAATCTAACTAATTTTCCATCTTACCAAATTTGAACAAAGAGTCCATCCAAAATTGTCTGACAAGCACAAATTTCATAGTGTTGAAATATCCAGAAACATTTTGAAACGGCTCAAATTTTTCTAAATCGGAATCAAATCTAAGCTTTAACAGCGCAGGTATGTGAGCCAGAACAAAAACTGCTGGCCTCTATTCTTTTCAACTTCAGATACATTTTATGATATTCGTGAGCCTATCAAAATGTTTGCGAATCTTCAAGAATATCCTAGAGCAATTTGTTCATTGCTATTTCTCCCATTTATTTTTTTGCTGTTAACAAATGTGCAACATGCTGACGAATAAGAAAGAAAAAAAGGAGTCTAGGATAAACCCCGGCCAAAACCCCTGCGCGGCCATTTTTGCCAAAACTTTTTACTGGAACATTCTAGGGGATAAGTAATAGCTTAAATCAAAGCTAAGACTCTGGGCTACAAATCGGTATATTACTTGGTGCTTCTCGATTCAAGATTCTCGAGATTTAATTATTTTTGTCTCAAAATTTCAACTTTTTTTTGAAAATTTGCTGGACAGAGGATCAGAACTTTTTGTACGACTGATACAATACAGTTCAAATTTCCACATAAAGGAACAAAGAATCACATAACAATATGTTGATCAATGGGAAATGATATTTAAAATGCCATAATGGGGGATCTCTTTTGTTTAAAACAAATAATAAGGCATGCTCCGCTCTCAGTAATTATTTTGATTCATTTTGTTATGCTAGTCTGAATCCACATTTTCGCTAATTTGAAATTTTAATGGCGAAATTGGCGCCAGTGCGCCCCAAACAACTCCTTGATAATGCTTCTTCCCTGCGACTGACGTTCGGCGAACACCCACTTGGCGAGTTACACAAGGGGGTTTCACAAAAATGGGCATAACTCGCTAAAAACGGCCGATATAGTTTTTGTGACCGCGAAAAACAGGTTTTGAACGTCGAAGTACCCGCTAATTGGCCTCTCCTAAAACTTTTTTATGGATCCCATATGGCGACCCCCTAGAAGGCCTATGGTAAAATTAAAATTACCCAAGGAGATCACCTGGGTAGGCGTTGACCTTAGTAAAAATTCAAGTAACTCCCAGTGGGTGTTCGCCTGTCGTTCAGGCAACAAGTTTTAGTGCTGGATTCTGGAATCAAATTGAGGATTCTGGATTCAAATGAGGACGTCTCGAGGCGCGATATTTGAGAGGATGTGTGTCGATGGATTACCTGTTTACAACGATAATTTCAATGACGAAATTGGCGCGTTCGGGTTTGTTTTGCTATATTTTTCCTACTAATTGTCAAACACTCGAACACCAATCCGATCGGTTGATGCTGTTTTAATTTAAGCGCTTTTTCAGCATCATTCCTTTTTTTTATTGTTGTCGTTGAGGAACAAAAGTAATGATGCTCAATAAATGCGAAAATTCAGATACCTACAATTGATTGAATTGTCGTTTAAAGTAAAACTACTCAGGATTATTGCAAAAGAAAAGTCATTCTAGAATAATAAAGATAATACTATGAGAAATATGGAAATTCGAAGTAGTCCCACTTTTTGGTAGTTTCGTTGCTGAAATAAGAACTTCAAAATTGTCTCAGAAGCGCACTCAAACCACAGCATATTTGGAATCATTACATCTTGCGAACCATTTTTGCGCCTTCGGCAGGTTCTCTATCATGGACACTTTTGCTATGATCAAATCTGGTAAAGGTCGCCAGAAAACTAATATCGTTAAACATTTAAAAACGACGAAGCAGGAAAGAAGTGTCAACCAACAAAAGATTGGTCCAAGATTCTCAATTTAAAGTAAAAGAACAAAAATTAATAAAAGATGAAAGCGCGTAATTCTGCTCCGAGGGACCAAACCGATTCGGATATTCAGAAAAAAATGAGCATTCTAAGAATTGGTTCCCGATAAGGGACCGCCGGGCAAAAAAAGTTTTATAATTTTTGAAAAATATTCAAAATTTTGCGCTGGATGATAGTCGTTTTTTATTGTTTTGCATCTTTTGGGTATTCAATCGGATAATAAATTTTGATACCAAAAATAATTTTAAAATTTAGTGCTTGGATTCCTGCTAGGCGGCCTAAGAAACCTATTCCTCCGCCAACGTTTACAAAATGTTTTCCATCAATGACAGCTGTCAAATTATGGCGACTTCAACGACAGATTTTTGAACCAACACAGACACTAGTTGCCTATCCAGATGGGAAAGTTGAGGATCCTGCGAGAAATGGTGACTATTTTATGAAAACTTGTTCGAAAAACGTATGTTTGAGTCTATGAACATAAATTGCATTTTCGAATACAGTTCCAATCCTGGAAGAAGTTATTAGCACAAGATATTTTTTAATCCATTTCAGCTAACAAAAGAAACACTAAAGTCAGCGGAGAAGCCATGCTGATTAGCTGGACTTCGTCTTCACATTCACCCAATAGTGATCCATCGTACGCTACATATTCGTCTACCACGCCAGTAGAACAAATAATTTTCGAAGGAGACGATTCAGGTTCGGAATGCTCTGTGAAATCAGCACCAGCTGGCTATTCCTCGACCGTATCATTAGAGGCAGCAGTGGTCCAATGTGGAAAGAATCACTTTTCGGTTTGGCAAATTGGCGACCAATGTTTGGCTCCATTTACGGATTATAATGTGAGTCAATTTTAAAATGCGCAACAACTATTTTCACATCCCATAATAACTTTTAATAAATAAATAAAAAGTTGGATATCTCAAAATATTATTTGACTCGCCGTTAGTCGAGTAGCCGAATGAAGCTCTCAGTGATTTCTTTGGTTGGAGTGAATATGGTATTACAATATCGAGTCCCTCTAAGGCGCACTGTGTCTGTCGGTTGTCAAACGGATCTCCCGTTTTTGACGCTCCCGGACTCCAAACTCGCGAGTACCCCCCAAAAAAAACCATGATTTTAGGGGGTTATCAATGTCAGAATTGGGGTGCTCCCGCCACGAAAATTGAGAAAACGCCATTTTTCAGTTTTTGGGGGTTCTACAAAGGAAACTTTATAATCGCCGCTCGGATTTGGGCGTGTGATACATGCATCGCTTCCTCTCGGCCAGCCAAGGCGATTGGTACCGGTCTGGCATGCAACATTTGCGTCTGCCGGGATTTATGGCTTCCGGAAAACTGCGAAATCCTGGATTTGGGTCGTGGTCCGCGGCGAAGCCGCGGGTTCTCTTTTCTTGTACTCCCTATTGTGCAAACATCATCAGAGATCAGAAATAAAGATTAGTTTTCAATTTTAAAATACAGTGGACCCTCAATATACAGAAAAACGTTTTTTTAATTAACTTCGAAGTTTATATTTAGTTTTCGTTCCGCTGGACTCTTCGAACTATTAAATTATACATAGTACCTCTTGGAGTATACTCCCAGTTTTATATATGCAAAAGTTGTTTCAAATTTCCGTTTTAGTACTATCCGGCCTATATCCGTGCATTTGGCCCAGCGGACTTGTGTTCTGTGTGCTTCTATGACTTCAACCATACTGCATTCGTTCCTGTGGAAGTGCTATGCCGAAGGTCATAGGTAGAAATCAAGTGAAATGTATATTTAGAGCTATTTAGTATTATTTGTAACTATATTTCGCAATAAAATATTGAACCCAATTTCGACATTTAATTTTCTTACGGAGTGAAAAAATCCATATAATATTTTCTTATTTTTACGAGGGTTTATATTTCCTATTTGTTTTTATAAAGCTTCATCCCAATATATAGCAGACATGGACTTTATTATTCGATTCGCTCCTATCTGGGACATCACCTAAACATTCAGGTATGATTAACTTATATCCCAACTTTTTATTTATAAATTTCCGAAGGTTGCTAGAATTTTTGATTTCGGCAAGAAATACAGCCTTATTCTCCGTAACACTGTAAAATTCGCTGTTCAAAATGTTTTAAAGGTTTTACGAAGGGAAAAAACCGTAAACAATCCTTAATCACCGTTTACGAATACACATAAACAAAGCTGAATCCATCTTGTGTAACATTTTTTAGCTAAAGAGAAACAATAAATCATTTTCGAATCCAGAGCCTTAAAAAGAGGTTTACTTCTCATAGTATTGTAATAATTCAGAAAATGAGCATTGTACATGCTGAAAAGCGAATACCGTATTACCTCCTAAAAGGGCCCTCTCCCAATAAGTGCCCCTCTCCAACAAGGCCCCCCTCTAGAGGGACATTGAAAAATAAGGGCCCCGGACCCTTTTTGGAGGAAATACGGTAAGCATTAGGGCGCTTGGTCATCATAATTCATAGTTTGATTTATACCTGAAAATTTCAGGTTGTACTCATATTTCTAAAACTTTCCCAAATTTAATGAAATATTTAATGAAATGGTATGAGTTAACGTTGCGTGAACGTTATGTTATCCCGTTTCAACCTTAGCTCCTAATGCCTAGCCATAAAAGCCTCTATATTGATATTTTGAATTTCGGAGAATGTTTCAATAATGTGAACGTTGGCGTACTGTTTTCTTCATATTTCAAGTGCTGTTAGTTCTCTGGAATATCTGATATAATATATCATAGAGAATGAGCATATCTGCGGCATATTTAAGGAAAATCGAACAGCAGAGAGCAGCTTCTTCTGCCCCAACTTCTTCTAACACTTCTGAGAGCAAGCGCTCAAATGCGTTAAACGGTGGGGCTGGAAAGAAACTAAATCTGGCCAGAGGCCGGCGTGCTGCATCTAAATCGACCCATCAAGGCTTCATTAACAAGTATCAAAGCAGGCGCACTCAAATACTCAAAACAGCGAATCCTTTCCGTTCGCCAGTGCATGTTCCTCGCATACAAACAAAGAATTCTGCTTGGATTGGTCAGAAACGGTACCGAAATTGTAAGTTTTAGACTTTGCGTTTATCTTCTCATTAGCTATATATCAAATAAATAAGTGTATAATTATAATATTTCTTTACCAAAATTTTGCATGAAAATGATAGAAGCTGGAAAGCAAATTCGTTAATTTATATTGTTCTAATAAAATATCACTGCTTCTTGTTAAGCAAACTAATTTTGAAAATATTGACTTTCATGAACAGAAAGTGACTTTGGTTGAAAATAGGTTAGCAAGAAAATCTACACAATCAACATTGAATTTTGCCTTTGTATCGCCATGTTTCTTGTTATTTTCGATTACCATGACAAAGATTTTAGTGAATTTAATTCAATATAATTGTAAAAGTTTGAAAATGCTTTCACATTTTGAACGGAGTAGATCATTAACTCTCCATTTATACAGAAAAATAGATACTATAATTTGTCTGTTTGTGTTAAGCGGATGCTAATAATTTACCGTTTATTCATTTGGCTGGTTTAGATGACATCATAGCTGTAAGAGATTCTGTTTCGGAACAAAAATTCTTTGGTCAAATTCGAACATTTCTGGTGGACCACTACGCCAAAGCCTACGCAATGCTTGTCTGGTTAGTGCCAAAGCAAAGACTTCTCACTCCGCGCTCATTCGACCCCCGCCTATTCGTGCACGGTCTAATTGAAGAACGACCAGTACCGTTGGACACATGCGAGTTTGAATGTTCATGCCCGTTGATTCCTCGATATATGAGACAGTGGTCACCGGAGCAACTGATGCAAGAACAGATTCGCCGGCAATTATGTGAGAGAGTCGACGAAATTCGTGGAACCGTAAAGGAAGAACCGCCAAGTATTCGTAACGATTTTAAAAACATTGTCTAATGTTTATTTGATTATTTTGTATGTTTTTATGTAATTAATCACATTTTTGCATGTTGTTTAATAAAATCGGTTTTTATACGTTTTTGTATTAATGGTTTTTATAACCTGAAATATTTTATGCGATAATGTCCTCTATAACTTCACTGATGATTTTGAAGAAAATGCTTTACGAAGATGAGTATGGCGAAGAAGGGAGTGAGATCCATGAAGAGCAGTCCACACAAATGAGTTCTGTAAGTAATTTTATTCACATAATCCAATTCGTGGCAAAAATTATAATGCTCAAAACTGACAAAATCTGATTATGTGGTGTGTAATATTATTTTATTCTCAACGATAATTGTAATTTCAAGCTAGCTTATATATTTAGATAATATAAAAAATTTTGGTATGTTAGATTACCGTAAGATTAATCTAAGCAAACATTCAAGAAGAATATAATGATAGACTGTTTATATTTGTAAGAGTATTACCAGAGTATATACTTCCAAATAAATTTTATTTACGATGTTTGGTTACGTGATAACCGATTATAACTTTTACAGCTGGATGTCCCGGTGACGCCTCTGAAAACGATGTCTCCGCCAAAATTCAGTGAACGTCTGGCTCAGTCGCCTCCTCACACAATGAAAGATGAGCTTCTCGACTCGCAGCGAATTTTGGACGTAGGTGAAAGCCGCTCTAATATTCCGTCTATAGCCAGCGCTGTTCCCCTCTCAATACAGCCTAGCATTCCTATGCCAACCATTCAGAACATTGTAGCCACTTGCAATTTGGGTTCGTATCTAATTTCTCTGTTTCAGTAATGCATTTGTACTTAATTTTAGGTACAATGTTGGATTTGAAGGTAATTTAATTACAATTTTTGTTGTGCACATATTTAACTTTCAACTGAAACTTTTCCTCTACTTGCAGCTATTGGGTCGAAAATATATGTTGAAATCAGAATACATAACCAAACTGGGTTGGGGATAGAACCAAAGCGCAGAATAGCCCAATTGCTATTCTACTTTAATAGCTCGATTTCTAAAAAATTTTGGATTCAGCTGCTGTAAAACATAGGATTCGCCTCGATTCGAAGTATCCTGCATTCGAATGGGGATCCAATTTGTTGCAGATGACTCAATGAAGACATTTTCAAACATTTTAATGAAAACAAATTAAAAGTGTAACAGCAATAATATGCATTTATTTAAGCACTTGGCATTGCACGCCAGAAACGCGGAGTACAATCCAAAGCGTTTCGCTGCTGTGATCATGAGAATCCGTGAGCCCCGTACTACGGCTCTGATTTTTTCCTCTGGCAAAATGGTCGTTACTGGTGCTAAATCCGAGGAATCATGTCGGTATGAATTACAAATTTCATTTGCTCTTCATAATCTATATTTTATGTTTCTAGGCTTTCCGCAAGAAAATATGCAAGAATTGTGCAAAAGCTCGGATTTACAGTGAAATTTATGGACTTCAAGGTTTGCTTGCCATATGAAAATTGTTTCTACATTTTTATTTTAAGCTGCAAAACATCGTTGGCTCCGTGGATGTGCGATTTGCCATACATTTGGAGGCGTTGTTTGTCACTCACAATCAATTCAGTACCTATGAGCCGGTAAATGATACTCTAGTTTTGACAAAATTTAGGGAAAATGTAGATTACGATTTTAGAGGTATTCTATGCGCTTGACTCACTTAAATTATTGACCAGAAGCTTATGGTAGACTTATTTTTTGTAGCTACTATGTTTGAAAAATAAATAAATCTATGGGATTCATAAATTTCACTTAACATTAGGTTTTAGGAGCTCTTCCCGGGCCTAATTTATCGTATGGTGAATCCTCGCGTTGTACTGCTCATTTTCGTTAGTGGGAAGGTACGAATATTTTTCCGCATTTTTTAACTTCAGGTTAATTTAGATCGTGATTACCGGTGCCAAAACTCGCGAGAATGTCTATGAGGCCTTTCGACAGATCTACCCAGTCATTAAAAGCTTCAAGAAATAATTTTGCTAAGTTGAATATTTCACATTTTAAAACTAATTTGTGTCTTTATCCAGCCTAAATCTTTCTTTCTCAATTCCATCGCAACCCGTTTTTGATCTTCAAACCACATTTTGCCTCAATTGGTCTCATCGCTTATTAAATTATAATCTCTTCAGCCGAATAATTTTTGTGCCTACTTATATCTCCTCATATTATAGTTACTTTATCTCACGCATTTTCTAATTTATGTTCTATGTCTGTACTTTTGAATGAATAAAATATTAGGTTTGCCAAATGGTTAATTATTAAATAGCTGGTCATAAAATGCCGTAGATAAGAGTTCCGCGTAGGCAAATGGCGATTTGAATTTGCGCCAAAACATAATTGCATGCCAAAGGGGTTAAAAGGGGCCGCTAAAAATTTTTAATGAGTGAGATTACTCGGCAGGGGTATCCTCTAGAGATGGGTAAAAAAAATTTGAGTGGGGCCTTATTAGAGTAAAAAATTTCACAGTTAACACTTTTCCCTATTAGAGGAGGCTCTGTTCAGCATCAGGAAAAGAAAGACTCCTCTAATAGGGAAAAGTGTTGACTGTGAAAATTTTTACTCTAATAAGGCCCCACTCAAATTTTTTTACCCATCTCTAGAGGATACCCCTGCCGAGTAATCTCACTCATTAAAAATTTTTAGCGGCCCCTTTTAACCCCTTTGGCATGCAATTATGTTTTGGCGCAAATTCAAATCGTCATTTGCCCTGTCGGAACTCTTTTCTACGCCATTTTATACAGTCAAAAAGAAATGTAAACTCTAAAATTAAGCCTAGCAACGCTTATTTGGCGCCAGGCGAAAACTAGTTTTTGAGGATTTGAACTGAAATTCAATTAATCGGTCGAGTAAGCAATCATAAAATTCTGATCAGTAGCCTTTTCCTCCATTTAATTGATTTTTCCAAAATGATTAACTAGTGTTGATTCTGCACATTTTCTACTAATCAATGAGTCAAGACAAATGTTGATTGTCAAGACAATTGTTCAATTATCAGCTACATGCATCTGTATGAAATAAAATTTTATTTTAAGCTTATTTTAACCAGTCGGTACAAAACATTAACAATTTATAACAGAAATGTATTGTCATGATTCAGTTTCATTTTTCTCTTCCTCTTCTGTGATGACGTTCAAGGACTCGTAATTTTCTGTTTTCATGTCATTCAGTCCGAGCTCTTCGTTCTGCTCATAAGTTCTTGTGTAGAATTCTTTTTGGAGCCGAGAATCATCGAGAGGGGCAGCCAGGCTCTAAACGCACAATTTAATTAAAATCTGAGATAGTGTCACAATTAAATCCAACCATAACATAGCTATTTCCTGCTGGGTCGTCCAGAACCAAAGTGCACACACTCTTCAAAGCGATTGCTTCGTCGAGTTTTTCCATTATTTTCTGTAACTTCTGTCTTTCCTCGCTCGTAGCACTGTCACCCAGGAAAAATGCGCATTGACCTTTGAGTTGATCCTTAATCGCGTTTAACAGTCCCTCAACGGTCGTGAATCGGCCAGATAAAGCTCCTGGACCAATTTCTATGTCCAATTCGGGGATATGAAGAGCGCAGGTGTCTGATTTCAAAACATCACGGGCTAGATCGAGGTCCTGAAATAAAAATGCTTTGAGGATTCAAATTCCGATTTAGTGTGTATATCGTTACCTTTTCAATACGGACGGATAGTTTGCAGCCTAAATCTTTGGTGGCTCCACCACTTTTAACGTCGTTGGATTTAAATCCGCATCGATCGCACATTGTGCACATTATAATCACCGTTTGAAAATATGGAATATCTGAAAGCTAAGTGTTACAGAACAGAAATGGCAATGTGCACATGGCGTTGATTCACTTTATAAACGCGTTTCATATCCTGAGCCCTAATAATTACAACCTAAAATGCTTAATCGGCACCGCATGAATTATAGCAAAAACTACCAAAAAAATTTAGTCACGATCCATATGAGAGTGAAGTTTCAAAAATAGTCGTTCCAAAAGGGCTTTTTTCATAACCTTAAATAATGTTTAATATTTTCGATTATTAAAATTAAGTTTTATCTTTGAAACAAAAAGTAAATAAAATGTAATATATGATTAGCCTCTGAGAGTGCGATCACATGAGCTATGAAAAGCAACTAAAAACAACCTGTTGGTTTCATGAGAGTTTCGACCGGTGCGCCGCAAGACTGACATGATCCAGGAAAATGCAAAATCTCGTTTTTGACGTCCTCATATGACTTCCATTCATCCTCTTTTGAACACTGTACCACCTTTTCAGTTGCATCGTCATCGGCGAAGCCCAGCAGTTTTTCTTCATCCAGGGTTCTACAATAATGACTCGTGATACATCTCGGATCAACATGGAGAGGATCGGGATTTTGAATGAAACAATTTCCCGACGGGTCTTTTAATTTCTAAATATATATTTTGGTAAATTGAGTATTAAAAAATAATTGTTTGTAAATAAGTATATTATGCATTATTTTCTGAGATTGATTTTCATGATTCGATTTACCAGCTAAATGCATTCTGAAAACAATCATACCAATGTCCATGTCTGTTTCATTTCAAACAAATCGTTAAGTCGCGCGATGAATGCCTCGATTTTTCCAGCAGTCTCCGGATCTTTTTCCTTGCGCTTGTCCTGATCTTGTCTGAGTCCGTTTTGCACACGTTGTAAAATGCCTTCCACTGTGGTCACTTCTGAAACATACTATGTAAGGCGATGCATACAACATAAAAATCAACTACCTCCGGGCTGCGATTTGGATGGAATAGTGAGCTCAACTTCTGGTATTTCGATTGATGCATACTCAGATTTGACAACTGTGCGATTTAAATCAGCAGACTGCTTTACGTTTAGCACAATTTCAGTACCGAATTCCTTAAAACAATACAATTGTTTATATTGTTTATGTAAGGTTTTTAAGCAATATTTTTATATATTTAAAGTTCTGAGAATCAGCAGGAAAATATTCAAAGATTTCTTAGCCTTAAGCTCCCGAACAACAATACAAGGGTTTTTCGACCTCCGAAATTCGAATTTTCCATCAGATTTCAAATTCAAAATTTGAATTCGCGCGAAAAATAAACAATTGTCTTTTAAACCATTTCTATCTACCAACTTATTACTTTTTCACTTTATGTCGATTTTATATCAAATTTCCAACATTCCTCAAACTCCTTAAAACTGGGCGCGGGCTTTGCCCGCGCCCTTCATTTAAGGCTGGTATATTTAAAGTTCTGAGAATCAGCAGGAAAATATTCAAAGATTTCTATAACCTGACGTAATTTTTGAACCAAGAACCTTATAGATTCTACACAATATTTTTAGTTGTAATTTTATTTTATAATTTTATTTTATCAAGGACGAAGTAGAAAAATTTAAAAAAGAAAACTTTGCAGTACGTTATTTTCATATCGCTTATTGGGTAAATTTATGCATTTTCTTGTTTTGCGCACCAGAGTTTAATGTTAGGCAGTGGTACGGCAATGACTATCACACGCTAAATTCACTATCCCCAAAAAAGGCAAATCTTCGTTCTATTTTTCTCAAAATTGTATTCTTTCGATTCTCTCACTAAAGATTCGTAAGTATATATGCTCCCAGGAACGAGATTAAGCACCACATTAGTGGTATTTTCAATAAAAATCTTTTTCATTAAGCTGTTACACTAAAAGCAATTAGTTAAAGTTAGTGATGATTCGTCAACCATTACAACACCATGAAAATTACTTCTACCGCTTTTGCGATGAAGTGATTTTAATGATGTTTTAATTATCGGAAATTTGATGACTTTATAATAATTTGTGCATCACAGCAACTTTAACTAATTTATATAAAATTACGAACCTGTACAGCTTCACCACTTTGTATCTCATTGTTTTTATAACCGCAGTGGTCACATAAGAACGATATTATTATAACTTGCTTGTAGAACGGAATTCGTGTGCTCATTAATTTTGTCATTCCCTGAATAAAAATAATATTGTCATGAAGCAATATATGCCCAAACATACATTTTCGTAACAATTCATGCACAGGGATTCTATTTCCATCGGCGGTTGGACATTGTCGTTATCTTCTCCGAGAATGTGCTCTCCCGGCAAAAATTGTGTTGAATTTACTTCAGCAGTCATTTACTAAATACTAAATTTTCTAAACTAATAGCTACAGTCATATAAGGTCATCAGTTTTAATTATACTATGGAGATATTGACTCATTTTGATGGCACACATGTTATATAAAAGTGACATATTTATTCGTCGTCAGAGTATTCATTATACAAAGTGAGAAATACACTAGTCCACTGGTTCATTTTTAGAGGTCTGTTGTTTATTATCCTCCACCGGTCCTTCTGCAGTAATAATGGCACTTTCTGAAGTTTCAGGCACAGTAGATTCTTTCTCTGTTTTCGCTTTCGACACCTAAATTAATGGAATAAAAAACGAGAAATTAAATCAACTTTGCAGTTACCGAAATATCTGTAATTACTCCCCCGGGGGAGTAATTTTTATTTTAAATTACAGGTATTACGGTAATATTAATTTTTCTCTAATATAGACCACGTAGGTAATGCGATCGTAACGAGAGTTGTTTCCAGTTTTAAATGTGCTATATAATTCTCAATGATAAAATAACGAATGTGATCCGTTATCGAAGCTGTTTAAGAAATAATTTGTCAAAAACAGCAATAATTATTTCAATGCGTCGTTCCAGGAAGATTGTTATGTAGGTTATCTATCTTTTTCTTAAAATTATCATCCATAAAACATACCTCAATGAATGTTTGAAATGATCTGGCCTTACACAACACATCACTTTTCAGGACGAAATTCAAGAACGTTTCTATCGCACGGCGCCGTTCGGATATTGTCTCAGGCGATGAGGAACCAAAAAATTTCGCTTCCACAAAAGTAGGAAAGGTATCTTTTAAGTATAACTGAAAATAATTTAGTATTTTATAAGATACGCATATAGGAGTACACAAAAATTCCTGGACAATAGCCAAATGTCCAGGATTATGATTTTGCAATTGCTAAGCAATAACTTTCATACTTATCGCTAATCGCCCAATTATGTTTTCCACATTAAAAACCACAACCTTAATATGTAATATCTGGAAGATATATTGGAGGATTGCAGTAGGAAGTACATATTTCCAACTGGCCTTTATTTCCGCGGCCATTCATAGCTATATTCCCGAATAGCCTTTATAGCGTTAGTTGCGGGACAACTAGAAAAAAGTATTGGCGACGTGTTTAGATGGAAGAAAGGCATTCGGAAATATGCTGCTTCCTGTTGCAATGCTACAATAATTGGCCGCTAAATATACGAGTTACTGACTAAAAGTTGTTAAATCATAATCCTCGGACATGTGGATACACCTCTGGGAAATTTAAAAAATACCTGTTTGTGAATGGTCGACAATTGAATATACAAACGATTAAGGTCCTTGAAGCGTGAAGTGAGCAGAAAATGTCGTGGTTCATGGTCTATTGAATTATGAGGTGTAGCCTAAATGAGTAAATTGCAACAATGTCATTGCATAATTATAGCCATAATTAACTAAACGACTTTTTTACCACGAAATATACAAATAAGATCGATGAGAAGGAAAATTTTTAATTAAGAAACCAATTATTGTTTTTGTACTGTAAGTCTCAAGTACGACATCTCAAAATATTTCATTAAGGTATGCATTAAGTGATAGTATTGGGAGTATAGTCATGGTATAGATGGCATAGAGAAGATTGAGGGCACCAAAATAACCGCAGAAAATTTTACAAAATATATTTCAAAGTGTATAAGTACTCGGAAATAAAAATACCTCATGGGGCATTCGATAGTAAATAATGAGTTCTATAACCTTTCGCAACTAGCCACTACTAGCCTTTATTCACAACCTGACAAGCATAGAAAACAAGTATAACTAACCGTAATTTGAATGTCGTAGTCGACATGGCCGAATAACACAGAAGTCGGTTCCTTGACATTCACAACTTCCGAGTGAAATCCATATATTTTTCTATCCTTGTATAATATTAGCCCGAGCTCCGATTTGCAGTAACTCTCGTCAGGCAATAGTGCTGACATCCCTCGAGATTTCTAGCGATCAAAAATTGCAGTGTCGAAATTTCTAGCAAATTCCGAAAATTTGAGCGTTCGAAAAAATAAGTTCAAAGTTTGGCGTAATCTTGACATTCTGTATATCTCGCCATTTGAATGTCTTTGGAAAAATATATGAGGCGTCTTGAAAGTTAACTGAACAGAACTGATAAAATATTCAGCTAAAATGGCCGGACTTTACAACTTGGGTCGCGCAATTAGTGGAATGGGAGCAAAGCAGCTGCCGCCAGTAATTGACGGTACTAAAGTCCCGTAAGTTTCTTTTTGTCCAATTTCAATATTCCGTTAACTGTAATTTTAGATCGTTTTGCTACACGACTATCAACGAAAGATGGCCGAAGATCGTGACCAAGATTATTGATCAACTCCATCAGCATCAACATACTGCGGTTGAACTTTATGGGCAGGTTGGCCAGCTTTTATAAAAAAAATTTTGTTAGGATTATTTATTATGCATAATAACTGATTGTGGACTTTAGAACAGTAAATTTTTTTATCTAGATAGGTGACAACCGTTTACTCAGTTGCATTCAAATTTTCTATAATTCTTTGCATTTATAGCAAGGCGATGCTGACGTCAAATCCATCATATCCAAACTTGCCGAGATGAGATATCGGATGATGACAGACAAACCACTGCAAGATATTGCTGAGGATTTCCCGAATGCCGATATATGGAATACTGAGCTAGAAGAATATCGCAAGCAAGTATATTCAATTCTTGTCTTACATTATTCTTAATCAACAGATTTCAGAGATCTATCGAAAATGTGACTTGGTATAAAACGCCATGGCTTTTCGTCGAATGCTACCTATACTGCAAAATATCGGAATTTTTCTGGCATACAATTCATTTCAGAGATTATGACCCATTTAGAATTGAAAAAGAACGATCCTATACTGACAGGTTGGTGTTTATCGTATTTTAAGTACTTTACTTTGAAGTCAAGTTTAAAGTGCTGTTATAAAAAATTTCGAATCTTTTAAAACAAGTTACGTACATCTATTATAGTAAAAAGTTAACTGCATCATTTCGTATTTGTGTAAATGGCCGCATTAACGGCCAATCCAAAAAGCTAAATTGTCATTTATAAACTATCTGTCAGTGAAATGTTGAGCAAGTACTTTTCTCGAAGTAGATCTTTATCTTTTTGGGGGGAAACTACCATACAACATTTCACTCTGTTTACATTCGAATGTTTACGCTGATTCAGAAATTTGACTTCACGCATATGATAAAAGTTATAATTTTTCAGCATGGCTCATTTATTGGCTATCGGAACCGAAGTTGTAAAGCTTACGCAAACAAACCTAAACCATGAAGAAATTCGAAAGACTATTGTTAGACTTCTTCAGGTAAGATTTTTGTATAATTTTCGTATATATTTTCATATCTAAACTGAAAGCGTGATTTTAGTTTGAAATTTGGGGGAACAAAGCAGATCTGTCGCTGTCTGGTGGCGATCCGCACTTTATGTCGGATACAATTTTTCAAGAACTGGATGATCTCAAAGGAAATATTCTCGCCAATGATTTGGATGTCGCTTGCAATACCTACTTTATGGGGTAAAATTTCATATTTGTTGACAGAAATATGGATTTTCTGGCCATATCATACATTACCGAAAATGCTAACCGAGCTTCGTCAAGATTTAGAAGTACTGAGTGGGTGCCATAAATTTGATTAAGTCCGATGATGACTTGAATATTTTGTGGCTGAATTTTGTCTTGACTACTTTTTCGATTTTAAATAATTATTTGTAATAGTTTCAGCCAAGGAAAGAAACTCTCCAAATTGGTCATCGTGTTAGATAATGCAGGCCTTGAATTATTCACCGATCTATGTTTTGCTGATTTTCTGATCTCTAAATCTCTGGTGGATACAGTCGTGTTTCATGGAAAGGTATTTAGTTGTATTAAACTTATATTATCTACAGTAATATTATATTCTAGATTTTTCCATGGTTTGTATCTGACACTACACAGAAGGATTTCGAGTGGGTTTTGTCACAAGTTGCAGGAAGTGATGACGAATATTTGAAACAACTTGGAGCACGCTGGCAAGATTTAGTGGCGCAGGTACAATTAATTATTAGGCGAATATTATAGATTGCTGTTTTCAGAAGAAATTTGTTTTCAAAGCGCATCATTTTTGGACCTTTGGCTATCCCTACTGCGATATGGAAGCAAAATCTCCTGAACTCTATAACGAGTTGAAAACATCTTCTCTCATTATTTTCAAAGGCGATTTAAACTATAGAAAATTAGTTGGCGATCGATATTGGCCAATTGGCACACAATTTTCCGTGAGTTATTGAATCTTTAACAGTAGAATGTAGTAGCAATACTTTACTCGTGAGATATTTATAGTCTAACATGGTATTTTGCAAATTATCAAGTATTAAATTCATAGTCAAAATTATGCAGTTTGCACTAGTTTTTGAGTGCTCATCAAAATAGGAAAAATGTGAATTTTAGTATATAATATTTTGATGCACAAATAACAAAATTCTACGATTCCCTTTCACTACAATATTGTTCCAATACTTTTTCTACAAAATTCTACCAATTACGATATTCTTGCATTCTAAATTCCATTAGCGCTTTTTCACGTGTTTTTTAATTTTAGGAAGCATTGTGCGGATTCGAGCCGGCACCTCTTTTGGCACTCAGAACTTTGAAAGCAGAAACAGTGGCCGGTTTGTCACAAACCGCTATACGTCTGATAGAATCGAAATTCCAAAAAGATGATTTATCATGGATGGTATCGAGCGACTATGCCGTTGCGCAATTGTTCACGCCATAAAAATAAGGACTGTTGTAAAATTGTTCCCTTTAAACGAAGGAAACGTGTTTGAATTCAATAATTGTGTTGTTTGTCATAGGCTAAAAATATTTAAGCTAATGAGAAATTCGACTTAATTTTGATATTTATTGCCAGTTACCGTAAACCCTCTAACTTTGACCCCGGCGATAACATTATTCAATCGAGGTCTAGGGGGGGTCAGAATTAGAGGGTCAAGATTAGAGGGTTTACGGTAATTATTTTCTTTTGCTGACATTCAGCAGCTTTACAGCCATTTTTGAGAATTTTAATTTAACAACATAGTGAATATTTATATTATGCAATGGCGATATTTCACAATTGGAGATAAATAAAATTTTTATATTTGCTACAAAGAATTTCTCAGAATCAACCGGGATTTAAGGGTTCTAGAGCTATCATTTGCGGTATCACACGGCTGGAACCGTGCAGGGCTAAGAATTTTGCCATTCAAACCCTGGAAAATTCCGAATTTTGTAGAGCAAAATTCAAAGATCAAAGTTTAAAAATTTCTTCAAATAATGTATCAGCAAATCAATGACGGGCGATATCCAAAAGGGATTGCATTAATTCCAGTTTTGCATATATTCATGAAGGAAAAAGAAATGATCATATGCAACAATTTCATAAGTCAGCCATTTCATTATCTTGGGATGTGACCTATTTTAATTTCATTCATTCTGCTCAATATTATAATAATCGTTTTGAACGTGAGTGATTATTCGGATTGGGTTCCATCAAAGGCGGTTGTGTTTGTCTATGTTTATCAGCAGTCGCCAATGGCCATCAGAAGTTTATTATCCACGCCAAAATAATCCTGCTCACACAAAGTTGGCCTAGCGGAGATGGTGCACTTATTAGTTGATGACCGAATTAGTCAAAAGCCTGCTCATTTTTCCATTATAATTCGGCCTTTCTTTAACTGTAGCAGGAGACATACCGTAAAAACCGGGCAAAATTAGAGGGGGGGTTAAATTAGAGGGTTTACGGTAATTTTATGAACCTTCCTTTGCCTGAAAGGCCTACCAACAAAATAGCCCTTCCAAAAATTGTCTAAAATTTGTCTAAATTTAGTTAAATTTTGACCTCAATTTCGGTTCCCCGCAAAAAGTTAGCCTAGGTAGCTACATTTTAAAATTAAGCACTCCTAAGCAACAACGCATTTTACTACGCCTAAATGTGCCTAATTAGGGTAATTTTTTGCGGGGAATTCGATTTTGAGGTCAGAATTTACCTAAATGTACTTAAATTTACCCTAAATTTAGCTAAAATTTACCATGAATTGGTCCAAAATTTTCGGAAGGGCCATTCTTACTAGTGCATTTTCTGCGACCGAAGGCCGCGGCTGTCGACCGCACCCTAACCATTTTTACGCCTATGATATGATTCCCGGGCTCCTGTAGGGAGCCCCCTTCGCTAGTTAATCCAATCACCCTAATTCGCAAGTGACCCATGTTTGTTTGTTTGTCTGTGCCGGCCAGATAGGTACCTTGCCGGATACCTACAGGGGCGTGTGATAGCTCAAAATGCTCCTCATGGGATGAGAAGCAAGCTCTGATAAAAATTTTCGGGGGGGTGATCGAGTTATGAGTCATCACAGTTTTGCACACTATTTCTCTTTTCTCTAACCCACTGGAATGCGTTTTCGATTTCAGAGTGTTTCCGAAGCTAATTTTTTGCACCCGGGGGTTTTTTGGGGTGCTGAGTCCGAATCCGGGGTCAAAAAAATTATCGGGGTACCCCCGGGGTACGAAAAAATTTTTTTTCAGGAAAAAAATTTTTTTTTGGAAATTGGGTTTTCGATGGCGCTGAATCCGAATCCGGGGTGAAAAAAACTGTCCGGGGTACCCCGGGGTACGAAAAAAATTTTTTTTTGAAAAAATTTTTTTTGCTCTCAAAACTCATTTTTCCAGCTGCTTGAGGGCCGAAGGCCCGAAATAGTCTCATGCTGCTCTACTCCCGAACAACCCTTACTCCCGAACAACAGCCGAGGGCATACTGACGCACGCTAACCGCGGAAAAATAACAAGAGAACCCGCCGATTCGAGGCGGTAATCCGCCGAGAATCGGCGGGTTCTCTTGTTATTTTTCCGGCGCCATTGGCGGCACCGGAGAAAATTTTGAGCAATTTTACCCAAATTTCCAAAATTTTCCTTTTCATCGCTCACTAAACATAGATACACTCTGTATCAAACGGATAGGTCCACCCGGCCATTTTTGAAGTAAGACAAACAAAATTGTATAGGCAACACAACGCCAGAGATGGCCGAGTGGCCCCATCCGTTTGCTATAGAGTGTATTCATAGGTATAATGGTATCAATAACACCCTCACCTGAGTATGCTCTGGGGAAGAAGAGTACAGTGCTAAGTGACACAACTTATCAAAAAGTGAAGCGATTCGGTTGTATCCTTCTTTGCATGGTGCCTCAAATAAAAAAAATACCGGTATCATTTGAAATGGTGGCATATGTGGCGATCCGTCCCATCGAGACAGAGAAAAACCGGAATGTCTCAATGTTGGGATATTTCGCTGTTAGGATATAGAGAAACGAGAAATAACACAGTCCAACATGGAGATAGAGGAAAAACTGCCCTGCCGTTTTTTCGAATCACTGATTTTGAAGATCAGTTATAGTACATATTATACATTTCTTTCAGCTACAACTGGCACTCCCGATTGGCATATCGATGACGAAAATGACGATAAAATAATATTTGTTCGAATATTCAACGAAACAGAACATTTTGATGGTCAAGTTAGAGTGAGTCACATGTCAGCATTCTGCCCTTCTAAATTATTCAAATGGGATTATGGGTTTAACTGATTTTTTTATTTTATTTGGGACCATAGCTAAAACCTGATTATTACGAACATATCTCAACTAATCCCGGTGAATCCGAATACGTATTACGCAGGGGTGGGATCGACTCATGTCCAAAAATAAGAACATTTGCCCCAAAAAGTAAGATTTCGGGGTCAAAAATAAGAACATTTTTATAATTTTTTCAAACTATAGGGTCCCCCCTATGGTTTTTTGGCAAAAATTTTTTCCAAGTGTATTCTTAGGGGTGCATTTTTTCAAATTTTTCAAATTCGCATTTATTCTGCATGAATGAAAAAATAGCGCCGCAGGCAAAAATTTTTCAATTTTAGGCGATATTCATAAAAATTTGCACTATTTTTTGAAATACTTGGAGGAAAAATAGCAACCAAATAACGCCGCAGGCGAAAATTTTTAGGATAAGTTGGTTGTATTTCAAAAATTCCCACATATTCAAACGCGCTTTGGTGCCATATTTCGGTAACTGAAACGAGAAAACTGTTACTATGTAACGAAATCCGCATGACAATAATATTAAATTAACAATCAATGAAAGTAAAACAGCGCCGCAGGCGAAAATTTTTAGGAAAAGTTGCTTGTATTTCAAAAATTCCCATTTGGAAATGGATATTGCGTAAAATAAGGACAAAATAAGAACATTGGCCAAAAAAAAATAATAATAACGTTTATGCATTTGAATGCGACTACAATAAATGTCAATTGACACAATAAATGTATACAAATACAACAGTAATGATGGATCTTCAGTAAAGCCTTGATTGAGGAGTGGGGTAGTTTTCTAAATTTTAAACTCAAAGCAAATGTAACAAAATTTGAAAGCTTATTTACGATAGTATAATTGAGCGTTTTGGAGATCTGTATGTAATCTGATTTCTGGAGTTCGGGACAGGAGAGTAATGCCTAGGAGTGGGCGTCACCGGATCATCCCCACAACTTAATGCAGAGTCCCCGGCCTACACCTCATATTTTTTCTCCCTTAATTCTTTTTGGACTCTTTTAGTGAGATTGCTCTCACTGTTCACCGAAGTGATGGTCAATTATCTCCAATGGAACTCGTGAGCGAAATCGTCATTTTACATACAGAGATTAAACTTGAAGAGAGATAAAGTTAGTTTTTGGTAATGTATGGATCGATCTTACTCACAAATTCCTTTAAACTCAGTTGTCTAATGTCTAGAGGTAATTTAGCGTAAAGACGAGAGACTCGGACGAAAAACGATTGAAAACGTAAAGTAGTTTTGGCGGCAGTTGTTTGGAATTTGTACTTTTCACCACGAGTTTTGGACTGGATGAATTTAAAAGCAGTTTGGTTTTCTAATGGAATGATACCTAACATGTATTTTGTGGAATAGAACAAAGTCTGCTTTTAGCCTACGATGCTCAAGTGACTCAATCTTATAAAGTTCTAGTAGCTTTTCGTAAGAAGGTGGTTCCTTTCCAAATGTGCAACGTTTAAAAACTAATTTAAGGAACTGCTTCTGGACTTTTTCGATAGCGTTTATGTCTTTAGCGTAGTAAGGATTGAAAACACTGGATGAAAATTCAAGTATAGGTCGTACAAAAGTGCAAAAGAGGTGGGTAAGCGTATTTGCGTTGTGACTTTTGATCGACTTAAAGATGGTAATGTAAATGAAGACCTACGAGCTTTCCCAACTATAATTTGGATGTGACTATCCCATTTAAGGTTGTTAGAAAAGTGAACTCCTAAGTCTCTGACTGAGTTACCTTCGCCTATGGTTGGAATTACAGAGTTGTCTAACGAGTACGGAAGGCAAGGGTTGTTTGTACCAAGGTGCATAGTGGAGCATTTTTGGACATTCACTTTCAACCCATTAATTTCGCAATACAGTAATAGTTTGTTAATAAAGGCTTTTAGTGGTTTTGTGAATGAAAAGATATTTGGAGAAGAGATATGGTAGGCTTTTAGATCATCCGTGAAAAGTTTAGTGGAAACACCTGAAGTATTGCAAAATATGGGAAGATCATGAATGTAAAAGAGAAAGAGAAGTGGTCCTAACACCGAGCCTTGAGGTACCCCGCTTTTGACTGGTTGAGTTTCTGAAAATTCCCCATTAACAACTACGTTAAAGGAACGATCTGAAAGGTAAGATTTTATCCAGTTTAACATTTGACCAGTAACACCTAAAGATTCAAGTTTTTCTAAGAGTCTATTGTGAGGTACAGTATCAAAGGCCTTTGAGAAGTCGAAGTAAATTACATCGACCCATTGATTTTGTTCAATGGCCGTTGAGAAGTCTTCGAAAGTTTGCAAAAGCTGAGTAGTAACTGAACGGTTTTTGCGAAAGCCATGCTGACAACTAGGCAGAATCTGATGTTTCTCGAAGTGGATAAGGAGGGAGTCGTAAATTATTCTTTCCATAATTTTGAGGGTTGGACAAAGAATGGAGATTGGCCGGTAATCATTTGGGTTGTTAGAATTTGGTTTCCTTGGAATTGGGATGATTACCGCCTTTTTCCAAATCTCAGGTATTGCACCCGACATTATGGAGTACGAAAATGTGTATTGGAGAGGAGAAACAAGAGATTCTGCGCACTTTTTGAGAAAATAGTTTGGAATTTTATCAGGCGATTTGTCGAAGTGATTCTTTAGATGTTTTAGTATGTCAGCAATAGCCGAAAATTGAATTTCGCAGAAAGATAGTTTAGAGGTTTCCTTCTCTTGGATATCAAAAATTGGTGTCCACTGAGAAGTGAAATTTGACTCGAAGACCCTTGATAGTGCGTTGGCTTTTTCGGTATTTTGGAACAACGGTACATCTTTTCCATTTATAAGGGTAGGAATATTATTCGCTTTAGTCTTTAAAAATTAAAAAAGATTTAACGAATTAAAAAAGATTTAACGAATTAAAAAGATTTAACGAATTAATAAGAACAAATAAGAAATAAGGACATTTTATTTTTCTAAGATTTCGACTCTCAAAATAAGAACAAATCTTAGAAATAAGAACAAATCCCACCCCTGGTATTACGACATTAGGAACCTTGTCTAAAAAAATTTTCTGGCCTGATGATTTATGCTGATTTTATGCCGGATACTGGTTTTCGTGCCCTGGGGCATTTCCTAACTTTCTTAACATAGCCATGCACGGATCCGGGCGAGTGATACTTCATTTAAATGAGCATTAGCATCCGAGAAATATGAGCTCAGCTGGCATACTGCATGGCTCAGCCGGATCCATGCACGACTATCTGAGTTATGGGGGTGCGCAAATCCTGGATTTCACACCTCCTAACCAGGGTTGTGCCGAGTCGACGAAAAGTTCGAGTCGAGTTTCGAGTCGAGTCGGCCGAAAATTCTTCGAGTCGAGTTTCGAGTCATTTTCGAGTCAAATTTACTGATGATTCAAAAAGTCAAAATTTTCGGTTTTTAAAGAAATTTTTTGCTAAAATTTGCTGTTAATTGTTATTTATTAGTACTACTATTCAATTTATGTCTAAAAAGGGGTGGTTTTTGGCTATTTTTCAGCTATTTTTGAGCAAATTTTTGTTATTTTGAACAAAAAATGTCCCAAATTTTGAATATTTCATCTCTGAAATTGGTACTAATTTTTGGAAATAGTTAATAACTTCATAGCCTAATTTTGGCCTAAAACGCAAAAATAGCATAATGTTGCAATAAATTTAGCCGAGAAAAATTGTGATTGATAAAGAGCAATTTTTCAAAATTTCGAGGAGATAATCGGCTTCGGAGATCCGTGATTATTGCTCGAGCGGTTGAAAATTATTATATCAGATTCTTCAGAACCAAGTGGAGATGCATTGAATTTTACAGTCTTCCGCTGGCAAAATTCGTGAAATTTTCAATAAAGATTGTAATTTTTGACAAAAATTACAATCTTTTCGCCTGCGGCGCTATTTTTGACAGTTTCCGCATTAATTAATCAGTTGAAAATTCGCGGAAAAAATAGCGCCGCAGGCAAAATTTTTTGAAAAATAACTCTGTTTGCCGAAAATTGACATTAAAATTTTGTATATTCTCGAAAATTATCAACAAAAATTTGCGAAATTTTCAATAAATATTCAAAAAATTCAGTGTTATAATTAATTTGAATGATAAATTTTAGTCAATTTTTAAAGAAACAGTCAATTTTTTCAAAACTTTTTGCCTGCGGCGCTTTTTTCGGCGTGGTTTTTGCTGCATTTCTTGAAAAATACGCTAATATTCCCGGCCGAAATTTTTGGAAGAATATACAAAATTTTAATGTCAATTTTTGGCAAACAGAGTTATTTTCAAAAAAATTTATTTTTTCCGCGAATTTTTTCATATTTCTGGGTAAGTAGACCAATAAACATATGGCAAAAAAGCGCCGCAGGCGGAAATTTTATAAAAAATTGGAAAAAACGTCAAAAATTGACCAAAATTTATCATTGAAATAAATTCTAACATTGAAATTATTGAATATTTATTGAAAATTTAATAAATTTTCGGCCCAAGGTTGGCGATAAACAATGAGACATAATACAAAGTGGGAGAAAAAAATAGCACCGCAGGCGAAAATTTTTTGAAATATTAAGCCTGTTTGCCAAAAATACCGCTTAAAATACATTGAAAATTTACAAAAATGTGTCCAAAATTCCAATTTTTTTCGGGCCGCGCCCTACCGGGCGCGGCCCAAAATTTCGAGTTTCGAGTCGAGTCGGCCGAAATTCTTCGAGTCGAGTTTCGAGTCACTCGAGTTTCGACTCACAACCCTGCTCCTAACCCAGGTAGCTCCGCCGGGTCATGAGCAATCGATACGTCAAACGACAGCTCTCCTTGAGGCAAGCAAAATGACATATAACTCGAGTGACGCTGATTAATTCAGTGCTACACTTCACGAAGGTCAAAATGTTTGGTTCTATGGTAAATAAAACGTTTAAATTTACGTGTGCTGATCTATTAACGGCGACAGTTAGGCGCTGTGGCCTTCTTAATGAAATGTGTTATTAACATACTTTAAAGATATTGGTTTGGCTAATAAGTCCGTATGAAATTTTCAAACACTCACATTTCAAAAGCTTGTTGATCAATATTCTTAGTAATATTCACTATCATGATCGCCAACACATCATCTTTCAGGCGCCATATAATTTGGTTTTTAATCGTCGAGAATCTTTTATATAAACCGATTTGAATAAAATACAGCAACAATGTCGATTTTGGTTATTTCAATAGAATAATCTGTAAAAGCATGTACTGAATATTGAAACATTTGAAATATGAGTGTTTGAAAATTCCATACGGACTTATTAGCCAAACCAATAATTGCGTTAAATTCTAGTTAAGTCCCATTAAAGATGTGAATTGGATACTCCCATGCGGTGAAAATTACGGGATTGACTTCATATATGGCCGATGCAATAATGCGTATTTTGTTGATTTGGATATAAAGACTGGAGATGTTTCAAAAAATTCGTCTCTAAACACATGGTTTCTGTTCTTCTACAAAGGAATGGGCAACGTTAACGGAGAAGGCTGTAAATGGCTAACTGATGAGCTAAATAAGCCGTCACCAATTGTGCCGAGGTACGATATATGTTGTTGTAATTTAAAGCGAATGGTTGCTTAAAGTAAGCATTACTAGTTTAAAGACCTTTTTTGGTCATCAAAATAACTTAGGTGAAATTTAAAACTCAGATAGAACATAATGATTAGAATTCAGTCACTCAAAACTGCTGATTAGCGGTTAAACCTGAATCAGTGGTTAAAGAGTGTAGGTTGGGCAAAGGTGTAAGTATTGTTTTATTTTCTGAATCAGTATGCCACTACGTGAGTTTTAAGTTCCCCCACAAGGTTTTGCTGATTTTCACCCATTTTATGACCAAAAAGATCTTTAAACTTATCTCGTTCACTTTAAACGGCCGTTCGCTTTAAACTACAACATATGCAGGCCAGTAGCCAGAAAAAATTTTCGAGGTGTCACGGATTGTTAGAAGGTTGAGGTTGAAAAAATTGCATTCTTAGGGGTGCACCTTCAAAATTTTTCCCAAAAATTTTACAAAAATTTCGGAGCAAAAGGGGCCCTTTTTCCGGACCTTCCGAATTTCGGAAGGGGGCGGTCACCACCCCCAAACGCCCCCTCCTAGATATGTGCCTGAACATATGCAAGACAAATACAACCTACTTTTAGGAAACAAAGTATACAGCGTCTTAGCTTGTGCAGCAGGCCTGCTTCCGGTAGACAAAAAACCGGTATCGGATAGCAAAAAAATAACCGAAATGCGAAAATGGCAAATATACGGCAAATTTTCCCTTTTTATTAAAAATTAAATATTTTCTACGATGATATAACTACACAAATTTCAATATTTTATATACATGTTAAGAAATGCAACCGAGAAAGCGCAAAATTACATAGAAGAAAAACGAGATGGGTTTCCGTACAACACATGCCCAAATGACGTGACTTCGTCGATTAAACTGGAAAAACTCAAACCAATTGGATCTTTTTACATGCACGCTAATGACGACGAAATTGTAGGGAATTCAGTTGCCATAATCAACAATAAAAAAGAGGTTCGTTTTCACACTTCAAGGAAATAAAACTCACAAAAATGTTGCTTTAAAAGTTTACTACGTGTGTCAAAAAATGAAAATGTATCGGAGTTATGGGCTGCGCGAAATCTTTGATATTCAGGATTCGCACCCTTCATAATTCAAGCAGCCCCGCACGGTTCCCCGAGTGTTAGCTCGTTTTATTCAGCTTGCGATCCTGTTCGAATAAGGTATCACTTGCCCGGACCATGCAGACTAAAAAATTTCCCTTTGCAAATCCTAGAATTCTGGATGAAAATTCTGGATTACTCTTGACAGAAGCCAATGTTTGCCACTCATAAAAGTTAGGTACGGGGAAATAATTTTCAAAAAATTCACAAATTTGAATTCGCGCCAAAACGCAAAAACATGTTATTCGTGGTCCTGTCAGTACAAAGTGGAATTTTCATGTTACCAATTTTTTTATGTTCCCAGTGCCAGCACAGACATCTTTGCCTTTAACACATTTCAAAATGACGCATTTTAAAACGTTATGTAAAATGGCCACTTTTGGGATTTTTAAAATAAAGCGTTCCGGGTGCTAATTTTTTGCACCCAGGGTGCAGATCACAAATTCTGTGTCAGATTTCACACCACTCACATTGTGGTTATTTGCCCTGGGACCGTATCCACACAGAATCTCCTCAGCTTAGCTGAGGAGATTTTATCATATCTCGCGTTCCTGGCGTGATGTCGACCTGCGGTTTCTTTTATTGGAAAGTAGACAAAATTTCCTATCACTTAGCAAAATAAAAAATTTAAATCTTACATTTCCAAAAAGTTACAGCTCGAGATCAAAAATCTCCTCAGCCTAAGGAGAAAATCTCGAAATTTTATTATCACCACTTAATAAAATACATATCCTTTTTACACACTAACTCCCAATAATAGACCCAAAACTATACCACTTTACAAAAAAGACTGAAATTCGAGCTTTGAAAATATCAAAAATATCGCAAAAATTCGAAATTTCCATTTTCTCTACCTTTTTTTGCTAGATCAAAATATTTTGAACGCAAAAGCGTTTCAAAGCGCGTTGAAACGTTCTGGGGCCTAAAATCATTGTTTTTTGCTATGTTGGTCATAAATCTGATGTTGATGTGTCTATGTCAGTTTTTTGTCAGTTTTCCATGTTTTTCCGTTTTTTGAAAGGTTGAAATTTTTGCATCAAAACAATGCTTCTGTCAATACAAGGGTTTAAAACGCGTTGCGAAAAGCGTTTTAACCCTTCATTGCCCAGAGTATCCGAATAGATACGCAATTTTTGACCCCACGAACGCCCAGAGTATCCGATTAGATACGCAACTTTGGAGTAATTTTTGGCCAGTTTTTTGGCTTCCTAGCTAAAATCTGATATTACTCTTATATAGCCAACTTTTTGTCCTGAATAAGAATATGTAATTAGTTTTTGTGTTTTAGCTCTAAAAATTTTTTTAGAGCGCTTTAAATAGGTACACTCTTGAAAAATTCGAAATTTTACGGAAAAATTTTTTTGAGACTCAACAAAAAAACTAACTTCAGATTCGTGCTCAGCGCATTGAAATTGACCAGAAAAAGTGTTTATTAGACATCTAAAAATTTCGAAATTTTTTTGCAAATTTCGAAACCATGGGGGTATCATGGATTTTCGGCAAAATCCTGACTTTTGACCCCCCAAAAATTGGAATTTTTGGGGGTTTTTCAAAAAAAGAAAAAATACGCATCTAATAGAATCTCGTGATCTACCCATATACCAAAAATCAGCAAAATCCTACGGAAGGGCATATGGGGCTGACCCACCGCTCGGCAATGAAGGGTTAACCCTTCATTGCCGAGCGGTGGGTCAGCCCCATATGCCGAACGACGATATTTTGCTGATTTTTGGTATATGGGTAGATCACGAGATTCTATTAGATGCGTATTTTTTGTAAGAAGAATATAACCGAATAAGAATATAACCGAATTCAGAAATAATATATTTGCAGATTGTTGGTTGTGCGCCTATTTTTCCCGCACGCTTCAATTATTGGGTTGCGTTAAAGAGTCAAGACGCACGTAAAAGTAATGCCAATCCTGACGAAGGAAATGTTTTCGTTATTGCCAGTTTGCCGTGTTCTCAATTACGTATAATATCGGATATTGATCTATGCATTAATTCCAACTCCACAGAAGTGCAGCAACCGGTAAAACATTTTTTCATAGCATACCCTAAAATGTTCCGACACAGACACCCGGCCCGATTGTACGCCGGAACAAATACAGGATGCCCAACTTTATGGGCACTATTTTGATAAGAAGCGGTCAAAATACCCCCAGTGGCGGTTTTTGGCGTAACTTTTTACTGAAACATTCTAGAAGGATGAGTAATGGCTCAAATCAGAGCTAAGTCCCTGGCCTACCGTTTAGTATATTGCATGCCGGATCTCAATTCAAGGTTCTTGAGATTCAATTTTTTGTCTCAAATTTTTGAAATTTCAGCGCGAGTGATATACCGGGCGAGTGATATACCAATCGATAGGTCCCGGTGAGCTAAGCACAAAAACGTTGGAAGCTGTCCTGGCATGCACTAGGGCTAGGAGGCAACACTTGACCCACAAACCGATCCAGTTAAAAATTTCGCCGAAAATCGCGTCATACTAAGCTATAAAGTTAACATTCGTATCTAATATCCCAAGAGTTGGCTAAGATATGTAACATTAGTTTTTTGCTTTGATAGGAAAATTTTAAAGAAAAATCGATTTTAAGTTGGATCGGATCGGTCCGATCCGCACTGCCGATGTATAAGTTTTTAGTGTAAATTAGCGAAGCATAGCTCAAATTAGTGCTGATCTCTACTTATTGCGGATTGCATCCGGTTTCTTCTCCAGCACTAATTTGAGAGTCGACTGTATATGTACTTGAAAAAATGCTTCCCACAAATAAGATTCCGTGGTAAGCTGATTTTTCTCTGCTTAAAACTTTCTGCAACAGTTTCATAACTGTAAGTTTGTAAATTCAGGAAAGATCGATGCTCTCTAAATGGACATTCGCCAAAGACTGCAATGCACCAGTTCAGGTGCCCTCGGAAATTGCATGCGGAGTTTTCGTCAATAAAATTAGAAAGCCTATGGACATAACCAATGATGGCCGATATGATTTGGACAATGAACACCGTTATGTTATTATTTGGCCCTATGAATGTGATGCTGCGCCAATTTGCTTGGAACTGAAAAAGACGAGGCCCTGGCAATTTTCTTCCACCCTACTGGATATTACGAACAAGACGCTGAATACTGATTAACGGATTGCTTACACGTTTACTGTTAGTATATTTTTGACAAAACACAAATAAAAGACATTTGATCAAATTTTGTTGAATGTGAATCGCATTTGAATCCGATTGAATGTAAATCAGCCGGGATTCCATTTTAACTAAAAAATTGTTTCAATTATTGCGAAAAATTAAAATACTATTGTATATTTACACCATTTATTCGCCAGATAACTAAAATCTGATTGTGACAAACATATGTTAGTTTTTCCTGGAGATTTCGAATATCCCATAAAATCGATCATGAGATTTCGTGTTATTAGACCGCAGCCTCCTTTTTCTCATTTATTATTATCATTTCATAAATTGTTCCTAATTTGCCGTAATATTTTACAGTCATTAATTTTTAGGCGGTGATGACTGTAACGTCCTGCTTTGGCGTACAGCCAAGTGTTGTGTTGAAGCCAATCCTCAGCCTGTAACTTCTATGGAAGCCAAACACGAATCCAACATTTTCGCATTGCGGTTTTCTCTCTTCACAGAAAGAATTTACTCGGCGGGAAATGACTTCAGATTACTTGTGCATGATTTGAAGACGCGTGCATTGCTGAGGACCTTCACAACGCACGGCGGCTGCTACTACAGGTATCCAACGAAGTAAATTTTGACAAAATTAACAGGTCGTTTTCAGGGTTTCCACACATGTATGTTTCATTTTTCGGCATTTGAAAATATGTTAACTTCAAACGACTCTTTTGTATCTTCCAGATATATTTTTAATTCTAACACTCAGTTAATGCTGAAAGGATTACTTACGGAACTATTTTCTTAACTCTTCATTGCCGAGTGTATCCGTTCGGATACGATTTTGATTTGCTAAAGACTCCACAAAAAGAAAGAAACGAATGAGTGTTCATTATTCATACAAAGAGTGTGCCTGTAAATTTATCACATAGAAAAGAGAAATAAACAATGGCGGTCATCATGATTTTGATAAAGACAGCTCACCAAAAGGAAAGCTAATGGTAATGCAGACATTCTGCCTTTTGTCTATGGCTCCGGCAATGAAGGGTTAATATCCTGATGTAAGACCTTAGGATACTCTTTGGATGGTCTAGAATTTATGGCCATAAAATATCTCTTCTAATACCGTATTTCCTGTAATAGAAGCCCCCTTGGCAGAACGCCAAGGCCGTTTTCTAGACTTCTAAATTTGCTAAAAATTCTGAATTTGTGATATGTTGTAGCTAAGGCCATAGGCTACGACATATTTCAGATTCAGAATTTTCTAGAAGCTATAAAGGATTGCCAAGCTTCGCCAATTCGAGCGTCAATTTGAAGGGGGTGGGTGCTTCTATTACAGGAAATACGGTATGTTCAAAATTTGAAACTATTTGCTGACAGGCTAAAAAATCATTTCGGAATTTCGCATTTATAGAGGAAAAATTAGAGAAGTGGATAATGAATCCACTATGAGAGCAATTCTTAAGGGTACTTGCCAAATTTTCGATACTTTTATGAAGTTATTTCATATATTATTCATACATTTTCTTCTGGATAACTGGTTACAAGCCTGGTCATGTGTTTTATTTTCTGATCTTATTATGTGGGAGAGCCCCTGGGAATGACGTAGATTTTTCCATAATGTGTGGGTTAAATAATAAACTTAGTATCCCAAAAATATATGCCGTTAAATATTTCTCTAAGTGTACACAAAGAAAGAAACATTTGCTGCTTTAATTTTCTCGCCTGGCCATTTCGTTAATAAAGCTTACGAGAGCCAATCAGCAGAATGGTGATGAGGTGTTGGGGCCACCGAGCTGATGGGCCGGTCTTTTGTTTGTGACTAACTCAGCCGAGGAGGATTTTGAAAGGCCGGCTTCCCCAATCTTTTATGTGACAAGCACTGATCGATCTTTCGGTCTGGCCATCCTATGGGATGATGAAACGGAAAGCATTCCCAAGCCAAAGTCCGGCTTGGAAATCCAGTGATCAGACACAGAGATATAAGCAGAATATCTTCCTCTCCTATTTTTCTTTGGCCAAGCTGAGTGATCTCTGTTTGTTCTTTCGCGTATTTGACCGTTAACTTTTTATTTCTCTTGAGCTCTGCCTGAACTATTATCTTTCATCAAATCCAAAAATGTCTTCCGAAATCCCTGCCACTGTGTTCCTTTCATAACGTAAGAAGGACGAACGCATATATTCGGACGTCCAACTTTCGATCAATCGCGTTATATTTATTCATTTAGACACCACGGAATCGATTTTGGTGGATGGTGTTGTTGACTGATTTGCCTCAAGGGCCATTATTGGCTTGAAAGTAGCGGCCATTTCCTAATAGCGAACGTCTAACGCACCACTCATCTATCAGGAATTTTCCGTTAGTCTATCACATTTTTACGTGTGTCCCAGAAATGACTCTATTTACTATTTGGTTAATTATTCTTTTGATATAAATGCAGCAAATAACGTTAAATTAGCTATATAGAGTCATTTATATTCCAGGCATCAATATTTTTGCTCAAAATCGCAATCCAAACGATAGAATAGATAGAAAATTTGGCTCTGATAATCAGAATTAGAATCAGCCAAATAGAATCACCTTAGCTCGATTCCAACTATAATCTGAAAGGTCAATTAGCCAGCTGCAATAATTAAGGTTATATTTATTAAATCTTGTACAGTCGAACCTCTTTATAACGGCGTTCTCGGGACCGGGCAAAATCCCTGTTATATAGAGAGCCGTTATAAAGAGGTTCGACTGTATATCCAAGAGTCGTATATGAATTAACCGCGAGAACATGTATAAGCACTATTGCAATTCCGTAGATACCAAGCTGTTGATACTTTAAAACCCGTTAAGAAGTTACAGTCGAATCCGCTTATACCGAACCCCGCTTATAGCGACCATTCGCATATACCGACCCTTTGGGCCCAGAACGTGGGATAAATTGGAAAATACAAAGGATTTTATCCACTTATAGATCCCAAATCCGCTCATTAAGACCTTCTGAGGGGCATAATCCTCTTTAAAAAGAGCGGTATAAGCGAAGGGTCGGTATACACAACTCGGGTAAATTTGTCCAAATAGCCCAAATAGGGAAGTCAAAATCTCGCACAGAGGACCATGAGCAAAATTGCTTGGCATGCCCTAATAAGCAACTTGGCTCTTTGGTCCCCTGCGTGAGATGCCTTCCTGCGCATGATTTTGACTTCCCTATTTGGGCGATGTGGACAAATTTACCCGAGTTGTGTATACCGTCCCTTCGCTTATACCGACTCTTTGGGCTTGGTCCCGAGGGGCGGTATAAGCGGACTCGATTGTATTTCCACCACGGCATTTTTTAATATAATTCAATATATACAAAGCACCCTTTTACAAGATCGCATATCTCCGTTGGCTTTCATAAAAATTTAATTGTGTCCATAAAGACTATAAAAATTATTCTGGAAATCGTGATCATCATCAATAATTTTACAGCTTTAGTTATTTATTTTTACCTGACTGGTACAAGCAAATATTCCAACAAGCAACATGGCCGACGACGAAGCCGTGGAGGTGATGACAGACGCGGATTTCGAGCGTGCATTAGATGCACTTCGGGAGGAAGGCAGCGAGGAAGTTGGGGATTTGCTCAGTCAGTTCCATTATTCATTCATATTCAAGTTTTTATTAAACTATGCAATTGTAGAGGTAATGAACGAGAACAGAATAATCAGCTGGGAAGAGGCAGAAAGGATACTGGGCGAGACGAATAATGAGCCAGTCAAATCGAGCTTGCCAGCACAGGTGTGTCAGAAATGTGTTTAGTGCATATTATTCAGCAAAAACAGCCCAATATTTACTGATGTATATGTTACGTACAAAGCTGGAAATCCATCAAATCAATTTCCAGCTTTGTAAGCAACAAATATATGCAGAGTAAGGTGTATTGGTTATGGAGAATAATTGAAATTGTAAAATCACCTTCATCTCATTCAGCTGTTACATTAGAGATCCGATACAAATAAGATTGTTTCAGACACGCCCTACAGAACCAGACAACGATACCGATGTGGATCAGAGCATTCAGCGTCTTTTACGCAACGACCCAAAGCTGGTGGAGATCAATCTAAACAACATGAAGGTACTTTTTAGGCATTTAAAGTGATATGTAAAAATTTTATTGATTTTTAGCGCACTCCCATTCCACAAGTGAAACGGCTAATTATGGCACTGCAGGACAATACTTATCTCGAGAAGTTGAGTCTGGCCAATATGGGATTGTACGACATGGATATCGCGGTAAGTACATTGGTTCAAAAGAATTTCGAGTTTGCCTAAAATTGCTCGCCAAACATTCTTCCAGTAAATCGACCATAACCTATACTGTAATAACTCCTCTATGCTATGTATGATGGACTTATTTTACCCCATATAAGTATACCGTATTTCACACAGTCGTAATTTTAACCTAACAAAAAAAGGTCGATGTGATTGCAAAAAAAGTTATGGCGGTCATGGTGGGGAAATTCGGCTAATTCAAAGGAAGGCTTTGCAGAAGCTATGCAGAAATTTATTGCAGACCGATCCGCTTGGGACTACCGATTATTTTAAATTTTTAGAAAAAAATTGAAAAGGTAGGCTTACGTTTCAGCGATGGCGTTCGTTTCTTATACCTTCTATGCGGGCAGATTCAATCATAAGTTGGAGTGCTGCCAGAGATAGAAAGAGATGAAGCGAGGCAGTGGGAAACAGTCTTGCGCTCATTCCACTGTGCTTGGTTATTTCCCACTGCCTTCGGATCGGTCTGCAATAAATTTCTGCATAGCTTCTGCAAAGCCTTCCTTTGAATTAGCCGAATTTCCCCACCATGATGGCGATTTAAATTTGGCTCATTCGCTGAGAAAAATTACGCACTTATTTTGGCGCATCTTGTAGAATGTCAATCATTTCTTATTTGAACAATTAAACTGAACATTTCAGCCTCTAATAGATGTTATGGAAAACAATGATACGTTAAGAGCGATAAATGTCGAGACTAATTATTTGAGTGGCGATTTCTTTGCAAAGCTTTTCCGAGCAGCCTTGAGGTATCAATCGCTGGAAGAAGTGAAGGCTGTCAACCAAGTAAGCCCATTTACCGAGTTCCCTATAATTAACGCCCCTGCGCCGTTTTATTTGAAAACCTTTTATGCTTTACTGCGCACACGCACAATGATCCGTTTCCCTCACTATGCGACTTGGCTAATCATTCATTCAATATAATTGATAGAAATGGTACGCAGAATATTCACTTTTACCTTTCGTTTGTTTACTTCTGCGTACCCATTCCTAACAATTGCGTTGCGTGAAACGTTGGGAAAGATGCTGAAATGATGGTAGAGAAGAGGTTTTCTAAATAAAACGCGGGCGTTAATTATAGAATAGTTGGTATATGTAAACAGTAAGTATGGCCGTTTGTATAATTTTATGGCTTTCAGGGTGTCTCTTTTTCAACAACAGCGGAAAGAGAAATAATTGATGCCATTTTCGAGAATAGAGGTCTCACAAAAATTAGCCTTAATCTCAGATTACCAGAAGGACGCCATAAAGTTGAAAAAGCGACAATTAGGAATCAGGAAATCAGTGAGTGTTCTATTATCATTTACCAAAATAGTTAATTAACATAAACATATATATGTCTCTAAGATTCTATCCCAGTATTATATTCCAAGTCATCATTCTGATGGGTTTAAATTTCCTTAGGTAGGAACTATTTCATTTATGGAATGTAAAATGTATAAGGTTTAATTTTTCAATTTTTATAAAGAAAATTGTCCAACTTCCAAGTTTAACTTTAACGTATTAATATAGTCAAAACTCGTTTATCCGTAACGATCGGTACCGGCCAAAATCATCCGGATAATTGCGTGTCATCCGGGTTTTGATTGTAATAAACAAGATCAGAGTGATGCTTGATTAAATAAAAGCATTGAATTTAAAATAAAAACATACAACTCTCCCTTTAGGAAGGATTCTGAGGCGTCAAGCAGCCGCAGCTGCAGCAGCCGAGCGTGCAAAGAATGGTCCGCCTGCTAAGCCAGCAAAGGTAATTTTTATATTTGGAACGTAATGTCGTGCGGATTTAAAACTTATGCATTTAGCCTTATATTTATAAAATATTTATATTATAATTAAAACTGAAACCAAATAATTGATACCAAATATCAATTCATATTTTGTATTTCGATCATACTTGAAAATATACCTTTTGAATCAAAAAGTATGTAAACACTTGTTAATTGTGTAGAGGTATATGTAACCTCTTTACAAATATTATAAAACACATATATAAAATCCAATTTAGAAGCCGTCGGAAAATGATGTTCCCACCACTTCCAAGAAAACAATTTCGAGACCAGCAACAAAGGATGATCCGGAAGAAGCGCCGAGGTTTTTAGCAAAGCCCGCGGGAAGTCCAACTAAACCCAAAAAGTTTGAAGATCCCGAAGAAGAGATAATATATTTGAAGAGGCCATTGGCGAAACCGTCTCCAAAAATCGCACAACTCGCCAAAGCTGCGCAGGAAAGTTCTACTTCATCGAAATATTGGCCAGACGTTTTAAGCTCGCCGACAAAGAAAGAAAACCCTTTCATTCCAAAGACTCCTACAGAAAATGACAAACCACAGGAAACACCAGTATCAAAACCCGTAAATGCTCCATCTTCGCTTACCAAATCCACAATAGATGGCAAGCCGAGCTCACCGCCTAAAACGAAGAAAATAATTAAAAAGAAAAAAGTTACTACTATAGAAGAACCTGCTGATTCCAAAGAGAAATCCGCAGTATCCACCGAAGATACAGCCCGATTGCGTCTTGTTTTTGACAGGCAAAAAGAAAATAAAACCAAAGCTGCAGTTGCAGTGGCCCCCGAAGAAGCGCCGAAATTCTTAGTAAAGGCACCGGAAAGTCCAACGAAACTGAAAAAAATGAATGAACCGGAAGAAGAACGCGACTTATCGTCTAAAACCAAAAAGCTTGGCCTAGATAAAAATCCTTCGACTACGGAAGTACCTGCTAAAAAGGAAAAAGCTGTGGAACCCTCGGATGGCAGAGATACGCCTCGACCTGTGACTGCTCCAGAAGAAAATTATGCGTTGAAGTCAAATAGATTTCTTAAAAAAGACAAATCTTTGGCAGCGGATGCGACGGAAAAATCAGAAAAGCCATCAAATGCGCCTCAACCAAATAAACTTGCGGAAAAGAAAGCAACGGAAAAGGAGGCAAATGGACCCGTAAGAACAGGGAAATCGGCCGTTACGACTGAGAAGGCGCAGACGAACCATTTGATAAGTAAAGAGAAGGCTTCTACAATAAGTGACACAACAGCGGAAAAGTCGACTGAATCCGCATCTGATATGCAAAAAGAAGATGCTTCTAAATCTGCAATAAATTCAGAAACAAACTCGCCGCCGAAGACGAAAAAAATTATCAAAAAGAAGAAAATTGTGAAGAAGTTGAAGCCAAAGGAACCGGAAAGTGCTGCTGGATCAACAGGCGAAACATTGAACGGTGATTCAAATAAATCAACACCCGCGAAATTAGATAAATTGACATCAAATGAGTCAGCAGGAAATCCGACAGAAAAAACAGAGACGTCAGAAATTACGGATATAGCTACGCTGCCGAATACAGTTCCGCCAAATCCAGCCACAAAGCCAAATGCGCTTCCTGTTACAGGAAGCACACCTAAGCATGAATCAACGACAGAGGTAGATACGGGTTTATATAGATCAAGGCCAGAAAGTGCACTTACAACGAGAACGCAGTCGATTGATGAGCCATCGTCATTGTATGCTTTGCGGAGGAAGTACCCGAATCTTGCAAGTATTGGAAGGAGCCCAACAACCAAATAATTTATGTTGAAAGTCATTTTGTACGCAATTGTTTTTCGTAGAAAGGTATCGAAATGGTTGATAGATGACAATTATTATGATAAAATGTTACGTTGATAATAAATTTGATTATCTCGCTATTTGGTATTTACTAAATACAGGAAGAAAATATAATGTTACGGTGTTTTTTATCAATTCATTTTCGCCGGATATACCAATTTTGATGTAGGCTAACATGAAATGCCGGGAGAAAAATTTTCATTAGGAAAATTATCGCGTTGATATTAAAGGAATGTGTGGGAAAGGAGAGAATTCTTGCTATAGAACGCTTGAATAGGGTAGATCTTCGATTTCTATGACAATTTCAAACAAATCTTAAAATATCCTTCAGTATCAGGTAGTGCGATTTTTTGAAAGGTGGCAAAAATTTTGCAGACATCTTTCGATTCTTTGGAACATCGTGTTGAGCCCCGGAAACATCAAGAATTATGAGTTTGGCGTTTATTTTTATGCGAATTTAATTTCACGTGAATGCCAACCGAAAGTTTTGGAATGAGTTTAAGGAAAACTGGTCACTGTCGAGAAAATTGACTAAAAGCCGGAATCCAGTGCCTGATAAAATTTAAAAATCCTGCCGTTTTTAATAGTCGTCTTTAATACTCGTTAGTATCTCCTTCATAACTAACTTGTCATCAAACTTTCATTTGTTCCATTTAACAAACACCAATTCGCTTCCATTACTTTTATACTAAAAAACAGCACTCAAATACTTTATAGGATAAAAACACTAAAAGCATTAAAAAAGAATGTCTACAAAATAAATTTTTGAGGACTCCTCTTAAAAGACAAGCCGTAAATTTGTCTAACTTTGGTTAAAAAAGAAATTACCGTATTCTGTCTGCTTTAACAAAGACAACTTATGATAGAACTCATAGTTTGTCTGCGAAATAAACAAAACCCTTTATTACAACATTGACATATTTACGCTCCATTCTTCATATTCTCCACGCTCCATATGCTTGCTGTGTGTATAAGACCTGCAAGGATACATGATAGTGCCCATTTTTCAGCATTTGAGGTCTTTTGTACAAAAACTATAAGCTGAAAGTTATACGAAAATTAGGATATGCGAAAAATTGTCAATACTCAATCTCTTTTATGAATTAGTCAGATTTCATCGTCAATACACTGACTCGGTTAGCGAAAGTTTTCTTATATCGCTCGTCCTTCTAATTTTTGTTTCAGAATTGAGTTTGAATTTCCATTCAGCTTATGCCGATTTGAGATTTTGCTGGAGCGAAATATTTAATTTTGATTCCCTTATCATCTATAAAGCATACTAGCGCTGATAAGATGTTCACATTTTTTCATTATGTTTTTCCTAAAAATAACAGTCCCATTCACTTTAGCACATCCTATCTCGATATGCAGATCTCATCCAGAAGTGGCACGACGGCGCTCAAAATAATTGGATGGAAGCCAGCGGCTCTAGATGGGGGATATGGATGGGTTGTGGTTGCTGGCGCTTTTCTGATCCACGTAATTGCCGATGGATTCGTTTACAGTTTCGGCATCATCGAAGAAGAATTAATAGAGGTAAGCTCTGAGCGTGTCATCGTTAATGATATTGTCAGGATAGAGAGCCGGTAAATTACATTTGCGAGCGTCTTTATTACAGAAATTCGGTGCATCGCACGCTCAAGCCTCAATTATTGTCTCGCTTCTAACGGGATTAACGCTCTGTGTTGGACCAGTGGCAAGTGCACTCTCTAATCGGTTTGACTGCCGTGTCCCAGTAATCGTTGGATCTGTTCTCGTTTGCGCAGGGTTGTCGCTTTAATTCACTATACCCATTTATATATTTATTTATTTAATATGCTTCATTTAGGTGTATAATTTCGTCCTTTGCTACGTCTATTGGGTACCTAATTGGGTCATGCGGAATACTTATGGGCATTGGCTGTGGCCTTATGTACTGTCCTGCACTCATTATTGTCACAATGTAATTTTTGTTTAACGTTAGAAAGCATCACTTTACTATGTGAAATATAGTTATGTAAGAAACGTTACAAAAATGTATACACAGAAGATAGATGAGGTGATATATCTTGTCTCCCATTTGTCACATTGTCTCTAATGGATGAATTCGAAATCGAAATATATTTTTTTTCCTGCTATACGGGGGCCTGAGGCTCACCCCGTGACTATCTTCGAATTTGGATGTGACTATCCCATTTGAGGTTTGTTGAGTACCGGGAAGGGAGTCTAGGACATCCCCGACACAGTTCCCGCAGGCTGTTAGGCACAGCGGAGGCCAAAGGCCCTTTTCAGTGCTCCCCTGGTTAGGCCAGTACTCATTTACGCCGACCCACCGCACATACAGTGCAGACGAGGGATGCACAGCTGAGTGGACTGCCCACATGGGCCATAGTGGGCATCGAACCCGGCCTTGCTGATTGGAAAGCCGAAGCTTAACCTACTCAGCCATACATGTGGCTGAGTAGGTTAAGCTGCTTCTTTTCTATATGAAAAGAAGCAGCAAATATTCTATACCTTTTTGCGTTCGAATTTTTAGTCTATATAGGGCATGTGGCAAAAATATTATTATTATATATTTATTATTTATTACATTTCGTAATGGACGTTAAATATTTTTGATCTGATTCAGGTACTTCGAGAAATATCGTTCCTTGGCTACAGGCATTACCGTTTGCGGGTCCGGTGTTGGCACACTCATCTTTCCGAAAATTCTCGGCCTCTTAATGGATCGGTTTGAGAAGGGTGAAGGCTGGAGGAAAATCTTTCTCTTATATTCAGGTACTTTAAATTTTTTTGCCTTAGTTTCATAACTAGTGCTTCGACTACTTTTATGTACAGTAATATGGTTTCTCATTACACCGTTTCAGTGCTTGTCCTTCTGTGCGTACCTTGTGGACTTCTCTTCAGTCCCCTAGGAAAAGAGCCAATTTACGAGAATCGCGAAGAGGAAATTGATGACAGCAGTACTTCGATGGAAAACACGAAGCTTATTTCGCACAAAAGCCACAAAGGAAGAACTGTGCCACATTTCTTGCCCACAGAAAATGCTATGGTCAGAAGTGAACCCGTTTATGCTCCCATACCTATACTTGCTCCCAAGAGTGCAGGGTATCTCAATGTCACTGATTGTTTCTACCCGGTATATTTTATTGCCAAAATAGTAAATAGATAGTTTATATTGAATATTACTTGGTTATAGAAGTCAAATTAAATTTAGATACATTTCTCTGAAACTAAACTTATTTTAGATACATTATTGAAAATCTTGAATATCCAGTCAAATCTAATATTTTCAGAGATCAATACAGAGAGAACACAAAACTGATCCAGTGAGACTGCGCACAATGACCCGTATGAACTCTACGAATCCTAAAAGAAGAGGGAGGCTTTCTCCAAATTTACCACTATGCGACATGAACGAAGAAGAAAGCGGGATGACAGCGAATAGAGCTGATTCGGAGTATACAACAAGTATTTGGAGGTGGGTTTATTTTGTTTGTACTTTAGTAACGAAAACATTGCGACAAAAACAATATGAAACAAAGAAAAAGTAATTTCTGGATTGCAGATTACTCTCGGTACTCCTCACAATTTGAGATTAGCCAAAATTTTTCAGATTATTCATAATCGATCGTTTTTTACATGAAAATAGTATAACGGTCATATCACGATGGTATAAAACTACATCAATTTTAATGCTAAACGTTTAGCTCGATCAAGAAGATGATGGATCTTTCACTGTTCTGCGAGCCAGCGTTCGTAGTTTTTACGTTTGCAAATTTTCTCATGAGCATTGGCTTTGACCCGCCAACCCTATTTATGCCGATGCATGTCACGGCAAAGAAATGGTGCCCGCTAAAGTCCAATAAAACAACCGCTGTTTCACTCTATGGTATTTTTACCACAACATAATCATCTGTATTAATGAAACATAATTTGTGTCATTTTCAGGTTTGGCAAACGTTATAGGTTTGTTTCGTTCTCTATTATTAAAACATTTATATTTTATTGCCATTGTGGCAATTATTCTGAATCCCGAGTCAATGGTAAAAATTGACCGGAGTCCGCAAAAGTTTCCACTATATAACCAAATTGCCTGCTTTTCCCAAACGATTCTAAATCAGCACATGAATTTCAGGTTCCATCGTCTACGGCGTAGTATGTGATATCAAGTTTCCATGCAGCTGGGGCAAGGACTGTGCGCGCAACCGACTATGGATTTGCATTGTCAGTACGACATTATGTGGCTTAGCGTGTTGCTTTGTATATCTGATACAACGCTTCTGGCTCTTTGCCGTGTACTGCTTCTTTTTCGGCTTCACCATAACCTGCACCGTGAGCTTGCCCAATGTCATTTTGGCGGATCTGCTCGGTGTGAAGATACTTAAGATTGTGAAGTGAAAAAAACTTAAGATACTTAAGGTGTGACTCGTCTAACAAACGCTTTCGGACTTTTTCTCTTGGTGCAAGGAGTAGCAGATTTTATCGCACCTCCACTTGCAGGTTTGTCGAAAGTTAGTAGAAAGTTAATTGTAATATTATCTAGTTATACAAAATACACATGATTACTCTGATTTTGTAAACTGGTGAATGATGAACCAGAAGCAGACGATTTGCATTAGTTTTCCTCAGCCCATTCGGTGTAGTAAAGGTGTTCGAACAACTACTTGGAAAAAATATTTAAAAATCGATCAAACATTTGTTTAATCAGTTCCTTTATATTTTTGTTGAATAAGTTGTTTGACATTTCTAGTCACTTTTATTCGCTATTTTGGTCATAAATCTCATACTGGTCTCTCTATTCTTTCGTCAAAATTCCTTAGCATTTTAAAAATTTCCATGGAGTGCAGAAATAAAATTATCGTTTGCTTTTATTTTGTCATTCATAAAATGTTACTAATACGCTCTAAACTGATGTCAACACATAGTCAAGCAAATTTATTAATGTATTTTTAACGTAATTTTGTGGGTTTCAGGGAAATTATTCGACATCACGCGCAATTATGACTGGTCTTTTGCATTCAGTGGCATCAGCTTGACGGTGGGCGCCTTGCTCCTGATAACGCTCTTCTTCATCAAAAAACCATTACCCGAAGACGAATTATGTCCAGAAGAATTGGTCAGCGTGTCAAGCGTCACAAGAAGAGACTAACCGCAACATAAATATACAAGATAAACTATTCTTATGTTTTCAAATTGTTACTCTTTACTTGTTAAATGAACATTTCAAACATTCACGTAACAACTGTGCAATTGAATTTATCGTGGATATAGCCAACTTCTCCAATGGTCCCTTATTAAAAAAGTTTTAAAAGTATGCAACAAATTTGATTTCAAAAACTAAAAATACCCCAGTAGTTGTTTTTTAAAATATATCTGGAAATAATAAATCTGTTTTGGAAACAGTGGGCGGTGGTTAAAATTCGCAAAAATTTGCCTACTATCTGACTTACATCCTCGGTATACT
This sequence comes from Ditylenchus destructor, assembly GCA_022814885.1. Lineage (NCBI taxonomy): Eukaryota > Metazoa > Nematoda > Chromadorea > Rhabditida > Anguinidae > Ditylenchus > Ditylenchus destructor. Next base: position 2,239,891 of record JAKKPZ010000005.1, read on the forward strand.
CTTTTGGTGGTCTAGAATATAATACACTAGCTCCGTGGGACTCCCTACGGGAGTCTGGCTAGCTTCGGGAAGTCATTTTGAGTCTGAAAGTGTGTTATTTCGAGGAATATAATTTACTGAGATAATGGTAGTGTAATATCAGGAGATTAGAGTAGAATAATATCAGGTGCGCGAAATCCAAAAAAATCTGGGATTGTCAGGATTCGCACACCTGTAACTTTCAAGAAAGGATCCGGCTGTGTATTAGCTCATTTTGTTATTATTCGACGTATCACATGGTCGGAACTAGTGATCGGTTTACTCTCTAACCGATATTTTGACTCATTTTGCTAATTTTTCCAAATTTTTGAAACACTTTTGGAAATCTAAAGAAACGTTAACCTAGATAATTTAATGCTATTAAAGATATCATAAATTAAAAAAATTTTTTCTGACTTTAAGTGGGCAAAAAAATCATTCCCATTTTATATCGGTTGCCAGACAGTCAGAGAAAAACGACCGATATAAATTTTAAGAAGCTGTAACTTGCATATTTTCTGGATAACTAAATATCTGTAAAAAGCAAAGTTATGTGTCGGGAGAGACTCTACTATACTGCCCAAAAAAAATTCCGATTTCATGAAAAAAAGTTCAAGTATCGGTCAAGTATCGGTCAAAGTATCGGTCAAATATCGGTCGACCGATACTTGACCTTTTTTTCATGAAATCGGAATTTTTTTTGGGCAGTATAGTAGAGTCTCTCCCGACACACAACTTTGCTTTTTACAGATATTTAGTTATCCAGAAAATATGCAAGTTACAGCTTCTTAAAATTTATATCGGTCGTTTTTCTCTGACTGTCTGGCAACCGATATAAAATGGGAATGATTTTTTTGCCCACTTAAAGTCAGAAAAAATTTTTTTAATTTATGATATCTTTAATAGCATTAAATTATCTAGGTTAACGTTTCTTTAGATTTCCAAAAGTGTTTCAAAAATTTGGAAAAATTAGCAAAATGAGTCAAAATATCGGTTAGAGAGTAAACCGATCACTAGTCGGAACCATGGGAGGCTAAGAATTTTACCATTTAAAAACTGGAAAATTCTTAATTTTAAAGAGCAAAATTCAAAGATCAAAATATCACCAAATAATGTATATTTAAGTCGAGGGGAACATTTTGAGCTATCACACGCCCCGATTGGAAGGGGTAAATGTGTTTAAACGCCATGGGAGCTTGACTGCAATCGCACACTGGGAAATTATGGTAACACGTATGGACATAAAATACCTTTTCTAATATGGTGTAAACCATTCCCAGAACGTTTCAACGGAAATCCAGGAACTTTAAGGCGCAAGGAACGTCAAAAATGTCTCATACAGTATAAAATTGCTACAGTGCCTTAGAGAAGCTTTGCACATCAAGTTAAATGAATTTTGTCCAACAGCGATTGTCTTGTGAAATATTGTAAACGTGTTTACGTCAAACAACCAATCAGCGACGGAGGACGCGTGCGTGTCCAGTCATCTGGGTTGGCGCGCGCGCCTGGCCCTCCTTCGCTGATTGGCTGTTTGACGTAAACACGCCGTAGTGTTTACAACATTTCACAAGACAATCGCTGTAGGACAAAATTCATTTAACTTGATGTGCAAAGCTTCTCCAAGGCACTCTAGCAGTAATTGCTATCAGCAATTACTTTTCCCGGACCATTGTCCGTTCATGCATTTGTCTGAAAGTGCAACAGTATACATTATACCAGGGAACAGCATTTCAATCAAATGACCGAATATAGGTCTTGTAAGCCGGAGGACAATTTCGTCAAATTTATTCAAAACGGAGTTGATCGTGATCTTAACTGGGGCTTACTCACACCTTAAATTGGTAACACCGTATATTGGTATGAAGTTTCGACGATTTAATTCACAATTCCTTATGGAACCATAGGCATGGGCTTTAGGAATTTTACCGAGAATATAATTTTAGTAAAACTTGTGTTGGCAAAGTTTACTAGAATCTTTACAAAAGACTTTATTACAAAATACAGATTTATATTTTGTAAAAAATTAGTATGTTTCGAAATTATTCTTATGAGTTATGTTAAAATTCACCACGTCTCATGAATTTGGTACTAGCGCCAGAAAGAATTCAACCCATTTTCCAAAATTTTGAACAAATTCTATGTTAGTGTACATCAGTGTTTCAATACATACGACAAGCAAAGTAATGACTCCGAATTTCAACGCTTTTGTAGAACGATTTAAAGTGGTAAACCACTAAGTGGTGACACAACAGCAAAAATTAGAGGCAAACGATAGCACGTCATAAGAAGTTATAGAGAGGAGGGAATGAAATTTTCGTTTCAAATTTAATCATTTTTCTACAAAGCTTCCAAACAAAGAATGCGGCGAGGTACATACAACGAAGAATAATCGTTTGTGAACCAAAAATGTTTAGCTAAAAAGAGTATACGATCCTTATCTCTTACAATGTGTTTCGTTATAATGTTTCGCATGCACTCCGAAAATGGTACTTTACTAAAAAGCCAGTGTCCGTCAGTGCGTCCACTGACGTTTAGGCGCTTTTTAGGCGGTTTTCGACCCAGATAATGTGACCCTTAAAGTAATTACCCCCGTAAATCCGCAAAAATCGACTCAGATTTAGGGTCAACATTGGTCGAACAGGTCGAAACGGGGGTCGAAGGGGTCGAAAATGGCATGGGGCGACGGGGGAGTCTACGGCTGGGCCAGGTTTTCACACAAAGGGACGGACGCCGCGATAGCGGCGGCGCGCACCGCTAGTGTAATACTAAAAATTGGTGGAGCTTTTTAACCTGAAAGCGTGACTCAATTTTAAGCAATGGAACTCTTGTTTTGAATTGTGATCGAACATTATTTTTTATTCATTTGTCATTGGTTTTCCATAGTTAAATGTGAAAAGTGGTTTTAAATTTATTATACATGTAATCTTTTGCATAAAAATTACAACGACTTTTTGAACCACATTTAGCCCTACCTTGAAAGGGATTCTGGACGCTCCTCTAAAACAATTCCAAACGGGATACTTAATTTTAGTAATCTTATAATTGTGTGCTCTCATTATTAGTGACTATTAGGAAAGTTGGAATTTTTTAATGGGAAATGAAATCACTTATGGTAGATACTTCTTTACCAGCATGACCATCACCATCTTGGCTAATGTACCTAAATTAGTTATTGTCAATCATTTAGAGAATGTCTACACCTGATGATTCTAGCAGCAGCGGAGAACCTGAATCGAGTATTTTTTATTATTCAATCGTAATTTTGTAAATATTAAACGCTAAATTTAGAACGATCAAATTTTCCGAGAATGTTGAATTGATAGACGCGGCAAAAGAGTACACGTCTGCAGTTCCGACACCTGGAACTGCAGTTCCGACACCTGGAAGTGCAGTTCCGACACCTGGAAGTGCAGTTCCGTCAGCTGAAAGTGCAGTTCCGGCACCTGCCTGTGCTGTTCAGTCACCCGGCGCTGTAAACACTCAGGTAATTTTTAATTTGTTTTTGTAAATCGGTTTTCTATAGATTTAGTTTATTAGTTTGTCCATTAGTAGAAGTTAATTCTTAGCATTTATGTTTTGCAAACCAACTCAACCACAAGTTGACTTAGGATCTGATACATAAAACTCAGTATCGCAAAGATAGAAGATCAGGGCTCATTCTTGTTTATTTTTTAGCAGTTGTAATAATTATTCATATTTGATTCACCCGCTAAATATGTCATAGTGTTGCATCTTTTAATGAAAGGTTGCTGATATGTCACAGTGTTTTTGTCGCCCCGTTATTCTAAGTACAAATCTGGATCATCCGTCCTGCTATTTTCAAATAATTATCCCAAAATGCTCCCTAATGAAACATACATGGAAATAGTCCGATTTTGCCTATCCTCTCAGCATTCCATGCTCCTGACATTATCTCATCCGATGTCGGCGATTACAAAGATTCATCTCAAAACATGGTCAGAATCAGTGTTGCAACGCCTCCGCCTCCGGATGCTGGGAGGCGCCTCCGGGGGTGTCCGGAGCAGGGCTGGGAACTTTGATCGCGGGTCCGATCCGATCCGATCCGGAGCCCAAAAAACCCGATATTTCCGATCCGATCCAAAATTTTTTCCCAAAAATGGCTATTTTTCTAAATTTTCCCAAATCATCTAAGTTTGCTGTTTATGCCCAAAAATGGGTCAAATTTGCAGGTTTTTACTCAATTTTGCTAAATTAAGAAAAAATTTGGAAATAATACTTTTTCACACGAAATTTTTCTCGGTAGCGACAAATTTTGCAGTTTTCGGTATTTCTGACTAAAATCAGTACTTTTTAGTGGAGAAATAACGAAAAAATAAGATATGGAATCCAAATAGCGCCGTAAGCGAAAATTTTCTAATTTTGGAATGGTGTTTCATTAAAAATTTCTAAAATTTTTCCCGGCCGTGCCCCATCGGGCAAGGCCGGCGGGATTTAAAATTTGAATCCGCGGCCGAGTGCATTCTTAGGGGTGCTTGGATCGGATCGGAAATGGCCAAAAAAACCGATCCTAATCCCAAAAAACCCGATATTTTCGATCCGATCTCCCATCCCTGGTTTATACCCGTTATTACTATCTTTATTGTGCTGACTAGTGTATTATAGAACGCTGTCCTGAATAAATTCACTAAGGAAGATGTTCAACATGTTCAAATCTCAGAGGGATTATTCGATTTGCCCGAAGGGGATATCATTCAAATAAAGCGCCGATGGGATGAGCTGAAAAAGAACTAAATGTAACTGAGCTCAGTTTTGTTTAGCTTTCTCAATAATCAAAGTCTGCCATATCCTCATGATTGTGCTTTAACTTTTCAACAACATGCCATACAAATACTGCACTTTTATTGTATATACAACTTTATTGTTTTATTTGAATAAACCCATCCATCATTACATTTACCTTTCACTAGCGCGCTAACGCGCGCTAGCGCGCGGGGAGTCTATATCAGTATGCCTTTTCTGTTCTAACTTCAGTCTGAATTTGGCTCAGTCTGTGTTTAGCTCAGTCTAAGTTTGGCTCACTCTAAGTTTGGCTCACTCTAAGTTTAGCTCAGTCTAAGTTTGGCTCACTAATTTATGATAAAAATGGTGTAGCATGTTCAAATGTTGACAAAATACTGGTTTTTGACAACTTCTAGAAATATCCCAAAATATTATTATGCCAAATAAATAATCTTTGTAGGTAATTTTAACAGATTTGTCTTGCGTGTATTACTCATTTCTTTTAAAGTACTCTCAGAAATAACTTAAAATATTGTCAAGTGTAAAAATAACTTGTTTAACTTTTTATTCGGGCTTCACGATTGTTTGGATGTAACAAATTTCAATTACAATAGTAGATCTTAGGAATGTAAAAAATAAGAACGTGTATTTAATTGAAAGAATTGGGTATAGTTGTCTTTTAAATAGCACATAAATCACAAAGGATGAGCAATTCGAGCTATCATTATAAAAATTATAAAATATTACAAAATACGATCTTGCATTACAAACAAACGGATAGTGATTATAGTCGTTAGATAATTTGAAAACGCTATTTCCAGATAAATCTTTGCTTTGAGAATCTAAGCCTATTCTATACTAGAAACGCGGTTTCGGCAGTGGCATTGTGGACTGATCGGGCTGTGGACTGGTCGATACACTGGAGGATGACGAGGAACAAGACTCCTCGCATATTGAGGCGAAAAGCGAGCGACGGCTTTGGAATATCAGAGAGGATTCACAGATAATCTCGTGCACGGGATGTCCGAAAGACTGCGAAGACGGTGACTGCATTGTGAGACGGGACAAACGCTGTTGTAGGGGAGGCAATTGTTTGGCGGAGGATCCGGCAGCTGATGCCGATGTGGATGAGACTGGAGAGTCGGAAAGCACGAGGTATCCGGAGGACTGGACGCTATCTGAAATGGAAATAATCACTTTAGCACAGCCTTTTTTATATTAGAATATTCATCAATAATTGCGATTTTTTAGTTTTTCTACAAGAGGTCAGCGGGATCGGTATTGTACAGTATTTACAACCTCGAAATCCCGCAAACAGGTCCATGAATTTACTGGATCCAAATATTAACATGTTTCCAACCATAGTATTTCAGAGTGTTTTAATATCCCGTGATAACAAAAATATTTATTCCTTGACAGTTAATGGGACATCCAGGAATATACATGCTTTTGTCGAAATATGGTAAAAATATATTTTTACGAAATTTGATTTTACATTAAATTCTAGCCTAGAGTCATATTTTACTTTGTACACAAAACAGTTAAGTATAATTTCTATAAATTCTAAGTAGTCTCAATTTCAATTACCTTGTTCCAAGTTAAGAATTCCTGATGAACATGGCGTAAGGCTATCGTCCCAATCAGAAGATAAAGAATGACTTCGGATAGCCCCAGCTCTCAGGCTCATTTGTTTACGCAATGTGGCATTTGACACTTTCCGGCCGTTGAAATAGCGCTGGGATGCACGCTGCTCTGTTCCATATACCGATCTTTTATGGTAGCGATAGAGCTTCAGGTCTGCTTGGTGATTGGCGTGGAACATGGGAATGTAGTTCCTGGGCTCGCAAAATTCCTAGAATATTTATATTTATAAAGATTTTAACAAATTTTCTATTCAGCTTCACAAATGAGTCAAAGAGTTTGGAAAAGATTAAAACCCCTGGGTTCTAATAATGCTTTAAAAATGTATAATTTTCGTCCGAATCTAACTTTGCCTAAAAACACCAAAATTCTTCCACGTGACTAAGATTCTCATTAGAATGAAAATATCAATAACTTACAATATGTTTATCATCATAGAATTGTTTGTATCCTTGGTCGAGAAGGTAGATCTCTTTGTAGTTGACAAATGGATATTGACCCTCATTCCGCGCTCGATCGAGTCGCCTTAGTTCTAGTGCCCTGAAAATTGACGAATTCATTTTTAAAATTAAATAATTAATATCCGTAAATGTAGGATAGTCATTTTTCAGAAATCTTTGAAAAGAATGTGTCAAACTAGATTATTTAATTTCCTAAAACGTGGCAAAATTCGCCGGTGCGGCTACAATCTGGACACACTAACAACGGAAACAATATAGATACCTTTGAATATTGCAACATCTAACATACAATATTTTCTAGTTCGAATAAAAATTCACTTACATGCATGGACCTCGTTTCTGAGAAAATTCACAGTAAAAGATGGGAATTTTGGCATTCATCTCAAGGAATTTTTCATCTTCTGTCGGATAGAAAACGTCTCCAATCTTGCTTGGGTCAAAAATATTAACCGCATGCTGTAAAATGTGGTAGGTAAAACCGGCAGACATTTTACAATATTTACCCGAATATGTCCGCCATTGTATTCATATGGGTAACGACAGTCCACCAAAAAGAATTTCTTTAGGAACTGTTCGCCAGTCATCGAACCCAATAATTGACAGAGTGTAGCAGCAGAAATGCTTCTGAAAGCGCCATGGGCAATTTGAGGCCGGTCCAAAGTTCGCAGGGAATAGTGCTGAAAGAGTACAGATTAATGTAACGCATGACCATAATATCTAAATTTGTACTTATACTCTTATGGCTATTACAATGAAAAAATTCTGACAAATATGGCCCTTTTGATAAACCTAAATCTCTCATTTCAGATTCAAAACCACGTTAGCTAATTAAATCATAGTCAAAAATATGAGCAATACAAATTTCGAATATCAAACAGCAGGTGCTCAAAAATAGAAAAATAGAATTACTGCCATATAACTTTTTTTGAAACACTCAATAATATGTTCTTGGGCTGTAGGAAGAAAATACCTCGAGGGGATCTGGTGAGCTTTGATTTGCAGCGTGTTCTCGACTAGCTGATGACTCAAGTAAACTGGAGGAATGGACTCTGAGAAGTGAACGAGCAGGTGCGGGAATGGTGCGCTAAAATCGAATAATTAATTGATGTGGTTGGAAAATATTTCTAAACTTTCATATATTTAGTTCATCATATTCCGATACTACTCCTTGTTCAAAATAGTGGTTCAAAATATACGGTATGTATGACTTACATCGTTTCCATGCGTAAACATAAGCTCATTGCTCGTTCGCCGCTTCTTAGCTTCATTTTCAAGAGTCAAAGTACGCTTTCTGGACGCTTTTACATGTACTATAGGGAGTTGCGCAAGGGGAGCCTTCTTAAGAGATTTTGACGATACACCGACATGTTTCCTGAATTTTGAACATTATAACTTTTAATATTATGCTTTCTCCCAACTTACGGTGTATTCGTGATGTCCTTGAACGGAAGCGGGCGCCCTTTGCTGCACACAGGGGCGGAAATCTGCCTCGAGTAAACGGGCGTTTGCTGATTCCCATTGTCGGGTTTCTTGGACAAAATGCGATTTAAACCACTGTTTTCCGAGTCAGCGCTGGCGGAGGAGCATCCTGAGCTATCCAAATACTGGAAATTATTTGTTTCAGTATTGAGCACCCAAAACGGCGTGGTGGTTGAGAAGCCAACTTTTGTAGCAAGCACAAGTTGAGTCTCAGACTCTAGAGCTGACGGTGGCGAACGCTGGAACGGCCAAGTGTCGCTTTCGTTATTAGTTGTTGGTCCGTGTTTTTCGCAGTTCTAAATTTGGAATTGGAACTAAAGCCAGGCTCGCAATTAAGAAATGATGGTTAGATTTGATATGGCGGTCTCTATTTTTCAATACTTTTTTCAAATTACTGTCTCCGCGTCATAACATCCTGTTAAAAATGTACCAAGACCATCAGTAAGTTTTAAGGCAAAGCAGTTATCCAGAGAATCCTAGTAGTATAAGTCCCTCAAACTAGACAGCTATTACAACTCACTTAAATACATTTGGGCGTTTCAAAGAATTAGTTAATCTTACCTCTACTAAAGAACTAAAATCTGTGGGCGTCGTAGGCGCAGTTCCATGAAAAGTCTCATCCGCGTCTCGACTGCCGCCAAAGCCTGAATCCCGCGAGTCACCAAAATCCATAGTAGCCGTTGTCTTAGAATAGGAACGTGATCGAATATAAGTGTTTGAGTGGTCCTCCCAGTCCATTCTGCTCGGCTTTTCGCTTGTTATGTCCAAATCTGAAAATACAGTTATTTTTCGCTTAACACATTGAAACATATTATTTGAATAAATCTCATTTGTAGCTATGTTGGTTTTTATTTGACCAATGTCTATGGCTTCGGTGAAAGCTAAACTGACAGTTCTTTTATTTAAGGGAATTGCGATGGGAGAAAATCAACACAAGCAGTTGGACATTTGGGTGTGTGATTTAAAAGCTAAGGCAGCAAGTAAGACTCAAAAAGTGCAAAAGACAAAATTCAACAAGAGCAAAATGGTGAAAGAAAATGATCTTTGGGCAAAAAGGTTCTGATTTATATACAGGAATGCTCGACGAATTTTGCGACTATTTTTGAAGTCCCATAATAATTCGCACAATTTAAATGTCTCGCTTATAAGATTATCTACTAATTGACCCCAGGAACTCGGTCGGGTGGGAATAGCCTTCTGGCTGCAAAAAATCCGCCGCGATCTTGATGACATTCCCACGCATTTCTAGACATACAAACAAAACTATTTATCTCCCGTATCGTATAATAGGCGTTATTTTGTAGTCGTTTTAGAAAATTATATAACGGGACAAAAAAGCAAAGGAAATAAAAACGAATTATTTGAATGTTACTCTGAGTTCTCAGTGAAAAGCAATTTTGAGTTTCAGGAACAAAAATTTTTTACAAAAATTTTTCTGCATTTTATTACTGTCAAAAAATTTAATCCGTAGGTTGCTACTGTCCAAAATTTGTGAAAGTAAGAAAGGAATTCTTTTTTTTCAGTTCAAAATATCCTAAAGTAGAGTTTCTGGATAATCCGCCCTCAATTTCATGGACATGTGTAAAGATATTCTCATGAGAACGTGAGACATTCCCAGCGTGCGTTTGGCAGATTAACATATGACCGCGTTCCTTTGGCATTTGTCGTTCTGTGGCATGTGTTTCGCCGGTTCACCACAAGAATCGGGTATATAATCTCTCAACATGAAATCTTGAATGTCTTGTACACAAAATGCTACTAAAGAAGCGTAATGGGGAACTTTTTTAGTAATATATTTGGTATATACCGTTTTTCTAAGAGAATTAATTTCAGAATTCTAATTCTCCGCGGCAAATTGGCCCTAACGGTGCATTCAAATTTTGCATAAAAAAATTCAATGCTCACAGTGATTATTGGGTTTGCTACGTGAGAAATACCCACTTGGGGACTAGAATATCATGGAAGGTGCCCATCTCAGGGACAGCTTGGTTGGCCAGATAGCACCTTTCTATACTACCTGACTTTTACCACTAGTTTAGGAGATGTTATTAGAGTGGACCAAGGATATTTCGGCACACACGTACCAACTCTCCCATCGACCCAGAAACCCCAAGTGACATCTTGTCTACCACAAAATTTTATATCACGTCGACACATACAATGATGCACATTTTCATGGTTACCAGGTGAAAGGATCGGATAGATTTGTATAGATAGAATTTAGGAGAACGAAGAAAAGAAGGCGTGGATTTGTGGAGTGTGAGCGACTCAATTAATATGTCTGTAGCGGCACTGCAGCACATGTATGGGAATTCCCCTGCACAGCACTCAATGGTCGGAGAAATGCCCACAAACGAAAATTTGAATGTGGAGTATGGCTGTGAGGGTAAACCACAGACAAAGGCGCTTGGCCACAAAAGTACAGAATAGGAAATGGAGAGAGAAGATAAAGAGTGCGTTGGATCAGCGCTGTAAGTGTGGGATAGTGAGAGATATTTATCCCCAGGAAAACAAAAAATACTCAGGATACGTATCATGAAGATCGAAATTTTTAGCCCTACAAAAAATTTTTGCCCGTTTTTAATGCTTTGTGAATTCTTTCGTGAATTGGGCTACTTGTTTTTATCTTAAATTTTAGCTTAGGAACGGCATCACTTCAGGAATAAACATGATAATACAGTTATTGAGACAGCATTACCATCCTAGACGCTCAATCTTTCCTTCGATTCGGGCTCAGCATCCTAACCAACATTTACAACATTAAGCACTTGTGCGTACATAAAAAATTCGAATGGCATACAGGAAAATTGCGATTGTGAGGCTAGATTAGAAGTTGATTAGCCAGAAACGAGGGACAATTGCCTTCCACATTGCTCGGGTGAGTCTGTCATGGAAGAGGCGCCAACCGGAAGCTTTGTTGGAAAGCGGTCGCCGAAAAAGTGCAAGAGGTTATAGTGCAAAAAGTACACTCATTTGAAATATTATTCGATTTTATCTCATTGCGTATATATTGTAGAGTAACCCAAAATGAGAATGGGAATTGTAGTTACATTTATTTGATAACACCAGATAACAAGGTCACGGAAGGATAGACGAAATACTTTCAAATGTGCCGATTATTTATTTTGAATCAAAAAATATAAATGGTTTATTGCTCATAATGACGCTTGAGGCTACTTAGCAAAGGAGTTACATAAATGTTCACAACATCTATTATATAGCACCTGACCAAGGATTAATTTAGCAGTTATATTATCTTGAGTTAAGGGAGGTTGATTTTTCGTTGAGTTAAAATCGCTCTTACGTCAAGTTACTCGAAACTCGAGGTTTTGCCAATTCGAAACTCGCAAACCCGTTACGAACAAGTGAAATGTTGGTGCGAAGGTGTTCCAAAAGTAAGGGTTATATATTGATATTTCGCTGTTCTGATAAACAAAGGGATTTGTGGAAACAATTAAACGCAAAAACACTAACTCGCATCCTTAGCATGTGACGGATTTAGTATTTTCCTTAAATTTGGACTCAGAAATTCACACAGCAAAATAGAGGCATTTTGTGTCGGTTTAATATCCATCAGGCGGCGATAAAAACAATTTGCCCGAAATCCCAAACAAAATTTGGGTTTTGCACAAGATCCAAAATCCCAAATAAGCCCCAACAGTAGTAGGGAAATCGCCTAGATGACCTCGGTTGTCATTGACGGTAACGTTAAAGCAAAGTGCGAGATTTCAGGATTTACCAGTGATAGACATATTAGAAGAATGAGATTGGGAATGCACAAAAAGTTGATGGACCCACAAAGAAGTGGATTTATAAGGTCCACAGCAACTTTTATTTTCAAACTGACGTGACCCAGACCAGCGATTTAGCGGCCTCACGGAGTTATGAAAATACAACGGCCCATGAGTGTGGTCCGTACAGAAAGTAGTACTTGTTCGAAAATAGCAGTTTCTGTAAGTCTTTTGCTACCATAAAAGTATGTGATATCTGTTTTCTTTTTGGTAATTCTAGGCTATGAATTTTCAGATGCTAAAATTGAATTTATGGTCATAAAATTAGAGTACTTATACACTTTTATATTAAAAGGTGCAATAAGATAGCAATAAATTAAGCTAAACATAAATATCATAACGCGTATGGGTTCTGGATTTAATTTCAACTTATATAATTTTCCCCTGTTTATTATTTCTAAGTATTATGGAGGGCCTAATTACATAATAAGATATCCGTTCATTTCTAAGCATTGGACACGGATCATCTTAGCGCCATTCATCCCCATTGGCAACATTTGACCCAAAGCGCTGCATAAAATATTCAAATATATGCATACAGGCCAAAAAGGGCACTCTTTCAAGGCAGAATCAATATATAAACACAGACGAAAGATGCAATCAAAGGGGAGGGCACAAAGGGGCCGAGGAAGGATAGTAGGGCAGTGCCTGTGGGCCTCTTAAGCATAGCTGTGGGGCCTAATTCAAATGCAGCATTTTGTCTGCGGATCTGCTTTTATCCATTATAGTCCTATAAAACGAGATGAATACTTTGAGGGTGTGAAACAGATAATTTGTTATTGCAAAAAGGTTTCCGCGCAAGCTACAGAAAACTTATAAAGGGTCTTTGACGGGCCACCCGAAATGTTCCCCAAAAGATGTAGTTTATTGGCAAAACAAAGTCCATATTTGCCGTCTGGTGGCCCTCGTGCCTTTTCTGTCGAGTCGACAGAAAAGTAAACGGATTCAAATTTTTCCTTTCCTTTTATCAATTGTGGGGCAGGCGATAATCAGAACCGGGCCTAATCCGGGACACAGCCATCACAGACCCTTCACACAGCAGACAGTTTTTGAATTTGAAAGGCGCCGCCACCCTTCCGGAAACGTCACTGCTGCGTGCGAACACACGCTGAAGTGTCCAAAATATTTGCCCATCCAGGTAAATTCAAATGAGCTCAGCAGAAGGAAAACAGTAAAGTCTGAGTGGAAAGCAATAATAGAAGGAATGACAACATAATAATAAAATGAGATGAAGAAATCGACCGCAACAAAGAGATATTTGACAGGATTGAGACAGTCAGTGGACGAAAAATTTAGCAAAATTTGTTTCAGATTTTGTAATTTGGCAACGTGAAGTGCATTTTATTACAAAAATTCGACAAAGTGCACAAATTTTGTACTCAAAAATATTTATAGAACAAAGATGCCGATTTAAATTTGCAAAAAGTTTACAAAATAGTTTGTACTATTAAATTATGAAATCGGTCTAAGCTACTGAGCGAATTCATTATCGAAACTGTATGATTTGAAAACTACTGCATTTTTTATCCTAAGTTAAGCATTTCGCTTTACTTCCTTGCACTTTGTCTCAAAATTCAACAACATGTGAATTTCTTGTAGCCAGTGTAAGAAGATTTTCGAGTTACCAGACTATGACCTACGGGAATGCGAAAAGCCCACAGCCCTTTTACGGCTTCCTTTTATTTTCTCCATCTCTTTAATCCTTTTAATTCTCGACTCAAAACTTGATTGACTGAATCGGATTAAGATTAAAATTTCATCCAGCAAAGTGACAGCAGGAACTCGTTTGGTCCATGGCCTTCTCAGACGACTTTCACTTTCTCCTCACTCACTTTCCTTACAATAGAATGTTGGGTCATTCCGGTCCATTACAACACCGCTTTGGCATCGAGAGATATCAATCTAGACGAGGAGAGCCGGGTTCTGAGTTGGAAAACCACTCATCAAATTTGTTTAAACTCAACCCAGAAATGATCATGTTGTATTGGTATTTATCGCAGAATTGCATCTCAAGTGTTTCCGTTAGGCACTTATGAAGTAATATATATTTGATACATTGTAACTTTTTGAATTGCATTGTTGAAAGGTTCAGGTCAGTTTCTGAATGGTCTTTTGTTTATGTTTTATGACTTTTGCATATTTCCAAGAATTGTGAAAAGAAAGTAAAAGGTGTTGCCAGAAGTAAAGAGCCTTGCGATTGTTAATGCTTTTACTCATTATATAATTCAAATCAAATCTATTCGGCAACTGGATCATATTACACCTTAAGGCACCTCGATATACACCTGTAGGCACCTCGATATACACCTGTAGGCACCTCGATATACACCCACATACATATCACTTGAGTTATATGGCACTTTTGCCCTGCAGCGTTCCATTTGAATTGAGCTGGGGTAAGATCTCAGGCTGGATCACCTCCAGGTTGTCTGAGAGCTGACCTCGAGTGGACAATAAAAGTCTCCTTTCTATACAAGCGTCCCCGGCACAATTGGCACAGTGAAGGTCTAAGCCTTAGACAAAACCTCAAGGTAAAAATTATGGGGAAAGATGGATTGTATGTCCTCTTCCTCGACCCGGCACCCAATAATAACAGTAGCCGATAGGAAAGGACAAGGAAAAGGTTACGCAATGAGAATGCAGGGCAAAGCCTTGCCATTATTTGAATATTTGCCGGTTTGCGGACAAAAAGAGAGGTCAGCAACTCGAGATGCATTAGGGTTGTAATGAAACTTTACAACCAGCGGTGAGGTCCATCAAGCCGTAAATGTCACCAACTTTTGACTTTGCGGTCCTCCATTATGTCATCACGGAAAGTAATTCAATGAAAACGAACGGTTTTGCTTTTTGATATACTATATGCATTCATAGCCTCTTTGAAATGTCTAAGCACCCCACATGCATACTATCATACACAAAAATGGCTTAGAGTGTCCTTATTTACTCAGAATCTTAGCTAACTCCGAATATCCGAGGCCAACAAGTCAACTTTGTTTCTCACTCCCCACATAGAGCAGTTGGAATAGTACAAATTCTAACAAAACGTTCACAGTACTTATGTCTTAAATCATAATTCTTGTTAAAACCTTGAAACAACAAGGTTTCAGAAACAACTTCTTCATGCTGATTTTATTCTAATTTTAGAATGATCATATTTCTAGGGAAATCAGGAAATGGGTGGAAAAATAAAGATTTAATATCTAACGATTTCAGGAACAGGGACGTCTAATATGAGAGAGCGCTCAAAAATACCTGATCACATTGAATGTAAATTTAGAGCTTCTAAGCCAATGAGCACTCACTAAAGCAATAGTACACGAAAATGATACAAACCTTCGTCTAGAAAGACTATTTGGCGTGAATGAGATGCGTGGAATGAAATGGGGAGCTATGGCTCATTGAAAATATTTAAGAAGGTATCCTTTGTTTTTAATTTTTGACTTATCTCATGTATGGATAAATGCAACAAGATTGATTCTGCGAAAAGCGGAATGCGCGATAAATACAGAATAAATACTGAGATAAGCCATTTTACAGTTATGTTTTTAAAAACCTATGCTATTGCTTAAGTTAACAATTCAGTATATCATTAAGGAAATTAGCTTGCAAGTTAGTTTTGAAAATTGTTCCGTAAGAAAGAAACAATTGTAAGATTGTATGTAATTATTGTATTGTAATTATTCGTCCTAACAGCATAAAAAGTTCTTTAAACCCCACCTCGTGAGTTCATCAAATAATGGCGCTGGCAATTGTCCAAGTCATGCTGAAGTATTGAATCAGACTAAAATTCTAACCAGCCGATCAAATCGAAATTGGACCACTGTTTATCGGCTCCTGAGTCACCGTCGCTTGAGGTTCGCGTAATCTGCAATAAACATATGAACCACTTGCAAAGTCAAACAAAAATGAAAGCAAATATCGCCAACAATGCGCATATGACACAACGATAGGAAAAGTGCATCGAAAATGCCGAATTTTGTTCGATACTCAAAAGGGCAGCGAAAGGTCAAGATCTCATTGTCTTATATAGGCAAAAGGCGCTCTCGAGGAAACCCTTTTCAAGGGGCCGCAGGGTAAGTAATAGGCGGAACGGTAAGAATTAAGGTAACGAGGATAAAAACGGCATTAAGGACCCTTCAGGTTTCGAATCAAATTCTCACCAACCGTGAAACAGCCATTTTATTAAACATATTTTTTGGTGTATCTATGAAATATACCAATTTACAAAAAGAAAAGCCATACGGAGCGAAAAAGTTACGAAACCACAAAATACCTTATTTGTACCACATTTACAATACCAAATACCTTTAAAATTACTTCAAGATAGTAATTTATAAAGATAGATTTAGATAATCGACTTTTTGGGAAATATTTTAAATTGTAGGTCACACAAAAACAAACCCAGCGGCAAAAAAAGCGGTGCGAAAGTGCAAAGATGATGAAAGGATAATATTCAAAAAATTGTTGTATATTTGAAAGAGTAGCTCGGATAAAAGTCGTCATCATCGCGATAGATGTTATTTATTGTCGGTGGGAAAGAAGAGATAGAGCGGAAGGAAGAAGAGGCGAAAGAAACTCCCAGCCTGGAGCTGATCAGAGATAAGGCACGCCGGTGCTACTGCCGATTTGGGGTTGCCTTTGGGCACTGATGTCTCAAAAAATTTGAATGTGGAGAGCAATGCCACGAAGGCCATCTGATAGGGAAAAACCACGGCTCAATTAATAATCGAATATTCATAATCCTTTGCATAATTCCCATTTGGAATAACATTCGGCGACAATGTGCGAGATAAAGGAATTCGGTTTAAAAAATGCTTGCATTTTAGCTCATTTTGGAATTTTTGAGGCTCAGCGTGAAAAATTCCTGCTCTAAAACAGGTAATGATCTCTGTTCGAAATCTCGGCTACTGTCTGGTTTTTGAATTAACCGACACTATAAAATAGGTAACCCAGCAGTTGGGGTCACAAGAGAGATGCCTTCACTCTCCGCAATCGCACTAAACAAATAAATGATGAGGTTCTGCGGTGGCGGTGCCGTGCCGAGGACAACGGCGGCCTCATCAGCTTGCCCGTCACCAGTTTGAGGTGGGCCAACTGCGGCTGAGATCAGCCATCATCGGGATATTAATGACGGACGGGGTCAGAGTGCCCAGAGCGAGATGGCACGGCCGGCTCTGCGGGGATTAGCCCGGGCCCACCCCGACCACCAGCGGCCCTCTCCCACTGTGGATTTTTGCCTGACAAACCCAGTAGGGAAAGCCAAGCCAAGCCCTCCTTTGTAGTTGCTATGGTCTCCAAGGGTGGCGATGGGTAATAGGTTTGTCTGTTCGTCTGAGTGACCACCACTCCCCATTATCCCTATTCTATCACTCATTTCTGTATTTTGTGTTTTTCCAATGAAAAGGAAATGGGAAAGAAGAAGGCTAGACAAAACGGTGGAGATCCCATTGCGCATGTCTGATTGTGGTTCGTGGACATTGCGATAGTAAATCAAAGAAAACGTGAATCCTAAAAAGAACAACGTGGAAATTATGACTGCCTCAAACATGTGTCGGAAGAAAATTAACTGTTAGTATCGAAGTATTCTCATGAAATACGGTGAAATACAATGTCTCAGGAAATTCTTTCGACGTCTGGAAAAATGAGATAATATTTTTTGGGAGCATGACAAAGAATGTGACAGAAATTGTGATAACAAAAGAGTATAAAATAGACCAAAATTGAAACCAACTGTCACTTGCCGATTCGTTTAAAAACTATACTATAGTTTTCAACTATTTTATAGTTTTTTCATAGATATGGACTTCACTGGCTAAACCTTAGTAACCGATAAACTCTTGACTGGTCAGACCATTTCCAGGTCTCTATAATAGTGCAATATTCAAATTCCTAATTTCTGGAAGCGCATCTTCAAACGTAAGCCCCAACAGGTGCGCCAGATGGGGAGCGCAGGATGATAAACATTATTAGTTCCAATTAAATTCAGACCTGAGCCCGAAGGGAGACAACTGTTCCTCCCTATAAGGCATGCCCTTTGGGCTCATTAGCAATTTTATATGCTGATCTAATTATCGCCGCTGGCGCCCTTCGAAATGTTTGAATGGATTTTCCGTTCAAACACTAAAAATAATCGTAAAATCAACGGATATATGGCGAGGCTTTATAAACGTTTGTAACCGTGGAAATTTTATTTAAATAGCTGGAAATATTCTAGGATGTTATGGAATTCAGCTTTTATAACTTAAATCCAGACTCTTTTTATAAGCCTAGCTTTTAAAGAGCAATTTTTCAGTAATAAAAAAAATTGGGCGAGAGAATTAACTTCCTTCTAAGGTCTAGATAAAAATGTAAGCTTTAAAATTTAACCGAAACTTGAAATAAATTTTGAACATTCTGTTCGAAGGCACCTGAGTAATAAAAATTTCGCGCTTTTTCCCCTGAGGATCTACTTTAAAGCATCAAATACATGTTCGGGTTCGTGGGAAATGTGTTGGGATTCCTCTTGATCTTTCAATTCGGACAGTTCAATACCACTACAGTATTCTTCTCCTTTCCCTTTACACAAGTCTTGATATATACAAACAGCTAAGCATCAATGTGCATGCATTCAATGTTTCTGACTTCACATATGTCTCACTCTGAATCCTCTTTGGTCCTAAATCCGGGCCTTTATAATAGCCCGGCAAACAATCGCTTTCATCACAAATCCATTGGAGGGGCTCAAGTGGGTTCTGTCTGGGTGGCGTCATCGGGTCGGGTGGGAGATGACCTCGTGCGAGGGACCTCAGCCCCAATTGGGACGCCCAATTATTCAAAAATGCCCTTACATCTCCCTTCCAGGCCATTCGCATGGGTTAATGAAGAAAAGGTCTGGGGTGGTGGTCGAGAGATCTGAAGCACCCTTTATCCCCACACCAGCTAAGCTTGGCAGGTCGTGCGCTTGGTACTGTTCACAGTAGCCAGGTATTTGAATTGACTCTGTGAGTCGAGCGAGGACAACCTGGTTGGCATTCACCCCGTTTTCTAGACACTGGGTCAGCGGCATAAAAGGAACACAAAAACGCAACAAAGGGAAAAGTATGGAGAAATGCAAAACCCGACATCCCAGAGCGACCTTTCAAAATAGTGATGGGAAGAGGAGAAATTGGATTCCCATTTCCGTTTGGACCGTGATGGGCTGTGACGCCGGGAGAAATCCCTACGGTGAAATTGAAAGTTTATGGGAAAGTTCAAAAAGTTTCCTGGATTAAGTTTTGTTAACGTTAAACATACTGTACCATATTTTGCAGCATTGTCAAGGATTTAATGTTGCAAAACCTTAATAACAGTTGAATTGGACAATTTTGTCAAAATATTGGTAATTATCATAGAGTGATACCCTAACCACACTCACAACATCCTTAGGGAATCCTTAAAATTGATACAAATAATACGTATTATTTCTGGAAAAGGTTTTTTTGTTACAACAAAGTTTATATTTCTTTTCATTTTCAAACTTTTTGTCCTCCGTTTTTTCCAAACAGTTATATAAGGATCCCATAGTTATTTGTTACGGAACAGGCGTTACCTGATCTCCCTTTATCCCACCTAAGCTGTGGATAGTGAACAAATAGCATGCAAGTAGGCGGAATCCAAGGGAGAATTCAAAAAAGGAAGGGATTATGCGCAAACAGAAGAACGCCGCCGGCCAGATTTATAGGATAATTGGGCATTGCCTCGGGCGGTGGATTAAGAAGCGCACCTTGAGCGAATTTGAAAAGTTAAGAACCCATAAGGTGTCTGAACATAAAGATATCATTGCAGGTCTTTGGGAACTGCTTTGAAATTATTTTAAAGTTATTAGATTTTACAGAGGGCATTTTGCAAACAATCAAATCATAACTTTTTGTAAACAAATGTGCAGTTTGGAATAAACGGAACTATCACGTCCTTAATACCTAAGTTAAGTGCTGCAATCTGTCAATTTTGAATGCTCAGTCATAAAGAAGATGATTAACAATTTCCGGACGGAAGCAACCTGGCCAAGGGCAAAAATTAGACTTTTGTCTTGTTATAAAATGTACGACTATATACCGGAAATAGAGTAAATGTCATTAAAGGCGCGTTTATTATCCATAATATGAGGTATTGCATTCAAATTCAAATAATACAGTATAGAAGAATAAAGCAATCCACAAATTATTACCTGTGCCTAATGTTTCATTCTCAAAAGAATGAGCATCCAAGGAAACTTTGGCTAAAGTTGACCTTGAAAGTAGAAAAGAAATGCAACACCTATTAACGGTCTCAAATCCTTGCCGTCTTCGAATTCGGCAATTAACACACAGCGTGGCGTTGGAAAGCAAAAGTGACCGACGATCTAAAATTGAGACCGAGGAACTAAAATTGGCGCTTCCTTCACAAATTGCAGGTGAAAATTGACTCTCCCAAAAATTTGCATTTAACTGGCGCGCGACAAGAAAAGAATAATGCGTTGAGCGGAGCATTCAAAAATGGGAGGGAGTTAATAAAACAAAAATTAAGGTCATGGACGAATGTGTGGAAGAAGCCATGGGTCTTGCAATCCATCATTGCCTTTGTTTGGTGTCCGAGCAAAATTGAGAGATTTGTACGGAGTTGAGTTATGAGCTCAGCATTTAACAAATATTGGACAAGCAAAAGTTGCATAATGTTTAAAAGCATTGATTACTAGCTAAATTTCTTTGATTCTTATAGTACAGAAAAGATATTTTATCATATTTCAGACTAAATACTATTTGAGATTGCAAGGTTTTAATATACCCAGTGAAAAATCGGTTTTGCACAAAAGTTTGGTTTTGCATAAAATCCGAAAGTGAAACTTTACTTTGCTAAAAACGCCAATAAATACCGAAAATGGCATTTTAAAACCAGGATTTTTCACTTTTGAGGACCCGTAATTCTTTTCTAACCAAACTTTGAACTAAAGTTTTAAACGTTTTCGTGCATGTTCTTCAATAGGATGACGGAAGTTCGAAATCTGACCCATTAGTTTGAGCGCCTCAAATGTGGTATGTTTTTTGTCCATTTAAGGGGGTTGTCACAAAAATTTAATAAATAAAGTAAAACAAGAAGGCGCTAATTTAAAAAATTTTGCTTTGATCCAACATCAATTGTTCAGATTTTTTTCGTATTGAACTTCGTAGAGACAATAGTTCTTTCTTTTTAAAAGGAATATGGAAAACTTCGACAAAGGAGTCCATAAATATGCTGTCTGTCATCGCCTTTGAAGTTTGCGATAAGCGATTAAAGCTGAGTGCGAATGGGAAATTCCATGGCTGTCTTCTTTACGCTCGCTTCCACCCCAATTCATATGCGGAACACCGGACCACAAATTAAGGCCAAGGTCTTCGTGCTAGGCGAAGATTCACCGCATTCAGATGAGGAAAAACAGTACTATTTCCAAAAACCGATCACTAACAAAAATATCGTTAGCGTACAACACTTAGCAGGAAGAAAAGATATAAACGACAGAAAAACGGCCGAGAATATCTACGGGAATATAAAACGATTATAGAGGAATTATTAACTATGGGGTGGGTCAACTATGTCCTTTTATCTAAAATTGGTCGTATTATGGACTTTGTTATTTGCTTACTTGGAAGCCGGGATGCTTGACAAATATGTTACAAATTTTGTAGCATTTTCGGGATAACACAAGCGAAAATTGTTATTTCAGATTTTTGGGAATTATGGTGCGATTAATCGAAGAACACAGAAAAAAAGAACATAGGAAAAAGGACGGCGAACACGGAAAAGTGTGTGAATAGTAATAGAGCAAGTCTGGAGAACAATATAATTTGATCTGGCAACTGTGCCAATAACGACTCTCGATAAACAATCATAGTAAAAACAGTAAACAAGTCAAAATTGACGGCTTGGCTTCCCTGGACCAAGAAATGGGAAAGGGAGAATTTGGACACATCACTGGCTCGGCTGAATAGGAGCGGTCACCTGTAAAGCTGCGGTTGTCTCGCAGAAAGTGAAGGGAAGAGCTGACCACTCGGCTGCCCCTCAGCTATATCAGACAGCCATAGGACCCTTAACGACCGAAAATTCAAATTTGCCAGCCATTCACTTTTTGTTTGTTTAGTATCTGCCGCGAAGGGAAGGAAATGATGCAGAGAAGACGTATCATTTCTGTGCATATATATTGAGAGGGCGCCGAAAAAGGAGATACAAAGTATTGTATTCCAATGCATTTACCATATTTGGTAAAGAATGTTAAGGGATTGGTGTTGGGAACCAAAAGAGATCTACAAATTGTACATTTTAATCTTTTTAAATTAAAATTACTCAATTTTGTTTTAAAAATACCAACCAATTTTGATAAACTCAACCGTCTGTGTTATATCAGAGACTGATATCAATCTTTAATAAAACGTGTGGTGTTTAACGTTGTGGTGCCGTTTAACTTCAAAAACCCGCAAGTTTCAATACTGAATTGAGTGCGAATAAAAACTCCCAAGTTGTTTCATATACTGAAAAAGTTAGAGCGAGCGTTAAAACAAATTGTCACAACACATGGCAAGTAAATATTTTTATACATAAAATAAACAAAACATAAAATTCCAACTAGAGTAAAATGGGAAAACTCATTTCTAGGGTAAATCTTTGTAGCTGCGCCTTGATTTGTCCTTGTAGTAATAGTCCGGCTCTTCTTCCCATAGACCCTATAAAGCTTGCTCTTTAATACTAAGTTAATAGCAATAAGTAACACACCATTTCGCGTTCGTCTCTCAGTTCATCTGATTTTCGGTAATTCTGGTAGTGCAACAGATGATTGATGCGTTTGCAGAGTTGATGCCAGCGATACGGAGAATTCCTCTCGAGCTTCTCTTTGTAGGTATTGCGATAATGGATCAATTTCACCACTTCAGTAGCTTTGTGATGTCCCGGAAAACCACGCAGCCATTTTGGGATGTGGTATTGCAATTGAGCTGAAAATTGTATTTATTTATTATTTGTGTAAAACCCTGACTCATTTGAAACCCACATTAAAATTCATTTGAAATTATTCATAAAGCAAATTAATAACCTTTTGTAGCACATTTTATTTCAAATTGGTAAACAAAAGATAAAATTTAGCAAATTTATTTATATTTTATATCAGAAAGTCACGTAAGAAGAAACTCATTGCATTAATTAATAATAATAATAATTAAAGTTGTGTTCTACATAGAGATAATAAAATATGAGAATGGATCTGTGAACATAAAATCTCTTACCTGGATGAAGTTTGGTTTTTCCCTCTCCTAATATGTCGATATAGTCATTTTCGCCGAATCGTGCTTGAGTTTCACTCCATGTTTCTCGCACTTTTGGCTTCGGCTGATATAGCGGCTCTTCTTTATCCGAAATCTTGGGTAGTGGGTCGATTCCTTTGCGATGGTAGCGGAAAAAATAACCCATGTCATGGTTCTAAAAGAAAGTAAACATTACCGTCTAAAAAATTAACTGGAAACAAACCTTAAACATCCGTTTCTCTCTGTCATCCACCACCCGAGGCACCTGAGATCTGTCATGGAAATGTCGGAAGGTTGCGAGGACAGCGCTGCATGCTGGATGGCATTGTAACAATTTTGACTAAAACGTTGAAAAATTTTGAGCCAGAAAAAATATAAATTTCATATGTTTTTACCGAGTTAGTTGACAAGACTATATTCATTTGGCGCAAGCGTAGAACAAATCCGTTGTCAAAAAGAGAATGGATTTAGAAAGGTGGATTTCCGTCAATATTCAAGGTTTAAAATTACTTGGCGACTGGAGGTTTATTACGGTATTCCACTCAAGACACAATTTGATTTAAAGCCCTTTTGTTCCATTTTCTTTGAAAAAAATTCATCACTGCGAGATAAATTAACTAAAAACAAAATTTGACCCGAATTAAACCAGTGTCTGAAAAAATTAAAACCAGTGCTACTAAAATTTGAATTTGCCAATTAAATTTTCGATTTATGTTGAGCTGATCTTTGATCCCTTATCTTTAAATGATCATAGTCTTCCAAATTTTCGAAATCTTTTAGGAAATGTGAAATCCTATTTTTTTTATTTTTGCTTAATTGCCGTACCTGAAGCTCTTCTTTTCAGAAAAGTTTCCTTAAAGGCTCCATAAAGTCGCTTTTGTGCAAGTAAAAGTTTCCCCTTTTCTTCAGCTCAGCATTGTCAAACTTTGCGGAAATGTATACAGTCCAGCCTCTTTATAACGCGGGTCTCGGCAGAAATCAAAATCCGCGTTATATAGAAAGGCATTTCTATACATTTTAGCCCCTTGGGACCAAATTTCACCCGCATTATAAAGAGCCTCGACTGTATAAGAATAGTCCATATACAATTTCTTCCTATACTTTAGGTACCATCGAGATGCCCAAAAAGTTCGTTGGCGAGAACAGCAAAGCCACAGTCGCTCGCGCACGCAAAGAGGCCGCCAAAACGGAGAAAATCGAGAAGGTTGAAAAAGCGAAAGAAGACGCCTACTGGGCCGATGACGACAAGCACGTACAAAGAAAGCAGCAACGGAAAGCGGAGCAGGAAGGTAAGCGCCAAGAGGTCCTGGAGAGGAAAAACGCCCTCAAGCAAGCTTATGAACAGGAAATGAACCAATTAGCAGCATCAAGCAGTGCCGGCAAAGCAAAGCCACCAGCAGCGTCGCAAAAGGTTTGTTTCTTATATAGTAACTGAAAAACATATAGTAACTACTGGTTTAGGTTACCCAAGCCGCAATCCAGGCGAAAAAGGAGGCAGAAGAGAAGCAAAGGATGGAAGAGCAAAAACAAAAGGAACTTGAAGCGAAGAAAATCGAAGTACCCATTGAGGATATTGAAGTGAATATCAATCGAGTGAATCTGGATTCGAACGTGGCTGAAACGGTACGTTTTTTAGGAGTTGACTTCTCGTAATTTGGATTTCATATGTCGAGGAATCTAAGAATGTACTGTTAGAAGTTAATAGCAAGGAGAGTAGGAAAAATATTCTAATTAGTGCAAAAGAACAAAAATGACTAGATTTAATCATGTCTTCTATTTTGCGTTTACTTATAAGTTACAATGCAAAAATTGGGTTGGATCCCCTACCACCGGGCCATTTGTCTTCTTTTTGCGGAAAAGGATCTTCTTATTGAAGTTTTGAGCATACTGTGCTCCTCGCGCTCTCGGCTGACATAAATCCTGGATGAATTTTTTGAATTAGAATAAACATGATTGATATTTTAGATTTTTTGTTATGTTAAAAGCGAGCGTGTAGCATGTAAAAATTTCATTTTTGTGAATTTAATTAAGGCGACAGTCTACTTTGACAATTAATCCTCACAGGCTTTCCTCACATTTTAAAAGATTGATCACGTTAATGTATTTGATTATCAAACCAAATTAAATAGCATTATTTGATATGCCAGCTACAAGTTAATATACAGAAATGTTTTATATCATTGAGATGTGATGTACCCCGAGGGTTCATTGTTTCTATCTTATTTTCAATAAGTTTAGGTGGACGAAGCGATTACTGTCCTTTCTGGCAGCGCGGCAACGCCTACCGATCGACACCCTGAAAAGCGATTGAAAGCTGCCTATACAGCATTCGAGGATGCGCGCTTACCGCAGCTAAAGAAAGATCATCCAACCTTCCGTTTGTCTCAGCTGAAGCAACTGCTGAAGAAAGAATGGCAGAAGTCGCCCGATAATCCTCTGAACCAAAAGATAATGAACATAATAAATTAAGTGCCTTGACAATTAAATTTTTGTTCCTATTTTTTATTTGCGTTTCCATGTATAATGCGAAATGTATACATGTGATTAAAAATGCACACAGGTCAGATATATGAATCATGGATGCTGTTCTCAAAGGAAGGTGTTGCATTACTTGCGCATTCATTATATTTTGATCAGCAGAAATTTTCAGTATAGGGAAAATTTTATCAGGATTTAGAAAATTCTATTAGGAGTAAGAAACAATGGACAAAAAAGAAAATAAATAAAAACATGGAAACAAAGAGAGATTAAAATGAGAGGGGAATTGATATTGATCGTAAAACATCGCAGCTCTTAAAGACTTTAAGATAACTTTAATAGTTATGATAATTAATCATTACCTAAGGTATCTGTTGACCAAATATTGCTATCCATAGGCAACCTTTTCGGCACAGTATAATGGGGTTTGTTTATGCTTTTTCCTATGTGGGCCCCACTTGCTTGTGCACAACTACATTGTGGGGTGTTTATTTTTGGTGCGCGGGTTGATACTTGTTGAATTTTTGTCAAAGAATGAAAAGTTCGTCTGTCAAAGTAAAATACTTCACTTGTGTTCATGATATTTCCCAAACTATTTTGTAGAGAAGGGCACATGACAGCAAACAATATCCTGCTATTTGTTATGCTTTATTCCCATTTGTCTTTTGAATTAACATACTGAGACTTCCCAATGTGTATAATTGACATTCCATTCGTAGTCTTTGTTGTCTATAATAGATATCTGATAATCGTATAAAAATGAAATATCATAAACAATTTGATCGGTGGTTGGGCCATACATTTTCCTACTTCGTTCAAAGCTTTAGCCAATAATTTTAGATTTGTACACGATTTTCCTATTTTAGGCAAAACTATGGAGAAGGACAACGTTGTCGAAGTGTCAGAAAAGGTTTTCGAAATGTCGGACAAAGATAATGACGATGAGGCTAGCGATATTCAGTGTTCATATTCGGTTGTCGTTCGCACGAGCGCGAAGTCTCCGTGTACAGACTTTGGCACAGTCGTGATTCAAGTTAGTCATTTTTTATGTGTACATTTTTTTACTTCAATACTTTTTGAAGTAACCAGAAAACGTCAGGTAATTATTTAAAAGTACTTTTGCATAAAACCAGGAATACGCAAAAAATTTATATGCATATACTTAACACTGACTTTTACCTTCTAGCACATGAATCTTTCTGAAATACAAACGCTCTCGTTATTCAATCCCTAAATACTAAGCGGCGTCGTGCGGATGTGTGTAGGCAACGCTCCGTGTCCGCAATCATCCAGAAATATCCAGCATTCAGATCGGGGCGTGTGATACGTCAATCGATAGGTCTCGAAAAGTTAGGTCCGGGAAAATTGTCAGACCCGAAATTTGAATATTTGAATTCGCGCCAAAACCGAAAAACGTATTTTTAACGCTTTTGGCAGGGGAAGTGATATTTTTTATGTTCCCAATCGATTTCTGAGGCGATTCTGGACCACTTTGCTTTTTACACTTTCAGATTTGGTGCATTTTTGAAAAAAAGCCACTTTTTGGCCAAAAAAGCAGGTTTTTTGATGCAATGTGTCTACGGGTCTGATTTTTGGTACCCGGGGGTTTTCGGGTACGCTGATCACGAATCTGACGTCAGATTCGAGATTTGTTCTCACGAGGTCGGAACATCCCTACTCCCGAACAACAGCTGTTGAGGGCCGAAGGCCCGAAATAGTCTCATGCTGCTCTACTCCCGAACAACCCTTACTCCCGAACAACAGCTGTTGAGGGCCGAAGGCCCGAAATAGTCTCATGCTGCTCTACTCCCGAACAATCCTTTTTTAAACTGGAAAATAGCAAGGGCATACTGATATAGACTCCCCGCGCGCTAGCGCGCGTTAGCGAGCTAGTTTCTGATTAAGCCAGAAAAGACGTCCTTCACAAAATTTGGTAATAGACCCCTCTCCACTTTGGCCTTCGACCTTTCGTTTTTTTCTTTTTCCATATTTTTTCTATCTGCATGTGTTTTACGCAGAGGTAGACATTTTTTAAGAGACGTCCTTTCTGGACGAAGTGAGCGATTCGCAAATATTAAAGCCTCTTTTTATATTTTTATTGTACGCTTTTCAGCTAATTGACGTAGACGGAAACGAAACTGACAAGTGGCGACTCAAATATTCTATCACTCATCGTACCAAGTTTAAAGCAGGGCATGTAAGTTTTTGTCTTTAGTGTACGCAGATATGCAGGAATATGTCTGAGCTTGTCATACTTGATTTCAGAAATAATAAATAAAGTTATAATAATAAATAAGTTATGAAATTTTTAGTCTGACCTGTTTGTGTTCGCAAATACGCACGAACTCGGCGACCTCGCTCATGTCAATGTGTTCTTAATGAAGAAAAAGCAAGAAGAATATTGGGCACTCCACTCGATCAATGTGATCAAGGTAATGTATTTGTTATAATAGAACCACTGTCTCTAACATCGCTGTTTTTAATTAAAATGCCTAAATTTTTGTATCGTCTAATGATGTATGGTCTATATATGTTTTAGCATACATATGACCATAATACGTATGACCACGTGCTATACCGTTTCGGATCCCATCAAAATATCGGAGAAGGGGACGAGCCTAATAAATTCATCAATGTTCGTCTCAATGTCGAAGGTGCGCCCTACCAAGTGTTGCATGAACAAGATTTTCTCCCCGATCTCTAAGTGTGACTTGTATGTGTACAAGCTCTCTGTAATTTATATATTTTCTAACTAGGAGCATTTGTAATATAATTTGTAATTGTAAAAAATAAAATTGTTACTAACGCTTTGAAGGAATAAACCGTTCAGAATTTATGGGGCGAAAATACCAATACAACAACAAATCTTTGCTCCTTGCATATGGATACAATCGATTTCAACTTGAATTTAAATACATTCGTACTCCGTTCAAAAATAAACATGGATATTTATAGTTACTGTAAATCTTCTGAGAGCATTCTCTATGTGCTTTGTTCTTTAGTTTCGACGAGTTGTAATTGAAAAGTTTAAACTCATTTATTTAAAATCAATATTTTACACGTATAAATGGTTTCAATTAATAAATTTATAACACCGGGTAAATAAAAAAATCACCTTAGTCATAACATCCAGACATCCCGTATAAACAATATAATAAAACCGGGAGATTGAAAAAATTTTACCGGATGCTCGTTGTGTGACATTTTATCAATAGATCATGTGCTGGAAATATGCTATGAAGTGTATTATTTTTGAATAAAAAGTATTATTATCACGCTAATAGCATAAAATTTTTGAATTTGCGCCAGTTTACGTTATTAGCGTGATAATAATAATATGAGCTCATTCAAAAACTATGTCACTTTACGTAGGTTATTCTCTCTCTAGATTATTCTCTCTTCTACAAGAATTTCAAGAAGAGGGTATACAAAACGTTAGGTGACATAATTTATCGATGTCCCTATTTAGAAACGAGAGTCAATAATGAAATGTAGAAAGAGACTATGAAAAGAAACAAATATTATCTGGGTGTTATAAAATTTGGCCAAGATAATTCAGAGATAAAACATCAGGAATTTGCTAGAAATTGCCCGTCTAGCGCTTAATTAGAGAAAGACCCGTTTTTACAACATGTTAGATCATTCCGCGGCGAAACAGTTTTGACGGCTTATCCATGCTAAGGAATTTAGACTCTGCCAAGCTGCTTGTGAGGGTAGATCCAAAGCCGTTAGTGCGATTGGTGCGCTCTTTCAGCACAGGTGTACTGGGTTTCAGGATCTAAAATATCTCGTAATGTTCCGTTTGAAACTTGAACTAATGTTTCACATTAATTATTATTTACCTGGAAAGAGCACAGCAAATTCTTGTCCACGTTCATTACGGCACCCGCATTATCGAATTCACCTGTAAATAAAACTGCGTTATTTTACCTTTCCATAATAAATCGAAGATTGGTATAACCAAAAGTTCGAAAAGTTTAGGTAGTATTTTCAAAAACACTTTCGTCTCAATACCGTTATTTCAACATTACTTACCGCAATAATTTGGCGCGCTGAAAATGGTGACCAAGCCGCGCTTTCCAAAGAACTCGTAGCCGTCTTCAACAACTTGGTGACCTCTTACCTATAATTTGTTAACAGTGAGACAATTTTAAGTTAAGAAATTAGAAAATATACCACAATATCCAGGTCCATTTTCTGCAAGAACTGAGCGAGCACGTCTGGTCCAAATATATAAGACACACCGCGATCATTAGGAGCCCATCCGACAACTTTGGGATCAGGATCAGACCATAGAAGGTCACATAAAAGCCCTGAAAACGAAAATCATCATTTTACAAATGAAATATACTGAACTTTGTATTATGTTTAAGATTTTTAAATGTGTTTTCTTTCTGTATATTTGTACGGATTGTGCTCGTACAGCTTATATTATTTCAGGCGAGTGCATTTTCGTATTTGGTCTTTGAATCAAAGTTTCATGCATTATTTACACATTTCTTATACACGGAAGCCCTAAAATAACACACACATATGTCCAGAAATTTATTCTCACGAGGTGATGGTAAGCGAAGACGTATTACGCAAAAAGAAGGATCAGTTCCACAGCTGCTGCCATTAATGGACCTGAAGGATTCAATGAGCAATACGTCATTTGCGGAAAGGAAGGAGCCGGTCTTTCCCATTGTTCCTAGCACACCCTTCCCCGAGTTTGGATAATATCATATTGCGCGTGTCTGAAGCCAAAGTGCACGATTCGCTGACTCAAATTACTCAATCCCCGGCAGGTTGTCTTTGAAAGTGAGACTGTATGCTCGATCAATAGGTTTTGGTGGAGAGAAGAGAAAGATAAGCTACTTTATGGCGCGGTAGGAAATCGCAAAAAATAGCTTCCAATCACAAAGCCGAATTTGTCGGACACGGAGCACTTTCAAGTCGTACTAGTTCTCATCAAACCCATATTACATTTTGTATAATCTGTATTAAAGCATTTAATTCAGATTATAAGCTTAATTTTAATTTAGAAGCTAATGATTTTTAATTAAATATGACAGAAAAATGTGATCTTTCAAAAGATCACAGGTTTTAAAAATTATATTTTTACTTGTAAAAATTTGTACGAAATAAATATAAAATTAAATACAAATAAACAGAACATGACTGTTTGATAATTAGCCATCGATAAGTATTTTATAAATTTGAATTCAAATTACAAATACTCACCGGTCTCGTGAACCTCGACCGGCCTAACAATCCGTTTCAGCTGCTCCAAAGTCCTGAGATGAGGCGAAAGACCGCCGTGACAGCAGAAAATCTTATTTTCGATCAATGCAGCGACTGGCATACAGTTAAATACATCCTGGAAGGTTTTCCACACTTTCACGCTGAGACGAAGTTTGCCTAATATTGGGAAAAATATGATATTATCATGATTCGATCTTTAAGAACTTACATTCGTTGTAGAACCCGTAAACACGATTGAGAGCACTAACTTCGTGGTTGCCCCTCAACAAGAAGAAGTTACCCGGATATTTGATTTTATAGCACAACAGAAGAATGATAGTCTGAAATAAGTGATTATAAAGTGCGAAATAAGCAATGAATCTCTTAAAAAATACTTCCAAACTTCTTGGCCCCCTATCGACATAATCGCCCAAAAATAAGTAGTTGGACGATGGAGGGAAACCAGACATTTTGAATAGCCTCAGCAAATCGGAGTATTGTCCATGAATATCGCCTAAAATATTTTGAAACGTTATTGTAAGACAAATTACGTTGTGCTATAATAATAGAAGTACGGTATTATGTCAGGAAACCCACGACCTTCTTAGAATAGAAATTTGTAAGGGAAAATTAAAAACACACCTAAGCTGAATTTGGGGAAATTTTCCCTTAGTAACAAACCCCAAAGGTCTATTGACATCGTCCCTATTTTGAAGTTATGTTCATGAGCAAAACATCGGATTCCAAAGTCATAGATAAGTGACTAACGAATTTTATATATTTTCCGTCATGTATCTGAACTGACCTGCGATTTTCAATGGAGCATTCAATTCTAGGAGCATGGGCTGTTGCAAAAATATCTGCCGCGACAGTTGACATATCATTCGAACCTCTTGCTCAGAGACATTTAGACTAGCTGAAGTGTGACGCCACGACGGCGATGAGGTATCCGTCTAAAATGTTGCAAAGCTTGATTTTAAAATAAATCTATAGATCCAAATGCTTACCTGCGTGAGCCTACAAATGACGCCGTCCACGTCAAGTTGGCCTCCGCCATAGCCAAAGGATTTCCTCCTAGTTACCATCGAATATTAGAGGTCAGTGAGATAATTAGAGAGGCTATCTGGTAGTGATAGCAATTCTTATAGAATTCTTCCCGTAGAAACGATGTATCAAAAAGTAATGTTAGAAGCCTAAAAATAGAAGATAACGGTTATAAAAATTAGCTGATATAAGTCGATATAGCACAAATCCGAGTGAAATATATAACATATGATAACAATATGATAATAACAACATATGATATATATAACATAAATACGAGAAACAAATTAGGGCGACGCTTGAAATTATTTTTCAGTTTTTCTATAAATATAAGGACAGGATCGTAATTTCATCTCAGGTTTACTCATTGAATTATTGACAAACGACCTTCACGACCCAAGCCACGAGACAAACTTGTCTCGTAATTGAATTGATATTATTATTTTGACTTTATATTTTAATTAAGAGAAAAGCAGGAAATATAAATTCTATTTGGAAATGCATTGCCCTTTTAGGCCGTTTATGAATTTTAGAAGAATCTCGTAGGGCAGGTGAAAACATTATTCATCGGAAGCAAGGTGGAGGAAAGGGCGAATGATAGTCCCATTTGAAGGATTTCATTTACACAAGGTGTTTTTAGAAGGAAAAACGAGGCTTATGACCTGAAAACCTTGCAAGTAATTTTATGCAATAACTAGATTCGTTTTCAATTGACAAAATACATAATAAAAATAATAAAAGCATAAATGTGACCTTTTCAAGACCAAAAGTATTTAGACAATTTGTCGCATTTGAGTGTTATTTAGGAAAATTTAATACTTTACAGAAAGTTGATCCCGAGGGCAACGCTTCATGAAATGCCGCATTTTCCTGCTCGCAAAATGTTTTGCAACGTTTTTGGGAATTAACATTATCAGGAAGAGTGCAAGTATTGTTATTAAAATAACCCTGATGCGGCAAGTTTAACCATACACACCAACGCACAATGTCCTTTTGAGGTGGTAGGCGGCGGTGAACGAAACCGCAGGCAACGCCATGACGAATTCAGCAGCCAGCCAGCTAGCTGGAGCTTTGAATTAATAAAACAAAGTTATTCCAGATATGGCCTTTTGGGAACAAAAGGAAGGAAAAATCTGCGTGTATTGGCAGCGAGGGTGGGTTTCAGGAGGGACAGTAACGTGAACATTGACGTAGCCGTTCCGTCAGTTCGGATAGTAAATTGATTCCGGATCAAGGATTTTTTACTCCTAATTCTTTAAGTGCATAAACCTTTAAGGCCAAATTATGGCAGAACGCTATAGCAGAATAAGTACTAAAAACCCAGATTATTTTAGTTATTCACAAATTTGCTCTCAACACACAAAACACGCTCGTTTTTGAGGAGGTTGTGAATTTTTTAATTTTATACCACAAACCGAACATTTTAAAACTTATATTTACTCTGGTTCAAGACCGAAGAGTGCTCAGACAAAGGAAACAGCAACGGACACTAATAAGTTCATGGGACAAATATGGAAAGCATTGTTTTAGTGCTGCATCCGAAGGGATGCATAAATGAGAAGGAAGAGCAAAGAATAGACAAATTTTGGGTCTCCTTTCAGGAAAAGGAAGCGGGGGCTAGCGGTGGGTTGAAAATGAGACTCATATCCACTCAAAATATTACTCAGACAGCCGCCGCGTGATGCCAAGTATGGCCGAGTGCTTTCACAAATTGAGCTAAGGAACGGCAATTTTCATAAGAAATTAGGCAGTGTTTTGGCAGTCGCAAAAAGGACAGTGGTCAAGTGATGGGGGGGGCGGCGGTTCCATAATGCATTGACTCGCTCTATCGACAAACGGACCAGGATATGGGTATCATTTGGGCACTTCACACTAATTTGGAACAGTGACAGTGCCGGTTGCCGCCATTAGTAATTTGTATATGAATGGTCCTGGACGTATATGAACGCGGCGCAATTTTGACAGCTGTGGTCAGCGGCGGTGCCACCAAAGTTGTCAGGTGAAATTTTCTTACACCAAAACACAGAAATAAAAGCACCTGTTGGTTTAACGAAAATTAATAAATTATGAGACTGTTATTGACAAAAATGTTCATTGAAATTGAAAGGCAATAAATTTAATTCGAATATATTTTGTTTTCCCAAATAGGGAATCATGTACCAAGAATTTGGATTGGGGGCTTTACTGGGAATTTTTACGGTATCTAAGCCTGTGGGCGGGAAATATTTGGGAGATATGACATTTGTCTTGAAACTTTTTACTGCTTTGACAGTGACATCGAGATCCTTCTTGTTCAAGGAACAGCGCTTCAAAAAACCGCAATATATCTACTACTGCGAAATTAATAAAGTACTCTGGGCTGGTAAGGAGGAGGAAAAATCTTAGTGTATCTTAGAACATTACTAAAGAAACAAGAAACATTTTCGACATATTTTGAGCCAAATGAATTCTTTGCGATTTTTGGTGTTAAATTTTTTGGGAGTCTGTGCCTCGTGGCTACAAAGGACTGCCACAATGTCCCGCCTTTTTAAATGCATTAGAAACTGGTAATTGAAATTTAAAGTCTTCGTGAAGAAAAAGGTGGAATTAAAGAACACTAAACGAATTCTGATTTAATGGTGCGGAGTTGAGGTTTTGCAGAAAGGTTGCAAAGTAGGATCTGCGTCCACTCATATCAGCGTCAAGTGAGCATCGGTGCTCTCGACTGAACCCACTCGGCCCAACCTAGAATGGGAGAAGGAAGAAAATTTTAGGTTGGGATGGCGAATGCATACGTCAGGTTATGGAAAAGAAGCGCGATTTTGATGTATAATATTTTTGAGGTATGGAATAAATTATTTGTCTTAAACATATGTTTTTTAATACGATAAACAGGAAACAATACAGAGTACAAACCAAAACAAAGAAAAGATGATCTACGCTATATTTTAACAACGCTCTGACCAGAAGTCACGGTAAATGCTGAGTATGATTCATCATCAAAATATGACTCAGGACTGCTAGCGAGAGGGCTAAAAATTTGCATTTGTTTTTAATCTGTATTATTCAAAAATTCATGTTTCCAAAAGAAGTGATCACTTGAAAAATCTAAATTTCAATGTTAGGACCCTGAAAAGCCTACAATGCGCAAAAAGAATTGTGAATAGGCGTAGACCACCCAAATATAGTGCACCCAACTGTTTACGTTAGATCAAAATTTTGTTACGTAATAACTGAAATGGTCCTTTAGGACTCATGTGTGCATCGCAATTTTTCATTCCCTTAGATTTGATTGAAGGTAAAGTGAAAAATCTGTGCAACATCATGATGGGAATGTTGGCTCATTCCGTCAAAAAGAAAAATGACATCTGGCAAGGAAGAACAAAATCGATTAGCTGAGCCCCAGAAATAAACTTTGCAAAGCCGTTTAAAACATCAAAGGTCACATTTCTTTTTGTAAAATGTCAGGAAATTAATCACCGAATGCTCATTCCAGCCAAGAAAAGAAACGAGAAGTGAATGCAATCCAATAAAAATTGGGTGCACTGGCAAGATTTTTAATACTGGCAATGCACCCAATGAGACATTTAAAGAGAAAAAGGCGTGTGAACTATTAGCAAAAATACTACGAAATGCGTCACGGAATGCATTTGCGCAACATTAACTTTTGTTTCAAAAGTTGTGCAACAATTCGTAACATATTTGAGAGAATTGCACTCGAAGCATTCCAAAAAGCAATAATGTTGATTGAATCGGTGTTTTGCTTTTTCAAAACTCTATGTACTTTGTTTATGTTAAATCAAACACAATTACGCGGAATTGAACTAAACATGGAGCAAAGAGCCAAAAATTATGTTGTCTGCCACGTTTTACTTAAGAATTAACTGACTAGCACGTGCCGTTAAATTTACGTTTTCTTAAAAATATATGCATTTAGCTCTAGGGATTTCTATCTTGGCCGAGCCAACAAAAAAACAGGCTATAGACTGAAACGTCTTTGCACCAAATATAGTTTAAAACCTACATACTTGGAGTTGAACCAGAAATTGACCGGTTTATAAAATTTGGCAATCAAACTCAGTTTTTAGTTAATTAATTAATTGGCCGGAATGCCTCCGGTAAGTCCAAGCGCGAAAACTATGATGCACCCTCAGACGACAGCCACACTCACCAGCCGACTAACCTGATGCAATTTTTTAGTGACATAAAGACAGAAAGGTGAAATCTGGCGTCTACCTTCGCCTAACGAACTTATCCAACCCACCACCAACAGAGCGAACAGAAAATTTACCCAAACAGACTCTCCAGGTTGAAGGGGAAAGTTCCCCGGCGAAGGGAACATGGTCGTTCGGTCCTAGGGAGGGGCAAGGACGACGTCGCATTCCTCCGCCCAACTGCTGGCTAGAAAAAATATATAAAGATCGAAGTGAACGGCGAACCCGACAGCGTCGGCCAACACATATAATAAACATAAAACATGGGCTATGGGGCAAAAATGAAATCAGAGGCGGCAATAAAATGGAACAGGAAAAGACATCCACTCCACGCTCACACTTCGGAGGGTTTTGCCGGCAGTTAGTTTCGTAGGAACTGGGGCTGGCCAACGACGAGCACGAGTAAATTTGGCGGAAACGGAAAGATTTGGCCTTGTTTGGCATAAAAATTGAAGTTCCATTTCTGCCGCCGGGCAACGTAATGCATTGCTAGGGGAAATTTGAACCATTGCATTTCAAGATCAGCCAAGCGTGATACTTTATAATAATAAATGAGGCAGGAATTGGACAGAAATAGAAAATTGAAAGGTAGTCTAATTTTTGAACCGTAAAGAAGTTTATAATGGGACTTAGAAAATGAGTCAACAAAAAAGTGGCATGTATTCGGGATTATTCAGGCGTATTTTGGTTGGTTAAACTATGTCAAAGAAATCACGTTGGAACCAAACTAAAGCTAAGAAGTTGAAAAGCATTCATGTTTAAAGCCTAACGAGGAAGGTATCTAAAACACATCCAGAAAAATTGCTTTTGTTTCCGTGTCATTTAGACCAGAGACGATTCAGTTTGTAAAACATTGGGAAACAAAGGTTGAAAAAGCATTCACATTATCAGTCTAAAACCGCCCAATTTCGCCGTTTTCTGTTCTGATTTTCGACTCACTGCATTTCCCGTACAAAATCGACCTAAAGTTTAGATTTTCAAAATGTAAATTTTTGTCCAGATATCACATTAAATTGCGCTGAAAAATTTTAACGTGAAACCATAATTTTTATTCTAAAAATGAAAAAAATAATTTCCCCAATAAAATAAACCGCAAATAATTCACTATGTTTTTCTATTCAATAGGGATTTGTTGTTTTCCGATATTATTAAGCGGCCGCG
This sequence comes from Ditylenchus destructor, assembly GCA_022814885.1. Lineage (NCBI taxonomy): Eukaryota > Metazoa > Nematoda > Chromadorea > Rhabditida > Anguinidae > Ditylenchus > Ditylenchus destructor. The sequence goes on from JAKKPZ010000005.1 coordinate 2,277,384, forward strand.
CGATCACTGATTTTTTCTTTCTTGGGTTTAGGTCTTCTCTAAACCCATTACTCTTATTTGTTTGCCGAGCTGATTCCCGCCTGACTTATCAGACAACGCGCACCGAATTCCCACAGCACGCAATAATATTTATTTCCAGCGCTATTTTCGATTACAAATAAATTAAAGAAAGCAGAAGTGTTCTAAAAAGGAGCACAAAAAATTGAAAATACGTCGGAGTTCAAAATGGGAGTTACATGGCCTTTCTCGAGAGCCCATTTCTCTCGAAAATGGTCCGCTGCTGTTGAAAAGGCGTTGGAAGTATTTAGACAAAAGAAAACGGAGCCCTAAAGGAGAGCCCTCTTCCCCGAGTTTTCTGCAACGGCGGCGAAATCGGGCCAACGCTATTGTTGGAATGGGCCAAAACGCGACCGGAAAGTGTGGAAACAATGCTTGGGTGAGGTGAAGTGGTGGCGAGGGGCAAAGGTTGGAAAAGCGGAGCTTAAAACAGAAATCAGGAGGTAAGAGGATTATGTTCAAAATAAATAGAGACTGACGGCGAATCTAAAATAGGGAAATGGAATTCGACCTCCAGCCCCCCTCTCCAGGACATTTATTCTATTCACGTGTGGAGTATTTGCTTAGAGAGTGAAATTTGAGAAAACGGTAGAATGTTCGAAATTGCACCAAAATTCTTAAGAAAGTTTACAAAGGTTCACATAAGAGTCAATAAGGGATATATTATAATGAAAGATGCCCCGTTTTTAATTTCGTGGTGATACATAATATTACGGAAATTAAAAAATAGCACGACAGAATATTCGAGCACGCTATTTGAGAAAGTTCAGAGTGAAATGAAATAATGTGCAATTTAAAGATAATGGCAATGGTTAACGTTCATTGAATGAATTCAGGAAAAAATTAAAAGCTTTTGAAAAAGAACTCCTCTTTTTAAGATAAGTTCAAATTGCTGTTACAGGTTTGAATGCAGGTAAAATATTATTTTCTTTGGTGCTTTTGCACAGGTTATGTACCTGACCATGTTATTAATTATCCTGCGATTAAACGGCAAATTTGAAAACGAATCACTGTGAGTGTCATTCTAATAATTTTAGCAATGACACCTTCAGCCAATGATCACATCTTAGTGGCCGAGCTTGCAGTATATAGCTTGGAATATGGAATGAAAATTTATCGTTTCTATTATTCTTTCTTATTTTCTTCTTATTGGCACGAATGAAAAAAGAGCATTTGAACGAGAACAAGCGATCATAATTGCTTCATTTCACTCCTCAGCGTACATAAATCAGCCGAGTAAACCACAAAATACCTGAACTGCATATATTTAAACAATTAGGCTCATAATTACGATAAAAGCTTCTTTGAGATGAACGAACCCAAATTGCACCGGATGTCAGTTGAATTCATGGACGAGAATTAAATATTCAAAAGGGAGAAAGTGGGACGACGGATGGATAAAATGCTAATTAATGAGTATTTATGATAAGTGACATGCAATACACAGAAAACAAACCACAATTGCCACCCACGTGGAAAAGAGGAACAATAGGAAAACAGGAACCATTTAACCAACTGCGTTATTTTAAATGAATGTTTGCACATATTTGGGAGCCAAAAATTGAAACAAAATATAGTTAAATTTTAGAACTAAATTAGAAAGCCAAATTTGCCTTCTGTTTTTAAATTTCAATTTTGGGCCATTAAGATAAAAAATTGTGCAAAAAAGGATAATGGAAGAGAAATTTCGTACGAAAACAAGTTTCTCTTGGTAAACAAACAAAGAACCTTTAATTAGTTGAGTGAAATTGAAATTTTGCACTCTTGGCAGTTCCATTCTTGAAAATGATCAAAGTTTCGGGAATATAAAGAGAAAAATATTTACTGTTTTATAGTTCAAAACAGTAAAATTTTGGGAAAGAGAGGGAACTGCAATATTGTAACACAGGGCTTACTAACATTGTAATAACCAGAAAAGTTAATCTATTCTGTTTTTGTATTCGACTCAACCAAAAAAGATTCAATGCAGTTTTCCTACATTCAGAGGCCCGCTATTTCGTAAGGTTTGGGCAAAAATGCATAATTTTGGATGGAACACACCTCATTTTACAAACTGTCAGAGTTTTACAATCGAAAAATGGAAACTAACCTTAAGCTCGTGTATATCGAAAATTATTATAGGATAGTGACTCTTCAACGTTCTTTGAGAAAACGAATTCTTTGATTCAACAGGTTCTCTTTGGCTGTTACGGATGTGGTCGAAGGTCGGACTGAAATGATTTATTCTATAAGCTTAGAAAATTCCACACAAATAGTTCCATGAAAATCGTCCTATGCAAAATTTTCTGACGCAATTCCTGTGACAGAAGTTTTCTGGTAATAAAATTTGTTCTACTAATTTACGATCTTGAGCGAGGAATTCAGTGATAATTACGCACTTATAATTGTTCAGGTGTCGGATTGGAACTTTTGAGTGAAAGGGGAAACTGGCCATAAAATTTAGGCTAGACCCACTCCCGAGCAATTAAATCGTTCGTTCCTTTTCGTTTCTAAACTCAAAATTTTGATAAGGGAACGCTGCTACTAATTGTTATTGTTGGACTGACGATAAAAACTCCGGCTCCTAAGCAAATTTACAGCCCTAATCTTGCGCCATCTCTCAGCAGAGGGAATGTCATGGAGAAATATCATATACAACAGACTACTCATACAAGGACATTCAGTGTGACGTTGCTGATAAGTAATCAGATGCTAAGCAAAGTATGACCGCAGCACATAATAAGGACAAGAAGGAATAGTTACATACTTTTCTGCGCTAATTTTTGTTTAAAAAATTTTGGTACAAAGATATTCCACCTTGCTTGACTGTCCTTGTTAAGAAGAAGAGCATCTCTATAACTCTCTATCTCTCTAACTAACATAAGATTGTGAGTGAAAGTGCTTTGGAAATAGAATGGTATCTTTAAGCGGTCACTTTATTACACCTTCGCAAACAGCCTGGAGTGAAATCACCTTTCGAAATGTCTCTTCTCGAGACATCCATGGACTCAGCTTGATGCTAATTAGCCAATAATTGCGCACCAACCGGTTCACCAGACAATTTTTTGTGCCTAAAATTAAATCTAAAGTGATATTTATATAAAACTAAAACTCGATAGTTACGAATTTGCGGCAAACAATTAATATCCGTAAAATGAGCATTGGGTTTAGTCTCTCGGTTTAGGTCTCCGACACTTTTTGGAAAATATTTGTGTAATATTGCACCCAACGCTGAACTAATCTCTGAGCACCACAACGTCCAGAAATTTCAAATAGGTGTCCTTGAAATGCGAATGCACCCAATTCATAGCAAGTTGTGGGCGCCGCCTACGGTTTTGCATAATGCACTCGGTGTATAATAATAAGTTTAACGAGAACAAAACACTACTCAATGGGCAGGAGACGAATTCGACAATATTTCACATAATATTTACACCAAAATATTGTGAAAGTGAGTAACGTCGCGGTCGAAATGAGTCTCAGTTAAGAAAAGTGGATGGTTATTGGAATAATGAAACGCTTGTAAAGATAAAGTCTGATAATATTAGGATATATACTACCTGGATATCAAACATGAATTTATAAATTTGGGCTTCTGTTTTTGTGGAAAAATTTTGGGTTTAGCTAATTTATATAATTGTAAAGTAAAAGACACACTTTTAAGAATGCCAAAATATTTTCTAGATATCGTTTTTGGAGGCCAATTTCAATTTTGGCCAAAAATCCTTTTTCATGAAATTATGGAGCATTATATAAACGTATGTCAAATTTTATTTTGAGTTAAATGTTGGCAAATGAATAAAAGAAAGCAAAGAAATTTGTAAATTCGAGTTTAGATTTCTTAGAAACATAAATGAAAAAAAGAGAAGGTGAAAATTTTTGCCGGAACACAAAAAGTACAAGAGCTTACCACATATGTTCTTTCATTCCAGACGAACGTTAAATTAAACAATTATGGTAACTCGGAATTCATTCAAGTCATGTCACAGGAAATGAAAGCCGCAGGAAATGATGCGTCACAAAACTATCGAACACAATCAAACTTGTTGGAATTGCACAATACCGACAAAAATATAACAACTCACAGCCTGACGATTTGATGGGCCGCATGACTCACCTCTATGATTAATAGGACAGGACTGTTCTTAAGTAACCACGGGACACGGACAATTCATCAAATGGACAATTCATCACACGGGACAATTCATCACATGGGACAATTCATCACATGGGACAATTCATCATATGGGACAATTCATCACATATTGTGAAAAATGGCCAATTTTTATAAAAATTTGTGTTTTTATGCTATTTTTACCACTCTTATACACTTTTTAATTAAAAGTACGCTATTTTACCTTAAATTACCTCAATTTTTACCTAATATGTGGTTACTTATAAATTTTGGATTTTAGGCTCATATGCCATTACATTTTTCGCGCACCTTATAAGGCGCCAACAAGGATTTAGGCTTGCGGCTCGAACAACCTGGAGCCAAAGCAAGACTTAGTCTTAGGCTTAAGCTCCCGAACAACCCTTATAAGGGCTGCGCGACTTTTGGTTCAAGCCAGTCGACAGTCACTGAAAGAATGAAAATTTTTAAGGTAAAATAGCGTTATTTTAATTAAAAAGTGTAGAAAAAAGTGTAAAAAATGTATAAGAACGGTAAAAATAGCATAAAAACACAAATTTTTATAAAAATTGGCCATTTTTCACAATATGTGATGAATTGTCCCATGTGATGAATTGTCCATTTGATGAATTGTCCCATGTGATGAATTGTCCATGTGATGAATTGTCCCATGTGATGAATTGTCCCATGTGATGAATTGTCCCATGTGATGAATTGTCCCATGTGATGAATTGTCCCATGTGATGAATTGTCCCGTGTGATGAATTGTCCATTTGATGAATTGTCCCGTACCCAAAATATAACAACTCACAGCCTGACGATTTGATGGGCCGAATGACTCACCTCTATGATTAATAGGACAGGACTGTTCTTAAGTAACCATCGTCAGGGCCAAATATAATGTTCTACAGGACCAGCATTATTATTGGGAAGTTGGAATAGTGTTAGGTTTCCAGTGTTTTCCGGAAAACAGTATGCATATTCGTATTTATGCGTTTGTTTTGACTGAAGTTAATCCTATAACCGGGGAGAAATTCCTCCTACTCGGAATCTGTTTGTTGTCCAATCTATAGGATGGGTTACTTCAAAAATACGTGACACTTTGACCCCTAGACAAATATAAAATGGAATATCCGGAATAGTATTTATCTTAAATCCATGCTTGCAATTCGTGTTTTACAATCCAAGAATTTGCCCAGAGTGATAATGTAGCACTTTTGGTCAAAATCTCAATCCAGCTGAAGATGTCAAAAGCTCAAAATCCCCTTATATTTGAAAGTTGGAAAAACCCATTTTGGGGGTCTGATTTGAGCGGGGAGTTATATTTTTGTAAGGGTCTGGAGGGCAGTTATTTGAAGGTGGCAGTAAATTGAGGGGGCAGTAATTAGAGGATTTTCGGCAAATCCTTTTCTCCTTTGGCCAAAATATTTGTTCCATTTTTCCTGAAACTTCGAATTTAGCGGCACTGATTCCGTTTTTCTGTTGCAGTTATCCGAATTTTGGCAATTTCAGCCTAAGAGAATGTCTTACAATTTGAACATATTAATATTTATCGCCTAACAATTTTGTCTAAATACCTTAATTGATGATATTAGTTTATAAAAAGTAAATCACAACAAAACAACGAATGACTGTACAAAATATTTGGCCGATTATGTTGCCAAAATCATTGGAATGATCCATGAAGTGTTATTCCAAAGTGCTGGAACTGTGACGCTGGCGAATTAATGCGGACATGAATGGTGTCGAAGGTACGGGGGAACACTTTTGAGGGAACACTCTGATTATGGTGGGTTGCAAAATCGCTTTGCCGGTGCAGGGATGGCCCTAAACTGCACTGAACATGACTCACAATTGCGAAACAAAGCTTTGTTGCGGCAATAAGAACCTTCTGCATAGAGGTATAAAATTGATTTAATTAAAATGCGACCACTCGACGCGGCGAAATCGGGGACAAAGTAAGGGGAGAAGGGACAACTGAAACTGTACAAACATGAAAATAAATTAGTTTGTTGTATTGAGAAGCGTGACGCTGGCTTGACAAAACATTGTTTTCATTTCGCAACAATAACAACAAGTAAATGGAAACATGTGACTGCACACTGTTATAATAAACTTCACAACAATGTAAAATATTGTTTTAAAGTTACAATATGAAGCTATCGAAATCGAAAAATATGACATTGGCAGATGCATGGGAGTATAGAGAAAATAAGATGTACGGAAACAGTTATTTTGAACGATGCTGATGAATCATGTTTTATACTCTTAAAATCCCATATTGCAAAGTGTCTTTAATGCATTAATTATTTAATAATACGATACATTTGCTGTAAATATAATGTTGCTTTCGGATTTTGTTTATCTTAAACAATTATTTTCATAAGAATAGGCAGAAAATTATGTTTTTCTCACTCTCATATTTTTTGTATGACTGACCTTTTGTCGCTGTTTTCCAAGCAGAGCGTGTTACGGCGTCCAATTAATCTCCATTTATTTTACCTCCAAATGTCCTTCCACTGGTCTCGTCTTTGTTAAATTATTTCTCTTCGATTTTCCTGTTCGAGGAAATATAAAACAGACAAATATCCCTCCGATATCCAACAGGTGCAGTGGATTAACGGATAAAACTCGGCCGACAGATTGTTTTCGGCCAAACAACACATCGATTATTTCGCATTGCTCACGTCAATACATAAAATTTCCCTATTAGTCACTTCTACGATTTTACCCATTTTCAAACAACGCTCAAAAATTGCATTTGAATGAGTATTTCGTAGTATGTAATCGGAAATCTCATTCATATATTTGGCTAAGCTGATTTTACATTTGGTCTGAAATTTTGTATTCACTTACAATTTTTTAGATTTTTTCACAAACTTTTGAAATGGGAAATTTGACGTTGGCATTTGTTGGGATTGCGTTCGTGATCGGCTGCTCAATTGCTCCTGGAGATGCCTGCGATATTATAGTGCATGTCAAATCGCACACCAGCAAAACGTTCCAAGCTCAAGTGGTTGCTCCAAATGGGCAGAAAAGTGACAAGTAAGGATAACTTTTATAAGACTTTGAAAAGTTTACTGAATGCTTCCAATTCGATGTTCCGTTTAACACACCTTTGTTCCTGCCAGAACTCCCTTAAAAATTTGCGTCTAAAACAGATCTTAACTGTTTTTCAGCTGCATATTCAGCATTTTAGGTGGACATTATCACGAGATCGACAGCGTGAGACCTTTCAACAGAAGCAGGATAGCGAATGTGGTATCAAGGAATGGCAGATAACTGTTTTTGACTCAAATGGCAGCCAGAAAGCAACAGAGAAGGTAATTATTATTGGAACATATGTGTTGAGTAACTGACTCATGTCATAGTTTGAAGGTTAGCATTGACTAAATTTAGGTGTCATTGAACGGAATCGGCCGTGTGTTATATGAAGTGGGCGATGATCTTAAGCCAGTTCAAGTACGTTTAGTTTAGATTTGCAAAAACTAAAATTATGATTAAGGTTGAGCGCCAGGGTGCCATTTGCAACGGAAACTGCGCGCCGCTCGGCTCTGTGGCGTCGTCTTCGAGACCCGCGTCTCCAACTTCAGGCCAGAATTCTACTTCGAAAGGATAAATTTTGCTTTAACGGTGAATGCGTTAATTAATTAACACAGTTATTTATACAATTATTCACGTTTTTTGCGCTAAAAAACAAAATGTGCAGTAATTAAGCCATTTTTACATATTAAAATTAATTATTTTATATGATAAAAGTACAAATACGCTACAATGTAATATATAAACAGAAATAAAATATTTTCCGTGATGTATATCATAGTCACTACAAGAAAATGCTTTACACTGTATGACGTGAGGAATGACATATATACATACAGGTATGAGATTGCTTATGGTACACAAAAGCGAATAATAACATAGTTTATTAGTAAATGACATTTTGTTTCAACAAATTCTACAAATTAGTACAATTCTACACATTATAATTCGCTGTGTTTTATTAAAACAAATAATAATCGAGCAATCGCTTTTTTGGCTGCCAATTAAATACTTCCTTCCGCCCCGAAAATAGTTTACCGGTGTAATCGTCCATGGAATGGGGTATAAATTCAGATCCTTCGATAACCTGTAGAATATTATAATGAATTAAATTTGTCGGTTTATTATTTGAACTTAAAATAACCTTAGAATTTCCGAACACATTTTTGAACCTCGCCGAGAGTACTTTTCGTCGTCGCATATCACTGGACATCATCTGAACATGAATTTGAAATAGCAGTTCAGAAATAAAGAGCGAATCCGGGATGCGCGCTTTGTTTCGAGGAAAAGTTTTTGCGGGAAAATTTGCCCCAAAAGATTTACACGGGATTTTAGCGAAAAATCCAAGTCTTAAATGTAATTTCGGAATATTTACGACCGTTTTAAAAGAAATATTTCATACAATTTGTTTTCACATTTATGTAATGGAATAAGCTATGCTAGTGCACCCTTGATATATTTTCAATATAAATAGTATTTATTAAATTATTTATTAAATACATTCCGTAATCGGTCTGGGTTGAAATAGCTGCCTTTGGGAAGTATGTGAGGATGCTTCTCCACGCTCTCCTAATGGATAAAACGATTTAAAAAGAAAAATGATCCCAAATAAATAATCCGTACCTTTAATTATGTCTAAGGCATATTTTGAAATTAAAACCTACCGCAAGGATTGGATTTTTCGGAATATTGATCATATCAAAGCTGTAGTCGATTTCGACAGGTGACTGATGAACAGCCAGAGGGTATCTGGCCCGTATTCCTTTACCCTAAATTAATAGTTGGTCAACCACGTATTAAATTTATCGCATAATAAAATTACCTGTATGACAATTGATGACACAAAAAATACCAGAAAAATTAAACCTAAAAATATCGCCATATGCAATCAAAGCTAATTCCGAATTTATGAGTTGGCGACATTCATCAGAGCTGAGACGACCAAATACCTGCCCTTTCCTCTGTTCTAGTGCAATTTTTAGTCATATATTCCTCAGGTGTTTATATACCTCTCTGGTGAACAGACACCTTTCAGTGTAATTGGAGAGCTGTTCCATATGTTTCTGCGGTTTCTTTTAAACATCTGCACGAGGTTGACGTAAATTTCTTTTATGTTCTCTGCTTCCGGTGCAACAATTAGGTGACAATATTTTTATTTTCAAGTGGCAAAGAATAACGGTACTAGGAAATTAACAACCGCTAAAATATAACAAGACATTTAAATTTGAAATATTCAAAACATTATGAATGAGTTCGTTTTCTGTGGGATTTCGGCTTCCTCGAGCGATCTTCCGGCTCTAGCTCGAAGTCATCATGGCAGTGAGTCAGCTATAAAGGTTGTGAATGATTTAGAAATCATAGTTAAAATGGACAGTTACCAGCTCATCAGCAGTCGCTGTAAGATTGCTCTAAAATAAAATAATTAATTGATGAAAATGGCGTTAAATTTAACGACATTAAAAACATAATTTTACATTTACAAAATGTTGCATGCCACGACGGGCAGTGATGATGCTACTTTTTTTACCAAGTAAGTAAGGGCCAAAGCTTAGTTATTCTTCAGACATATTGATTACTTTTATCCCATAGACATAAAACGGCATTATTAAACTCTTTTGAGTAAAACTAAACATGTGGCTGAAATTTGTGGAGTAATAAGGGTTTGCTGTTCAGCCTGAAAAGAAATAACTATGCAAAAGCCATATTTATAATTATATCACAAGCATTTTCAGCAGGGGCGCAGCCAGGTTTTTTTTTTGGGGGGGGTACGTTTTAGTGGAAATGGCCATTTTTTGGGGGGGGTACCGGGCCAAATTTTCGGGTTTTGGGCGGGCGGGCGGGGGGGGGGGTACGGCCCCGCTTTTTTAAATTTTTTGTTTCATATAACAGTTTATTAACCAATTTTTTCAAAAATTTTTGCCTGCGGCGCTTTTTTTTCTATTTATAGATAAGACACTAATATGGGCCGAAAAAAGCGTCGCAGGCAAAAATTTTTGAAAAAATTTGCTGTCTCTTTAAAAATTGACTAAAATTTATCACTGAAATAAATTATAACATTGAAATTTTTGAATATTTATTGAAAATTGCACAAATTTTCGGCCCACATTTTGGAATAACAATGACAAACTACAAAGGGAAAGAGAAAACAGCGCCGCAGGCGAAAATTTTTTGAAATGTTAAGCTTGTTTGCGAAAAATTTCGCTTAGAAAACTTTTGTGTCCCGCTTTTCCCAAATCTTTCTTAAAATTTCCTCCCGGTGTCCCGCCTTTTTCCCATTTTTTTTTGGGGGGGGGGTACGTACCCCCGGTACCCCCCTGGCTGCGCCCCTGATTTTCAGACTACGGTTAACCACTAAGTTATTAACATTGGAAACGAAAACTAAATGGAGAATATCTTACCTTTTTCCACAATTCGAATAAATACTTCATAACATTGCGTATAATTGGCCCTTTCTTCACACCGGCGTCAATTAACATTTTACCGTGTATGGGGAAAACATCAATCTCCCAGTCGCGAATGAGTGGAATGTGCGTCTTGGAATTGATATACTTCAGAAGCTCTATACATCTTTGACGGGCAAACTCTTTAATGTCATCTGGAATTGTGGAGAGTAAAATTGAAATTATATAATCAGCATGCAACCATTTATTTTTTCTGGAACTTGCAAAATCAGGTTTTTTAATTTGCATCCGAAATTGGTCTGAAATCCGTATTACGTGCCGCTTTCAAACTTACTGTTGCCTGCAAAAATTTCGTCCAATATAAGAAGTTTGAAGAACATAATGTCGTCCTTGTGCGCAAGCGCTTGATCTCGATGTTGCACAATAAATTCGATAAGAAAACGTTCGTTGTTTGAGCATTTCATGCGACGCTGAAACTCCTGCGCTTGTGAGGCATCATTGAAGAGTGCAGATAAAACAGTGCTTGGCTCAGCATCCACTTTCTCGGTCTCAGGGTTTATGTTTGTTTCAGCGACTCTTTGGAATTCGGAAACGTTTGCATCAGCCGGCAACGCCAGGTAGGAATTCAGCCCACATTTAGTTAGCATCACTTCCATGACTGAGGCGGCAAATCGTCCAACCAATATTTTGTGAAGCTCCATCCAAAGTCTTTCCCCGCTGATGTTCTAGAAATTAATATTTGTACTTTTCAATATCATAGTATGAGAAAAAATAATTTTGTTTCTTCTATAAGAGAAACTACAGAATATTTTCAAACGCATCGCTTAATTTTTTTAGTATTTTCATAAAATCCAAAACAAACTATTTATATTCCAAGAATATTATACTGAAATTACCTTCAATCCGTCTTTGCATTTGATGATTGCTTCGATAGTCTTCTCTTCGTGTTCTGTTGGACTTTTCGCGATACGTCCAAAAAAGCGGAAATAACGCAATATTCTCAAATAATCTTCTTGAAGCCGCACTAAGTTTAGATAAAATATTTTTAATATACCATCTGTTAAGGTCTTACCCACAGGATCTCCAACAAAGGCAACCCTTCTCTTTTTTATATCTTCGATTCCATTCGTGTAATCATAGACAGTGCCATCCAGTCCTAAATTCAGAATGTAAATTGTATGCATGGATTTCGCCGTATATTGGCTTATGCTTTCTTCAATAACAGTAATTGAGAAATTAAAGCATTACCTAGAAACAAAGAATTTACAGTCAGATCTCGTCGGTAAGCGTCCTCCATCCAATCAGTCGTGAATTTCACTTCTGCGCGACGTCCATCACACACTACGTCAATCCTAAATATCTTTGAAATACAAATTTTATTATATATGTAAAATTAATAATCTTAGTTAATTTTATAAAACTCTGACTAAGGATACGGTTCCATAGAACCAGATATTGAAATTTTAAGACTTAATTTCAGCTGTATTTAGTCCATGATTTTCATAATATCGGTGATAAATAATATATTGGCACTATTATATTTTTACACCAACCTAATCAAAGTCATGGATTATATAGGTACCCAACTTATATAGGTCTTTAATACGAAAATTGGGACATGGTATACTTAGGAATTTTAATCTGGCGTAACTTAGTTGTCTGAAATTAGCTAACCTGAGTGTAGTTACTTCAAAATTCTCTTTGTCATTAATCCTGCAGGTGATTGTGCCATGTTCTTCCCCTTTTTTGTTCAGCATTCGAATAGATTCCGCTTCAAACATTTCTTTCATCTGAGTTGGCGTTGCAATCGTAGCGAAATCCACATCGGCAGGTTTGATATCCATCAATAAATCACGCACAGAGCCACCTGCTATTCTGAAAACTTGAACTCTTAATAATTGGTCATGATGAGTTTTACTATCACGAAAAGTAATATTTGTTGGAACATGAAGTATTTTGTGACGCTATCAGATGCATGACTATATTCTGATTTACCTGATTTCATGACCGCGTCGCTCGAATATATCTGCCAGTCGTTCCATTTCAGGTGTGAACAGAGCCTTGAATGCCGGGGAATCCAACTTCATGGTTCTCGGCTCGGTTAAAGATGCTTTCGTGGATATTTGCTTCAAATTTGGTGAACAAAGATTTCGGAAAGATAATAAAGAGTTGATTGCAGAAATGGTTTTTCGAGCCAAAACCATAAGCAGAATAACTGAAATTCAAAAAAATAAACGAGTAATGAATTACGTAACAATCGCCAAGGTCATGAAACGTTATAAAATACAATCGTTTGCTTCTTCATTCAACCTCAACCGTCATTCAACTCAAATGCACTACATACATTCCAATATGATGCAATCTGAAGAAAAATTCGTTTAAAGTTTGGCAGTTTCGTAATCTTTTTTAGCACTTTTTGATGCCTTCCAACCAAAAATATTTTTAGGTTCGTACCATGCAAGACCTTTCCTTCACGATAATAAATATTTCATAGCATAAGTTTATCTCCAAAAATTATTTCGGAATATCAAAATATTAAAAAATCCATCATAGGAATTTCGATTTTCGTGATTGAATCATTTAGTCTGATCAGACTAAATGATGACTAATATTTACAAGGAAACGGCAGGAATTTTTTAATCTACCATTCATTTAATCTACCATTCTTTATTTAATCTATCTACCTGGTGTTTACACCACTGAGCTTATGTTGTTTACCATAATAGTTAGCACAAATTTATTTATTCTCACTTCAGGAAAGTAAAGCAGTGGCCGATTTTCGCTCGGATCTTTAAAGAAAACATTCTAAACAACCGACGAAATAACGGCTTTTTATTAGCATTCACAGGCGATTAGGCGCAACTAAACAGATTATTAATAGCGAAATGATCGAGACCAGCGGGTAAAGTTGATATAGTTTTGAGAATAGTTCATAGGAAGTGTGGGATTAACTGAGAAAGTGCTAATTGAGATTTTCCATGGAGATATGATTCACATTTATGTACAGTTTAATTGAAACATATTCATAGAATCCTTGGGTTTAATGCCATATTGAGAGAACAAAAAGCACCATGAGAAGGAAAGAGCACGAGAACGGTTAATACTGATTCATTCGACAAGTATATAATGTTGGATAGAACTCAAGATCGAAATGCAAGCAAGTCAATGAGCAAATTAGCCAATCACACACTCAGGAAATTTGTTGAATGAAATTTTCAATTCTATGGTATGGAGATATTCCTAAAATAAAATATTTGCTTTCTTTAGTCATTTTGCTAAAAGAACTTTTATGACAAAAATTGTCAGATATTTCCTGAGCATGTCTCTTATATTAAAAACAAAAGCATTCCATTGATCGATGAAAGTTAAAGGAGCACTCTCACTTAGAAATATTTGTTTCCTGCTGTATTTACTGTGAGAAAATCTTCCGTTACGGTGGATATTTGTTACTTCCATTGAATCAATTAACTACAGAATTCATAAAAATCTGTGAGAAATATTGCGAAAATGCAAGAATTCAAAATTCTTGCAACCCAATTTGCGGAAAATGTGTGGAAGCAGTGAAATTATATTAGTGTCCATCTGGCCCTCAAACGGACAAATTATAAAGGCAGTACCAAAAATTCTGGATATCTCTTCTTAAAATTATGTAAGAGTGCTCCATTAAACAGTATATACCCTTTAAGCATATGACGTAGAGGCATGAGCATCAGCAAGTAAAAGCATTGTCGCCATTCATTAAGTTCAAAAATACATTGTACAGGGGAGGAAACAAAATGAGAAAGTAGAGAATGCAACTAAGCAAATATCTATTCATTGCGAAAAATTAGACCGAGAAGATAAAGAATCGCTTATAAGGGACGGATTTAACAATGGTCAAACATGAATAGTACCAACAAATAAACAATCAAAATGCTCATTATTAAATGTAGCAGTTCCGGCCATTATTTGCCAGAGAGAGTGGGAAGGCTTGAAACGAGCGGGAAAACGAGTGGAAACAGTCTGACGTGTGTTTGCCACTGGTGACTGATTTGGAAGTATCGGATGCGCTTCCATCGATTACCATCTATAGACACGTCGAGGAATGCTTGGTTCTTGGTACTGCTTCCGTTAGCGGCTCCACTACATACCATTCGCGACACGCCTGATACGATTCGGCTGTGTGAATTGGAGAATGCGGTCGAGGAACGCTGTTAAAATAAAAATATTACAATTTATGCATTTAAAACAATTATTAAATATTTCCGCATTTTTGGTGCAAATCATGGATTAGTGTGAATTGAGCTGTAACATCATTGAATATTGTAAATAATTTGGTAATATGTTTACAGTAGCAGTCCTAACATTTCGACAATAGCTACATTTTTTACTAGCGTAAAAAGAGTATTGAGTAAGAGTAATGGGTTTACTTTTTTGATTTTAGCAAGCAATATTTTTTCGCCATTCTGTTTAAAAGAAAAGAGTAATGTTGATTATAACTCTTACCTGCTTGGTTTTTCTTCCGAGTTTCTGCAGCACTTTGTCAGCTTTCTTTTTGTCCTTGACAAACAAGATGCACAATAAACTCGTTGTAGGCTCTCGAGCAACAGAAAGTGTTCGCACATTGGCTTTCATCGAAAACTTGGTTGTAGTGCCAGCAGATATGGTACTCGCTGGAGATTTGTGAGATCCAGCTGAAGTGTATGGGTCGCCTGACAAATGATTTGCTGAGGACGAATTTGCAGTGCAAGTCCAATATTCCACATAAAGTTCCCTACCTTCTGTGGATCTAAAATTAAAAGCATAAGTTTTAAACATAGAAAAAATTTATATTAAATCTCACTTGTGAGTCTGAGGAGACACAGGCGGCGAAAGGTTGGAAGTGATTGCAGAAAAAGTAGGAAAGGTTTGGGAATGCGAAGAAGGTAACGGATTTGCAGGCGTTGATGTACTTGGTTGAACTGTAGTATTTATCGATTCGTCCAACGAATTTTTCATATAATACAATGGAGAGCTGGTCTCATCCAAGTTACCCAAATGCAATTCAGATAGGAAAGGAATAAACATCTGAAATAGTAGTATTTTAATTGACACAGAAAACACATATTTGTTGGGTTTCTTGAAAAAAATTGATTCCCTGTTCAAGAATGACATAACCTTAAAGAATTCATTACCTGCGATCCATTCCTTTCGTCACTACAATCGCTTTCCAGTTGCAACATGACTTCGCCTATGCAAAGATTGGACGAACGCAACTGGTTTTCTGAAATTTGTTCCCCAGTAACCGAGCTAAGGCACGCATCGATTTCCTGGTAGTCTGCTGGCGGAATGGCAGCATTGGGGCCTAATGGATCAAATCCCGCTGTTATTCGCGTCAGGGCTTTCCATAGAGCTTCGGAGTAGCCACCGTCTGTGATTTGGGCCAACAATCGCCCAGTGGCGGAACTTGGAGGAACAACCTGAATGTGAATATATTATTCAACAGTTCTTGAGTATTCAACTAAAGTAACTAAAATGTGAATTTTTCATTTTAAAAACAAAGAAGTCTTATTTGAAACAAAATCGGAATTCGAAATTCTCCAAATTTTCTTAACTAAATTACAAAAATTTCCGTAAGTCAATTTAACCAAGTGATAAACTAACCATAGAAAATCGTAAATATCCCAGCCAATCCTGACATGTTTTATTTTGCAACAAATCAACATACGCCCGAAGCACATGGGACACTAGACGATCACCTCCTAGCAATCCCAGTCGGGTTGCTGGGGGAGAAGCTGAGTTGGAGTTGCAGCTGAAACAGATGGTTGATTTTATTTTTTGTTTATTAAAGCTTACAATTTCTGGATCCGACCAACTATCGTTTGCATTACCGCGCGAACATCTCCTTGCGACGGACAATCGAACAAACGCACATTTGTGAAATTGTTTAAGTCAAGCCTGGATAGCCATGGCAGGTCGGAACTGGAACAAATCCACATATTTAAAGGCACGACGAATGAAGATGATGAAATCATTTGTCCTTCACTTTGTGATATCTGCAACAGAACGATTGTTAGCATTTTAGACTAAAAAATAATTTTACTGATGGTATAATAGAGATCTTTCGAATTGATTGGTTACAAAAATATTTTCCGAGGAACTATAATCTCCACTTACCAAATCTAGCAATACGACATTGCTATCCTTTTTGGCTGCGCGACTACCAGTTGCACTCGATTGTCTTGTGCTACTCTCTGCCTGCCCAGTAGCATACATAATAGAGTTTGCGGTGGAAGAATGCTTCATCAGCCTTTCTCTGGCAGAGAGCGGGATACCATCCTTTTGATGAGGCCCCTCAATAGCATTACCAAAATCATAGGGATGAGACCCGCTTCCTTCGGGTATTTGTTGAATCCAGAATCCGGATTCTTTGAGATTGTCCTCCGAACTCATTTCTTGCTCCTCTGATTCAGGCATGCTATCAACGTCAGATGGCACCTGGAATTAGATTGTTTGAATCACCAAACAACTGTCCATTAAACAACTATCCATTATTGTATCAGTAAATATTTGGTGTTAGTAAAAACAATTGATTCTTGACTTACTTGATCCTCGATTGCAGGTAGAATATCTGTCTTTGAACCGAAGAAAGGCCGAAGCCCAGGTCGAGGATTGCTGACTATGCTCATCTAAAACATTAAATAATATAAGGCTTTCGACGACTTGTCAACTATAATACCTTATCCGGCTCAAGCTCCGGCCCGGAATCAGAAATATTCTCTAACTCTTCGAATATTTCTTGTAATTCTTCTTCAGTTGGTGGCATAACACGAGATGAAGACGTTGATCCAGCTGCTGCGGTCTAAAAGCAAACGATTCAATGATTGACAATTTTTTTGAGATGCTCAATGGCATTTGTGCGCCA
This sequence comes from Ditylenchus destructor, assembly GCA_022814885.1. NCBI lineage: Eukaryota > Metazoa > Nematoda > Chromadorea > Rhabditida > Anguinidae > Ditylenchus > Ditylenchus destructor. Next base: position 2,294,878 of record JAKKPZ010000005.1, read on the forward strand.
AGCCTGAACTCAAGCTTAAGACAAAAATAAGTGAAGATTATGATTTGCCCAACAACCGGTTTAGACTTAAGCGTTGGGATACCTTTGCACACTTTACTACCTCATAAAATCTTAGACTCACATTATCATCGTCGTCTGGAATACGGAACCTTCGTAGCAATGCTACGACTTTCTGTTTTATGTTCTTCTGGTTGATATTCTTTCTCGTTTGTCGATTGTTTATTTGCTGTCGTTTTCTATTTCTTCCACTAACTCTCGGAGTAGCATCCGTTCGTCTACCCGTGGTTCTGTCAAAATCGTCAAAATCTGTGTCATCTTGACTGGAGTAGTCGTCGTTGTCTTCTTCGCTCAACAGAGACATATTGTGATCTCCGTGGGTTTTGGCGGAGGATGATTTGTGCCACTTGCTTACGTATTGGTCTCCAACGTCAAGAACTTGGGAGTAGCAATTCGTGATAAAAATTGTTCCTGCATGCAATTCTAAAATATGGTTGCATAATATCTTAATTTTTTTAAACTTTTTGTCATTCCGTCTCTTTGGTACTTATGAAAAACGTATATATGACTTAATATATACTAAAAACATCGGGAAAGTTATCCAACAGGTTGGTTGTCAATGGCGCATTTCTTAATACAGAAAATAGGAACAGAGCTAGTATATTTGTAAGCATAAAGTCTACCTTTGACGTTTGGACCGGACTTGCTGAGGTAAGTTGTATCCCACACTGTAACTTCTCGAGACCCGCCTTGTTGCAGAATTTCATCGAGATTCAACTGACCCATGGCAAGGGTTTTAAAGCCAGGAATCTGTCTATTTTTGTACTTCTTCCGGCGCTGTATTAAAATCTGTAGCACGTTGGATTTACGTTTGATGAAGTGACAGTACTGAAAATAAACCAAAATTAACTATCATTATACGTTAACCATCATTATCGTTACTAGATAAAAACCGAGCACAAACCTGGATAGTGAAAGAAATATCGAGCGCAATATCCAATTGAGAACCGGAAATATTAATATCGTTGCTGCGCAAGGTGCGGCGATGACCCTTAAAAACATTATAACTTCGAGAAAAATAAAAAGTGGCGCACTTGTAGACGCACAGCGATGACCAAATTGCTGTCTGTCGTTAAAGTTTTTGCGAGCGCCAACCTTGCAAAATTCATAGACAACGTCCTAAAAATTATAAAATTGGGATAATTGTAAGAGGAAATTTGATGACGATATGTAAAAGCTAAGATTCAAGGTAAAAAATATTTGAAAATAAAAAATCACAAAACTATGAACATACCTCTGAATCGAGCTTGACGATGTCCGATCCACATCCCAATTCGCGTAAAATCGCATAGGAACTACTGATGACATTGGCTGCTTGCTGCTGGGATGGTCCATTTCACAATCGAAAAGCTTCCTTTTTTCTTTTGCACTTTCCGCACTAGCCAATTAAATCTAATAATAATTCAGAGCCAGAACGTTGAGCCTTTGGTAGGCTCTGGCTAAAAAAAAGACCCATTTCGCTGCTTTTTCACAGTCTTCTGTGTTTTGTTCGGGCTTAGGGGGCCACGTGCAGGCGCTAGACAACGGTGATTCAGTTCACCCAATCCGACAACAAAGATAATTGTCCCAATAACAATTAAAGAAGCGCCACTAAAGGGGACACTTGACTCAAAGAGCAAAATTGAACGAAACAGAAAGCCAAACGTTTGATGGTTTGAAAATAACACTTGGCTAATTTTCAAACGACTCAGCAGCGAATTCATGAAATTTCGGTCAGCCTTCTCATACACTTCTCGCTGGGATTTTACCGAATAAGTGACTTCAAATAATTCGTCCGCAAGACGGGACTTTTTGCAACTGTTACTCGCTGGCTGAAGTTTTACCTGTCTTATGTGATTTACTACGCGCTCTATCCTCTTCCCTTCACAATGAGATCGCTGGGACTCGTTACACCTGAGGTTGCCGAAGCCAATTACAAAACATTTCAGTCTTTGGTCAAGAAGGCGCACAAGAGTTTGTCTGACGCCATTGCGGCAGACGAAATAAGTTAGTTTTTCACTTTTTTTAAATGGCTTTTCTTTTTAAATTTAGACGCAACCAAAAGAAAAGTGTTGGCCCTCTACAGAATGGCAATTCGGGATATCACTGCTGCGCTAAACATTAAAACCGGAAACTGCCCTATGGACAAGCGAGGAGAAGTCGAGATTCAAAAGAAGAAACTGGAATCGAACTTAAAATTGACGCAGGGCAGGATGACCGATTTGGGTATGTTTTGAGAAACATATATTCTAAAAATTAGAAATATGAAAGTCATTCATCTATTGTTACCGAAATATTAGAAAATGTATTATTAGATAAGTTTTATATTATTGCAAGATTCATCAACATACATTTAGCTTTTTTCACAGTTTGCTCTAATAATACAGAATAATCGCCGCATGATTTCGTAATCACGATATGTTTATTTTTGTCTTTTTAGACGCCATATTCAAATGTGCTGAACGAAAGTTATATACCAATTCAAAGCTGTCAATCGAAGCTTTGATTTGGTATATAACTTTCCTTTAGCACATTTGAATTTGGCGTAAAAAAGTTAAAAAATCTTGTTTACGAAATCATGCGGCAGTTTTTGTGGGTTAAGTATGTAAAATTTATCTTCTTGAAAAATGGTCTTGTTTCTGGGTTTTTGAAAAGATAATATCTACCAATGTCAAAATGTATTTTATTTCAGAAAAGATTGTCCTTGAAAAACACGAACCGTCCGTTTCGTTTGATGCGCCGGACATTTGTTCGAGCGCAAAGAATCCTCCAACTTCTTCTAACGTTAGTTTTCTTCCTCACTTTTCTTTGTTGCATACTGTGTGTTAGCAATGTAAGCAATTTGCAGGCGTTGCCATCAACAAGGACTAAAGAAATGCTTCTCAAAAATGTCAATCGAAATCTTGGCGAGGAAATCTACAGCACAATCATTCAGCGAACGGGAGTCAAACTTGCAGACATTGAGGGTAATGCGCAAGCAAAAGAGGCACTTCAACAGTCCGTCATCTATCCTACCTTAAATCCGCAGTTATACACTGGATTAAGAGCCCCAAGCAAAGGTATTTGGTGATTACTGTTTTTAAACTTCAATGTAAATTACTTGCTGATAATTGTAGGAATTTTACTCTATGGCCCACCCGGAAATGGCAAAACTATGATAGTAAGTTTTCGATTTTTATCAGAACATATATTAAAACGTTTCCTGTTTTTTTTGGATAACACTAACGTTCCAGTTAGCCACCACACAAATTTTGCGTCAGGTGTCCCAACACTATTTTCAGAGTAGTGTACTACACATGTATTCCGAATTTTCCATTGCTTCCCATCTCAACAAATTTTGCTACATATATAATTTTTCAAAGCCACCATAGGATGCGAGGTCAAAGTTACCGATGCGATATTATGTCCTGGCTATTAAAACAATAACTCCTGGAACATTGCATCCAATATTATTTAAAATGAAAACTCCATTTCCAAAACTAAACTTCCCATTTAATAAGTGAATAAAAAGAATATTTATACCTGTTTCAGTAAATTTAGAGCCTTTTAATTTTTTAGATCACAGTTCATTTATAATACTGGAGCCTATCTTACTATCGTGAAATCTTGCATACTATTTTCCGTCGAGTTAGGTAAGAAAAGTGACCTCAGAAAAATCATGCTCATACAAAAAATTGTCAAAATCGTGAATTTTTAAAAATGTCAAAATTTCACGTTAGTAATATAGGCCCCTGGGATCCAGAGTTGTCATAAATTCAAATTTTCAAAAATGTTCTGAAATTCAAAATGATGTACTGTTAAATTAAAACATTTTTAACCAATTCATATCATAATTGTAAATTATTTCATCACAGGCTAAAGCAGCAGCCGAAGAAGCCAAATGTACATTCTTCAATATCTCCGCATCGACAATTATGTCAAAATGGGTTGGAGAGGGTGAGAAAATGGTGAAAACGCTATTCCAAATCGCCCGCAATGCCCAACCTTCGATAATATTTATAGGTATTTAGTTACTAGGGAGACGAGTTGATTGATTAAAATTTCAGACGAAATTGATTCGATGCTCTGCGAGCGGTCTGAAAATGAAAACGGAGCAGCAAGACGGGTTAGTAAATTAGTTGAATTCAGGTTAATTTAGTTCAATTCAGGTTAAAACTGAATTTCTCCTCCAAATGGATGGATGTGCCAATCTGGAGAACGATAGGTAAATTATTCTTGATAAATTATTACGATTTAATATATAAACAACAAATGATGTGACGCATTTACATAAAATACATTCAAGTTTGATTGGTGTTTTATGGAAATGTGTCTTAAATTCTTAATTCAGAATTCTCGTGCTGGGAGCCACAAATCGGCCTCAGGAACTAGATGATGGTGTAATTAGACGATTTCCGCAACGGATATTCATAGATTTACCAGATGCCGGTGCGCGGCGTAGCCTTATTACTATGACATTCAAGCAGCACAAAACGGCGTATCAAATGGCAAATAGAGAATTAGAGTAAGTGTTTTATAAATGAACTTGACATGCTATGTCCTCTTAATCTGTTAATCGTAAGATAAGTTTGCTTTATTTACCGCAATTGTATACAATGCCTCCTCACAATTCTTTTTTAGGGCAAACTCGATTTCAAATTAGCGCCAAAACATAGTTGCATGCCAAAGGGGTTAAAAGAGGCCGCTGAAAATTTTTAATGAGGGGGATTACTCGGCAGGGGTGTCCTCTAGAGATTGGTAAAAAAATTTGAGTGAGCCTTATTGGAGTAAAACTTTTCACAGTCAACACTTTTCCATATTAGAGGAGGCTTTTTTCTGATGCTGAACAGAGCCTCCTCTAATAGGGAAAAGTGTTGACTGAAAATTTTTACTCTAACAAGGCCCACACAAATTTTTTTACCAATCTCTAGAGGACACCCCTGCCGAGTAACCCCTCATTAAAAATTTTCAGCGGCCCCTTTTAACCCCTTTGGCATGCAATTATCTTTTGGCGCTAATTTGAAATCGAGTTTACCCTAAAAAGTGAGGAGGCATTGTACTACTTTGGAATAATTTTTAGTTTGAACATTTGGTATATAAATCCCCAAAGTCATAGTCGTAGTCATCATGCAGACTCAAGTATTATATCACCTTTTCCCCATAACGTTTAAACTGTACATGTCTAAGAACAATTTTCTAAGAAACATCTGTAAATTCCGAGTTTGTGAACTTGATAGTCTAAAATTTTTGACGATGCATGAATTTCAAATCTTCATTAATATTTTCAGTGAAATTGCCAATATGACAGATGGATATTCGTTCTCTGATCTGCTAGCGGTCTGTCGAGCAGCAGCCATGATGCCTCTCAAGGGGGTTGACACATCCAAGCTTCCAAAAATTTCGGCCGACAAACTTCGGCCAGTCAATTATCAGGACATGGTTACAGCAATTAGAAACACGAGGCCTTCGACAAGTATGGAAAATCGGCGCAAACTTCAAGAATTCGCTTCAGGTAGTGAATCGAAAAATTCGAAAAAGGACATCTGGAGTACTTTTTGAGAGGTGTAAAATTTTTTTTCTTGTATTGTATTGGTTCTTGTGGGTCTAATAATTTTGTAAAAATGTGTATGTGCTATGAATAAAATTTATTTGAACAATTTTAACAATGTGAAATATAATTTTTCAAGAAAAATAACAACATAACGAAAGGTAATAATGCGAGAATAAACTCCTACGGTGAACTGTATTCTGTTCCAAGAATTTGAAGGTAGTTCTTCAAACCATCTACATACGGCTCGTTTTTTACCACGACGGGTGCTGGGTTACTCACGGCAGGTGCTAGGTTACTCACGGCAGGTACTTCAGGTTTCACAAACGGTTGATCAGAAGGTTGATTACGACTATTTCCAGCACGACCATCCGTGTGATAGGATTCGCTAGTTTCATCCAAATCACGATAATGACGTTTCCTATAAATCCATAACTTTTTTGGTACATTGATAATCCCCAATATATATTAAATACAATGCATTAATTATGCAAAATTGTGGAAGCGCTAATTGGCACATCGGCGCCAACTGTCTCAAAAAGCGTCCCAGCCGATTTCAGCCAAAAATCAAATTTCAAAAATATGCAAATGTTTTTTGCCAGGAAGCAAGTTCAGGTGTTGCTCTATCATACCCGGTAGGTGAAATATTCGTCCGACAATTTAAAATTAAGATTTTGGCCTTCAAAGTTGGTACACTTTGCATTTTTCAGTGTAAAATGAGTCAACTTTGAGGCCCCAGTTTTTAATTTTAAATTGTCGGATGATTATTTCACTTGTACAGAATGGTCGAGCAACACCTCAAATTTTACTTTTTCATAAAATTTCAAAATATTTTTGAAAATTTTTCATTTTTTTCAATTTTTTAGATTTTTTTGCCAAAAAATGGCCATTTTCGTCTATTTTGGAGAAAAAGCGAATTGGAACGTTTGAAATGGACTGGGGTTTTTGGTAGATACCCTATTTCGGGTACGGCGAATCCGAATTTGACCTCAAATCGGGGGTGGTCCCGCCACGAAAGTTGGGAAATTTGCGTTTTTTGACGTTTTTGGGCGAAAATTATCACAAAACGGTGCAAGAAAATTCGTATCGATGGTATTTCATTTTACAGTTGCAAATTTTTAATCAATTGCGGTCCGGTAAACAAGGATTTGTGGTTATTTTTCAGAAAATTCGGTATTTTCGTGAGAAAAAAATGATTGACGGACGTGGGGTTCGAACTTGAGACGAAAAACGCTCAACAGATCGTCCAAAAATGGCCATTTTTGACGTGATATGAAAAAAATAATTGCAGATTCGGAATCAGCGCATCGAATTACCCCTAAAAACACTGATTGCAGAAAAATTTTCCACATTTTCAAAAAATCGATTTTTTTCAAAATCCATGTGGTACCCCCTATGGTGAAAAATGGGCAAAAAATGAAATTTTTTTGGAATGTCAGAAAAATGTGTTTTTAGGGGTATTTTGATGCGCTGAGTCCGAATCTGCAATTATTTTTGACGTAACGCATCAAAAATGGTCATTTTTGGGCCATTTTGTAGCAAAAATGCGATTTTCCCAACTTTCGTGGCGGGACCACCCACGATCTGAGGTCAAATTCGGACTCGCCGTACCCGAATTAGGGTATGTACCAAAAATCTCGACATTTTAACGACAAAAACATGGCTGTGACGCATTTTGAGACGGCTCCCGTACATTTGGCGCCGATGTGTTGGAAAATGTCCGTAACTATTTCGGTTTGACCATCTTTAGTTTCCCTATACTTTCGTAATAAATCCAACCTTCCATAATTGTCATTTCTGCCAAAATTACGATTGTTGAAACCACCTCTGTTGTTATGCCCACGATTTCCCCAAAACGGCCCACGATTGTTTCCTCCATGATCATTCCTGCGTTGAAATCCTCTTTGGTTTTGGCCATCATATGGTCCGCGAGACGATTGAGGCATATTCTGTGAAGGTCCGGCTATAGGTGCTTGTCCATGCCGAGAAGCATTCATAACTCCGGGATTTTGCGCAGCATTAGGATTCGGATGGGATCCATTCCGTGGTTGCCGCTCGAACCTTTGGTTCTGAGGCCGAAATTGATGGCCACCACGATTCTGACCACCTCGCCTGTGGAAATCGCGCTGATGCGAGCCGCGCTATAAATCGAGAAGATAAACACAATAACTGTATAAAAAGTAATTACCGAATTTTGGTGTCGCGATTTATGTTCATTTTGCTGTCCCATTTCTGTACGACGAAGATCCTGCAGGTGGCGACTTTCTTCTTCTGTCAAAATTTCGAAGTCATTAAATTCGTTGTTTAGAGTGACCAATAGAAAAGGGTGACCCGAAACAAAGCGGTTTCGAAGATTATCCAATATCGGTTTCGTAGGATCAACCAGGTAGTATCTGAAAATAATAGATCTTGAAAATATTATACAGTAGCTTAGGCTGCGTCAGGAAAGTCACAGAATTTATTCTATGTTTACGTAAAAATTATGATGAACTCATTACATGAGTTTCGTAAAACGATTAAAAAATTTGTTGAGAAGTAATTCAAGACAAAAATGTAGCCAACTCTCGTATAAGTTTGATATAAACTATCACATATTTAAGCCGAAATTATCTTGCACATTTTCTGAACTAATTGTGTCTTATTAGCGAGAAATTAGGATATATACACATTATATATCAACGGCATTAGTTATAAATTCAGATTTCATTTATATGTATCTTTAACAAAATTCGTGGAAGAAAGTCGGATTAACTTTATAATTTTATAAAAATAGAATTGGAATTTTTCCACCATTAAAAAGCCTTGAAAATCGAAAAATTCATTTTGGCGCGAATTTAAATATTCAAAAAAATCATTTCACATTTTTGTCAACATCAGAATTCCGTGAGGATCATTTAAAAAAAAAGATCATGGAAAAATACCCATTGGATCATGACTTATGAATAGGGATGTGATTTTTAGGATCGAAAAATCGCATTTTAGGATCCTAAAAAGGATCGAAAAAACGGCATTTTAGGATCGAATTTTCCCCAAAAAGGCCATTTTAGGATCGATAATTATGCAAAATTTTGATCAAAATTTGCCAATTTTTCGAAATTTTTGGAAATTTTCACCTTTTTTTCAAAATTTTTCGAAAAAGTTTGTAAATTTTTAAAAATTTTTCAAAAATTTTTGGAAAAATTTTGAATTTTGAAAAAAATTTTTGAAAATTTTTTTAGAAATTTTTTTATAAATTTACCGAAAAATTTCAAAAATTTTTGAAAAATTTGGCAAATTTTGGTCAAAATTGCCTATTTTAGGCAGGAAAATTACGATTTTAGGCAAAATAGGATCGATCCTAAAATTTCCCAAAAAAGGCCAAAATAGGTCTTTTTAGGTTTTTTTAGGTTCGAACCTAAAAATCCCATCCCTACTTATGAATGTGACACCCCCACATAAGCCAAATACTTAAAAGAAGGGATTCAGATTTCATTTATATGTATCTTTAACAAAATTCGTGGAAGAAAGTCGGATTAACTTCAAAAGTTCTTGGAACATTCAAGGAAAATATTTCATTAAAATTTACCGGTCTCCGTCTCCGTATGGTACCTTCATATACACAATCACTCCATCGATTCCTGCTTCGATGAATGGCTTCATTTTATCCATCTGCAAATCTGAAACGGAGACTATGGGCCCTGCGATCTTTGGTTTCAAAAACTGTCGGAGTAGCGTAGAAACAGTCAGCGTCTCCGGTATATTCTTCACTGTATGTTCGAATTCATCAACTTCACCATTTTCTTCCACTTCACCTGAGCTTTCCTCAGCTATTGTGTTGGATTTCTTCTCTTCGCTAATAACCAAAGGCTCTTCGTCTGCAGAAAGTTCTCCTTCATCGCTTGGCACAACATCAGTGTTTAAAATGTCCACAACGACTGTTCCCGCAGGATCAATTCTATGACCAGTTGTGTTACGCTTTGGTTGGCGTAGAAACTTGAGTGTCATAGTCCAGAAAATCGTCTCGGAATTTTGTTCAAAATGAGAACCATCAACGCCTAAATATATTCTCGTTTATTGAATTAGAAACTCTTCCCAATGATATACCAATATTTTTACGAGAAATTACCTATCAAAATAACCATACACCGGAATATTCAAACCAGTAATTATCTTGAATAATATCAGAAGGTATCAGAATTTATGGAAAGAATGATAGGAGATTGCCCAAAGTGTCGCATTATGTTATTAGATTTTATGCTATTTTCCTTCACATTTTGAGCATTGATTCAATTTTCTAACATCTTTGGAGTATTCATGCGTATTATTTCACATTTACTTAATTCCCGATATTATTACTTTTATGCAAAAGATCATGGATAACTTTTTTGCATACATAGAGAGTTTAATGCAATGTGAATCAATTAATTGCATATCTTATGGATATTCTTTACTTACTGGAAGAATTGCAATATAAAATAACGAAATGATACAATTCACAAGCGAATGTGAATAGGTTTATGAGTGTGGGAGATATAATATCAGTTACCCGATTATGGATAGGAAATTACTTACTTTCGCTATCTTTAACGTCGAGCCATATGCGCCGATCAGTACAATTCTTTTTCAATGTTCGTTCTGCATAGCTAAGACTGTGTCCACATTTACCAACGTTTTCATCAGCCATCTTTACGTTATCTTCATCAAACACGAGGTCTAAAACTTTGGTAAGTTCGTCATTAGGCTTGTCCTCCTCATCTGAATCGGCATTGAGACAATTGGCCAAGGCCGGCGGCAGACTCAAGTGTGATAGATTGTTGAAAGCGTACTTCATCTAAACATTGCATGCCTAACCAAGTTAAATCAAAAATGATTACCAACCGTGTTGAGAAAATGCTTGTCTTGTGTTGAATGTTTCGCGTTATACTTGGACTGATGGGGCACAGGATTCCACTTTGGCCGTACACCATCACACTAAAATGTTCTTGTAAAATTTACTCTGAAGTAATCATACTTCTTGATCTTAATATTCTACATAAAACGAAAAACCATGGGTAGTGTGTTGAAAGAAATGTAAAACACTTACCTTCTTAGTCTCCTTATGGCCCTTTGAGCATACCAAGGAGCATGTTCGAATGCCGCATTTGGGGCAAGAATACTTTGAAACGCTTTTATCGCATTCTTGACACATCGGTTCGTCCAAGCGAGGTTTCTTCGACTCTTGCTCTGAAGATTCTTCCATATCACCGCCGCTCTTGCCTACAGGTGCTTCATTTTCTCGCTGTTCACAAATGAGATCCATCTCAACTGATAATAGACCTAAAACTAAGATAAAGTAAGGTGTAGGAAAATATGTTATTCACGATGGAAATGCAATGCGAAACAGCAACAGAAAAATTACATAATGAGCAAAGCCAACACATAATTTTTATTTTTAACTAACCAAGCCTGATTGTTAAAGCAAAATATTTTTGCATAGGTTACCAAATGTCTCACACTTAGAAAACGTGGATGGCAGTGGCGCACCCAGAAACTCTGTGCTCTGATTTAGTCTCTTCTACACTGCGTACTATTTCTTTGTTAAAGCCAAAAAAAGCGGGGCACCGTCAGACACAGCAATGATAAACATAGAAAATTTTACAAAAGCGAAAGAAGCTCTAGAAATTTCTTTAGCTTCTTTTCTAAGCTATTATTAACCACTGTTGTGTCTGATGGTGTCATGCTTTTTTTGGCTTTAACAAAGAAATAGCACGCAGTGTAGAAGAAACCAAATCAGAGCATAGAGTTTCTGGGTGCGCCACTGGTGGATGGTAAATTGCAGCCTCAAATTTTCGGCACTCTATGCTCTCTTAAAATTATTTTTTATTTAATGATTATTTCTAAAATCTCTTTCAGCTGCTAGAATAGCGTTAGAAAATGTTATAAAGAAAGAAGTATTAAATACAGATGAAGAAAGATTTGTAAACTGAACCTAAATACAAAACGCCAACCATTGTCGGCGTAATTTTAAAAGACTATTTTCTATCAAAATGTTTTTACAACCGTTAGTATTAAAGAAATGGCGAGTCTGAAGTAGGGTTGCGCCTAGTCACTCGAAACTTCGTTGATTTGGCGGTCTGAAGAGCACAATTAACGTAACGGAACAAAATTTTGAGAACGATAAATATGTTTTCGAATTGTATAAGACATTTTTTCGACTTTCGATTTTGCTTCAAAATTATTATTTTAAAATGGATTCAATATTTCCCTCGTCATCCGAAATTTTCAGCAGAAACTTTTTAAATAACTTTTGGACACATATATATTATTAATCTATCCCACTATTTGTCCTATGGAAATAACTGTAGTGTTAATTCTACAATAGAATGATTTAAGGTGAAACGTATTTATTGCAAAACTTGAAAAAGTGAGCAAATACAACAATGGTTGAGCAGATTTGTTTTGGCACAATATAATGTTATGAGATTCAATGAGGCTAGAATTTTACAGCTTTACCATGGAGGAATATTAAATAATTTGAAGGAAAATATATAATATAAATTATGATTACTACACACATATTTTGACTACGTATTTGGAGCTTCATCATACGGCTCAATTCTCTTGACTCGCTCACGAATAGCCTCGAGTAATCGGTCTCGTGCCCGCACAGTTTCCTCCGAAGGAGCGTCTATAGCAGTGGCCTGGCGTGGTATAAGTTTTGCTAGTTGAGACGACTTCTCCATTCGAGCATTTTCCTTTGAATTTGGAGCATTTTCCTTCGGGCTGAGGTCGTTTTGTACCGGATTTTGAACATTTACTGCTGGATTCGGGGTTTTTTCTCTAACATTTGTTGAGTTAATTGGCTCTATATTTGAGGGCGACAATGGAGGTGGTTTATACGACTTTTCATTTGATTTTGTTTCATTTATCTCTTCCAACTTAAGCTGAGCAGTCTCTTCATTATGTGACATGTTCTCCTCAGGAATATTTTCCTTTATACTGATTCGTTTCACAGACTCCATTCTGGAAGGTGATGGCGGAGGTGGCGGTGGTGGAGGAGGCTTCGGCATGTTTTCGAGTAAATTTGACGAACCTTCTCTTGGTTTAGATTGAAGATCATCTTCTGTTTTTGTCGGAGATGGATGTGGAGGAGTTTGAGGCATCTGCAACGACAGCGGTATTGGGCTGATGGAGAGAGGAGGTGTGGAAGCTTCAGACGAGCAGTCCAAACTCAGAGGTGGCGAGAAGTGGTTTGCAGAGGCACAACCGATAGTACTACTTTCAGAGTTGCGTTTCTCTCTAAAATAATTTGCTTAGAAAAACATAACAGAATTGTAACAATTAAGAGAAATCACAAAATATGAACCGAGAATTGACACAGAGCGATCTTATAAATTTTGATCTTGTAATTTAGGAGGAGAAGTTGGTTTTACAACTTCGCTTTAAGAGATTCAACCCGTACCCTGATTTTTGAAATTATAATTTTCAGATGTTGCCGAAGTGTTTTAATTATGAAAATAACTAACCTTCTTTGTTTTCTCCGCCCAGCAGCCTTTGACATCGAGGAGCTTAGAGTCAAGTTCGACAAAGAGCTCCGGTCACGATCGTTGTCCACCAAAACGGTTATATTTCGAGGTTTTGAAGGTATTTTAGTTTCTTTCAAGCTATCCTTAACCTGCTGCGCTTCAGGTTTTACCGATAATCTCTGTTGCTCTTTTGTTAATCTTCTCGATTCTTCTTCCTGCAAATAAATATTAGCTTTACCACTTTTAATTAAGATATCTGACCTTTTCTATGGATTTTACTCTCTTCTCACTGTCGGGCTCTAGGGAAGTTATTTGCAAGCAAATCTGTTCCATGGGCGAGAAGTTTACAAGTTGGCTACGTCGCCCATCCAAACTCGAAATCACACTGGCCATATATAAAGCGAACGGTTTAAGCTGAAGAGCAGAGGAAAATGCCTTCTCGGCAAATTTTTGTAAATAGGCGATATCGTCCACCTTTTCCCGCAAAATCCTTTGTTGTCTGTGAATACGCTCGATCTGTTCTTGCCAAACATCCCGTAGAAGCGGCTGGACACTTTGAACAAAAGCTGAATGCTCTTCAAGCCCTTTTTTGAGATTTTCACATCTAAATCAAGGATAAAGTAGGTACAATATACACAATTTATGTAAGGATTACGTTTCAAGAGTTTCCACAAATTCTTCTTTGTTGACAACGCATCGACGCAGAGTAATGTCACGTTGAATGTTCAGAAGAACTTTTGATATTTTGGCAATGTCACCCACAAATTGTTTCACCGGAGAATCGATTTTTTGAACGTATTCGGCAAATGCGGAGTTTAGATCCATGTTTAAGAAAGGCATGCTTAAAGTTGTAGTTTATTATATAAACGATACACAATAAACTCTCATTTAAGCCCCTGCGTATGGCTTGTAATCTTCCTCTATGCTTAATTATTGGAAAAACAGCGATGTGTGCTATTTGGTTAAACCCAAATTGGAAGTAAACATACAAAGAGAATCCCGTCAATAATAGACCGAGCCAGGGTACTGCACAATACCAAGGTAGAGGTTGGCCATAAAACGTCGATATACTTGTGTAAATTTAAGGCGCTACGCTCTGCTTTGTTCATCCAACGAAGAGTGTCTCAGACAATTATTGATTACGCTCTCTTTGAGAAAATTAAACGTGTTGACGTTATATTTCTCCGTTATACTAGCTTTTACCAAATAACACACATCGCTTTTTTCAGTGATTAAGCATAAAGAATTATTATAAATCATACATAGGGGCTTATATTAGAGAAATTTGGATTATTCAGTCGCGACTCGGTGTTGGTTTTATGAGCTCTTGTGAAATAAAGCTTTTGGTACTAAATAAACTGTGACGATCGACCACTGGGGCAAAGGAGTCTGATCAACTCTTTTGTAGAGGGCCCGGTAAAAACACCAAACATTTTCTTTATCATAGTGATTGAATATTTGAACGAAAAAGTTCTGTAAAGCATTTAAACGTATTCAGCGATGAAGTTAACTTATGAGTAAGAGTTTACTCTCTGAATTAGGTAAATTTCTTGTTAATCTCTTGTGCAAATAATTTTAATCATGGTTCTATGTTTACTTGTCTCTCTATACTTCCTATTATTTAGCTATAATAACCCAAAACCTAACACATTGAGTTGGAATAATTAGAAACCTGATCGTATTCTTAGAAGATCTTAATATTCCATATTTTCCGCTTGTATAGATAACTTCAGCAGTCAAAAAATTCGGTCAAAGGCTCAGAATTAATAAGTGTTCACACTAAAATCTGTGGCAAGAAAAATATTTTCATGTCCAAGAAATTTCTGTATAAATAGTATGACTCTCAGTTTGAAAAACTCAAACGAAAATAACACACCTTTGTTTATTGATGAAGTGACCGTTGCTGGTTGAGTTATCTTCAATATATGTGCTTATGTTGTCCTGGCCGTTTATAAGTGGAGAGTAAGTCACTAAAGGTGTCTGAAGGCTGTTTTCATTTCCATACGCCATACCCATAGAATTTTGAGAATTTCCCTGACAAATCGTTGAAGCAGATTCCGCAACACCATCTCCTGTGATACCAAATTCATCCTTTAACAGTTTCCACAGTTCATTTTTAAAATCTACGCTGATTTCGGTTGTACATTGTAACTTTTCCACTTTATTCGAAAGTATTTGCTAAAAGCTTCAGAAAATAAAACAAGAAATTCAACAGTAAATCAATACCTGTATTGATTTATTAAGATCGGAATAATATTGTAAAAGGTCGATCTTTGGTGCATATGAACAGAAAATTGAGGCGCTTAACAGGTTCACTTTCAGAGGATCCTGGAAAATTAGTTATTGGATTTAAAATAATAGTTTTTTTTTTCAAAAGAAAACCTGTAGTAATTCAAGCATTTGCAGTTGTTCGTGTAAATGAGCTTCCTTGTCTGATTTTTGTTCTCTAACATTCGATGTTAGCCGATCTTTTAAATTAATTATCTCTTTTACGATATTGTTGCAAATTTGTTCCATCCTAAAAATTGAAGGTTTGGATTTTCGTTTTACTTAATTCGATTTATCAAAACGCTTAACTTTTCCAAAATAGGATATCTTGATATACATGTCATTATTTGGACAAAAAATTACATTTAATGCTCTACTAATAAATCTAGTGGAATATATCAAATCACGATAATTCATAATTCAGTTGAAAATGCGAAGTGACAGAAGGTATTATATTGGATACTGTTTTGAGACATTTACAATAAAAACAAATCAAACTATTTACCCAGCAACCTCAGTGTCGAATTTATTATGGAGTTCCTCTATTAGATGTTTCCGAAAATCAATTTGCTCTAGTAACTCATCTGAATATAAACTTAAAAGGTACATTGAAATGTTACCATAAAGTGCATACCTTGAAATATTCGCATCTTTAACGCTGCTTTCTCGAGCTTGTCGCAACATGTTTTATGGGCAATGTCGATTGTAAGAAAATTTCTACTAAAATGTGCAATTGACATATCATATAAATTAGGCATGTTCAAAATTATACAATTTTTCCGCTGAAGACGACGAATTAAAGCATTCGATGCATGCCAGTTTCTTAGAATCCTGACAATAGAGCAAAAATGCTTCGTTGTGCGACTCACATGTGACACCCGTGCGCAAACGGCCCCTTTTCCAACTTTCCTCCAGTAATGAAATTTGATGAGCGGAAAATATTTTTGCCTAAAACAACAGAAATTTATCGTGACGAATTTGAGAACACAACACGAACCTGGTGTGTTATCGCTCGACATAAAACACATAACGGTTGTTGGCAGGTATCACAGAAGTACATCGGGTGAATAATCTATAATCTATAATTTAAAAGTAGTTGGCGTTGTAATGTTTTTGAAATTGAATGAGAGTAGTACCATAGAACATAATAATCGATACTGTATTCTCTGTAATAAGAGCCCTCGCAATCTATTGAAAAACTTCCTATGCTTAACCACACAAAGGGCGCACTATATCATTTGCTCCACTGTGTCTTTATTTTTGATTTATACAGTGGAAATGTTAGAAAAGTTATGCGGAACTGAACAAAATAAACGTTTATTTTTAGTTCTCTGTTCCCTTCTCAAAAAGACTTCGAAATAGTTTGGACAGGAAAACTTTGTTTTCAAATAACATACTTCAGTTTCATACATGTATAAATAGCTAGTACAGTCGTCCCTCTCTAATCCGTCCCTCTCTAATCGAGCACCCTCCCTAATCGAGCGCACTTTGGCCAAAACGGATTTTTTGTATGGAAATTCCCTCTCTAATCGAGCACATTTTGGGGGTCAGGCCCGAAAAGTGACGAAAGGGTCCCAGCTATTGTTTTTCAAAATTTTTTTCCCGGCCGCCGCCATTGGCGACGGCCGGAGAAAATTTCTGAATTTCTCACCAAAAATTCAATTTTCAAGCAAAATTTTAATCTAAATTTCAAATTTTTCTCTAAATTTTGCGAACATTGTTTGTGTGTTCTGACCTTTTTTCCAACAAAGTTTCAAATTGAATAATTTAATACCGCATAATTCCAAATTTTTAATAATTTCCGAAAAATTTTCCATTTTCGTACTAATTTTCTAGAAATTTTTTAGTAAGAATAAACCTAGCTAGATCGCCTATTTAAATCGTGAATAAGCGTTCTAGATGGGTCTCATTTTAAGTTAAAAAATTACACAATTTTTAACTTAAAATGACCAAATTTTGATGTTTAGTGAAATTTCTTTATTGAAAATTAAAAATTGAAAATTATACCTGAATTCATACTGTACTGGAAAAAATACAGCCAAATTTTGATTTCACTAAAATTTGGTTTAAAAATCTAAAAAATTTCTAGAAATAGACTTATTGCCTCAGGAAATTTTTTGTCCAATTGCACCATTCATAGCTTTCGCGCCATGTGGTCAGAATGCCAACATTACAGTCAAAATCTAACCACCTCTGCCACACTATTTCGTCGCCTTTGCTCTGGAGAGAGAAAAGGCAAGGCAGTGGCCAATAACCGAGCAGACACATAACTTCTCTGCGCTCTGCCTGTCCCTGTAGTCTTTTCTGTGCGCCGCACAATAGCACCAAATCGACCCACAACCAACACAAAGCGCTGTCCTCAGCCAACGTCTTCGGTTTAATAACCCATCTTCCAAAGTAACCAAACCTTTTTCGATTTTATAAATAGGCACGAATTTAAACGTGAATTTGAAATTTGAAATGGTGAGCAATCGGACAAAAAATTTCCTGAGAGGCAGTAACTGTCTAAATTTTATCTATTTAAATTAAAACATACAAAATACTAGCTAAAAACAGCAAAAAATTGCGAAAAAACGGATAAAATTTGATTATGATTAAAAGTTCCGTAACATTGAAAAATTTCTTTAAAAAATAGCTAAAATAGACTAAATTTTTTGTCTAAAGTTTGACTATTTATATTAGGCATACGAAATACTAGCTAAAAAGAGCAAAAAAATTAACTTAATTAAACATAGTTTAATAAAAAATTATTCAATATTACAGCAAAAATCATTGCGCAATTTCGCCCCTTTTTTGGTTCACCCTCTCTAATCGAGCACATTTCGGCTGACATGGATTTTTTTGTATGGAAATTCCCTCTCTAATCCGGCCCTCTCTAATCGAGCACCCTCTCTAATCGAGCACATTTTGGCCAAAACGGATCGCGCTCGATTAGAGAGGGACGACTGTACCTTGTCGCAATTGGCGCATGTCTCTGTGGCTTCTCTTGAGCTTTCTATAACGTAGCTTAGCACACGATCATCGGAGATGGACTCTACATCTATAGCACGCCCACAAATAGGACATTTGTTATCCCTGAGACATGAACGACAAAAATAATGTTGGCAAGAAGGTCTCACTGGATTGCTCAATTCCTAAACAAGTTTATGCAATAGCATTCCATAACCCTCTATAGAACATTTCGGGAATAAATAATTTAAATTTTCTGACCCACAGTTAGCATTATTAGCATCTGTTGCGAAACTAACCGAATGGCAGCATTGACACTCTAGTGGATTGTTTTTGACCTGATCCGAGGTTGAAGGTTTATCATCCAATGAGGTGCAATTCATTGGTAATATTAAAACTTTACATGCTAAATGATTACTATTGATAAATTGTCGCAATAGAAACTCATTTAGACGATTATTGTCACCATTTAGAATGGATTAATATAGCAAACATAATTGACACGAAAAATCACCTTTACCAAACAAAAACTACATACAAAGAAAATATGCGCTGATAGAGGCTACAAAACCTACGAATAGTTCCGTTAAATAACCAAAGATCCTTGAATAAGATATTCCTTTTGCAATAAACCTTCATACGAAATGGCAGAACAGTAACTTTCACAATCTGTGAGAGTAAAATTTTTCTGAATTCGTGAAATTTCTTCATTGTTAAACAACTTATTCAAGGGTTCAAATTAAAATTCTATCCCGTAACAATTTTAATGGGATATCTTTTATTGGAATACTCAAAACAACAATAACAACAAAACATCAAATTTGGCTCAACATGTGCCTTAAACAGGAACAAACCGCCGAAGAAATAAATAAAGAGAAAATAGAGTTGTATTGAATTCGATTGATCACATTGCATTGACAGGGCTAGTCGATGAGTTTTTTGGCTTTGAAGTAGCGGCGGAGGTAGATCACTTGCCATGTTGCCAATCCGAGTAGGCACAGCATAGAGAAAATGCTGAGGTATAGCACTCGGGCGTTAGTAGACTCTGAAATTTGCTTAAATAATTTCCGAACGCAAATAGTAAAATTTTCTCGGAAGCTTTAGGCAAACATCAATTTCAAAAATATTTCGTAGACAATAGCATATCACTGTATTATAGGACTCCGATAATAACGCTTATATCAGGTGGAGGCATAATTTCTGAGAAAAAGATCGTTATCTCATTTTTGAATTTTGCCGGCTATGCGGCTGCGGCTGGAACGTTCTCTTCATTGAGAGAGAGAAGAGACGACAGACAAACAGAGCGTGCGCCGCACACTAGCACCGAATTGATATGCATTTTCCAATGCATATGCAATGGGAATTTCTCAGAAATTATGCCTCCACCTGATACATTGCTTTAAAACCGGAGCTAGTGCTATAATCTCTCAATATCTATTTTATAGCAAATTTTTTAAAGGGAGGTTTCCCCAGGGGTTGAAAAAACATTACCAAGGAATTGTTACAATGTATTCATATTCAAGCAGGTGGTTATGATTGTCCGTGATTTTATTTTTAAGTAGAATATATTGATCTGGATGGATGTAGAGCAGAAATTTACCATGAATGTGTACGAACTCAGATGAAACCTGGTTATAATCGGAGTTTCAGCTTTATTTCCTCAACTTTTGATGGGTATATTACAAAGAATTTATTATTCTCGTAATTTTTGTTAATGACGATGAATAATCTCCTTCACACAATTTGAAAATACGTTTGAAAGAATCAAAAGGATTGTCTACCACTACTACTAAGGATTGTACTACTTTCAAAAAATACAGTTACACAACAAACCATTTGTGGTTCGCATTTCCTCCTCTCTTTGTCGCATGTACGCGAAATCTTGCACAATTGAGTCTGACAGATCCTCCAGTCGACGGAGCTCCACTTCAAGGGGTTTGAGTTTTTCGGCTTTTGCAAGATCATCATAATTCTTCGCTTCAACACCATGCTTCAAGACAACTGACACTTCTCTGTTGATTTTTTGTTGATCTAAATTCGTTCATATTATTCAAAAGTGACATGAGAAATTTTAAACTTACGTTCTGGAGCATGTATTGTAATGCACATTTCAAAAATGTCATATTCGTCGGCAGTGAATGCAAATTTGCCTCTTGTCTCTGGGAAATTTTCGCGCTTATATAGAGTATGTCCACGTGTGTCGGTCACCTGCAAATTTTTATTTAATTCATTACATCGGACAAAATATGCACTAGCATAATTAACGTGCAATAATAAAGCGGAAAAGATATACATAAATATATTACCCATTAAATTTGGGATAACGTCAAAAATATTCGTATATCTAACTGTTGTAAAAGGAATATTGCTATCGGAGGATACGAATTTATTACGCTATTTAATTAGAAGAATTACGTTAATTAGAAAATTTTTAATCCACATGGATAATTAAGAGCATCGATCACCCTATTATCCCGAATTATAATTAAATTATATGAATCATAATTTGAAATCATCCAAAATATTCAACTGCTTAAAATGTATAACCCTAGAGATATATGCGTATCTAGAATTTATATTTTCTGTGTTAATTATAACTGTGTTAACTCATTTCAAATCCGCGATAATTATAACCATGGGTGGTGGGAATCCCAGTTTTTCTCTGTTCCTGTCTAGATGTGACCACCATGCTCAGCTCGGCGGGGAAAGGAACGTAGGACCAAAGCAGGCCGTGGAGCATATAAATTAACATTTTAGACGCAGTGTATCACTGTTAGAGACAGGTTTTCGCATCTGCTCACTAGTACATTTTAAAATCCGCAATTGTTGGACCATAACACATTGTTTTAAAATTAGTTCAGGACTTACATGAACACTTGCGCTATGCCCAATTGCATCAGAAAATTCATACTCGCCTGTCAAAACAATATTTCTGTGGATTTCCTCCTTCAGGCACTTCTTCTCATTTGAAGGCACGTACATACGAAGGGCTGATGCCAAAAGCACATTAAGTGAGGCGATCACCAAATAGGATAGGAGCTTGGATGACTTTGACGACCTCATTAAATGTCTAAAAAAGAGGTGCTATTATTATCATCGATTTTCGACACTGTAAAGATATGCTGGATCAAGTTTTGGAAAACCGCATTTAGTTAGAAATAGTACAGATGCGCCTTAGAGGGGCTCGATATATTCTTGCTTGGAACGATCGATTCAAATTCGATGATAAATGTGTTACACGAGCAAAATTAAAAGTGTAAAATTTCAATTGTGGTAAGAAACTATGAGGCAACATATTGCGGAAAAATTGTATACATCCAGACGGAATTGTCCTATTTCCAAAAATATCCCGAATAAAATGAGTTTCAATGCCAAAATTTCTGGACAGTTGTATCATATGAGATATCCAGGAATACAACCGAGAATTCGACAAGCAGTCCGCCAGAAGGGTTAAAACACGTTAGATTTGAAAAGTTCGTTGTAAGACAATTGGATTTTAAATCCTTGTTTCGACTCTTCTGCTGAATATCATCATAGCAAGTTCAAATATTTATTCAAATATTCATTTTGTAATGAATTACAAAATATGTCTTCCATTTCGGGTCCGTAAACTGACAGAATCTCTTCAGGGATTCTTTTTTATATATCCCATGCCTGCAACCAGTGGAAAACGGATTTTTTGTGATATTTGTTTTATTTTCAAGTTCGAATTTTGGGGATTTTTATATGTTGGTAGTGTTACGGGTATATTATTGGGAATTCGATAAAAGGAGTTTCAAATTTCGGGTATAATAAAATAATATTTTCCCCTTAGGCTGCAGGGAAAGTTGTTTGGGTTTTGCAAAGCCAGTACTATATTTTTTGGTGCATTTTTCCATATTTTTCGGTCTAATTTTGCATTACTATGAGACATTTCGTAAGTTAATTTTAAACTAATGTATGCTCCTCCAAAGTTTTGGTGAGAATTTTGAAATTCACTAATAGTCGGAGAAATTTTAATGTAATTTTGCAAGTGCATCATTTAGTCCTTTTTAGCATCTATTCAAATTAGATGTCTATAATTTATATGAATCATGTACTTTGCCGTCCCTTACTGCCTGTTAACAGTTACAATGAGCGATTTGAATATGTCGATTTGAATTGCCGCCAGTGGCGCCAATTCAATTTCAAATCCGATTTCGCATTTTCCATGTAAAAATCCGATTTCCATGTAAAAATCCGATTTTCCGTATCAGGCTAACTTTTTTTTCGTAATGCATGGGCCAAAAAGCTTGGTACCATTCGAATGCCCACCAGATGAGGTAAATTCCTATCCATCATGTTTTCCGCAATCGGTGAGTCTTCCTTGTCAGCTTACTATGCATGCAATTTTGGTTCTCTTCTGTTAGTTTTACTATCAAATTGTCTTTTATGTATGTCAATTTTATTCAGAAAATTTGTACAAATAAAATACAATGACTGAGGAACACATAAATAACAAAAACAGAGACAAATCCCGATGTAAAAGCTGCAAAAACATTCAAAATCCAAAAATATGGTTTGAATTGGCGCCTTTTTGCCTGAGAAAACCGTGATTTTCGGCCATTTGCGTTTTTTGAAAAAAACTCAGAAAGTCATTTTGAGGGCCAAAACTTAAGCTTTGGGGCCGAGGCCCTTCAAAGTTATCCAGAAAAAAATTTGGCCACCAGCCGCAAAAAAAAATGACACCTTGGGAACCTCCCGAGTAAGTCCCCCTACAATCTTATTCTAGAATGGTCTAGCAATATCAGAGTAGCGCTAGCCCCCTTCTAAATTTAATTGGCGCCACTGGCGGCAATTCAAATCGACATATTCAAATTGCTCATTGTAACTGTTAACAGGCAGTAGAACCCTGCTTAAAAAATGTATATCCATTTCATTAAGGATCTTAACAGTACCATTCGCGGTAATGCAGTGGCCTTACCCCATTCCGCCGTCTCGTGCTTTACTAAAGTTGGCGGTCGGGATAACCGGAATGATGGTCGGTGCTGCTCTCGTGATCAGGAAAGAAAACCCTATAGAAGATCTCTCTGCCGACCTGGATAACGGAAAAACATACCTCATCAGGTTAATTTTTTTTCCAAACTTGATGTTAAAATACAAGTGTAATATTTAGGAAATATAAACAAATACACATCGAACGCCTCATTCGGTATATGGAATGGCGATCAATGGATCTAGAACAAACAGACGAAAAACGCTCAAAATAAATCTTAATAGACATTTAATTTTATGTAAATATAAATGAAGATATATAATTGGTTAATGCTACATAAATTGGTACAAATGATACTGTTTCGAGATACGAACTTCACAATATATTTCTGATTGCATTCAATAATTGACATTGTGAAAATATTTCAGCTTCAAATTTTTCTATTCCAAATAACGTTATGAGAGCATATCTTCAGTGCCCATCTATCACAGACCACCTTAAGCATACTTAGTTACAGATTTAATTTTGAATTAACGTTTAAAACGGTGTGAAAATTGTTGAAATTAAAAATGTAAATTTTGCAAAACCATTTTATACATATTTTTGGCAGTATTATTACGAAAAGAGCAAACAATAACCATATGTGCAAAGTAGATCACATTTCATTTCTAGTGCATAGTATAGGTATTCTCTTCGACCAACTGGCACAGTTCACCGTTGAATTCGACGTGGATTTGAAAATCCAAATCACGGACATTACGGATGTTTGGCTTGACCAAGAAGGATCCGACAATCTCTTCATGCTTCTTCACCTGAAAATATTTATTGTAAGTACTAGTGAAATAATTTCATCTTAATCATATGGAATCATTGTTTAGGTTGAGATATGAAAGGGGATTTTGTATTGTCGATAATTGAAATCCCCATAGAGTACAAATTCCGTTAAAAACTAAGCTATGTTACTAAAAACTTCGAAATATTAATTCCTTCACAAGTAATAGAAGGATAAATTTAAAAAAATGGGAAATAACAAACTGTAAGCGCATCCCGCAAGTAAAAGATCGCCTGTTTCCAATGAGTATAGTGGCTCTGGGGCGCTGTGGAGAATACAACACTTTTATGGCATTTTGTGAACTCCACCGTGAAGAATGTGACAAGGGCTTGAACATAGTCGTTTCGGATGACGCGCAGCGAGAAAGGCACAGAGAACGAGAGATCAGCAACAGTTACGGTGTATAAGTCGATTTCCTGCAAACGTGCGTTTTATAATCATCCCATGGCGACTGTCATGACATACCTGGCCTGACTTAAATGTGTACCAATAGTTTAAGATAAAATACTAACCTTAATCAGCCCATTATTCGTCACCACCTGGTTTGCGTCCACGACATCCACGAGAGGCTCGGTAATGGCCATGCGACGAATGCTCGACATGTTGAATCCATACACGTTCTCCCACCTGAAAATTTCACGCTTATATACTTTTCAATATAACGGTGGCGAGTAAATCCTTAATAAAACTTCCTAGCGTTTCAGGTTACCGGCCTTTTAATTCTCATTTTTGCATTATAACTGGTCATCTGAGTCAGTAGACACACAGAATGAACCTGATCCCCCATCGTTTTAGACGTATTTTTGCAGAGTTTGAGATTGTTAGAAACCGGAAAAATTTCCAATTTAATGATGGAAGTATAAGGCCCATATCACATTTATCAAAAGTTGCTTGAATAAAAAGCATGGATAAAAGCGTATTTCAAATGGTGCAGAAATATGCCCAAAACTATGATCGGAGTCGAGGAACAGGATCATTCTGTGTGCCTACGGGACCAGGCGTTCACACACTTTGGTTATTTGTTCTGCAATTATATGGTATATATTCCTCTGCAAAATTTTTCTGACACACAAACAATTGTTAATCGTTTTTAGAAGACACATTAAATTTCAATCTAAAAATTCCTGCTTTTTTCGTAAACACTACTAGCCAGAAACAAAATGCTACCAGAAACTAGATGCAGTTCAAATAACTCACGAATTAGTTTTGTCATCCTTGTATTGTCTATCCTCGATCGCGCACAGGTAGAGCTTGGCATTGTCGGGGAAGAGCACTCCCTCCTCGTGAAGCCATTTGTCGCGCGCATAAATAACTGTATTGAGCATGGACTCATAGAGCAAACAGTAGCCCATCCATTCGGAGATGATCACGTCGGCCTAGAAAGGATAATTCTGTTACAGCATAATATAAAATTTAGAAATATATGCCTTTTCAATTCCGCCCGGGAGCGTTGTAATATCCTCGACTTTGCCGTGAATCACTTCGATGATGTGGTCGAGCTTGTTGTCTTTGATGATCTCACGCGATCTGATGGCCATGTTGGAGTACTCAATCTAAAATCACAATTAAATAGACATCAATTATGAACAGTTTGATCATTTTTGTGATGGTTAATTTAATCACAAGAAACTGAGT
Organism: Ditylenchus destructor; assembly: GCA_022814885.1. NCBI lineage: Eukaryota > Metazoa > Nematoda > Chromadorea > Rhabditida > Anguinidae > Ditylenchus > Ditylenchus destructor. Next base: position 2,320,563 of record JAKKPZ010000005.1, read on the forward strand.
ACTTCAAATGAGGCTTCAACACTATGGCCTGTTAGGGGCCAATAAAAAATAATGGTCAGTGCAGTTCTTGAAACATTAGTTTTAGAAAATTGTTTAAATACATTTAGAAATAAAACACTTACAGCAAATACTTTTCTTGCGCCCGCCTTAGCAGCAAACATCGACAGAATTCCTGTACCCGAGCCCACGTCGATCACCACCTTGTCCTTGAAGAGATGACGATTATGGTATATCGCATTTTGATATGTTTTTGTGCGGACTTCATCTTTGTACATCAACCTCATCATTTCCTAAAACAGGCCAATAGATACCTTCATTGTTGGAAATTTGCTGTGGTTCAAGATGATTCGCTGATTCTCGAGGTGAATCAGCTTCTTTCGGTGATTCTACCTCTTCAGGGGGATCAGCGACATCCATTGCATCATTGTTGGACATTTGCTGTGGTTCATGATGACTCGCTGATTCTTGTGGTGAATCAGCTTCTTTCGGTGATTCTACCTCTTCAGGGGGATCAGCGACATCCATTGCATCCGGCTCAGAAAAATCAGGCTGCGACAAACCAGGCTCGACAAAGTTCGGTTGCATAAAATTAGGCTCACGGAATTGTGCTGGCGTTGGCGGCATGCTAATATTAGGTATCCGGGCGCGCTTCGGAATAGGAGTTGGTGTATCCTTCGGAGTGTCCCCAACTATGGCATTAGTTGCCTCGGAATTCGCCATAGTTGTTGAGCATTTTGAGCCATGTTTATTGAATCCATATCTATCCTCAGGTAAACGATAGTTCTAAAATATAGAAATGGAATAAAAAATTTCTCTATAAGTTTGTAATAAATTCGCCTATTTTTCTCTTTGGTCTCTAATTTTAAAAATTAGAGACAATTTCATTGCATAATTTTTGGAAATCATTCGCTACGAAAACATAAAAATACTTAGTAGGAATAGTTTTATCGCAACTCCCAATATTTTTGGCTATTCAAAATAAATGCGCCGTTATACTCCCATTGGTTAACCATGCCACTTATTGTAGTCAATAGGATAAAAATGCATAAAAAATTAAGAATCCAAGGACTCTGCTTGTAAGAGATCGGCTGATAAATGTGAAACATATTATAGATACCATTTTGGTTGAATGTCTACCGTTTGTCAAAATTATATTAGTTTCTGAAGAAAATTAAAACAAACCGTTTCAATGCTTTTTCTGATCCATTTATCATTAACTACGTGGACAGTGCCCCATTCTGTTGCTTTTTTAAATCTAAAACAGCTTACAAACAAATATGTAACGAGCAATAAATTTCACACTTTTCACCCGAATTTGCTGCTGCAATCAAGTGAGTGCACGTAGTGCGGGCCATTTGAGCACTATAGCTTCCACCATGAAGTTCTATTAGATGAGCAATATCCATTCGCGCCGCAGGTCCAAACCCAGACACAGAAATCACCTGTAACAAAATAAGATTAATAATATACTGTAAGCATTTTCAGGATAAGCAACAATAATTGTTTATTTAATATTTTGGGATCCGATCAGTAAAGTTATTCCTACAAATGGAAAATAACAGACACATTTAGTAAATATCGGAAGTATGTATCCCTTGGTCATTTCTGGGCAATTCATAGTCACTCTGTTGTTGCAAGTTGCCGAGGTCCATGCATCATCTATCCATTCCATGTTCAAGACTGGCAAGTTCAATCGATGGGCACCCTATAATGTGATAGTCTAGCAAATATATTACGATTAGATTTTTAAGTTTATTGAGTTATATATCAAAAATTTTGAACTCATTATTAGATGAGTTGAAAACAATGGGATAGGTCATTATAATTTACATACAGTCGAATTTCACGATCTATAATGATAATAATAGGTAATTTATATAAAAATTAACTTGCAGCATATTTTTCTGAAGTAGTATCACAACTGTCCGCAATCAAATGGGTTACTGTTGAATCCAATTCACGGCGAACTTTGCCACTCATGTATTCTATCAGGACTGTCTTCTCATCCTAAATTCACAAAACTATAGTGCTTTGTATGAAGTCGGCAGCAAAAGAAGGGGTAATGGCGAAGTGATTAGCATAGTAAAGTTTTACCCGAACTTTTACCGGAATTCCGGTGAAGCAGATGACAGCTTTGTTGAGTGTTAAAGAGAAAATAAAGTTGCTCTTCGGTAGTGATATTTCCCTTTCGAGACAACTGCAAAGAGCTGGTACGCCGTATACTCTAAACAAACTTAGTACGCGCTGAACTCAAATCTCCTATCAACTTTTATATATTAAACATTATGTATAAACAAAATAAACATTCATAGGTCGAAAAAATGAGTCTAAAAAACCTTAAGAGTTTATGATTAAATACGTAAAGAAACCGATTTCCTGTTTAAAAGCTTACTTGCAACCCAATTTTTTCAAGTGAGTAAATACTTTATCGTTCTCGTTGAACCGCGGTAAAATGTAAATATTTCTGTCTGGTGGACCTCGCGATAATATCTCGTCTTCAGTTATCCATTTTGGAACGTGTTTCGCACTTTGTAACTTCTAAAATAATAATTATCGAATTATATCATGTAACTTGAAAGTCCTACATTGAAGGCATAATTTTGATTATCCATATCAAATTTGGTGAATCCAGCACCACTTTGAGGCACTACTTTGAGCAGGAAAATTGTAGTGGTTCCATCATTCTCTTTGCCTGAGCGGCTTGAAATTGACATAATTCAATTGCGCAATGGATGTGCTGAAAATGTTTTGTAGTCAATGCAATTTATATCCCCTCCCACAACATATAATTTAATACATGATATAATTTAATACATGAAATTTTGGCTAATAAAATTGATCAGAATGGTGAACTCTTATCGGAGTACGCATAACCTTAGTTTAACTTTCAATTTCACCTTTGAGATCCCAATTTATATTCTTGGACACAATCAGCCTAACCTAATTCTCAAATATAAGAGTTTATTTCAGTATGCCCCATTCTATCTGAATCATTGCTCGAAAACAAATAACGCGGTGAACAAAATGAGATGGCCTTTGTGTAGTTAATTAAGCATAAGAAGTTTTCTATAGATTTCGCGGAGAGGATTCAAATTAGATCATTTAGGGTGTGTTTACAGAATTCACAAATGTCGTGCGAATTTACATTCTAAGATTTTTCGTGTCATTTTACTTCGATCGTATTTGCATAGATAATTTGATCTTCTACACTTTAGAGCATTTCAGAACTAAATGGGCCAGAATGGACCGATTAGAACTCTGCGTAATCAAAAGTTTAGCGATAGAGATAAAAATTGTCTTCTCTCAGAATTAATTTTTGTATTCAAATGTGAAATTGCGCTGGTGTAAAATAATTCGCTTTGAGACAATCATGCTTCGAAAGGCGTTTTTAACTTTCGTTTTTCCAAACATACTGGTAGACCGATCCTGAAAATTACTAGTCTGGTGTATCGCGATTGTTTCCGTTTGTACAAAAGATGGCGTCAGCAAATGATGAAATTGAAATGAACGACACTGAGCCTATGGATCGGCAACATCGAATGAGAAAATCAAACAGGCCTAGCATGCAGATATACCAACCACCAGGTCGTATTCCGTTAATAGGGTTTATTTTTTATATATGTATATGTTACGGCCAATGTGCGAAATCGGCCAATATGCATATTGGCCGGCCAAAGTGCGTAATTACGCACTTTGGCCGATTTTCGCGGCCAATGTGCGAAATTCGAGCTTTGGCCGGCAGATTCGGCCAAAGTGCGTAATTACGCACTTTGCCCGGCCAATATGCATATTGGCCGGCATAGTTGGCCAATGTACGGAAATTGTTTCTTGAATTATAAAATAATTTATTTAATGTGGGTGTTTGTTTGTTTTTTTAGTAACCATTTCAATGACCTCATCGACATGCAAAATTTTGGGCCGAAAAATTTGTGAAATTTTCAATAAATATTGAAAAAGTTTGATGTTATACTTTATTTCAATGATAGATTTCAGTCAATTTTTCAATAAATCAGTATAATTTTTGAAGTTTTTTCCAATTCTACCTAAAATTTGCGGCGCATTTTGAATTGGCGCCGAAAAATTTTGGCCAAAAATTTGAATTTTTTGGATTTTTGATCGATTTTTCACCAATTTTTAGCAAATTTTTCAATTTTTTGACAAAATTTTGTAAAAAATAGCAAAATTTGCAATAAAAATTCAAATTTGCGCCAAAAAATTTGAAATTGCGCCAAAAATTTGAAATTTGGAAAAATTTGGAAAAATACCCATTTTAGGGGGGGGACTTATTTGAGGGGGGGGACTTATTTTTTCGTTGGGGGTCTAGGGGGGGACTTATTTGAGGGGGGGACTTAATTGAGGGGGGGACTTATTGGAGGATTTACGGTATATATAATATCACGATTTTTACTATAATAGAAAGGAGGAAGCTTATATTTCGGAACGTGTGCCGTTTTGGCGATGTCAAATTCGGCGTTGTTTTTGTTTTTTTCGTTAATCTTAGCCCATAACATGGCACTTTTTTTGTTAACAAATGGCCATTTTTGGCGTGCAAATACCATTGTACAAAGTAAATTCGTCGAAAACGCATCGAATGTATTGATTTTTAATGTTAATTTTTTAATAGGATATCTAGGGGTACTATATTGCGCTGATTGCGAAACTCGAATTAGTTTTTATAATATGTCAAAAAGTGCATTTTTCGCCAATTTGTCATTTTTTCCGTCACCCATTCCAGGTACGAAGCAAATAATTTATTTACCAGAAAATGTAAAAAAACACCCAAAAGTTTAAAATCCGGATTCTGATAAACGTCATAAGTAAAATGTTTTAAGGTTCAGCTTTAATAACAGCTTACTCCGTTCAAATATGATTTTTTTGGATACTCCATGTCTAAACAACGTTTGGGGTGAAATAAAGAAGCTCGAAAATTTTTTTGCGGTCACGCGACTTGTTAGGGATCGGTGAATGCTTGACGGTTTCCCAAATTCAGGATAATTTGCCGCAATAATCCTCAAGCAACTTTACGCAACACTAGAATTTGGTCAATTACAAAATGTAAAACTGTAAAAAACGGAACCGGAATTTTAGAAGATTTATGACGAAAGCTATAGTAATCTTGTTCTTATTTCATATAATTTGTTTATTATTTTTAGGGCTGAGAAATTCTCCATCCAGTAAAAGAATCAATAAGGAAGTGTGCGACGCGGATCAAGGTTAGCCTAGCCATTGATCATCTTAGTCCTCAAATGTCACATTGATTTTTGCCATAAATGGTGTCCTAATTTCATAGTATGGCTAAACAGTTGTGTTTATGAAAGACAAAAGGCCCTAGTCTTTGTCAATAGGTAAACAAAAACAGCCGAGATATTATAGACAGACTTTATGATCTCTTATACAAAATTGTCAAATTGTTTGTTAAAATTTCGAATCTTCTTTATTGCTGTTTCGTAAAACTATTATTTTTATGACGTCCATAAAGCAAACATTCTATGAGATTCCGTAACAAATTTACTCTTACTTTCGTCCTCTATCCACTGGTACAAAAATTATGGCAGTAGACATCAAAAATTCAATTTTTTCTAAATGAAATCAAATTGTCAAGTCTTGTCAATTATAAAGTGCGCCGAAAAAGCTGATGTTCATAAATCAAAAACATTATAAAAAATGGTCTGATTGAGCCCGCTCTATGTTAAAGGTTTAGCCAAATTTTATTTTTTCAGTTTCCAATGCAAGCAGCAACGATTCCCGATCGTCCAACCAGAGTGACCCATCCAAAGCCAAACTATCTTATGTGAATCCACAACCGACATATCGAAAATCCGGCAGATTTTCTCGCTTTGAAATGCAATCAAAATTTTTACGGGATAGCCCAAGATCATATGAAGGGAGCACCGATAGTGGCGACCTGAGCGTTTCTAGCACGCCTGTAACCTTCAAAACAAGTGAGACACAGAAGGATCTCGTCCGTCCAACATTCATAAGCGGGAAGTTAAGGAAAAAGCAGCCGTCGTCATTCGGCAAAAAAGAAATGGAGGATATTTTAAGCTCACTGGCCAAATTAAACATCAACATGGATAAAAATATGATCGATACATTTTTTACTGGTATGCAATTACCAAGATTTTAACTTTTTTTCGCGATAAAATAGTGTACATTTAGCGCGACCGTATTCCCTTCTTTTGAATAGCATAAATTTCAATGTAAAAACGAATTGCGAAATTTTTTCACATAATTTTTTAGTAGGTAAATTTTTAGTAAACTTCGTAATCGGATAAAATTACTAGAAAGCTACGACGGATTATTATTAGTGAAGTCATTATTTAAAGACTGAGAAAGCTAAGTGTTTATACAAATTTATTACATGTCTTTAGGTGAAATGGTCGACGAATCATTAGCTCGGCAGTTAGCTCAATCTTTGGTACATCACGCTATTGAAGAAAATAGACGCGATGGGCGCCAGGTGGCCCGCCTTTGCGCATCGCTCCTCGAATGTCCAAGCGGAGCGGCCTTTCACCACGGATTTATGACCTCCATCTTGCAATATTTCGACTGTCGCGAGCAGCTTCGATCTGATCATTCGCGAGTGTGGATTAATTTTCTAAACTTCGTTTCTGACCTGTATTCATGTGTTGGATTCCATTACGAAGGTAGCTTATTCCAAGCTATTTAAAAACCTATGTTTGCATTTATAGGAGGGCTGGTGGACACCATTTTCAGTATTTTCGATTATATGCTGAAGACACCCGTGCTCGAGTCACTTAAGATTGAAGAGGTAACACTTTCACGGCCATATAAATTGCTCGTGCATATCAATTTCCTTTTTAGCTTGAATGTCTCATAGCCTCGCTTCTGAGCGTCGGATACGATCTAGAGCGTAATTGTCCCGACCAATTGTCTGATTTGAGAAACCTTATTCGAGACGCCTTCATTGAGGTCACTGAGCCATGGGCACGAAAAATGATTATGGTATGGGAAAAATCAATTTATAATTATGAAACTACACGATTCCATTTATAGTTGCTTATGGAGTTGGGAGCAAGCGGTTGGAGTCTTCCTCCCGAGGCCAATGAATACTACTTTCACTAGACGCTGAGGCCGGTTCCAGCAAGCTGTGTGAATCCAAGTCGTAACATGAAATCTAGTCATAAATTGCTTTGTGGTTTCCTTCATTATCGTTTCTGTGAATGCTAAAAACATTGCTTCATTTGCCTTAATTCCAAAGATTTGTGATATCATTGTATTTCTATCGCCAAATGTGCGCATCGCTTTAAGAGATTTATATTTTCATATGATATCTAATATTTCCCGAAATTGTTTTTGAATTTCTATTCCCGTATGTTTTTCCCAAGTTCGACATTGTATTAATCAGGTATTAAATCCTATAACCTTAATTTGAAAAAAGCTTAGAAAACTCAACTAGAGACAAATCTCAACTAGAAATTTCAAACCGTTAACGACAGCTTTGTTAAAACCGTCCACATTGCGGATTTCATTGTATAAACCTAAGCTTGTTTATAAACATTCGCCTTGCTTTCAATCTTTCATTTGCTTTAAACCAAATCCATCATATGTTGCTTGTGTCTTCCTTTCCTTTGCTTTGTTCTTGCTTAATATCATCCAGAATAATTATATGGTATCTGTTTATTGCTCAAATATCATGATTCTAATTAATATCCAGAACAACAATGTTTCATATTATATCCCAGTTTATTAAATTGAAGAGTACTTAATTAAATAAAGCATTGTTATTGCATAAAATATTCGTCGATCGACAATTTTATTATAGCTCTTGACATACATTTAAACGTCGTCCACCGGACCTGCTGCAAAGCGAATTGTTCCCTGCGAAGTCATCTCGCAGCTAAATTGGCGAAATGCTTCGTTTATAATTGTTTGGAATTTGGGTAATTCTCACCTGTATTTGGAGCCGTCGCGGATGAGTTGGCCATTGAGAGGGATTCGGTAGCCATCCTTACTCACGCAGTTGACCACTTCCACGGCACCGTTCAGCCTACATGTCTTATTGAAACGGTGATTCTCCAACCAGTGCTCGCCTAAATATCACTTTTTCCTCGGTATTTTACTTTCATAATTGTATTTCGCTTTTGATTATTCACTGCTTAAAACGAAAACGCAATTAATCAAACGCATTTACCAATGTTTCGCTGATAACCATTCTCGTCAACGCACTTAACTGCCTGTTGAGGAGAAGCCCACGAATGAGTTCCAGTATTTCTACCTGCGCCTGGCCTGTTGCGAATATTGCTGGGGCTGTCATCGTCTCCTCCTCGACCGAATCGATATCCTGTCTTGGACTCTGGCTTCACGGATTTCGCTCCATGGAAAACTACAGTTCCATTTCCGAATTGCTGGCATACCAGCGTGAAGCCGTTAACTTCTTTGGAGCCATTCACAGGAATTCTCTGTCCGTCTTCGGTAACGCACGCAACGAGTCGGCGAATTCCTCCCGGTCGGCACTCAAGCTCGAAAGATTTCTCTTGCCATCGGCTTCCTAAAAGAATTACATTCAGTGGATAAAAATAACTAGTACTTACAAGCATCATCTTTGGTATTAACGATATTATATCATGTAACACAAGATACAGTAGTGCATATAACTTATGTGCATTATTGTATCTTCTGTGACCAAAGTTCATTTGATTTTTGATGAATAAAACTAATGAGTAAACTAAAAAGGCATTGAGTAATGTACTGTCATGAAGTCCGTGACAGAAAAGCAGGTGTGGGGGTTATGAGAGGAACCACGTTATCAGGTTGCAAGCCTATTTTTTAGCTCTCTTTTCAAGGTAGGTTAAGTGGTGTGATACACGTAGCTTTGGGAAGAAGCACTTGTCTTGTGATATGTACAGAATGATTCTCTCATAATTCCCCACCTTTTTTACTCTGGGAACTATTTTACCTCATTTATTACCCACTGATTGATACCACCATAAATCGTTATAAATCCAACAATAATAAAATGTGCAACTGACCCACGCTTCGTCCATCGCATTTGGCATTTGGACTGGCGCCTTGGACTAAAGTGACCATTCCTTGCTGATTCATCTGGCACTTCCACTCGTCATTCTGCTCCTCTACTGAAGTGTTGATGGGAATGCGCCGACCAGTTGTGGGTAGAACGCAAGCCACAACCTCGGTCTTCCAAGACCCATTCTCATCGTTAATTGTACAACGCATTACGAAGGCGCCCCTTTCCTCCTATAAACGTTAGGGTTACAAAATGTATATGATATATAATGTACATAATTTTGCACATTTGTCAGTTTTTGCGAGGTAATACATAGCCGACCTAAAATGAAGCATATATCCAGAAACACATGCTGTACTAGCTATGCCGTACTAGATGCCTTGCTATTGCTACTGTGATAATTCACAACTTTTTGTTATTGGTTATTACAATACTTTGGGAGAATGAAGACATCTCTTCCTTTACAACTACCTACAATGATCACAAAAACTTACGTTAAAACTCTAGTAAACAGATTTTTAGACGGATGTTTTTGTAAGATGTTCACGTTTTGTAGTGAAAATATGTCTTTATTTTGATAATGCAACACTTAAGCTCACCCATTCTTCGCCATTCCGATAGCTCAGTCCATTGTGCCTGCAGCTTGTCGTTGGCTGTACCAGCGCTAGCAAGAAGAATAGGGATGGGAATATAAGCGCGTTCAACATTGTCAAATGTCTGTCTTGACCCTTTGAGAATATGGCTTCTGAATTTGGTAAACTATTTAGAAAATCTAAAAAGTAAATACAAAAACAATTAATTGCGTAGCATATTAATATAGGGGATTTAAAAGTACAATAAACTTGTTGTAAGAATCCTTTATAAATGATAAAGAGCAAATAGAAGAACTTTACAATATGCGAGTATGTTATTCCGAGCGTATAAATGTAATTTTTGATCTCCGACTGATATATGACATGGCTTTTTCTATTTCAAGCATGACAATCAATTTTCCAAAAATGAAACACTTTCTGATTCAGCTGATAAGAAATTGAAGCTTCTTAGAAACAAGTGCAAAATCATAATGTTTTGGCATACAATAAAAAAAACTACCAAAAATTTCAAAATTCATCAAAATATTGTTTAAGGCGGTCGAAAAAGTAAGTGTATGGCAACATTTCGAAACGGTTTCCTTTATACTTTCCTATCCATTTTTGCCATACAGATTTAATTTTCGGAGTAGAAAAGTATATGCTTGATATTAGTAAATCGATTGTCCATCAAAAAGCTAGAAAGAAGGAATTTATGCGTTATTCGGTTGTTCAAATGGGTTTGGTTATTGCACATTCCCAAAACTGAGATTGATTTTCGACCGAAGCCGAGAGAAAACGCTGGAATTAGCCGCATATTCATTCCTTCTACCCGCCAATCGGCTGACAATCAATTAGCGAACCTGAAAGCTCGAACAGTTGTTACATTCCCATTCCTTGGGCCAAATTTATGGAAACCGTTATTTACTCCAATTGACCAACCAATCCTTGAGATCTTACACGCCACTTTCCCAAAGGCAATTTCATGTGGATATCCACAAAAAATATGTGAATGGGTGAAAAATCGAGCGAAAGGCCAAAACTGATTTATTTTATAGACTGATGGCCTTCCTTCAACTAATCCTTCAGAGATTTTTGGCGAGAACCTTTGTTCTATGAACGGGATTTCTGGACAAATTAGAGACAATCACATGCCAATTCATTGCATTCGATTTTTGAATTTACATTAGGAGCACTGAACCGTTAGTCACATAGTTTACTGCATAGTTACGTCACTGATTCAATTTGGAAATTCCTTATTTTGCAGGTAGCAATTCTTAAGTCTGTCTCTAATTAAAATCATGTTCCTCCTAAAAGTTGCATCGAACTATTTCGGAGAAGGAAACGATGTCCACGAAAGGGAAAACTTTTCGAAAATTAAACTCTATGTGGCAACATTGAGCAAAGATCGTTTGAGCAATTACGTTTTTTGCGTGAAAGTAGGCCCAAGTTCCTCAGGGAAAACATAAAGGTGTGTACGAAATATAAATTTAAAAATATAATTCGTAGGTAAAATATATCTGATTTTGCGAGAGTAAATAACATATTAGTGAGTTTAACGAAAATTAATCATATCAGAAACAAGATCAATCGTCGTATTCATCCAAATAACTTTTCGTATGAGATGTTTTCAATTGTGAAATATACTCAAGACACAAAATTTTGCTCAAAATAAAGAAATTATATTAAAATACACTTCAAATAAAAATTAGCAGCTCATAAAGTGTACAAATTTTTTACCAAGCACTAAAAAGCTCATAAAGATAGATAGTCTGAAATTGACTGTACTACAAATACCCAAATCTGTGATCCTAGCATAGCAAAAAGGTTGACGAAAGGTTTTTCCATTTCGATTTACCAAAATTTCAGATCTCTAAATATTGTCACCAAATATTTTAATTGTCGGAAACGCCCAAAAATTAAAATAAAATTTTTCGAGTCATTAAATTCCCGAGGAAAACGATGTCCTTTTCTTAATCTCATCTCAGAGGTACCTCAATTTTCAGTGACCTTGAAGTCGAAAAATTAATGTACACGAAGTTTCCCGAATTTTACACAAACTTGGATAGTTCTTGATCATAAAATATTGTGCATTGCTCAGCAAATATTTCTTTATTTCACTACTTCCGGAATAATATTTACGAAAAAGATAAAATTATCAAAGAGGCTCGTAACTGAATCACATTTTTGGTGGATTGTTTTGAAGTCACAAAATCTGAACAGATTAAGCGTTCCCATGCTATGTGTAAAGAAAAATTTAAATCAATTCGGGCGATAATTAACAACTTGTCTTAGGGGTTGCAATTGTACTGGATGTCTGAGCAGAAATTTGGAATTTTTTGGCTTACAAATCAGTTCTTTTAACATTTCTAGCCTAAGTATGGCATTTACTTATCTTTGCTCAAACTCCCAAATGTGCCCCACCGCAAGAAGTAGACTCTTAGTCCTCTAGAAGATGAAAAATTGGTGTAGGACTCGAAATCTTTCAGCTATGAGCGCTCATTAAAGTCTTTCTGACTATGCACAATATACAAATGGTTGAGGATTATTATATCAACAAAAGTCAATTCAGGCAATAGTTTGCAGAACCAATTATTTTTACAGTGAAGTTGCGATATGAAGTGCAGTACTAAGGTTTTGCGGTACTAATTTGAGAGGCGATGGGGCCGGCAAATGTAACAATAGTTGAGGCGGTTTCTCGAGTCGATCTTCGTCCCCGCTCACGATTACCATACGGTTTTGGTTATTATCGGAATTGGCAACAAGAGGAGCTTGGGTAATTGCTGATGTTGTCGTGAACGCTACTATTCTGTGCCTCTCAATCTCAGATTTCAGGCGCTCGACTTCAAAACGAAGCCGAAGATTTTCTTGTTCCAAAATGGCTGCGCGTACAGCCACTTCGTCTTCCTAAAATGAATTTTATTATTTACTGTACACATTAAATTATTCAATTTAACCTCTCAAGACAATTTGGCAAAAATCACGAAATTTGAAAATTAATTACTAACTATGAATCTTATTTAGTTTATAGATTATAAATTTTCACTACCTTTCTCCTCCTAGAATCTCGACTGCGCTTCGCGGCATCGTTGTTTTTGCGCCTGCGTTCCCAGTAAGCATCGTCACGAACCAGCCCTTTCCGCTTTTTGTCTGATCTCATTTTCGCGCCGTCTTCGCTGCCAGCAGCGTCTTTTGGCTCTTCAGTTCCGCTTTTGGCCGTGGATGCGTCGTCACCGCCATTATTTGCGTCTACAAGGTGCCCGTTTACAGACAGTGGCGTCGATATACGACATGAGGAAGATGATGAGGAACCGTTACTGCTGCTCCCATCACTGTCACACGTGGACGAGGACACAATCTTAATGTTACATGGATTAGAAATTGAAGAAATGTCAAGTAATGATTCCGATCGAACATAAATTTAATGAACGAAACAAACTGTAACAAATTTAAACTGAACTTATTAAACAAAACATTAATTATAATTAGACTTCAGAACTCAATGACCTATCTATTTATTCTCTATGTTCAAGGAAATTATTCTCTGACTCCAAGCTTCTTTATTTTTGATTAGCAAAATCATTTTTCTGTTAGTGGTCCTTGTTTCATCAAATAGTGAACTATGACAAATGCTCCAACATTTTAAACACACCTGTTGATTACCGTTCACAGTGTGCCCTCTTTCACCCAAATAATCGGCCTTGCCAATACGCACTCCGTTGCTCTTAGGTAGAAGGCTAGCGTTTGACTCGGCTGGTACTCTGGTTTCAACAACAACACTAGCTCTAGGAAAATTAATCGTTGATCTCCCGTTTTCAATTTTGGTCCTCTCGTTAGCTCCATATACTGCAGAGCCGTGTTCGGTTCCGTTGAGACTGAGCGGTGTTTGTGTTCGGTGACTGTTTGTATTTCTGTCACCTGTTGCTGTGTCTTCCCTGCCCAGTTCCCCGACCGATTTGCTAAACACTGTGGGATTTTGCAAAAATGGATTGAAGATAGCGGCTGAGTTATTGGGATGGTGCAGGGCACTAGCGCCGGCTGCAGCGGCGGCATAAAGACCGTATACAGCGGAGGACTGGCTCAAGTCCAAAGGTAGAAATTTCTGAAAAGAATTATTTTCAATTTTTTAGTAAAATAATTTATCATCTGGACGCTGAATATTATAAATGCTGGTTTTGGTATATTTTGTTAAGCCAAATTCTAATAAATTAGCAAGGTTATTACCAGACCTTCAGATTTATCATAAATCCTATTTTTGGGGTACATTTATAATTTATTACTAGGTGACGCGCCGCGGAGCACTCATCGTCCTATGGGGCCTCATAAGGTACAAAAATCAATCTAAAGCGACGCAGCTACACGCCACGCAGCGCTGTGGACTTACGTTCACGTGGGGACCGAGAAGTCAAAACAAAGCTCAGATTCATGGTCTGCGTGATCAAAAACCCGCGTGTGCAAAAAATAGTCCCTTAGATGCTTTGATTAGAAAAATGTCATTTTTTAGACAAAAGGTGGCTTTTTCCATAAAAAGTGAGCCTGATTTTGAAAAGATCTTCTAGCAACCCTGTTCATAAGCCTTATCAAAAATGAGATTTTTGGTAATCTATAATAGGAATAAGTACAGCTGAATGATAGCCACAACTATACCGAGGAGAGGCTCAAAAGTTCCAGGACTAAAACCCATAAGTTCGTGAAGTACTATAAAATTTTTCTAAATTTTCGCTTATTTGCGCTTAAATTAGCGACCATCTAAAAGGCAGATTATATATATTTAAAAGTAGAAAATCTCTTCTTTATAAATATATGTAAACTTGCTCTTAACTTGGCTTTCGTGTATTCACTCATTTACGATTTGGCAAATAAGCGAAAACTTAGAAAAATTTATAGTACTTTCTGGAACTTATGGGCTTTAGTTCTGGAATTTTTTCTGATATATTAAATTAGGATATATGGCCCATGTTATTATCTGATTCTCAGACTGACGCTGACTTAAGTGGGGGTAAAAATGTATACAACATTTATGTAAATTATTCAGACAACGGTTTATATAATTTTATTAAAATAGATTAAACTAACTTACCGAGACTAAAGCCGAATGAATATGGCTTCCAGCATGTGCAAAATGACCTGGCGGTAGCTGTAGTTGATTAGCGGAAACGAACGGTCCGGCCACCCGGGGCTGGATCGGTTGCTGGGCAAGTCCAACAGAGCCTCCACTCATGGTCGATGAGCCAATATGCATACGAAACAAAACTACTGCCGGATTTAAAACTATCAGGAAGGCTGTGTGGAAAGCGAAAGTGGAGACCGGAGAGAAAGTTTTGAGGGTGTTGGTTCCGTTTTTTGCGGATCAACAGAATAAAAGCGGAACAAAAGTGAAACTCGGTCAGTTGGTCGTGCGTGCTCTCACTTTCTCTTCAAAATCAGGACGAGTGCGACTGCGTTCTCTGTGTTTTGGAGACGCGGGCGTTTGCGGCGGCGAGATGCCCTAGATTTGAAGATCTGCCACCACGGTTCTCTCAAATCCTTTGCTTGGCGTAATCCAGCATACATCCCCGATCCCATATGGTAGAGGGTCCAGCCGGTCTGTACTTCCGAAACTCGGTCAACATCCATTGCTGAATTTCGCCACCATGTTCGTCGCAGCGCGGCCTCCGGCTATGCACAAAAAGGGTGGATTGCATCTATAGCAGAGAAATTTGATGAGGTGGGGGCATCAGCCCATGAACAGGCACTTCTTCTATGCTCTCACTCAGGAACTGGACTGAAGAATCCAGGTCATCAGCTCCAAAAAATGCGGATGACCAATCGCAAGTGCAAAGACAACAACAATCGGAGCATCGAATTATTGGGTAAGAGCGCCTGGAGCGATCCTCTCTTGGAGATCTCCCTCCCTGCTACGGACACTTTGAAAAGTGGAGAAAAGCGAAAGCTGATGAAAGCGAAAGTGGAGCGACAGGAATTTTTTGGCTGGCAAGTGAAAGGTGAGGGCGTAAAGAAGATGCCTCTTGTCTGTCTATCCGGGATACGAGGCTGGCAGTACCCACCACCCACAAATCGTGGGCGGGCAATCCATGGGGATCTGTTGAATTAGACAATGTGGAAAGTGTAAAATAATCGTTGCGTGGTCAGCATTCCATGATCTGATTATCATTGCGGGTTCTAGTTTGGTGCCACCGAATCCATTAATATCCAATTCATCTATAAAAAGCTGAAAATCCAAGAAGGGATAATGTTGATGATCGAGTTCATGCAAATGAGATGAAGCAATGTGTCAATACGATTATGTCACAATTGTTCACAAGAAAAAAATTTGAAAGAATAGCTAAAAATTTCAGTAATAAATGTCGGTATTCAAAGCATAACTTAAATATCAGCTCGTACGCCTTCTCATTTTATATATGGATTATTTATATAATTCTGTCGAAGTGATAGTAAAAACCAAAGAATCGTTAAAATGAATATCTTAATTGGCTTGCTTTTGATGATTACATTTGTACGACAAAATTAACGGGCTTTACTGCGACCTTGAAAATTATTTATGACGTGGTAAGATGAAATCCAGGGTTACCGCCCAGTTGGGGGGAATGACAGCTGGGGAGGGGGGTAGTTGGGGGGGACATCCAGTTGGGGGATAGTTGGGGGGAATCGATGTCCCCCCAAGTGGATGTCTCCCCAAGTGGATGTCCCCCAAGTGTCCTTTTTTAACAAGCGCTTTTTACCCTAAAAATGCATTTTTTGTCCTAAAAGTGCGTTTTAGGCTCATTTTAGGCTCTGTATTCGATGTTTTCGTTCATTTTAGTTCAAGAATTCCATAGGACCACCCAGCGGCTTCGCCGCATGGCGGCGCCCCTGGTCATCCAGGATTTTCCGGATTTCCGGAAGCCATATCTTCCGGTGGAAGGCTGAGTCGGGCTTGAAACCGGTACCAATCGTCTTGTCTCGCCGAGAGGAAGCGATTGACGTATCACACGCCCCAAACCGAGCACCGACTGAAAAGTTTCCTTTGTAGAAACCCCCAAAATACTGAAAAAACGGCGTTTTCTCAACTTTCGTGGCGGGACCACCCCAATTCTGACATTGATAACCCCCCCTAAAATCATGGGTTTTGGGGGGGTACTCGCGAGTTTGGGGTCCGGGACCCCCAAAAAGTGGGTTATTCTGCTGGGCGGGGAGCTTCACCTATCAACTTAGAGGGACCCGATATAATGTTGCGACCAAGTTACATGACTTTTTCATGTAAAAATTGTACTTTCCGCTGATTCCTCCTCAAATTTTCATCTTCTAATGGTTCCATGGTAACCATAGGAATTTGCTATAGGTTGAACAACCCATGGGCATAACGAAGTACTTAGGCTTAAGCTTAAGAGGGACTTAGTCTTAGGCTTAATAATCCGTATAAGGGGCCAAACAAGGATTTAGGCTTGAGGCCCCGAACAATATGGGGCCTAACACTAGGTCTACGCATGTGGGGAATCCCCCGGGGGATTGTGGAGGGGATCCCCCGGGCGATCCGCCGGGGGGTTTGAGTGTCTACGCAGAGGGGGGATTGTGGAGGGGATTGGTTCGTAAAAATGAAAGTCACGACTTTTGTATTCATTATTTACTTGTTTTTACTATGTTGGTTATAAATCTGATGTTACTGACTCTATCTCAACTTTTTCTCCAGATTTCGACAAATGTTTCAGATTTTTTCAAAATGATTTTTTCGCCAAAAAATGTATTTTTCTTGACACACTCATTTTTGACTATTTTGTCTGCATTTTTCTTGCGTTTTTCACCATAACTTTCATATAGGTTTTGGGAAATTTTTGGTTCCGTGGTACAAAAAATGGTGTTTTGAGGTTACTGCAAAAATATAATTTTTGATATAGCCCATTTTATATAGAGCAAAATTTTTGCTCGTAAAACGTGTTCTGAAAATTCGTGGGGCATATGTTAATTGGTGCATATGTTAATTTTGTGTCTAATTTTCTTAATTTTGTGTCTAATATTTGTATCTAATTTATTTCGACCTTTTCCTGACTGCTTTTTGGCGGGATTTTGTACCCCTTATAGGTTTTCGACCCCGCTGAATCCGAATTTGACATTATTTTTGACCTAGGGACGACCCTAAGGGTCGAAATGAACACCCTAAGGGTCGAAATTCGCTAAAAATACAGTTTATGGGACGCAATACATGCATCATGGGACTTTTAGACACAAAATTAATATTTGCCCAAATTTTAGTCATGCAAAACAGTCTGTTTCTATTAGAAAAATCTTCCTTTTAACATGCAGGATTTCTGGTGATAATCAGGATTTGATTATCATTTTTCCATTTATTTATGCCAAAAAAGTTTGTCCATTTTGGAGCAATTTTAATTAATTATTTTTTATTTAGTCTTCATATACTTTTATGTATCTGATGTTACCGTCTCTATATCAGCTTTTTGTCTAAATAGCAATGGGGTTTATTTCTCTATCTTAACGTTTTGTCTAGATTTCGTCAAATTTTTCAGAATTTACAAATTTGGCTATTTTTGCATGGATAAACAGCTCGAAATATGAATATAAAAAATTATGAATTGAGCGTGTTTCGAAAAACTCGTTTTGAGTAAAAAAGTCTAAATTTTGAAAAAATACGACTAAATCATTAAAAAGGTGTTTTTAAACCGAAAAATAAGTGTGTTTTCAAAATGTTCACTTTCCAGTACGAAAATCGAAAAGTTTGAAAATTATTATATTTATTTCATCAAAATCTAGAAAAAAAGTTGAGATATAGTCAGTAATATCAAATTTATGGCCAACATAGCAAAAAACGCAACAAAAATACACTTTTAAGCCAAAAGTTGAGTGTTTTTGAAGAAACTGCATTTTCTATGCGAAAATCGAAAAATTCTGAAATTCTGAAGAATGCATCAAATTCTCGAGAAAAAGTTGAGATTGAGTCACCAACATCAAATTTATGACCAACATAGTGAAAATACAGTGAAAACCGTCTCCAAAGTTTATTTTGGCTTCAATCCCCCGGGGGATCCCCCCGAAAAATCAAATCGATTTGATCGGTCGGGGGGATCCCCCGGGGGAACCCCCGGGGACAATATCCCCACGTGCGTAGACACCAACCCCCGGGGGAACCCCCGGGGACCCCCCGGGGGATCCCCCGGGGGATTCCCCACGTGCATAGACGCAAATCCCCATCCCCCTCCACAATCCCCCGGGGGATTCCCCACGTGCGTAGACCTGGCATAAGGGACTTAATCTTAGGCTTAAGCTCCCGAACAACCCTTACAAGGCGCCAGACAAGGATTTAGGCTTGGGGCCCCGAAGAATATGGGGTCTAGGGTTTTTAGGGTAAAAAAGCGTTTTTAAAAAAGGACACTTGGGGTAAACCCAGTTGGGGGAGGGGGACATCCAGTTGGGGGGACATCCATTTGGGGGGACATCCACTTGGGGGACATCCACTTGGAGGATATCCACTTGGGGGATATTGATCCCCCAACTGGGGTGATGTCGAAATCCAGGCGGTTGTCTTAACCTGAAACAGATAGCATAAACGAAGCAATAACGTCTCTTGATGAAAATGATGTTTCATGAAAAGATACAAGCGTAAAATCCTTAAATGTTAAGCTTTAAATATTCAGCTTTAAATGTTAAACGTTTTTCTCATGTCTTACATTGACATTATCTACATAACATCAGTCAGTATGCAGATAGGTAAGCCAGAAGAACGATAAAGAATGCCATGAATAAACCACAAACATCACAGAACATTACTTTCCGGATCCTTGTTTTGTAAGATTGTGATAAGAATAAAATGCAGTTTTTTAATCCTTATAAAAGAACATATTTCTTTCCCCGATAATAATATCATATTTTTATTATTATTACTCTTTGGATGAATAAATTTTCTCAATTTTACCTGATTTGCTTTAAAATGATCTAATAAGCATATATGAGAATACTCTCGAGTTAAGCCAATTACATATAAACAAGTGCCGGTGGCGCCTCTGCCTATATAGGGACAAAATTTCGAGCCTCGAAACTGCTTCGCTGCTGTTTCCCAAAAAAGTGTCAAAAAGCCACTTTGTGGCCCAAAATTTGAAAATTTTGAGAGTTGCCCCGAACTTTTTTTCGGGATACGGTATTAGCTCGCCCAGACCTACAAAATGAGCTATCACACACCCCTGTAGCTCGCCGGCAAAGTGGTTTTCCATATTGGGGTAGTTACGCACCTGACGGAGAAATCATTTCCACTACTCTAACCTATTTCGCAGCATTGTGTCCGGGGGGGGGTCACATGGGCCAACTTTTCACGCCTAACTCGGATTTGGGCGTGTGATACGTCAATCGCTTCGTCTCGGCGAGAGAAGGCGAATGGTACCATTTTCAGCCCCCATACGGCCCCCCGTGACCCCCTATGCCCCCTTTTACCCTCCAGGGGGCCGCGGATGCACGCTAACCGCGAAAAAAATACAAGAGAACCCGCCGATTCGAGGCGGTAATCCGCCGAGAATCGGCGGGTTCTCTTGTTTTTTTTTCATTTACTATATAGTATTCATGCAGCGTTTACAGAAGCCGTATTCCCTTTAATTGAACCAATCATTTGAACGATCACACAAATGGGGGACTGTTTGACCTTTTTTAGTACAAAATTGCTGATTAAATTATTGTCCACAACATTAAATGAGAAATCCAAATTTGGAGTCACTTAAATATCAATGCCAAGCAACACGAGAAAAATTCAAACGAAGTGTTAAATTGTAAACGAATCGGTAATAAAAAGGACAATGCAGAATGATGACAAAGGCATCTTTCTTTCGTAGGAACAGTTATTATATTTGTATAATCAAATCCCTAAATACTAAGCGGCGTCGTGCGTGTGTCTGTATGGGACGCTCCCGTGTCATCAATCATCCAGAAAGATCCAGCATTCAGATCGGGGCGTGTGATAGCGCAATCGATAGGTCTCGATGAGGAAATTAGGGGAAAATTGTCAGAACCGAAATTTGAATATTTGAATTCGCGCCAAAACCGAAAAACGTGTTTTTAAGGGTTTTGACCATGGGAAGTGATGTTTTTTATGTTCCCAATCGATTTCTGAGGCGATTCTGGACCACTTTGCTTTTTACATTTTTTGATTTGGCGCATTTTTGAAAAAAAAGCCACTTTTTGGCCAAAAAATCGGGTTTTTTGATGCAATGTGTCTACGGGTCTGATTTTTGGTACCCGGGGGTTTTCGGGTACGCTGATCACGAATCTGACGTCAGATTCGAGATGTGTTCTCACGAGGTCGTGTTATTCTCACCAGGTCTCTCACGAGGTCGGAACTTTCCCGGGCGGGATGCTCTACTCCCGAACAATCCTTACTCCCGAATAACAGCTGTTGAGGGCCGAAGGCCCGAAATAGTCTCATGCTGCTCTACTCCCGAACAATCCTTACTCCTGAATAACAGCTGTTGCCCCCTATACATAGGGGGCATACTGATCCAGACTCCCCGCGGCCTAGGCCGCGTTAGCGGCCTAGTTTATATTAACATGCTCCAAAATATAACAAATTTAATAATCGATTAATTACAACACATGTAGAATTGTCTAAACCTTTTAAACTAACATATATGTAATTCCAGCGGCAAAGAGACCCGAAGCCGGAAGAGTGACCAACCACGAAAGCACAATGTTTCGAAAAATGAGCCAGTTGACACCCTCGTCTGAATTTAAGACTCCAACTGCGACGATGCTCCCAATCTGTAAATAATAATTATTATTTGAACCGAAAGAAGAAAAATTATTCAAAATAGAAAAATGATATCTAACCAAGCAATGGGTCGTGGAGACGGGTATGCCGATTTTGGAAGCGAGCAGCACCGTTACAGCGCAGCCGAATTCAATGGAAAATCCACTGGAATATTGTTTAGTGAGGAAATGTTGCATTTTCATTGGAAGATTTGGTAGGAACAATTTAACCAACTTTTTTATTCTTTCTAATATATGCTAAGAGCAATGAAAATATGTCTATTGAAAATGTTTCACTGGCTAAACCAAGGAGCATGCTTTTTCTTTGTGAACTTTGCTAGGTAAGTTTTGGGTATGTTAAAGGTCCAAGACTGAGGACAGTCTTAAATGGGGGTGATAGGTGTTTAAGCCAGAAGTTTTGGGGTGAGCCTAACTGGGGACTCTTGTATGAGCCGGAGTTTGCAGCTGAGCAAAGAACGCTCACTGTGCAAAAGTTCTCAGTGATCAGTAACTCTAATGACCACTTTCCCAGAGACTTCAGGGCTCTATCATAACATAAGGGGTGGTGATCGTCTGGAGCTAGCATGTGACAAGAGAGGAATCAGAGGCACTGGGAACATTCCTGTCTGGATTGGGCCGGCTTCAGCTAGTATAAATACTCGCGGCTGAGCGCTACAAGGCAGTTGGGGTCTCATGCAATTGGGGTGTCAGTCAATTGGGGTGTTAGCTAGTCGTGGGGTTATGCTGCCAGTCAGCTAGAAGTCTTGCTGTATGAGGGGTCCTATTGGGAAATGTGATTTTGTAACTATTTGCATTGCTCATCCTGTTAAATATCCTTATTTGTAAATGAAACTTTATTAAATATTCTTTGACCTACATTCTAATATGGGCAGCACGCCTCAATATATATGGAAGGAGGAATCGGGGTCCCTGAGTGAGGCACCAAACCCCAGAGCTAGGGGCTCAATTTAACTGGTAAAGAAATCAGGACCGTGCTTCGCAATTGTTTTGTTGGGCGCTCGTTTTTACAGGAAGTGTCTCTTAATATGTTACAGAAAAGCTATAATAATGCAATTTCACCGTCACGACTTTTACTCTCCTACTTATAACAAACCTGGCAGGATGAATAGTAGCCATTTTCTGACCAACTGTGCCGATAACTCGATGTCCAAACAACCAAAGTCCAAGACAAATGGCGGACACGCCGAACAGTAATACGTAAATGGGTGTTGGCTGATTTTGTGACACATCTTCTTCTCGATAAATTGACCACAGAGCTGTGAGGGGAGCAATAGCATTGCTAAATCAACCATAAAAATGTTGATTTGTTATCACACGTATTTTCACACCTGATGTCGTTTGAACCGTGGGCGAATCCTGGAATGTAATAATTGTAAGAATAACATCAACTTTAGACAAACCAGCGAAACAAGCTGTGACCACTTGGACCGAGCTGAACAGTTTAAGTGTTTTCTCATCGTCCTTCCTCGCTCGATCGGGGAGAAACCAATGAAAGAATTGTAGCAACTCTAAAAGAAATAACAATTTATAAATTAAATATTGCAGATCAAATAATCACTTATCGATGTTTAATTGGACATATTTAAATTGCGTACAAGTTTATAAACTTTTATGCTCCGCTCCAGAAAGCATTAAATATTTTGAATTGCAATAAAAAATACTTTTAGCAGCTTTCCGAAATATGAACGTGGAATTGATATCCTTATCATCAAGTTCTTGCTTGTGCACATTCCAAGAGATCATGCTGCCCTGCCCGCTGCTTTTTATATAAATGCCAGTGAAGCTGTCTGAATCAGAGGCTAAAATTGCAAAGTCATAATTCAGACCATAAACGCACTTCACAAACATCTTCTTTTGATATTGTCATGAAGTTCCGAAGGCCTCAGCAGCACGGGGTCGTCAAAGAACTTGCTTGTCGGATGTATCCGGTTTTCATCGGAAAATATTCATTTGTATTTTTAAATTTTAACGCGACTTACAATTAATCCATCGAATCAATCTCGGCTTGACCAGGAATTCAACGATCAGAGCAGTGAAAAGTCCAACGCCAATACTAATAACCAAACAAACCCATAATGGTATGTTGGAAAGTTTCAAGACTGAAAGAAAAATTTGTCGTTGACTTTAATAAGAAATTTACAAAATAATTACGTTCCGATCCATGAAAAGTGGCTGATAGTAAGTTAAAAACTACGCAAATAAAATATACAAATGGAAGAATCATCAGTCCGCAATTTATCGGATCCTTCTGAAAATGGCAAAATGTTAAACACATACGTCATGAATTTTATTTTCATATCAGTTTATGAGTTTATTTTTAGAATTTTGGAATTGTTAGGTGTTCCATCAAGTAAAATTTAGAAGCAAATATGGTAATTTTCACCTGCATAAAAGTGCTAAATGTAAACATGCAAGTTGAAATTGGGTATTTTAGAATGCTACATTAAAAAAAAAGATACCCTTCTTAAAACAGCGAAGTCAACCATGAGGTATATGCTAGATGAGACCAGTGCTGACAATATCGGTGACACAAACCAGGAAACTACTGCAATCATTTCTCGTGAAAGTTACAGGCTATTTATGATTTACCAATCTGTAAAATTTCCATCCACTCTATGCCTGCCATGCCCTTTGTGAGAAGAGAGAAACCCACAGTAGCCCCAACGACACTTTGTGTGGAAGACACAGGAAGTTTGCAGACTGTCGCCGAGATTAAATAAAGGCTGGATCCTAAACATAAAAAATTACACAATGTTCACAAATTTTAATAGAAAAATTTTAGATATATTTGTTTCACATTGCCTACTGATGATTTCAAGTTCTTCCAATAAAGATATCTCATCATCCTTCATTATACGCAGAGAACCATGAATTCTTCCTCAGTAATTTTCTCAATGTACCGTGATTTTTATGCTGGCAATAATGAGCTGATGGGAAACGAGTTATGGCGCGTGCCCACAACATGTTCACTTACCTTTTCGTTTCGCAGAACGATAAAGGTTTCTTAGCGTTTATAATACAGTCGTCCCTCGTTTAACCGGACAGATAGGGACCGTCCGATTCTGTTCGGATAAGTGAGGGTCCGGATAACGAGGGAAATTTGTATGTTAAAAATCCTTTCAGGACAATTTAGTCCGGATAATTGAATTTTCGGTTAAAATTAAAAATTTTTGGCGCGAATTAGAATTTTTTAAATAATTTTGCTATTTTTGGCCAACTTTTTTGAAAAATTTTTGACAAATTTATAAAAGTGGGCTGAAAACAGCAAAATTTATAGAAAAAATTCAAATTTTTGAACGAAAATTCGGAATTTTTGGTGAAATTTTTGGTAAAATCCGTAAAATTTTAAAATCAATAGGGGGGGTACCGTTTTGTCCTAAATTTTCCCAATATAGTCCGGATAAACGTGGGAAATTTGTATGGAAAAAATCCGTACCGGCGAAAACCGTGCGGATAAGCGAGGGTCCGGATATGTGTAGATCCGGATAACCGAGGGACGACTGTAGCAAAGGTGTAGGAAATGAATGCTAGGTTGTCAGCAGTTATGGCGAAAGCTGAGAGGTAAGCTGGCGCATTGATCACGCGCCATTATGGGAAATAAACAGAGAGGATAAACAAAAAGTAATATAAAGCTAGTATAGCCAATTTACCTCCAAGAATTGAAACTTGCCCCGCCAAGAGCACCTCAGGCTCCTCTTTGTATAAATTAATGTCTACGACGTGCTTTCTCATCGTGTCTGTCACGGAAAATCCTTAAAAATTTGGATTAGGTAATTCAAAGCGCTTCAGAAAATTGCAACCCGAGTATAAATTATCTCTTGCAATATTTCAAGTTAAATGTATGCATTTTACCTGTGAAATAAAAACAATTTCGTGAATAATTTGCAAATGGGAAAATGTGAAAACAACTCTTTCTGACACTTTACCTTGTTAAATTATTTTCCATCTCATAAATGTGTTACGGTCTTATTTATAATTTTTATTTGTTCCTTATACTGAATAGCTCATAATTCATGGTACTCTATAACAATAAGCACTGGTAAAAACAAAACCCACCAATAAGGACTGCCCCAAGGACTTCGAAAATTGTTGCCAAGATATAGGCTTGCTTCATCGTCAAAACCTTTGAACCGACCGAAGTGCCAAATGCATTGCTCACGTCGTTCGCACCCATTCCCAAACCCAATAAAAGAGCTAGCACAGCGCCAACAATAACTGCCCAAAGATATTCATGCTGCAAAAATAACAGCGAATACTATGATAAGTACTTCTACAACTTGAGCTCAACGATCAAGTTACAGAGAATGTATCACCCTTGGCGACACCATCATATCCATAAATCATCATTAGGGCATGTGCAATTTGGAAATAAATGCAAGAATAATGGTTCATGGATATGGCAAAATCATAAGTTTATTTGATTGAGATTTTACGATATAATTGCGAAAAAATCTCTTCGAAGCACCTGGGACCCTTGAAACTGATAGATATGACTTCATTCGAAATCGTTTCCTTTGAGAAATGCAAGATCAAACCTGAAAGCTCGGCAGGTCTGGATTCAGTGTGGTTGTAATGTCAAAATTCATCCAAGCTGGTGTTGTTGAATCCATGGGTTAAAGCACAGCGTTGTATTTAGCAAAAAGGAAAAATCATTGCAATTGTGTTGGGAAACATTACAAAGAAATTGCAGATTGCTTCATAAACGCTGCAAAATATATGTGTGAATATAAATAAATCTTCTCAAATTAATAAATAACGAAAACGATTGTGATCATTTAAAAATCTGTTCATTCTACTTTCATATCTTCACCATTTCGGTTACCCTTACTCAGTGTTATAAATATGGAAGGCAAAAAGATCGGATTTGTTATGCCAAGTTTTCTAATTTGATGGATATGAATAAAAAAGAGAAATAAAATACGATAAATTCCCAGAAAAATAACAAGACTTGTTTTAAAAATAAATCTCACAATGGTTTGGACTGATTGTCAATCGTTCTTGCGGTGCTCAACATTCTCTTCAGGTTCGAAAGCGGCGTTGCCCTTCAAACTTCACAGCCCGATTGGCTTCCAACCCACCCACGTATTGTTTACACAAAAAATTACTCGCTTATCCCACTTCACTTTGACTTCGATCTTTGACTGGTCCTTTTACCGATTTCCGAAATTTTTGAAGGGATTGATCAGATTATAAATGCCGATATGCGATGTGCAAAAACGTTGAAAATGATTTATTGAAATTCTTTGTAATATAACATTTCATCAAAAACACCACATCAAAGTTGATTGCAATTTTATGTTACAACAATAATAAAAATTTTGATAAACGGGAAGTTAAATTTCCAGGCGAGTGATAAAATATGGTACAATACTAAAAAGCCAGTGTCCGTCCGTCTCTGCGTCCACTGACGTTTAGGCCCTTTTTAGGCCGGTTTCGACCCAGATAATGTCACTCTTGTAGTAATTACCCCCATAAATCCGCAAAAATCGACTCAGATTTGGGGTCGACATAGATCGAACAGGTCGAAACGGGGGTCGAAGGGGTCGAAAATGGCATTTTTGGCCGATTTCGGCGTGTAATACCTGACCTTTAGGGTTTTCGGAGTCGGGGAACACGATTCCGACATTTGTTTTTACCCCAGGTATACCCTATGGGACGAAAAATGTTCGACATGGTCGAAAATGGCCTTTTTGGTCGGTTTTTGTGCAGGTATTGTCAGGTAAGGGGTTTTCGGGGTCCAGAACACGAATCCGACAAAATTTAGGGTGGTCGACATAGGTCGAACAGGTCGAAACGGGGGTCGGAATGGTCGAAAATCGCATTTTTGGTCTTACCAAGGTTGTAGGGTGTCATATATAGGATTTTGGGGCTCGGTGAACACTAATCTGACAAAATTTAGGCTGGGCCGGGTTTTCACACAGGGGGACGGACGCCGCGATAGCGGCGGCGCGCACCGCTAGTTATATATACTAGGGGATCGCCGCAGCGGTCGCTGCGCTAGGGTTAAAGCTGTGTGATAGGGGGCCTTATTAGAGTCGGAAAAACTGAGTCGGAAAAACATCCCGCCCGTTAGTAACATCCCGCCCGGAAAAGTTCTGACCTCGTGAGAACATATCTCGAATCTGACGTCAGATTCGTGATCAGCGCATTCGAAAACCCCTGGTGCCAAAAATCAGACCCGTAGACACCTTGCATCAAAAAATGTTATTTTTTGACCAAAAAGTGGTATTTTTCAAAAATGCGCCAAATCAACAAGTGTAAAAACCAAAGTGGTCCAGAATAGCCTCAGAAATCGATTGGGAACATAAAAAACATCACTTCCCCAGGTCAAAACCCTCAAAAACGCGTTTTTTGGTTTTGGCGCGAATCCAAATATTCAAATTTTGGTTCTGATATTTTATTCGGGACCTACAGCCTCAGGGCTTTCAAATGAGCTATCACACGCCCCGGTCTAACCACGGAAAGGTGCCAAACTTTTAGCCTAATTTGAGCGTCACAGACTACACACCCCGCTGAGTATTTAGGGAGATAGGGATATGGATCGTTATAGTAAGTTAGTGACGATCCCCCCGTCAGTACGCCGGACGTTTTGATCTTTGATACCTTATTTTGGTGTCCATCATGGTTTCACGACTACAAACTACAAATTTTGTAGTTTATGGTTTTGCCATTTCAAGTCAAAATTTTTGGCACCCGACGGTTTTCGGGTGCGGGGAACTCGAATCTGAGGTCGGATTTGACCTCGAGGTCGAACAAAGTTCGACATGGTCAAATGGGGCCGGACTGGGGTTAAACTAAGCCAATTTTTCCAGTTTTCATGTCCGTCACGGTTTCAGGTGGATACATTTGAATGTTCACATTCAGACACATTTGAGTGTTCACATTCAGACACATTTGAGTGTTCACATTCAAACACATTTGAGTGTTCACATTCAGACACATTTGAGTGTTCACATTCAAACACATTTGAGTGTTCACATTCAGACACATTTGAGTGTTCACATTCAAACACATTTGAGTGTTCACATTCAAACACATTTGAGTGTTCACATTCAAACACATTTGAGTGTTCACATTCAGACACATTTGAGTGTTCACATTCAAACACATTTGAGTGTTCACATTCAAACACATTTGAGTGTTCACATTCAGACACATTTGAGTGTTCACATTCAGACACATTTGAGTGTTCACATTCAAACACATTTGAGTGTTCACATTCAAACACATTTGAGTGTTCACATTCAAACACATTTGAGTGTTCACATTCAAACACATTTGAGTGTTCACATTCAGACACATTTGAGTGTTCACATTCAGACACATTTGAGTGTTCACATTCAAACACATTTGAGTGTTCACATTCAGACACATTTGAGTGTTCACATTCAAACACATTTGAGTGTTCACATTCAAACACATTTGAGTGTTCACATTCAAACACATTTGAGTGTTCACATTCAAACACATTTGAGTGTTCACATTCAAACACATTTGAGTGTTCACATTCAGACACATTTGAGTGTTCACATTCAGACACATTTGAGTGTTCACATTCAAACACATTTGAGTGTTCACATTCAAACACATTTGAGTGTTCACATTCAAACACATTTGAGTGTTCACATTCAAACACATTTGAGTGTTCACATTCAAACACATTTGAGTGTTCACATTCAAACACATTTGAGTGTTCACATTCAAACAGATTAGAGTGTTCATATTCAGACACATTTGAGTGTTCACATTCAAACACATTTGAGTGTTCACATTCAAACACATTTGAGTGTTCACATTCAAACACATTTGAATGTTCACATTCAAACACATTTGAGTGTTCACATTCAAACACATTTGAGTGTTCACATTCAGACACATTTGAGTGTTCACATTCAGACACATTTGAGTGTTCACATTCAGACACATTTGAGTGTTCACATTCAAACACATTTGAATGTTCACATTCAAACACATTTGAGTGTTCACATTCAAACACATTTGAGTGTTCACATTCAAACACATTTGAGTGTTCACATTCAAACACATTTGAGTGTTCACATTCAAACACATTTGAATGTTCACATTCAAACACATTTGAGTGTTCACATTCAAACACATTTGAGTGTTCACATTCAGACACATTTGAGTGTTCACATTCAAACACATTTGAGTGTTCACATTCAAACACATTTGAGTGTTCACATTCAAACACATTTGAGTGTTCACATTCAGACACATTTGAGTGTTCACATTCAGACACATTTGAGTGTTCACATTCAAACACATTTGAGTGTTCACATTCAAACACATTTGAGTGTTCACATTCAAACACATTTGAGTGTTCACATTCAAACACATTTGAGTGTTCACATTCAAACACATTTGAGTGTTCACATTCAGACACATTTGAGTGTTCACATTCAGACACATTTGAGTGTTCACATTCAGACACATTTGAGTGTTCACATTCAAACACATTTGAGTGTTCACATTCAAACACATTTGAGTGTTCACATTCAAACACATTTGAGTGTTCACATTCAAACACATTTGAGTGTTCACATTCAAACACATTTGAGTGTTCACATTCAAACACATTTGAGTGTTCACATTCAGACACATTTGAGTGTTCACATTCAGACACATTTGAGTGTTCACATTCAAACACATTTGAGTGTTCACATTCAGACACATTTGAGTGTTCACATTCAGACACATTTGAGTGTTCACATTCAGACACATTTGAGTGTTCACATTCAAACACATTTGAGTGTTCACATTCAGACACATTTGAGTGTTCACATTCAGACACATTTGAGTGTTCACATTCAGACACATTTGAGTGTTCACATTCAAACACATTTGAGTGTTCACATTCAAACACATTTGAGTGTTCACATTCAGACACATTTGAGTGTTCACATTCAAACACATTTGAGTGTTCACATTCAAACACATTTGAGTGTTCACATTCAGACACATTTGAGTGTTCACATTCAAACACATTTGAGTGTTCACATTCAGACACATTTGAGTGTTCACATTCAAACACATTTGAGTGTTCACATTCAGACACATTTGAGTGTTCACATTCAGACACATTTGAGTGTTCACATTCAGACACATTTGAGTGTTCACATTCAAACACATTTGAGTGTTCACATTCAAACACATTTGAGTGTTCACATTCAAACACATTTGAGTGTTCACATTCAGACACATTTGAGTGTTCACATTCAAACACATTTGAGTGTTCACATTCAGACACATTTGAGTGTTCACATTCAGACACATTTGAGTGTTCACATTCAGACACATTTGAGTGTTCACATTCAAACACATTTGAGTGTTCACATTCAAACACATTTGAGTGTTCACATTCAAACACATTTGAGTGTTCACATTCAGACACATTTGAGTGTTCACATTCAGACACATTTGAGTGTTCACATTCAGACACATTTGAGTGTTCACATTCAGACACATTTGAGTGTTCACATTCAGACACATTTGAGTGTTCACATTCAGACACATTTGAGTGTTCACATTCAGACACATTTGAGTGTTCACATTCAGACACATTTGAGTGTTCACATTCAGACACATTTGAGTGTTCACATTCAGACACATTTGAGTGTTCACATTCAAACACATTTGAGTGTTCACATTCAGACACATTTGAGTGTTCACATTCAGACACATTTGATTGTTCACATTCAAACTCATTTGATTGTTCACATTCAAACTCATTTGATTGTTCACATTCAAACTCATTTGATTGTTCACATTCAGACACGTTTGATTGTTCACATTCAGACACGTTTGATTGTTCACATTCAGACACGTTTGATTGTTCACATTCAGACACGTTTGATTGTTCACATTCAGACACGTTTGATTGTTCACATTCAGACACGTTTGATTGTTCACATTCAAATACGTTTGATTGTTCACATTCAAACACATTTGAGTGTTCACATTCAAACACATTTGAGTGTTCACATTCAAACTCATTTGATTGTTCACATTCAAACTCATTTGATTGTTCACATTCAAACTCATTTGATTGTTCACATTCAAACTCATTTGATTGTTCACATTCAAACTCATTTGATTGTTCACATTCAAACTCATTTGATTGTTCACATTCAGACACGTTTGATTGTTCACATTCAGACACGTTTGATTGTTCACATTCAGACACGTTTGATTGTTCACATTCAGACACGTTTGATTGTTCACATTCAGACACGTTTGATTGTTCACATTCAGACACGTTTGATTGTTCACATTCAAACTCATTTGAGTGTTCACATTCAAACTCATTTGATTGTTCACATTCAAACTCATTTGATTGTTCACATTCAAACTCATTTGATTGTTCACATTCAAACTCATTTGATTGTTCACATTCAAACTCATTTGATTGTTCACATTCAAACTCATTTGATTGTTCACATTCAAACTCATTTGATTGTTCACATTCAAACTCATTTGATTGTTCACATTCAAACTCATTTGATTGTTCACATTCAAACTCATTTGATTGTTCACATTCAAACTCATTTGATTGTTCACATTCAAACTCATTTGATTGTTCACATTCAGACACGTTTGATTGTTCACATTCAGACACGTTTGATTGTTCACATTCAGACACGTTTGATTGTTCACATTCAGACACGTTTGATTGTTCACATTCAGACACGTTTGATTGTTCACATTCAGACACGTTTGATTGTTCACATTCAGACACGTTTGATTGTTCACATTCAGACACGTTTGATTGTTCACATTCAGACACGTTTGATTGTTCACATTCAAATACATTTGATTGTTCACATTCAGACACGTTCGATTGTTCACATTCAAACACATTTGAGTGTTCACATTCAAACACATTTGAGTGTTCACATTCAAACACATTTGAGTGTTCACATTCAAACACATTTGAGTGTTCACATTCAAACACATTTGAGTGTTCACATTCAAACACATTTGAGTGTTCACATTCAAACACATTTGAGTGTTCACATTCAAACACATTTGAGTGTTCACATTCAAACACATTTGAGTGTTCACATTCAAACACATTTGAGTGTTCACATTCAAACTCATTTGATTGTTCACATTCAAATACATTTGAGTGTTCACATTCAAACTCATTTGATTGTTCACATTCAAATACATTTGAGTGTTCACATTCAAACACATTTGAGTGTTCACATTCAAACACATTTGAGTGTTCACATTCAAACACATTTGAGTGTTCACATTCAAACACATTTGAGTGTTCACATTCAGACACATTTGAGTGTTCACATTCAGACACATTTGAGTGTTCACATTCAGACACATTTGAGTGTTCACATTCAAATACATTTGATTGTTTACATTCAAACTCATTTGATTGTTCACATTCAAACTCATTTGATTGTTCACATTCAAACTCATTTGATTGTTCACATTCAAACTCATTTGATTGTTCACATTCAAACTCATTTGATTGTTCACATTCAAACTCATTTGATTGTTCACATTCAAACTCATTTGATTGTTCACATTCAAATACATTTGAGTGTTCACATTCAAACACATTTGAGTGTTCACATTCAAACTCATTTGATTGTTCACATTCAAATACATTTGAGTGTTCACATTCAAACACATTTGAGTGTTCACATTCAAACACATTTGAGTGTTCACATTCAAACTCATTTGATTGTTCACATTCAAATACATTTGAGTGTTCACATTCAAACACATTTGAGTGTTCACATTCAAACACATTTGAGTGTTCACATTCAAACACATTTGAGTGTTCACATTCAAACTCATTTGATTGTTCACATTCAAACTCATTTGATTGTTCACATTCAAACTCATTTGATTGTTCACATTCAAACTCATTTGATTGTTCACATTCAAACTCATTTGATTGTTCACATTCAAATACATTTGAGTGTTCACATTCAAACACATTTGAGTGTTCACATTCAAACTCATTTGATTGTTCACATTCAAATACATTTGAGTGTTCACATTCAAACACATTTGAGTGTTCACATTCAAACACATTTGAGTGTTCACATTCAAACACATTTGAGTGTTCACATTCAAACTCATTTGATTGTTCACATTCAAACTCATTTGATTGTTCACATTCAAACTCATTTGATTGTTCACATTCAAACTCATTTGATTGTTCACATTCAAACTCATTTGATTGTTCACATTCAAATACATTTGAGTGTTCACATTCAAACACATTTGAGTGTTCACATTCAAACTCATTTGATTGTTCACATTCAAATACATTTGAGTGTTCACATTCAAACACATTTGAGTGTTCACATTCAAACACATTTGAGTGTTCACATTCAAACACATTTGAGTGTTCACATTCAAACTCATTTGATTGTTCACATTCAAATACATTTGAGTGTTCACATTCAAACACATTTGAGTGTTCACATTCAAACTCATTTGATTGTTCACATTCAAACTCATTTGATTGTTCACATTCAAACTCATTTGATTGTTCACATTCAAATACATTTGAGTGTTCACATTCAAACTCATTTGATTGTTCACATTCAAACACATTTGAGTGTTCACATTCAAACTCATTTGATTGTTCACATTCAAACTCATTTGATTGTTCACATTCAAACTCATTTGATTGTTCACATTCAAACTCATTTGATTGTTCACATTCAAACTCATTTGATTGTTCACATTCAAATACATTTGAGTGTTCACATTCAAACACATTTGAGTGTTCACATTCAAACTCATTTGATTGTTCACATTCAAATACATTTGAGTGTTCACATTCAAACACATTTGAGTGTTCACATTCAAACACATTTGAGTGTTCACATTCAAACTCATTTGATTGTTCACATTCAAATACATTTGAGTGTTCACATTCAAACACATTTGAGTGTTCACATTCAAACACATTTGAGTGTTCACATTCAAACACATTTGAGTGTTCACATTCAAACACATTTGAGTGTTCACATTCAAACTCATTTGATTGTTCACATTCAAATACATTTGAGTGTTCACATTCAAACTCATTTGATTGTTCACATTCAAACTCATTTGATTGTTCACATTCAAACTCATTTGATTGTTCACATTCAAACTCATTTGATTGTTCACATTCAAACTCATTTGATTGTTCACATTCAAATACATTTGAGTGTTCACATTCAAACACATTTGAGTGTTCACATTCAAACTCATTTGATTGTTCACATTCAAATACATTTGAGTGTTCACATTCAAACACATTTGAGTGTTCACATTCAAACTCATTTGATTGTTCACATTCAAATACATTTGAGTGTTCACATTCAAACACATTTGAGTGTTCACATTCAAACACATTTGAGTGTTCACATTCAAACTCATTTGATTGTTCACATTCAAATACATTTGAGTGTTCACATTCAAACACATTTGAGTGTTCACATTCAAACACATTTGAGTGTTCACATTCAAACACATTTGAGTGTTCACATTCAAACTCATTTGATTGTTCACATTCAAATACATTTGAGTGTTCACATTCAAACTCATTTGATTGTTCACATTC
This sequence comes from Ditylenchus destructor, assembly GCA_022814885.1. NCBI lineage: Eukaryota > Metazoa > Nematoda > Chromadorea > Rhabditida > Anguinidae > Ditylenchus > Ditylenchus destructor. Next base: position 2,355,466 of record JAKKPZ010000005.1, read on the forward strand.
AAACTCATTTGATTGTTCACATTCAAACTCATTTGATTGTTCACATTCAAACTCATTTGATTGTTCACATTCAAACTCATTTGATTGTTCACATTCAAACTCATTTGATTGTTCACATTCAAACTCATTTGATTGTTCACATTCAAACTCATTTGATTGTTCACATTCAAACTCATTTGATTGTTCACATTCAAACTCATTTGAGTGTTCACATTCAAACTCATTTGATTGTTCACATTCAAACTCATTTGATTGTTCACATTCAAACTCATTTGATTGTTCACATTCAAACTCATTTGATTGTTCACATTCAAACTCATTTGATTGTTCACATTCAAACTCATTTGATTGTTCACATTCAAACTCATTTGATTGTTCACATTCAAACTCATTTGATTGTTCACATTCAAACTCATTTGATTGTTCACATTCAAACTCATTTGATTGTTCACATTCAAACTCATTTGATTGTTCACATTCAAACTCATTTGATTGTTCACATTCAAACTCATTTGATTGTTCACATTCAAACTCATTTGATTGTTCACATTCAAACTCATTTGATTGTTCACATTCAAACTCATTTGATTGTTCACATTCAAACTCATTTGATTGTTCACATTCAAACTCATTTGATTGTTCACATTCAAACTCATTTGATTGTTCACATTCAAACTCATTTGATTGTTCACATTCAAACTCATTTGATTGTTCACATTCAAACTCATTTGATTGTTCACATTCAAACTCATTTGATTGTTCACATTCAAACTCATTTGATTGTTCACATTCAAACTCATTTGATTGTTCACATTCAAACTCATTTGATTGTTCACATTCAAACTCATTTGATTGTTCACATTCAAATACATTTGAGTGTTCACATTCAAACACATTTGATTGTTCACATTCAAACTCATTTGATTGTTCACATTCAAACTCATTTGATTGTTCACATTCAAACTCATTTGATTGTTCACATTCAAACTCATTTGATTGTTCACATTCAAATACATTTGAGTGTTCACATTCAAACACATTTGAGTGTTCACATTCAAACTCATTTGATTGTTCACATTCAAATACATTTGAGTGTTCACATTCAAACACATTTGAGTGTTCACATTCAAACACATTTGAGTGTTCACATTCAAACTCATTTGATTGTTCACATTCAAATACATTTGAGTGTTCACATTCAAACACATTTGAGTGTTCACATTCAAACACATTTGAGTGTTCACATTCAAACACATTTGAGTGTTCACATTCAAACACATTTGAGTGTTCACATTCAAACTCATTTGATTGTTCACATTCAAATACATTTGAGTGTTCACATTCAAACTCATTTGATTGTTCACATTCAAACTCATTTGATTGTTCACATTCAAACTCATTTGATTGTTCACATTCAAACTCATTTGATTGTTCACATTCAAACTCATTTGATTGTTCACATTCAAATACATTTGAGTGTTCACATTCAAACACATTTGAGTGTTCACATTCAAACTCATTTGATTGTTCACATTCAAATACATTTGAGTGTTCACATTCAAACACATTTGAGTGTTCACATTCAAACACATTTGAGTGTTCACATTCAAACACATTTGAGTGTTCACATTCAAACTCATTTGATTGTTCACATTCAAATACATTTGAGTGTTCACATTCAAACACATTTGAGTGTTCACATTCAAACTCATTTGATTGTTCACATTCAAACTCATTTGATTGTTTCATTTGATTGTTCACATTCAAACTCATTTGATTGTTCACATTCAAATACATTTGAGTGTTCACATTCAAACTCATTTGATTGTTCACATTCAAATACATTTGAGTGTTCACATTCAAACTCATTTGATTGTTCACATTCAAATACATTTGAGTGTTCACATTCAAACTCATTTGATTGTTCACATTCAAACTCATTTGATGTTCACATTCAAACCATTTGATGTTCACATTCAAACTCATTTGATTGTTCACATTCAAATACATTTGAGTGTTCACATTCAAACACATTTGAGTGTTCACATTCAAACCATTTGATGTTCACATTCAAAACATTTGAGTGTTCACATTCAAACACATTTGAGTGTTCACAATCAAACACATTTGAGTGTTCACATTCAAACCATTTGATGTTCACATTCAAAACATTTGAGTGTTCACATTCAAACCATTTGAGTGTTCACATTCAAACACATTTGAGTGTTCACATTCAAAACATTTGAGTGTTCACATTCAAACTCATTTGATTGTTCACATTCAAAACATTTGATGTTCACATTCAAATCATTTGAGTGTTCACATTCAAACTCATTTGATTGTTCACATTCAAACTCATTTGATTGTTCACATTCAAACTCATTTGATTGTTCACATTCAAACTCATTTGATTGTTCACATTCAAACTCATTTGATTGTTCACATTCAAACCATTTGATTGTTCACATTCAAACTCATTTGATTGTTCACATTCAAACTCATTTGATTGTTCACATTCAAACCATTTGATTGTTCACATTCAAACCATTTGATTGTTCACATTCAAACTCATTTGATTGTTCACATTCAAACTCATTTGATTGTTCACATTCAAACTCATTTGATTGTTCACATTCAAACTCATTTGATTGTTCACATTCAAACTCATTTGATTGTTCACATTCAAACTCATTTGATTGTTCACATTCAAACTCATTTGATTGTTCACATTCAAACTCATTTGATTGTTCACATTCAAACTCATTTGATTGTTCACATTCAAACTCATTTGATTGTTCACATTCAAACTCATTTGATTGTTCACATTCAAACTCATTTGATTGTTCACATTCAAACTCATTTGATTGTTCACATTCAAACTCATTTGATTGTTCACATTCAAACTCATTTGATTGTTCACATTCAAATACATTTGAGTGTTCACATTCAGACACATTTGAGTGTTCACATTCAGACACATTTGAGTGTTCACATTCAGACACATTTGAGTGTTCACATTCAGACACATTTGAGTGTTCACATTCAGACACATTTGAGTGTTCACATTCAGACACATTTGAGTGTTCACATTCAGACACATTTGAGTGTTCACATTCAAACACATTTGAGTGTTCACATTCAGACACATTTGAGTGTTCACATTCAGACACATTTGAGTGTTCACATTCAGACACATTTGAGTGTTCACATTCAGACACATTTGAGTGTTCACATTCAGACACATTTGAGTGTTCACATTCAGACACATTTGAGTGTTCACATTCAGACACATTTGAGTGTTCACATTCAGACACATTTGAGTGTTCACATTCAGACACATTTGAGTGTTCACATTCAGACACATTTGAGTGTTCACATTCAAACTCATTTGATTGTTCACATTCAAACTCATTTGATTGTTCACATTCAAACTCATTTGATTGTTCACATTCAAACTCATTTGATTGTTCACATTCAAACTCATTTGATTGTTCACATTCAAACTCATTTGATTGTTCACATTCAAACTCATTTGATTGTTCACATTCAAACTCATTTGATTGTTCACATTCAAACTCATTTGATTGTTCACATTCAAACTCATTTGATTGTTCACATTCAAACTCATTTGATTGTTCACGTTCAAACTCATTTGATTGTTCACATTCAAACTCATTTGATTGTTCACGTTCAAACTCATTTGATTGTTCACATTCAAACTCATTTGATTGTTCACATTCAAACTCATTTGATTGTTCACATTCAAACTCATTTGATTGTTCACATTCAAACTCATTTGATTGTTCACATTCAAACTCATTTGATTGTTCACATTCAAACTCATTTGATTGTTCACATTCAAACTCATTTGATTGTTCACATTCAAACTCATTTGATTGTTCACGTTCAAACTCATTTGATTGTTCACATTCAAACTCATTTGATTGTTCACATTCAAACTCATTTGATTGTTCACATTCAAACTCATTTGATTGTTCACGTTCAAACTCATTTGATTGTTCACATTCAAACTCATTTGATTGTTCACATTCAAACTCATTTGATTGTTCACATTCAAACTCATTTGATTGTTCACATTCAAACTCATTTGATTGTTCACATTCAAACTCATTTGATTGTTCACTTTCAAACTCATTTGAGTGTTCACATTCAAACTCATTTGATTGTTCACATTCAAACTCATTTGATTGTTCACATTCAAACTCATTTGATTGTTCACATTCAAACTCATTTGATTGTTCACTTTCAAACTCATTTGAGTGTTCACATTCAAACTCATTTGATTGTTCACATTCAAACTCATTTGATTGTTCACTTTCAAACACATTTGAGTGTTCACATTCAGACACATTTGATTGTTCACATTCAAACTCATTTGATTGTTCACATTCAAACTCATTTGATTGTTCACTTTCAAACTCATTTGAGTGTTCACATTCAAACTCATTTGATTGTTCACATTCAAACTCATTTGATTGTTCACTTTCAAACACATTTGAGTGTTCACATTCAGACACATTTGATTGTTCACATTCAAACTCATTTGATTGTTCACATTCAAACTCATTTGATTGTTCACATTCAAACTCATTTGATTGTTCACATTCAAACTCATTTGATTGTTCACATTCAAACTCATTTGATTGTTCACATTCAAACTCATTTGATTGTTCACATTCAGACACATTTGAGTGTTCACATTCAAACTCATTTGATTGTTCACATTCAAACTCATTTGATTGTTCACATTCAAACTCATTTGATTGTTCACATTCAAACTCATTTGATTGTTCACATTCAAACTCATTTGATTGTTCACATTCAAACTCATTTGATTGTTCACTTTCAAACTCATTTGAGTGTTCACATTCAAACTCATTTGAGTGTTCACATTCAAACTCATTTGAGTGTTCACATTCAAACTCATTTGATTGTTCACATTCAAACTCATTTGATTGTTCACATTCAAACTCATTTGATTGTTCACATCGGATCCCTCTAGTTTGATAGGTGAAGCTGTTCCGCCCGCAATAGAATAACCCACTTTTTGGGGGTCCCGGACCCCAAACTCGCGAGTACCCCCCCAAAACCCATGATTTTAGGGGGGGTTATCAATGTCAGATTTGGGGTGGTCCCGCCACGAAAAGCGAGAAAACGCCATTTTTTCAGCTTTTGGAGGGTTTTTACAAAGGAAACTTTTCGGGATCAGCTCCTTTCTGGACGCATGATACGTCAAAATGCTCCCCTTAGAATTCTAAGAACGAATCTGCAAAAATTTTTTTGCGGCGATCTCAAAAAGTGGCTTTTTTGGCCAAAAACGTGCCAAAAATGGCACTTTTTGCGCTACAATGGAAACTTTTCGGGATCAGCTCCTTTCTGGACGCATGATACGTCAAAATGCTCCCCTTAGAATTCTAAGAACGAATCTGCAAAAATTTTTTTGCGGCGATCTCAAAAAGTGGCTTTTTTGGCCAAAAACGTGCCAAAAATGGCACTTTTTGCGCTACAAAGGAAACTTTTCGGGATCAGCTCCTTTCTGGACGCACGATACGTCAAAATGCTCCCCGTAGAATTCTAAGAACGAGTCTGCAAAAATTTTTTTGCGGCGATCTCAAAAAGTGGCTTTTTTGGCCAAAAAAGTGCCAAAAATGCCACTTTTTGCGCTACAAAGGAAACTTTTCGGGATCAGCTCCTTTCTGGACGCACGATACGTCAAAATGCTCCCCGTAGAATTCTAAGAACGAATCTGCAAAAATTTTTTTGCGGCGATCTCAAAAAGTGGCTTTTTTGGCCAAAAAAGTGCCAAAAATGCCACTTTTTGCGCTACAAAGGAAACTTTTCGGGATCAGCTCCTTTCTGGACGCACGATACGTCAAAATGCTCCCCGTAGAATTCTAAGAACGAATCTGCAAAAATTTTTTTGCGGCGACCCCCCTGTGGCCCCCTTTACCCCCCGGGGGCCAGAAAATGCAACTTTTCACGCCCCACTCGGATTTGGGCGTGTGATACGTCAATCGCTTCGTCTCGACGAGAGAAGACGATTGGTACCATTTTCAGCCCCCAGACGACCCCCTGTGGCCCCCTACGACCCCCTTTACCCCCCCCGTGGATGATCATGGGCGCCGCCATGCGGCGTAGCCGCTGGGTGGTCCTATGGAATTCAAACTCATTTGATTGTTCACTTTCAAACACATTTGAGTGTTCACATTCAGACACATTTGAGTGTTCACATTCAGACACATTTGAGTGTTCACATTCAAACACATTTGAGTGTTCACATTCAAACTCATTTGATTGTTCACATTCAAACTCATTTGATTGTTCACATTCAAACACATTTGAGTGTTCACATTCAGACACATTTGATTGTTCACATTCAAACACATTTGAGTGTTCACATTCAAACACATTTGAGTGTTCACATTCAAACACATTTGAGTGTTCACATTCAAACACATTTGAGTGTTCACATTCAAACACATTTGAGTGTTCACATTCAAACTCATTTGATTGTTCACTTTCAAACTCATTTGATTGTTCACATTCAAACTCATTTGATTGTTCACATTCAAACTCATTTGATTGTTCACATTCAAACTCATTTGATTGTTCACATTCAAACTCATTTGATTGTTCACATTCAAACTCATTTGATTGTTCACATTCAAGCTCATTTGATTGTTCACATTCAAACTCATTTGATTGTTCACATTCAAACTCATTTGATTGTTCACATTCAAACTCATTTGATTGTTCACATTCAAACTCATTTGATTGTTCACATTCAAACTCATTTGATTGTTCACATTCAAACTCATTTGATTGTTCACATTCAAACTCATTTGATTGTTCACATTCAAACTCATTTGATTGTTCACATTCAAACTCATTTGATTGTTCACATTCAAACTCATTTGATTGTTCACATTCAAACTCATTTGATTGTTCACATTCTCATTATTTCAATCCAAAACTAACTAAAATCAATTCTTGAAATTAACTGAAACCAATCACTTATCTATAAGAACCTCACTGCACTTAACTTCGAATGTTTACTTGTATTGTGTTTTAAACTTTGCATGATCTGTGCTTTATGGGTTTGGTTCTTTGGATTCAGACTAAATTCACTTTAAAACAAACACTCCTTTCGAACCACTTTCAAAACTTAACCGTCCCACAAGGAACTTTAAGCAAGCTAAATCAATTGAACGCGTGATTAGATTTCACAAACACTTGTATCACTCTTCCACTCACAAATCAATTTCGTAATTTACTGCTTCAATTTTATGCAATTTATATGTCCACAATATTTAATTGAAAAACAAAATCCATTACTTAACCTTTTGCATACCCATTTTCGATAATTCCCATTCTTTACCGTAATTGCGTGTATATTTCCGCGTGTTTTATTCATTATTGCTGACTTTTAATGTTATTACACAACTCAGTTTAGAACTCGAAACTCTCTTATAGCCATGGAAAGCACTGGACAAGCCCAAAACACGCCCGTCGTGGATCCGCCTCAGAGCTCCGCAGTACACGACAACGTGGAACAACCGATGGAGGAAGTGGATGGCGCCGAAGTAAACGACACTACGCTGAATGCTAATCGTCGCGCATGTTTTGTGAGTTTGGATTTGCTTGTTTTTCTGGATCTTTTTATGCTTAAAACTGGATTTTTCATGTTTTGCTAAATGGTTCATAGGAAAATATGCTTTTATTTCTTGAATAGGTTATAAACATTAACACTAAACTTAGAATGGTTTCTTTAATAGGATTACTCTTTTGGACCTTTTCTCTCTTTTTTGTCTTTTCTTTCTCCGAAATCCATAACTCAGTTTTTACGATTAAACTTCCGGGTCTCTACTGATGAGTCCGAACCCGGGAGTACACGTTTCGCACCCACTATCTAGAGCGCTGGACGAAATAGTGGGGTGGTACACTTTAAGCTTTAACTTCTAATGTTTTACTCACCAAAATCACTCTCTTTTGTCAAATGGATTTCTTCCTGTCTATCATTTTTTAGTATGTAGTATTACAGAATAGGTTTTACAAACTCGCTATAAAGCGAAAATTATTTAATTTTTCCCTAGAGCTTTGTTAACTCTTTTGTGAGAACCTTAGTGTCGTTCAACTTTGTAGTGTAGAGCCTTTTGGGCTCACTCTGCAAAGCATACTAGGCTTCTAAATTTATGTTTATATTACATGTACTAACTTAAACTCTAGCAATTTATTCTCAACTGTGTAATGCTCTCGTATGAGCACCTTTGCTGAATTTTCAGCCACACTGGCACCCCCTTGTATCTTCGGATACTCGGGGCCCTTACGCCTACATGGCACCCCACTGTTCCTTCGGGAACTCTGGGCTATTTTTTACCTGTTGGTTCCGCCCGGCACTTGTGCTGGGTATTCCAACTTAACTCTTATCTTTAACAAGAAATTTGACTATAATCTAATAAAAAAGTTAAACAGTTTAGTATTAGTAGTAATTAAACTATACCTAGACTAGTTAACATGAATGATAAATCGCCTATAGTGACACCCCTAACTGATAGTAGGATTGTAAATGCCTCTTTACAGTCCTACTTAACTTCTAGTTGAAACGGAATTGACTTAGGGCTTCCGACCGCCGAACATTTCAATCTAGTTATAGTTTAGATTGCTTGACGTCAAAGTACCGTGCTCCCACCGATGGAATGCGCTTGTCTCGGAAGTACACAAGCTGGAAGTTGTGGAATGGGAAAAAGCGAAAGCGACCACCGCAAAGAACAAGACAGCCAGAATAAAATCAATAATATGTTAATTTCTTAAAATATTGTTTTTTGCTTGTATTGTATTTTATGTATGTAACCTTGACCATATTTCTTGAAACTTGGTCCTTCCTTGACACTGTTTAATAAAGTTTATATTGTACATAAATTCAGACTTACAATAAAGCTTCTTTGAAATTGTTGTTAATTTCACTTGTAATTCGAATAAAAGTTTATACATTGCATCAATAAAACTTGTTACTCTTATCATCACACACACAAACCTTTATCTTCCTCGTACACAAATGTTTTTGGTTACCTGTTTATTCACTTAAAGTGAACATTAGTAACCCTCTATGGTTACTTCTTCGTAGTTTCACCTAGTCTAGTAACTCATCAATTATTCTCTCGAATAAATCAAAATTCAATCTAGTAGTCAACCTACTAATGTGAACATACACGCTTTTCGTATTAACAGTACAACTTCCTAATCTTTACACACATTTGGAACCGCGAGGTTCAAACATCTGACCTGGCCTTTATTCCTCACCGTGCTGCAGTTATCCCCCGAGTATGTTGAAGGGTGGTGTCGTCCTCTGCACCGGGATCGGTCTAGGCTGGGTTCTCTTTAGTTCTCTACTGTTAAAACGATAAGCTTGTTTGTTCACTTTAATTTGTACTCATGTTAAGTCGCAAGCATACGTTATTCGAATACGCCTCTTATTCGATAACGTAAATATTCAAGATTGAAACACGTTCCTTAGTTTACACCTTCCTTGCGTCCCCTTCCTCTGTCGAACCTCGGGTTCACATTGGGAGGATGGCACAGTCTAGACCCCGGAAGGGCATACTGTGTCATTTGGAACCTGGTAGTAATATGAACATCATATGAAGTATGTGTGGATATCTGATTACACACACAGACAGAGAACGGGAGTAAAATGGGCGTAGCCACGCTATCCCTAATCCAGGAGCCGTGGTGAAATTATACGGATTAACAAAACTCAATTTAAACGAAACCAAAAACCCAATCAGTATAGTGAACACTGGAATTCCGAGTACAAAACCGCATGTTTGCCAAGCTTTCCATACACAAAAAAGGTAACCAATACATTTGTAAGTTTAACGATAAGAAAAACTCCTTTCAAGAGTACTTGTTTGAAAAGTGCAATGACATAAAATGTCAAACTTGTCCACGTTATGATCACGATTTGTCATTAGTCAAAATTTTTGGCACCCGACGGTTTTCGGGTGCGGGGAACTCGAATCTGAGGTCGGATTTGACCTCGAGGTCGAACAAAGTTCGACATGGTCAAATGGGGCCGGACTGGGGTTAAACTAAGCCAATTTTTCCAGTTTTCATGTCCGTCACGGTTTCAGGTGGATACATTTGAATGTTCACATTCAGACACATTTGAGTGTTCACATTCAAACACATTTGAGTGTTCACATTCAAACACATTTGAGTGTTCACATTCAAACATATTTGAGTGTTCACATTCAAACACATTTGAATGTTCACATTCAGACACATTTGAGTGTTCACATTCAGACACATTTGAGTGTTCACATTCAAACACATTTGAGTGTTCACATTCAAACACATTTGAATGTTCACATTCAGACACATTTGAGTGTTCACATTCAAACACATTTGAGTGTTCACATTCAAACACATTTGAGTGTTCACATTCAAACACATTTGAGTGTTCACATTCAAACACATTTGAGTGTTCACATTCAAACACATTTGAATGTTCACATTCAAACACATTTGAGTGTTCACATTCAAACACATTTGAGTGTTCACATTCAAACACATTTGAGTGTTCACATTCAAACACATTTGAGTGTTCACATTCAAACACATTTGAGTGTTCACATTCAAACATATTTGAGTGTTCACATTCAAACACATTTGAGTGTTCACATTCAAACACATTTGAATGTTCACATTCAAACACATTTGAATGTTCACATTCAAACACATTTGAGTGTTCACATTCAAACACATTTGAATGTTCACATTCAAACACATTTGAGTGTTCACATTCAAACACATTTGAATGTTCACATTCAGACACATTTGAGTGTTCACATTCAAACACATTTGAGTGTTCACATTCAAACACATTTGAGTGTTCACATTCAAACACATTTGAGTGTTCACATTCAAACACATTTGAGTGTTCACATTCAAACACATTTGAATGTTCACATTCAAACACATTTGAATGTTCACATTCAAACACATTTGAGTGTTCACATTCAAACACATTTGAGTGTTCACATTCAAACATATTTGAGTGTTCACATTCAAACACATTTGAGTGTTCACATTCAAACACATTTGAATGTTCACATTCAGACACATTTGAGTGTTCACATTCAAACACATTTGAGTGTTCACATTCAAACACATTTGAGTGTTCACATTCAAACACATTTGAGTGTTCACATTCAAACACATTTGAGTGTTCACATTCAAACACATTTGAATGTTCACATTCAAACACATTTGAATGTTCACATTCAAACACATTTGAGTGTTCACATTCAAACACATTTGAGTGTTCACATTCAAACATATTTGAGTGTTCACATTCAAACACATTTGAGTGTTCACATTCAAACACATTTGAATGTTCACATTCAAACACATTTGAATGTTCACATTCAAACACATTTGAGTGTTCACATTCAAACACATTTGAATGTTCACATTCAGACACATTTGAGTGTTCACATTCAAACACATTTGAGTGTTCACATTCAGACACATTTGAGTGTTCACATTCAAACACATTTGAGTGTTCACATTCAGACACATTTGAGTGTTCACATTCAAACACATTTGAGTGTTCACATTCAAACACATTTGAGTGTTCACATTCAAACACATTTGAGTGTTCACATTCAAACACATTTGAGTGTTCACATTCAAACACATTTGAGTGTTCACATTCAAACACATTTGAGTGTTCACATTCAAACACATTTGAGTGTTCACATTCAAACACATTTGAGTGTTCACATTCAAACACATTTGAGTGTTCACATTCAAACACATTTGAGTGTTCACATTCAAACACATTTGAGTGTTCACATTCAGACACATTTGAGTGTTCACATTCAAACACATTTGAGTGTTCACATTCAGACACATTTGAGTGTTCACATTCAAACACATTTGAGTGTTCACATTCAAACACATTTGAGTGTTCACATTCAAACACATTTGAGTGTTCACATTCAAACACATTTGAGTGTTCACATTCAAACACATTTGAGTGTTCACATTCAAACACATTTGAGTGTTCACATTCAAACACATTTGAGTGGTTGAGCGCGGTAGTTTGAGCGCGAATTTGAATTCGGATATTTGAAAAGTGCTATTTTTCGGGTTTCCGGCAAAAATTACCTCGATTTTCTTGTCACTCTAAACCGACACGGTCCCTAGAGGTGTCGGCTTAGAGAGATTCAACTGTACGTGATAATAAATACCAATTTTCAGACTATGTAACAAAACCAAGCCTCTATTGCTTGAAGATGACCAAGGAGACTCACACGCTGTGGCCATTTCAGTTTATTACCAAGATTTTGGCCCTGATGGGCCTCAAAATGGTTTTACACGTGGGGATATGTTTATACATGGTCTGATCATAAATTTTCAATCAAATGGCTCCGTTAATGTACTCACACCAGTGTGGGCTAACCATCCGGAACGGACGAATTTGACATTCAACGAAACGTCGTCGCATTGTTCTGTATACGAAGACGCCGATAAAAGAGCATGTATTTGTAAAGAAAACCATGCCAGAGAATACTGCTTGCATCTCAATTACAAACAATTTGATCCTTCAAGGACTGATAAAAATAGTAGTACTAATATGATAGAATATCACTGTAAGTTCATCATCTTATATTTATATAAAAATAATTTATTATTTCAAGATTATCATATTTATGGAAGATTACCTGTGAATAATCTGAACTATTATTATTACTTCGAAATGTACACGGATAAACTTTTTGAATATTATATGTATGTTCAACGCTATAGTGCCTCTGCTTTACGGGAAGCCGGAGGCAACCAATCAATATCATTGTGCATGAGCTATAACGGAACTGCGTTAGAAGTTGAATACAACTGGCAAAGGTAAATATTCATGGGCTTACCTAAGGTATATCAGTTAAGGTATACGCTAGTTATGGCAATTTGAGTAGTCGGCTTTGGCTTCTGTAAACTCGGAGCCGATGCGCGTGTGTATGAAACTGATCCATTCTCGATCAGTTTCCTCGAGGCGTGAGATCCCACTTTGTATGCGGTCTATCAGATGTTGCGCCTGGAGTTTGAATCTGAGTAGAGTTCTGCTCCCGACATTATTCAAAGTAGGAGTTAATTGACGCGCGGCTAGTTTGATTGACTCTTTTATGAATCCGCTCAGGCTGTTGAAGCGAGGCTCTATTTCGCGTTGAAATGGTGCGGACATTATGCGGAATTTTCCCGTCGTTGGATTGCGTTCAATCCGGTGTTAGCCCGACGCTTTGGGCTGGTAGGTCGACCTATTAGGTGTTGGCAGAAGTGTCTTTGTGTTTTCTTTGCCAGACCGGAACCCGCTCTAATCCTAGAGGGGCCGAGGTGACGAGGAAAATTGTGTCCGTTTCAGGAGCGCACTGATTGTAGACCTGAGGAGCGGAATGCTCGATGTTTGCGAAGTTGAGCGAGCGGAAAGGCGGCGTTTCTGTTGAAGCCGCTTAGCGTTAGTCGGGTGATGTTTCCTTGAAGCCGGGCGGTTGAAGCAATTCAAGCCGCGAGGCGTAAGCCGATGTTTGAGGGTAGCGATTGGAGGCCGCGTGCTACGCCGGATCGAAAGCGAACCGATGGAATAGCGGTGGATGAGGCGCTTTTGCTCAAGTTGAGATGCTTCTGCGCTCAGGTTGGAGAGCGTTCTTTTACTTCGGTGTATGGAGTCCTCGTCGCTCAGTTGAGCTGCTTCTGAGAACCGAAGAACGGCTGCCTTGTGTGCGGTTGAGAGTTGCCGCAAGCGTAAGGAATGGGCCTAGTTTGTTGAGAGGCGGCGGTTGAAGAGCCGCGTGCCGTACGCCGGATTGAAGGCGTAATCCGCTGGAACGGCAGTTGAAGGCCGCTTGTGCTTGGAAGTGAGCAAGCTGTTTCTGCGCTCAGGCTGGAGAGTTGGTGAATGCGGTAGTTTCGCAATTCAGTCAGCTGTTGGGAGTCCTCGTCGAGGGTTCCGGATTGACAAACCGGAATTGTAGCTGCTTCGGCTACTGCCGCTCAATCCTATGAGGTGTTGAGCGGTCCCTTTGGAGAGGTCTTCTTTAAGACCCGAAGCTCGCTCCACTTCTATGGAGGGCCTCTGACGACGAAGAACGCGGCTGTTACCTTTAGTAAAGCCAATTCTCCTGTGTGTAGGAGAGAAGCCGAAGTCTGCCTTGTGATGCGGCGTTGAACCAAGCCGCTTGCGTAGCCGAATGTGAAGGCGCTTGGCCTTTGAAGAGAACGCGGCAGTTGAATCTGGTTGACGCCGGTGTTGTAGCCTAAGCGGAGCGGAGACGGTTTGAAGTGTAGATCAAGACCGCGGGGGCACCATGTAGAAAACGAGTCCTAAATTTGTGTTGAGAGACTTTGTGTGTCCCTTGTAGCTCTTCTTTGTAGGAGTTTTCTTTTTGAGTTTAGCAATGTTCTTGTGAGTTTAGCCAATGGCTTGTAGTGTGAAGCCAAGAGAAGAGACGATTTTATTGGAGCTGAGGAGCTCGTGCTAAACTGTGCTAAAACTGATATTTTACAAGCATTCTCGACTATTTATACGATTTTTGCCTCGAAGGGCGATGAATAATTATGACTAGAGACTAGAGGCGAGAGAAATAACAAAAGGAATTCTTTCCAGGAAAATGACTAGTTTTGTATGAGATTTTACAATAAATTTCTAAGGAATGATTTCCAGAAAGAAAGTCGAAACCTTTCGGTTTTCGACACACTCGGCAATGAAGGGTTAACAAAAGCTCGAATGGCAAAAGCTCGATTTTTTTCTCTAACCAAAAAGTGTATGTTGGGAGAATTGATTTTTCTCTGTTGTTTACAAAGTGACGTCACCGGGATTTTTTGCTCCTTTTTAGACAAGAAAATTATCTAGGTTAACGTTCCACCTTCCTTTAAAAAATTGCCGAAATTCGCCAAAAATGCGGCGAGAGAGTGCGCCGATCCCTAGTATTTTTATTTGTGTTCAAATGAGTTTTTAACCGGAAATAAAACGGGTGTGGATTTTCAAAATTGCCGGATTATTAAAATTGCATCCTACAGGTTATTTTGGTGGGAAATTTATTTTATGAACAGTTATTATTATTGGTGCGGAATTTATGAATGGGCCATTAGTGGAGGCTCATTTCATCTGGCGGCATCTTGGAGTGAAACGTCCATTTACTAAATAACGTCATGGATCGTTGTCATTATTTCGGTTGAATTTCGAGCCATATTAGAAATGTCTTTGAACAATAACATCGAGTCCCTCTAACGCGCACTGTGTCTGTCCCCGAAAACCTAACTTTTCACGCTCCGCTCGGATTTGGGCGTGTGATACGTCAATCGCTTTGTCTCGGCGAGAGAAGACGAATGGTACCATTTTCAGCTCCCAGACGACCCCCTGTGGCCCCCTATGCCCCTTTTACCCCCGCAGGGGGCCAAATGGAAACTTTTGTTTAAAAAAAAGAAAAAAATGGGGGGGGGTCTGCGGATGTTTTTAGCCGCACTGATGAGCTGTAGACAGCGAAACGCTAAAAATTAGCAAAGATACGAGCTAATATATCAGAAACAAAAATATAGAAATACATACTTATGGCGAGGGGTTGTCCGCGGCGGAGCCGCGGGTGCGTCCTATGGAATTTATGACTACTGCCAATCACTTTGAATGTTCAACTAACACTTGTCCTACACGGAATGTTTCCAAAGAATTCAATCACTCAAATCTTTCTTATAAAAATACCTGGATGATTACATTAATTAGTGCTCTAATTTTTTCAAAGCCTTCATATGGTTTTGCATTATGCATCTCTTTTTATTATCTCGTAATTGGTGAACTATTTCATTACTTTTCGTTGAGTGAAATTAGGCCAGATTTGATTCTAATTTTCTTAGTTTTCAGTTGATTTCAAAGTTCCGTTTTAAAGCCAGAGCAAGATGTCAACTACTTTCTCGTATCAAGTGAGCAATTTGCTGGAAAAGATGAGCTCTCCTGACAAGGATTTCCGATTTATGGCCACAAATGACCTTATGGCAGAGCTCCAGAAAGATGCAATCACGTTAGACGATGACACAGAGAGAAAAGTGAGTCATAAACGGATTTCACAATTATGGCATATCTTACGAATGAGAGCTTAAACACCAATGCTTTTGAGTAAGGACTTTAAGACGCAATCGTTTTTATAAATATTCTCAATAATTACCAGAAGTTTAAACTTAAAACCAAGTTACGATATGAAATTTACTATTATCAAACATTTAACAGAAAACATTGACTCAATGATCAGATATTTCCAGTATTATGAAAAGTGCAAGTTCCTTTTCGTATTATAAGCGCACATTTTTATTAAGATGAATTGATATTAACGAAAAATTTTAGGTCGTGAAAACACTTCTTAAATTACTCGATGACAAAAATGGCGAAGTGCAGAATTTGGCTGTTCGATGCTTGGCTCCACTTGTGCACAAAATCAAAACTCAACAGGTACGTACACCTTATACTTTCCAATCAAGCTTTCTTAATTATCTAAGTATGTCTATACCGTAGACATAAAAAGCCCTTGGGGAACATTTCAGTATTATGACATGCTATGATAGGTCGAAATTACAAAAGTTCAAATTGCGTCTATTTCTTACTTCATTTTTATTTGTTTAACATTTTGTAAAATTTAAGTAATTTGCAGCTGGAAACAATGGTCGATACATTGTGTCAGAATATGGAATCTCAGAATGATCGTCTTCGGGATGTGAGCTCAATCGCTCTGAAAACCGTGATGGCGGAATTGCCAGGAGGTGCGTCAGCTACTTCAGTGCAATGCGTCAGACGGGTCATTCCACGATTAACCGAGGGGCTTTGTAAGTGAATATATATATTACCAAAATTTACTATGTTTTTCATTTAGGTGTTGAAAACAAGACGGATGCTTCTGTGAAGCTGGAGATTCTGGACATTTTGAATAATGTTATCAAACGATTTGGACGCTCTTTTGGATTGAACTTTGAAGAGGTATTGTATCATATAATGGTAAAACAAATAATAACGACAATAAACCTCAGCACTACCACCCACTTTTGGAACTGATTTGCAAAATATTTAACTCTTTGGAGGCGGTCGGGGTTTTGATAACTTCCAAATGAATTTTTTCCAATTTGAAATCATGATATTGCTATGGTTGAATATCTTTTAGTGTTTGCTAATTTGAAAAGAGAACGCTTCTTCAAAATATACCAGTCTAGCAGCCATTATAATATTGGTGCTTTTTTTAAACTATTAATGATTTTCAGATCGAGCGAGCCGTATTCCTGCAGCTCGAGAAAGAACGACAAGCTCTCAGAAAACGATCAATTCACACTCTTGGTGCTCTCGTAGATGTCGTTCCCAATGACCACTATGATAGAATTGTGCAGAAGGTCGTCAATGGATGCACAGAAAACGCCAAAAATACCAACAACTTGCGCACATATGTCTCCGCTGCGACAAGCATTTGTCGCAATTCGCCTGCTCGATTCGCCAATTTCCTCCCAAACGTAAAATATTTACATTTCGTTTTGGCTTTAGATTTGTGATTTAGTTTGTGCCTCAATTTATCGACTATTGTCAACAAATTGACGATGACGAATTGCGGGAGGCTTGCTTGCAAGTAAGTCGCATTACACATTACGAAAAAATTGGGGTTGCCCTATTTTCAAAGGGACACGGACTTTTTGATGCCGGGACATTTTGATGCCGGACATTTTGATGCCGGACATTTTGATGCCGGGACATTTTGATGCCGCTACCAAATTTTGCATTTTTAAGACCCAGGAACCCTCTAGAATGTTCCCAAACGATCCAAAACGTCCAACTAAGATTTTAGAGTGATCTAGACTTGGGGGTGTTACACTTGGGGGTTACAGGTGGGGGGGGGGGGGAGTTTACCCAAAACCCCCTAAGTGTAACTCCCCTAAGTGTAACTCCCCCAAGTGTAACTCCCCCAAGTGTAACTCCCCCAAGTGTAACTCCCCCAACTGCAACTCCCTCCAAGTGTAACGGGTATGGTTTACTTTTTCTCCCCTCGAAAAACACACCTTACACCCATGGTGTCAATGTAAAAGTTATTTATCTCGACGAGATAAGCCCAAAAAGTGCGAAAAAAAATTTCGAAGATTGCTTCTAGAACGTTCTAGAATTTTGGGATATACCTACCCGTTAGGTATCTGTACCTGACTAACAGGTTATTTTAAGACAGTGAACCTACTGTATAGGTGTGTGATCCTAAGTAGGTACATCCGCCACCCAACCTGCAGGTTACATCTGTCCACTCTAACCTAAAGCGCAGGAAAAACTCAGCACGGAATAGAAAAGGCCAAAATAAGCCTTTTTCGCGAATCACGTTCCCGGACCACAGTCTCGCGGGTACCCCCCCTAAATCGGGCACGCTGAGTCGAATGGCGCAAAAATTTTTCACGTGAGCACACGTGAAACGTGAGTTACGTGAGTCACGTGGGTCACGTAAAAGGGCAACTTTTCACGCTGTGTTCGGATTTTGGCGAGTGATATGTCAATCGCTTCGTCTCGGCGAGAGAAGACGTTTGGCACCATTTTCAGCCCCGACCCGGCCCCCTGTGACCCCCTATGCCCCCTTTTACCCCCCGGAGGGCCACAAATGGAAACTTTTCACGCTGTGTTCGGATTTTGGCGAGTGATATGTCAATCGCTTCGTCTCGGCGAGAGAAGACGTTTGGCACCATTTTCAGCCCCGACCCGGCCCCCTGTGACCCCCTATGCCCCCTTTTACCCCCCGGAGGGCCACAAATGGAAACTTTTCACGCTGTGTTCGGATTTTGGCGAGTGATATGTCAATCGCTTCGTCTCGGCGAGAGAAGACGTTTGGCACCATTTTCAGCCCCGACCCGGCCCCCTGTGACCCCCTACGCCCCCTTTTACCCCCCAGAGGGGCCAAATGAAAACTTTTCACGCTGTGCTCGGATTTTGGCGAGTGATATGTCAATCGCTTCGTCTCGGCGAGAGAAGACGAATGGTACCATTTTCAGCCCCGACCCGGCCCCCTGTGACCCCCTACGCCCCTTTTTACCCCCCAGAGGGGCCAAATGAAAACTTTTCACGCTGTGCTCGGATTTTGGCGAGTGATACGTCAAACGCTTCGTCTCGGCGAGAGAAGACGAATGGTACCGGTTCCAGCCTAGCGAAGCGCCTCGGATGCACGCTAACCGCGAAAAAAAACAAGAGACCCCGCCGTTCGAGGCGGTAATCCGCCGAGAACGGCGGGGTCTCTTTTTTTTTAAGGCTAAAACAACCCTTATAAGGCGCCAAACAAGCCGTTAGGCTTCGGGCCCCGCTGTGCACGCCTAAAGGGACTTGTAACAGGGGACGTGTAACACCCCCCAAGTGTAACTCCCCCAAACCTACTTTCCTCTTCTAGATCACTCTAAAATCTTAGTTGGACGTTTTGGATCGTTTGGGAACATTCTAGAGGGTTCCAGGGTCTTAAAAATGCAAAATTTGGTAGCGGCATCAAAATGTCACGTACCGTTTTCAAACGCCAGCATGAAACGTTTCTGAAGAAAGTTCATTAGATCATAGAAAAACAAAGACTTTAATCCTTTTTGAAGTTACTTATGTAAATATTCATTGTTTCGCCCTAACTTTGAGACAATGGTTTTTCTATTTTGTCAGTTATACAGCTGGGCTTATAGAACTGGAAAATTTTCCAAAAGTCATTAAAATTTTGTGCAAAATTTTTGTTTATAATTTTTTATCTATCAACACGGAGAATTTAACTCAAATATTATATTGAGTTAACATGAAAAATAAAATTCTAGAAAATAAAATTTTAAACATTATTCAGCATTACTTGACGGATTCCTCCCAGAACTTAACTATTATAACATAAAATTTTAGGCGTTTGAAACCTTCATTACTAGATGCACCAAGGATTTAACACCATTCATGTCGCAAATTATTGAAATCACATCGCAATTAGTCAAATATGATCCGAATTACCACTATGATGAAGACGCCGATGGCAGTATGATGGAGACAGACGGTATAAGATTGTGTTTGCTGAATATAATTTTTATCAATTGTTATAGATATCAGCAACGGAGATGGAGACCAGGATGATGATGAAGAGGCTGACGATGATGCTGATGAATATTCCGATGATGACGATTTAAGCTGGAAAGTAAGAAGATCGGCTGCGAAATGTATCGAATCTTTGGTGAGTTCCAAAGGATAACACATTTAAACGAAATTTTTATTAAATGTTTCAAATATAATTTTCTAACTTCTGATATAAATTTAACCAATATTATTCACAAAAATATCTATAGCCAACTACCTAATACTCTATTTTTCTCAAAATTAATTAATTAGAGATTAATGAATATAATATCTATTGGGAGTTTTGAATTGTAAAAAGTGCCTAATTATATTATTTTGAATAATTCGCAATTACCTCAACAAATGATGTTCAATTTTTAGATAACATATCACCCGGATCGTCTTTACGAACATTACAATGTGCTCGGACCGCTTTTAATTTCGCGCTTCAAGGAACGCGAAGATAACGTCAAATATGATATCTTCCAAGGTTATACATCGCTTTTGAAACAAACTCGTGTGCTAATTCCCGAATATTTCCATCAGCGACAACAGGTGAGCTTGGTAACATAAAATGCGCAAATATATATGTATGAATTTAGGCATACACATCCTCTGCAGACGTCGGCGGCGAGCGGATCCAATTAGATCAGTTTCAAAAGTTTATTCACGAGGAATTAAGCGCCAACCAGCGAAAGATCTTCGAAATCCTCGGTGAACAATCTCCAACTTTAATCCGTGCAATTTATGCTCAGCTCAAGGGTAGAAATCTCAAAACTCGTCAACAGTGCTTTGCTTTACTGTCTCATTTGCTCCGGTAATTTCTCTAGGGTAGTATACTGTTTGTACTAACAACAAATTTTAGAGCGCTTCCTGGTGCTTTGACAAACAGTTTTCAACTGATGATTTCGCCTATTCAATCCACTCTTAATGACAAGACAGCAGATGGAAATATGAAAATTAACACTCTTCAGTTTATTGACGTATCGATGAGGACTCATGATCCAAAAGTAATCTTGCGGGAACTATAGGGGATAATGCAAGAATAATAATCCTTTTTTATCCTACTAAAATTATATACTCAAAATAGATACATTTTTAATTAATTGTTTATGTTCTTTAGACTCTCGTTCCATTTATAAACGCCATCACGCCTCTCGTAGTGAAAGCTATCCAAGATCCGTTTTACAAAATTTCGGCTGAAGCTCTTACCGTTACTATGTCACTTATTCGAGTTTTACGACCGCTTTGTGCCGAAGTTGTCGTTACCCAATGTGATTGTTCCACCCATGTGTCACAAATTTACACTGCCATTGTTACTAAATTGAAAATTTCCGATGTTGACCAGGTTAGAATTTATATTACTCCTATCCAAGTAAACAAATTGCTATGGCGATAGAGAACATAAAGCTTTTATATTTCAGTGTTCATATATTTCTCAACATTCCATCCATTTACATTTTCTTTAAGGAAGTGAAAGAAAAGACAATATCTGCAACTGGATTACTCGTCTCCATTTTTGCTGACCAAAAGAATGTCAAAGTGAGTGTTTCTATATTATGAACTAAGCTTCATATTCTTCATGTATTGATATTCTCTAAAGCATATGACAACAGGTTTTGCTTCATTTTGTCGCGCTTGTAATTTTTGGTGGCTTTGCTGTTTGCGGGTTCTCAAAGTTCCAGCTGGGAATGGAACTTTCCCAGCTGGGAATGAAAAACAGATCAAAAGTGAGATCCGTACACTCCCAGTCAGCTCCTTGTAAAATAATAAAAAATTTTGTCATCGCTAGGCAGTTTATGTTAGTCAAATTTATGTTAGTTGGAACAGGTAAACCTGTTCCAACTAACATAACTTTTTGTGAAATACAGAGTCCTAAAATCCCAGTGTCAGTTAAATTTTAGCTGGATGAGTGTCTACCTCTCTTGCTCGAACGTCTTCGCAACGAAATGACGCGTTATGTCACTGTGAAAGCGCTAAATACAATAGTGTGCTCTCCGCTGAAGATTGCAGAAATCAGCAAGATACTTCCGGATGTGCTGCCTTTATTGGCCGACTTTCTGCGTAAAAATCAGCGAACACTACGAGTGAGTCTCCAATTATTTCTTTTTAAAAATGTAGGTCGATTTACATTTAGATCACAACTCTGACTTTGCTTGAATCTTTGGTGTCCAAATTTTCGCAGGGTGGGCTAGAAAGCAGTGGTTTGATTCGAGTTGTGAAAGAAGTGCCGAGTCTTATCAGCGAGCAGGATCTCCAAATCAGCTTGTTGTCTCTCCGGTTTATGACAGGTTATTTTGTAGGGCTTTATTTATTTACTGTTATCGTATTCCAGATGTGATCAATGCATACCCGGATCAGATTTCTGATTCTTTGCCTAATTTGTTCAATTCATTAATCACGTTGACTCAAAGCTCGCTGCTGCAAGGTGTTACGTTGAACGCAGCTTTGGGTCTTTTTGTTGCCTTAGTAAAATCTCCATTACCCAATAAACCCACTTTCGAGGTATGTTTCTAATTTTTAAATGCTCCATAGAACTACGAAACACATTCTTTAACTATAGAGACTGGTGTCCTAACAATATATAAGAGAAAATTATTTTCATTATTACTATATGAAACAAAACAAGTTTAATCATCTTAGCGACCAGAAGTGTAGCCTAATATTTTGTAAGTCTCCTAAGTAAATTTTGTCGCATATATTAGAAGTATTTACGTTTAATATTAATTTCCTTGTGAACAAATAGTGCCACAGGGTGATTTCTTTTCAAGCTTTTTCTTAATGTGAAAATAGTGTTAGAACTTGGGCAAATTTTCCTCCAAAAATTTGTTATTTTTAAAACTTAATATTTCCAGGAAATTGTCGACAGACTATCTGCTGTTGCCTATGAGTCAAGACCGCAATTATTGCATCGCCAAGCCTACATTTCAATTGCCAAGTCTGTTGCTGTGGTAGCCCATGCTCACGCAGATTTGACTAAAGCGAATAAGCTAATCACAAAACTTCAAGCTCTACTCAATACCGATTCGCAACATGACTCAGTACGATTGTTCGCAATTTTGACTTTGGGCGAGCTTGGAAGAATTTACAGTACGGTGTTCAATTCGATCGATATTGAGTATGTTTACGCTTAGCTACGCTTTAGCTAAATTTGCAAAATGGTAACGGAATAGGTAACAGAATATAGACAAAGGAATATTTTATATTAATAGAAATGTAATTTTGAGGGGAATTAATACCTTTACTCTTCTGAAATTACATACCTTTTTTCGAATACGAAACTATGCTGAAAACAATTTAATGAAATGTTTTTGGAATATATGATAGAAGTTTTTTACCCATTCAGAAGTTCTGTCAAATTATTATAGCGAATATTTAGGCCGGAAACATTGATAATTCGCTCGTTCAATTGTCATCTAGAAGAACTCAAAACTGCTGCTAGCTATGCACTCGGATCCTTGGCTGTTGGTGATCTAGGAAAATTTTTGCCATTTCTTCTTAAGGAAATTAATGAGAATCCCAAGCGTCAATATTTGCTTCTTCACGCGTTAAAAGAGGTAATTGTTAGGGTAACACGAATATTGGTTTAACCCGAAAATTATATCATATGATAGCATCTCGACCATTGTTGTTTAGGTGATTAGCAGTGAGAGTTCCGCAGAAGCTTCCGAGAGTAACCAAGTTTTCCGGGCCGGAATTGAGCAAATTTGGCAGGTGCTGGTGGAGCATTGCTCTTGCGATGAGGAAGGCACTCGCAACATTGTCGCCGAATGCTTGGGCAAATTATGTCTCATAGACCCGCAACGTTTCATCCCCGATTTACTGGTAAAATTTTAATCGCCTATGCAAATTTGGTTGGCAAACATTTTTCTGTTGTAAGA
This sequence comes from Ditylenchus destructor, assembly GCA_022814885.1. Taxonomy (NCBI): domain Eukaryota; kingdom Metazoa; phylum Nematoda; class Chromadorea; order Rhabditida; family Anguinidae; genus Ditylenchus; species Ditylenchus destructor. Next base: position 2,379,481 of record JAKKPZ010000005.1, read on the forward strand.
ATCTTTCCTTCCAACCCATTTTATTTCCCAGCATCTTATTAGCTTTCCAGAATTATCGTAAATGGTAATGAAAATATTTTGAAATTTAGTATCCTTTATTTGAATTTTGGATTTGAAAGCGTACGTTATTAAGCTTTCGTATATTTTCTTTGTTATTTATGTCATGAAACTACTATGTTAATTTTGTCAGATTGATTATAATGAACTAATGCTTTAAGCAACGCTCCCGTGATCTAAATCCGAAAGTGAGGGGTACAGCCGTCACTGCGGTGCGCTTTATGATAACTGATCATCCTTTACCGGTGGACGAATTCTTGCGACCAGCTATTGGACAATTCCTAGGTATAATTTTATGATATAATAGTATCTAAGAATAAAATCCAAATCTAGAAACAATGGAGGATCCGGACTTGCAAGTGAGACGTGTTGCAATTGTTACACTTAACTCTGCTGCTCATAACAAACCAAAACTTGTAAGTTGAATATTCCTTGATCAATGAAATCGAAATTCCGTTTTTAGATTCGTGACTGTCTGCAATCTCTTCTGCCGTCTTTGTACTCAGAAACGAAAGTAAAGAAAGAGCTTGTTTATGAGGTGGAAATGGGCCCTTTCAAGCACGTTGTAGACGACGGATTGGACTTGCGCAAGGCTGCTTTTGAATGGTTTGTTTCATAATTTGAAATCCATATACCTCCTACCAATCTGGATATTTTTCTCAAGTGAAAAATGGTCATTTGTAAATTTCTAAGGACCCTAAATCAAATTTTAGAACGAAATAATGCAATAATTATCTACTTCAACCTTCTCGAGTACACATTGCAAAATAATGATGCAAAAAAAAATTAAACAATCAATGCCTGTATAAATTGATTATATTTCAGCATGTATACTTTGGCTGAGCAATGCATTGACAAAATTGATGTTTTCGAATATATGAAATACGTCGAAAATGGACTCACGGTTTGTCTAAGGTTTCGTTATTTCATGATTTATAGCAATACTTTTAGGATCAACATGGTACATTCTATTTTTGTATAGTTCTACATACAATTAAAAATGTATTTAAATAGATATAAAACTTCTAACTTTCCTCATGCTAATCCGCATCTCGAGCAAATGTGCATTGCAATTGTCGCAGCGTATTGATCAATTCTGTGATCTTATTAAGGTAGATCCGCTCCCTCCATAGCAATCATTAGTACATTTTTTTCAGCCTCAACTTCTTTTGAAACCGAAGCAGAACGCAGTGAAGCAGGAAAACGAGAAGCAGGACGAGTTGAAGCGAGCCGCTGTGCGAGCGGTCATGGCTTTGAAGGTTTCTTAGTAGTTTTGATGTTAATATAGTATCTAAAGAATTATTGACGATATTTTTATTTTACTATCATAAATTTGCATAGATTTGTATCTTTGTGATACACAACTTTCTTATAAACAAGTAATATATTATAGCATTATTGTTTCAGTACAAAATTTTAAGAAGCATAACTGCAAATTTACAATTTTTTTATTGATGTGCCTATTATTTAGCGTGTACCCAATCATGACCGATCTCAGAAATTGAGTGATTTGGTGGAGATTATTCGGTCAAATCCTGATTTGGCGGCAATGCACGAATCTCTGGAAAGAGACAGTTCAATGCGTGCAGGAGGTTTTGGAATTGGCATGGAAGTGATGGAGACAGAATAATGATCATCGTTTCAAGAGTGGTTATACCTGTTTGTTTTGACTCGTAATAAATGTTTTTGATCAAATTTTCTTATCGGTTCAATACAATATTTTCATCTAATTTAAATGCATGTTTTACGTTTTCATCCTAAATTTTTATTAGTTCTCGGAACAGTTGTTAGATTATGCCGTCGATTTCTCATTGCGAATAAGTGAATAATTTTGTTACTCTTTCTATTGAACATTATTTTATCATATATTTATTGTGTTGAAGAATGAATAAAATTATTTCACTGAAATTCATACAATATGCTCTAATCGGTTTTCCATAAGATACTGTGATATGATTTATTTATGCGAAATACATGATTTCATTATTAACCTAGGTATATTGTTCCTGTTTTATAAAAGCAGTCCACAAATTACGGGTTTTCGCATATAGACTACTGTCCAACATGGGGTAAGTGTTTTTACTATATGTTTAACTTTTATGCTAAACAGTATATGCGGGTCGGATATGGTAACCCCAAATAACTTTTGCTAAATAATGTCTGCGTCACGGATAACCCATCGTTGAACAATTATTTTACTAGGAATATTATAAAACCACACAAAGTTAATTTTCAAATCTACTTGTTTACATTCAAATTTGCATTCCAATGTAACTGAGAAACCACTAAGTGACATGATTTTTAGTAAACAGTATAATTGTGATCACAAATAATTGTGAACACAAAGCACTGCTTTGTATGGCTAAACCCTTAAAAACACGTTTTTAAGTTTGGCGCGAATTTAAATTTTCAAATTTTACTTTTTCCGGTCCTAACTTAACCCTTTATTGCCCAGTGTATCTTATAAGATACGCTAACTTTGGAGTAATTTTTGTCCAATTTTTTGGCCTCCTAGCTCAAATCTGATATTGCTCATATATAGCCAACTTTTTGTCCTGAATCAGGATATGTAATTTGTTTAGCCACTTTATCTACGATTTTGCCCTGAAAAATGGCCATTTTCGAGACACACCCCCGAAAATCGAGGAAAATTGACGAATTTTGGGGGGTCAGCGTAAATTTTGCAATTTCTAAAAACCTTCATAACTTTCGAAATTTGGCACCTTTTGCGGAAATTTAAAAAAACTTGCCGAGTAAATCGGCTACAAGGAATCCAATAAGCTTGTCAAATTCCGTGCAGGACCTGATTTTTTGGCCAAAATTTGAATTCGCGCCAAATTTTCGAACCCGTGAAAATCGCCATTTTTAATCGAATTTTAAAAAACAATATTTTTCCGGTTATCAGGGGCCCAAATGGGCTCTGTATACCAAAAATCAGCAAAATTCCACGGTCGGGCAATAATGGGTTAAACTATCCAATGCTTCAGCTATCACTCAGCCAAAACTTTAGTCTGGTATGCCCCAGGCGAGGACACAGAGCGTGGCATACAGACTAATGCTACAGAACGATGCCGTTTAGTATTTGGGAAAAATATCAAAGAACTATAATTATGGATTTCAGAGCCCTCCAAAAAACAGCTGTAATTTGTATACTCCCCTTCATTGTTCTCTATGTCGGAGTTCCCACAACCTTTTATTTGGCTCCAAGATTTATGCAACACACATTCTTTCTAAATTTTGGTTTGTTATTTTTTATAAATTTTGAAATTTTCTGCATAAAATTAAAATTCTTCTTTCAGTTCGCTTTCCATTTACTGATTATAATAACCTGACTTTGTATGGCGTACTCTCCAAAGGACGTAATTTTTATCTAAACACTGACGCAGGCAAAGACAGTTTGCCCAAGCTTGGGGTGTGGCATATTCTACCAGAATCACTTTCTGCGAAATTCAGTGAATACAATGCGACGGATGAAGAAATGGAACGATCTCTGAATGAGGATCATCATTCGGTTGTTGTCTATCTACATGGGAACTCCTTTGACAGAACAACCAAACATCGATGCGAGCTTTATAACGTGCTTTCGGCAATGGACTTTCACATATTGGCAATGGATTATAGAGGTATGCTGCTATAAGAAACCTTTACTTTAACATATTCAATGTTTTCCGAGATAAAACATAAGTTTCAATTTTTATATTTCATCTTCCTTTATGTACGGTTTGAAACATTCACAGACAATACCGAAATCTAGGGATAGGAGGGAAAGGTCGCCTTACTTTTTCTGGAAAAATATGAAACCCTAAAATAAAAGTTTCCATGAATTAATTGACCTAAGTTAAGGCTATGGAGATTCAACCGGCTATCCGGACGAGAACGGATTGATTGAGGACGCGCACACAATATACAATTATGCAAGACGAATAGCACCATCCAAGAATATTTTCATATGGGGTCATTCCATGGGTACCGGAGTTGCAGCCAGGACCGTTGCTGAACTTAGTGCTTCCTATCGTCCACCCACTTCCCTAGTGCTTGAATCTCCATTCAATAACCTGGAGGACGTGGTGAGAGGTCATCCCTTTAGCCAGCCAATTCGTATGATGCCTCTCGGCCCCTATATTATCGATAAATATGTGATAGAACCTCTGGTAAAATTTTAAGTTATAAATACCGAGGCCTTTTATTTAGAAGTGATCTTGCCGTAATAATTTTAGCGCAGTTGAATAAGAAGGCGCTTCTATGGAAGAAATTTTTCCAAACTTTGATGCGATTTATGTATTTACTACTTTGTTTTGAATAAAACGTTTAAAAAAATAAAATTTGTACAAAAAAATCAATAGGGGGACCCTATTGATATTTTGGGGTCCGGACTTCCATAGAAGCGCCAATAAGAACGCCGACTATATTTTTCGTTTGATTTAAAAATGTCATTTTTTACCTGAAATGTGGCCATTTTTCATAAAAATTGAGGCATAATGGAAAGTGTCGAAAACAGGAACCTTCCAGAATAGCACCAGGAATCGACTGGGATCTTAAAAACCACCGCTTTGTGTAGTAAAAGCCATTAAAATCACGTTTTTGGATTAAAACTTGTTTGTCGACGTCTTTTCGAGATGGAATTATACCTCACTTGCCCTTGGCTGAATCGCGAGATACAGATCCCGTTTACATACAGATCCACCTAGAAAATACTTAAATCGACTGGGAGACAGACTACATAGAAGAGATACAGACATATTGAAACCACAATAGAAAAACACTTTAATGTTCGTTAAAATTCAGTAGTCTAGAATGTGATGTCATTAGTGTAGAGAACGCTCTTCAAGCAAATTAAATAGATCTTTTAGGTCCAATCGGGATTGGTAATGTCTTCAGATAAGCACTTAGAACGGTATGATAAATTACTTTTACTTATTCTGAACTTCAAATTTTTCAGTGTTACATGCCCAATTTTGGTGCTCCACGCTCAAGATGACCACATAATTTCGGTAGAATTAGCCAGAAGGCTTGTGTCAAATACAAAAGCTGCGCAAAAGAAAGTAACATATGTGGAATTTGAGGCACATCGCGGGTTCATGCATAAATATATCCATCGAGCTGAAGAGCTTCCGCAGATTATCAGGTAATTTTTGCTTTTTAATTAAAAAAATTTGAAGCGGCATGCGAAAAATTATCTATTCATGAATCACCTTTGCTAACACATCGCAGGAACCATTAGAGTTTTACCAGAAAATAAAATGAGATAAAAATATGCTCATTTTCAAAAATATTAGATAGCATATCAAAATATCATTTTTTGTGTGTATCAAGTACGGCATTCTTGGACAATGTCTAATAAAAACGCATAAATTAGTAAGAATTTTAACAGAGAAATTCCGAATTGAAATTACCTGCAGCTATTTTAGAGGAAGATCTAACAGAAGTTACAATAATAATGGAATCTTTTTTATGCGGTTTTTTTACGGGGTTTTGGTTCCAAAAAATTACATTCCTGAAATTAGAACTGGGAAATCATTATATAATACAAAGGTCGTTGAATATGTAAAATTTAATTACATAGTTTTAGGGATTTCTTCGCAGGCAGCCAAATGCCTCAGAGGTCCAGAAATCGCGTTTGCACAGAATCGAACGACAAAGACGACTGCTCTTAACGAGCTCTTTACAAATAAATCAATACCCTCGGTGCTTAAGCTGTAACAAATACGGAAATTAACAGTTTTTATTTAGCGTATTTTTCGTATTGCCTTACAAATAAGTTACGGAATCAGAAATCTTGCTGGGTTTTTAATAACCAAAAAATATCTCTTCTAGTTTTGCAACGTTCTGCTGAATTTCTAAATAACCGAAAAATATCCTAGGTTTTCAACGTAGAAACAAAGAAGAGTATTGTTAATTTGCGTACCGAGTGGAATTGTCATGTTGCAAATTTGTACCCCATTTGTAAAATCTGTGACTTGTACAATTGCGTTTTATGGTGGTTTAGAGTCTTTCATTGGCTAGTGCTAATTTCGTCGGATTCGTTTTCTTTCTGTGTGATAGTCTATTTGTACATTCGGATAGCTTTCTCTTTATAATCACAAGATCTACTATACTCTTGTCCGGTGTGCCACAGAAATTATATAGATTATATATAAATATTTTTCAAACATTTTCAGCCCCTTTGACCTTTATTATAACGTAGATTCATATAGATTTATTTTCATTCATTGTCGAAACAACGAATAAAATTTTCGAATGTCATTTTCCTAGCAGACATTTGTGCGTATTTATTGTGGAAACTTTATTATTTAATGGAGTGTAATAAAAATTTAAAACATTGTAGTGAAAAATTCACCTATAGATGATGAGGATGCTACATGATACAGACAATAATGACATCACCCGAACTGGGGGGAAACCCAACTGGGGGGATAACTGGGAGGAGAACCAACTGGGGGGGGATAACTGGGGGGGAAACGTTTACCCCCAGTTGGTTCTCCCCCAGTTGGCTTTTTTTTATAAAACCGTTATTTTACCCCAAAAATGCAGTTTTTCGCTGAATTCGTATTTATTGGGTTGTTTAGCCTAAGACTGCACAGCAGCCTAAGCCCCAAGCCTAAGACTAAGTCCGATTGTGCGTGCACAGCGTCCCCTTAAGCCTAATGGCTTGTTTGGCGCCTTATAAGGGTTTTTTAGCCTAACATAAGGGTTGATCGGGAGCTTAAACCTAATCCGATTTAATGTGAAATACGAATTCAGCGAAAAAACGCATTTTTAGGCTGAAAAACTGTATTTTTGGGGTAAAATAACGGTTTTATTGAAAAAAGCCAACTGGGGGGAAACCCAACTGGGGGGAGAACCAACTGGGGGTAAACGTTTCCCCCCAGTTATCCCCCCAGTTGGTTCTCCCCCCAGTTATCCCCCCCCCAGTTGGGTTTCCCCCCCAGTTGGGCGGTAACCGACAATAATCTTTTATAGTAAGGACTGATTGTCCGTCGCAAAAATGGAAATTTCTACGCTGCGTGACTTTCCGGCTGAATGATACCTCAACCGACAGATCTCAACGAGACCAGCAAAATGAGCTATGAATAAGCCGGAAAGTAGCGTACCAAAGGTACCGGTGCATTTCGCACCGGATTGATAGCTAGTATTATGTAAACTTAGGCGTAAATTTGCTCCGGATATACCTGTAATCTCGCCCCCAAACGACCTTCATTCAACCATTTTAGTTGTGTAAAAGATAGCGCTGACTACATCAGAGCATGAGGCCTCCTTGTTAGAGGCCAATTTAAAATTGTTACGGACATACACACTCGCGCAGCCCATATCTGACGCCAGGGTTGAGTTATTATTTTTGGTCCAATGCTTATTTATTATTGTGAATTCAATAAGCTCAGCTTCTTTATTTTTATTTGTTTTGACCAAATTCCAAAATTATCGATGATTTTCATCGCAAAATTATTCAAAAGATAACATTTTGCCTGGTTCAGTTTCGTTATCAATGCCGAATACAGATTGCCGAGTCAATGCGTTCAGGACTAACTTCACTTTTAGGGCGAAGAGTCACTCTCCGTTATCTATTCATATAATCTTTTCATCGCAATTTTATGTATTTGAATTTCATATTTGGCGTCATGCCCATCGTTAGATATTCAGTGGAATAGTTTCTCCTTGCCAGCTGATTTGACACTTCTCGCAGTGTGAATCATATTTTGACGTCAGCAAATGAAAATTCCCGAGTATTTTAATTTTATAATATTGCGCTTTTGTTTCAGAGAAATAACTTTGGTACACTTTCAGATTGCCATCATGAATCCGTCTCCTTATGTTCAAGATCCAATGTCACATACCAATCCCGTAAGTCATAAATTTTTATAATTAAATAATAAAAATCAGTGTTATTAGCATTGAAAAATCAGTTTGATGAAAAGGATTTTTATATTTATAGACATATTTTACTTTAATACCGCACTAAAAATATTTCAGACGATATAGTATATATAACTAGTGAGAATATTAGAAAAAGTTTTTGGAAAACTAAACTTTGCACATGAAAGAAGGCGCCCAGCAACTCAATATTTACTGATACAGCCTTCCCCCTCGAATCCATGCGTTCCGTTTGGCCAAAATGCGTCATATTAGAGGTAATATGGCGGAAAACTTTTAGTCACAACTGCTATTTCATGTGTTTAAATTTTTGAATTGCCGTGAGTCTAAATATCAGTAAGTTAATCAGCAAATAGTAATCCTATCGAGGAATAAAAATAAATTTCACACAAAATCTCCGTTTCATTTAACGAAAGACAATTGCCGATCAAAAAATTTCTTGGATTCTGAGTCATTTACTGAATTCTGATTCAAATAAGTCTAATTAATCAACAACAAATCTAATTCATACCAAGGTAAGATTACTACTTATTCCCTTTTCAGAATCTTCCTTACGTATGCGACATTCCCGGTGGTGTCTTTCCCGGCAAAGCTATACTGATAAAAGGCTCCGTTGTGGATAATCCAAAACAAAACCGCTTTGCAGTGGACCTTTGCTGTGGACAATTGGTGCAAGGTGACCATCAAGACAACAAAGCGTTGCACTTAAATCCCCGATTTGAGTCCGGCGGAAAATGGTTCGGTATTCGATCTTCTTGTAATGTTTATGTCAATATTTCGTTCAGGTTTTCCAAGCCCGACAAAGACATTGTGCTGAATTCGCTCATCAATAATGTGTGGGGCAGTGAACAGAGATGTCAAAATGGGTTGGCCGTTGGTAAACCGTTTTCGATCCGGATTCTCATATTGAGGGATTACTTCAAGGTTCTTAATTACTTCTTTTTTATCTATATGCACACTTTTATGCTAATGAATGAACTTGTTTAATGGGAAGTCGCATTGCTATTTGTACCACTAAAAAATTCAAAACGTGATTAAATTCGCCAAAATTATATAATCTTATACCAAATTGCATTCCTTATGAAACAGTTCAATAAAGCATTTGATCTTTCTTTGTGGTTGGAATAATTAAACATTTGTATTCTAGATAGCAGTTAACGGAAGACATTTGGCCGATTACATCCACCGTGTCCCGATCGAATCTATTCGATGTTTATACATTTATGGGTGTGTTGCGTTAGATCTTGTGGAATATCAAGGAACGGTAAGACTTGATATATAACTTGAGACGGTGATTTCTACAAAACATATTATTTCAGAATCCCGAAATCACTTCTCCAGCGCCGTCAGCTCCAACACCAAATGATTCGGATAAACAGCTGGATCAGCCATTTGTCATATCTAAACCGGTAAGTTGTTAAAAAATTAAATTAAATCAGTTGAATCCATTGAAATGCAATAAACTCGGTGTCGGCTCTTCGTGGAACCTCTTCCCTGAAAACACTGACCATAAAAACGCAAAATGATTGCTTGTTTTTCAACCTTTTTCAAAGATTTTTTATCGAAAATATTTTTATCTATTTTGGATATCTGTCAAAGTTAAAGCACTTTTCTATAGGTTCAATTATTACGAAATTAAATATGTTTTATTTATTTACGCACCTCATTCAGACAGTCCCATATGTCTTCAAAATTCCCGACAGCGGATTTCTTCCTCCAAGAGAATTCAATGTAATCTTTACGCCGAGAATGAACCCAGTTCAATTTGTATTCAATATTTTTTGCAACACCGAATATCTGCTACATATTCGAGTCGACTTTCCTGATTCGAAAGACAAACATGTAAGTTTAAGCTCAACATACATTTGAGTGACATTGTTAAACATTTTAGGGCGCCATTGTACGCAATAGCACGAAAGACGGCGAATGGCTGGAAGAGGAGCGTTCGATGAGCAAATTTCCCTTCATGGCCGGGATCACTTCGGATTTGTGTGTGAAAGCCGGACTCCATCACGCGGAGGTTTGTTTTCTTTTAGTATAGGCTAGTAAAAGAATCCAAAGTTTAATTTTCTGACTGAAGTCAGTAAACAAGTGTAGTTACCAAACTGCCACCTGGGCTTACTTTCAGGATTAGCACTAGGTGTACGTACCCATATGGATTGCTCAGAGGGTTTTCCAGTTCACCTATTTTGGTCTATGATCTTTGGCACCTCTACCGAGGTGCCATAAATATGCTAAATTTTAACGTATTTTTCTTAAAAACGCACCTTTCAAAATTTTTAAAAATAGAGACTAAATCGACCCGGAAACGCCAGAATTGGTGGTCAGAAACAGACCCTTCATAGACCAAAATAGGCGAACTGTAAAACCCACTGAGCAATCCGTATGGGGTGCGTAGAGGGGTATAAGTTGTGAAAAACCAATATTATCGCACGCTGGTCAATATTTGAAGTAGGATCTATATTTTGATAGATCTTGATAAATCGAAACAAAGCCGACTTTCTAATGATTTAGACCGCGATAAGCTTATTCGAGATTTCAACTAGAGTCACAGATAGCTATTAAAATTTTGTTATCTAAAAACAAAATAAATTAGCAATTTAAATTTGTTATTTAAAATTGTCGAGGACTTATGATAGAAAATCCCGTAAAACCTCCCTCCTGGACCTTAGTTCTACATTGTTAACCCAATGAGAGACATTGCTTGGGCTAGATGTACCCAAGTTTGCGGAAGCTTTCATGACAACATATAACTGAAATAAATAGTATAATTGCTCCTGTTCAGATTATCATCAACGGCGCTCCATTCTCCCATTTCCTATACCGAAGCGGAGGACTTCCCAAATCAGCTGACCAAATTACAATTGTCGGAGACTTGACTATTCAGAAGTTCGAGTTCCGTGACCGCAAAGCCGAATGAATCATTTTCTTGTATTCTTTTATTTCTACATTTTATTTTTGTAGCATATACTGTCAAAATTATTATTGTACCACCAAAAAATTGCAAATTATATGTATTATGTAATCTTCATGACTCAAGCTTTTGCTTCACTTTTTTTAGGTATTGTTCTGTATCAACATATTACCACCATAACGCGTAATTTCAATTTTAGAGCATTACATGACTGTGATTTCCAAGCGTAGCGATGTATAATAAATAATTTATTTCCTTCGTCTAGTACCAACGTGACCTGATATTATAGGTAATAGAAGAAATAACAACAATCCTATACAAATGTGCTCTCGTTTAATAAGAAAACGGAAAAATTAAGAGTGATATAATTTAATTTTTTATGTATTGATAACAAATTTTCGGGAAAGAAAAACATGTTGGTGGGTCGATTCAAAGAACACAACAAATGAAAAGACACACAACAAATTTTCAATACAGCGAGCGACCGAGTAGTTCAACGACATGATGAAGATATACAAAATCTTGAATTTCAGGTCTGAAAAACGCGTGTAGGATGCTTTATGTCCCGTCATTCTTCCTTTACCGCATCAGATATTTTATTCTCCTTCTGTTTAATCCGCTCTAAAGTTTTGGCCTCTTCAACTTTTAAGTTTGCCCTGAATTCTCGTTGCTTAGCAGCAGACCGCGCCATCTTCTCTTGGCGTTCGCGTTCCAACCGTTTGAGCTGTTCCTCATAGCAATTATCGCCATTTAGATGGCGGTCGACTTTGAGTTTCAGCTTTTCCAGAGCGATTTCTTCGTTTTTGAGCAAAAGTCGAGACTCGTGAACCTGTTAAGAGTATGTTTTGTATGTGCAAAGGTAAAATAAAATACCTTAACTGAGCACCCAGTAGGAATATGACGGAGGTATATGGCATTCTGTGATTTGTTGACCTTCTGTCCTCCCGGACCCCAGCCCAATATAGACTAAATGGTCAAGATTAAAATCAAATTTGGCAATAAACTTGGCAATAGACTTACTTTTTTCTCACAGTCCTTTTGCTCGATTACTGGGAAAACATATCCTTTAAGTTGCCGGCGGGCCCACGAAGAATTGAAGCGCACAATGAAAGCCGATGTAGACGGAAATGCTGCGGGAAGCATGAAATGGGAATTCATATGTCATAAATTGAAGTAAAAGCCAGAACGAAATTATTGTTTTAAAAATGCCATAATCCAACGAATGCCAACTGTTAAGTGAAAACATCTAACGATAAAGTAATTTCGACAAGTACAGAGAAAGATTACGCCCAAATTACTGTGTATGAAAAAGACAAAGAAGTGTATTGTATATTTTAAGAACAATGCTATTAATATGCATAACAATTAATATTCATCACCAAAAATTTCAGACACTGAATGTCGGTCCTCGATCATGCTTTAGCATTAGCACTCGGATGGTGTCATTCTGGATTTTATGACAGTTGAAAAGTTTGTAAGAACGAAATTATACCAACTATCGAAATCTAACTTTGAGACAAACTGCTAATTTGGGTGCCGTACATTTTAGGAGCCTACATAGTTGGAGCGTAATCAAAACTGGACGTGAGTACACAAAAATGGTATCCACAAAAATGGTATGGATCCTTCTTTAAGTTAAACATAAAATTCATTTTGGGTTATATTAACAAGATACTGGGATGCTGGTAAAAAAAATTAAGTTTTTAGACTTTGAAACTTTTACTATTTCATTACTCTTCTGTGATTGTTACTTTTCTCCTTGAGAAATGACATAATCTCTGGATGAACGTACTTATATATTCACTATGCCTATCGCATTATACCCATACATGGTGTTTAAAACAATGGCAGAATTACGCAGAATTGAAATGATATATAGAAATGAGTTAATACAAAATTCGGATTTGTTCCGGATTTTGTAATTTTTTCTAATCTCACTTTGTTACTTCTGTCGGCCGTTTACACGTTTTGTCATCCATTTAACTCTCCTCGAATTATTAACTTGAGGTCCGACTGTATAAAGCATTAAATGCTTTACAGAATTCTAATTTCTGATTCGTTGAAATATGACGTAAATGCCTTTTTTTCATCTCTCAGAAAATCAGTTTCCGGATGATCAATGATTCTTTAGCGCTTCCGCCCACCTTACCATTTTTCTGCTATATTTATCACGAGTAACGACTAGGTTCGTTATGATTGGAGGCTTTCCGACATGTAATTATTACTCATAGTGTGGTCTAGCATCATGTCCTCCAGCCAATTCGGCTTCGACAGTACCAATTATATGGCGAATATTTTTGTCGGACACCGCCAATTTGTCTCGAAGGAATGTGTTGTTGATGTGAAAGAAGTGTGACTTTTTTACGGTCTCATAAGTGTCAGTCAGTTTAAAAGTTTACGTCTTTGCCCTAGGTGTACATTCCATTCTCGGTTCGTCTTCAGTCTTTAAAATGATTTCCATAGTTGTTCTCTCCATTTCTGCTCTCGTCCTCGTTTCACCGATTTCCGCATCTCGATTCCCGATGCGACCCAGGGACATCCGCGCGGCAGCGATAGCGGTCCAAGGAAGTGCCGAGGCGGATGCTACAGCGTGCCAAACCGCATATTGGAAACGAATCAATCAGATGTGCACGTATCCTGATCAGACCTGGCCGTGCCTGAAAGGATCTCGATTTGTTCAAGGTTTCCTTTTTAAGGTTTTAAAATCAAGCAGTGACATCTCGGAGCATGCCAAAAATAAGGAAATGTATTATAGTCTAGACGATAATTATTTGCCGAGCATTTAATGTTCCATGAATTACAACCAAAATATAATAGAAAAGCATAAAAAATGATTTATCTAGAAATTATGAGAGCCTGGATTCTTACATTTCTCACTTGACTCATAAGCTTTTTCAGGATTCCGTACATTTTAGTCTCTATTTTTTATGGATAGTTAAGATATGATCTTTAAGAATCAATTAAAGACCAAATGCCCATTTTCATAAATATTTATCAATCTATAACTTCTCACCTATTTTTAATTTGTAAAATTCAGGAAGAATCCAAAATCATACTTTGTCTCTGTTTAGGTCAAATCCAACACCCGCTCAATCTGAATGCTTTGACAATGCAAGCTTGCCAAGGAGCAATTTCATTGAACGATATGTTCCAGAATCTGTGCTGTTTCACTCCTGACTGCTTGGAAAAATGCTACGGCATAATCCCCGATCTGGACAACAATTTATTCATAAAAGCCAGCCTGGGGCAAATCTAAAGCAGTAGCAAAGGAACACTGCATTTCAGAATTTTCCCGGTATACGCCTCGCCGGAATATTGAAAAACGTTTCTTGTTTGGTCATTTTCTGGTCTTTAGCTCAGTAATTAATTCTGTGCGATTATTTTCTGGTTGAATAAATATTTTGATGAGAAATATACTCTTTACTTTTCATAGAATTCGTTTTTGAATGTATGTTCTATTACATGAACTCTCCAATTATATTAATTTTTGGAGATAAAACAAATGATGTGCTCTGTAAACTCCAGTCATGCATTTTTGTTTCATCACTGTCGACTTCCTTATGAAGGTGGTTTTCATCAACCGGTTGTCGGATGGTGGTATTTTTAATACAAATTCGGAAAATTTCTTCCTATAAATTTTGTTTGGAAGGGATTTCCTTTTTCACAAAACAAAAAAAACTTAGCCGAGATTTTGAAACATATATTGAAAGAAAAATAATAGGTGAGGTTGGGAAATTTAGACAAAATATAACTTTCACATGACTTTTCTACCCAAATTAGTACCATGAAGCATTCCTTGGCAAATGAAGCAAAATTATACGCACGACACTAAACTAATAACTACACTTTTGTTTACGTTTCGTCTTCAATTTGCCGATTACGCATGCGTTATTAGACAAATTTAGCACATTTAATCCTACGCGCTCTCAAAATAGAGTGAATAATTTCTGATTACGTAGGCAGTTCGTATGTATTTTTGGTTTGTTCATTATGGCAGCAAAATAGTACTCACACACGTGTGGTTTCTCGTACAAATCTCATTAAATTCTGCTGTACAAAATATTTGATCACGCTAAATATATTACAATGTTTGATGTACGTAAGATGTTTGCATAAAACATATACACAAAAGATCGAAGTTGCTACAAGCTTATTTTTGGATTTAATCCAGTTTTCCTCCTAATTTGCCATTTGTCAAGATGGCCGAATTCCATTTCAGCAACATTTCAGTAACTTTATAGAGTAACCATGAGTTCCTTAGCGATTTCGGGCCCATAATTTTGCCAATGTGGAGCATTGGACGTCGAAGATTTACCTTGACATCTTATTTCATTGTTTAAAGATAAATTTATGGCAAAATCTTTGCTCCACATGGATAGATTCGATGTTTTGTTTGTGTTCCGTTTTCGTTCCGCTTCGTCATTGGTTGGATAACTCGTGCATTCTGAATAATGTTACACAGACTTAAGTCAGACTTTCCCGAAATAGTTCGACTAATTGCTGACTATGCATATCGGATCAACCAACTGTAAATTTATATCCCGTCAGTCGATCACTCCAAGAGGCGAGACTTTTAAGTCCTTTATGCGTGCTTAATTGCCATCAAGTTCGTTAAAATACTAACACCTCAGACATATGTTCAACCTTTCTTTGAACAATGGCGCTTTTGGTGCCACTCGATTCGAGACTAGACAGCGGATTAAATTTTGTAGTCCGCGCAAACGATCCCCCATTCAGGAAATCCGACTCCTCTGGGAAATGCATAATTGCTTTTTATCACAAATTGTCTATTAAGTGTAATTGAGAGTCACGCATTATATTCCGGGACCAGGTAAATCTTCCATACCATACACTCTGCTTCAGCGATGTGGGTGGATAATTGCTTATTTGCACATGCATTTGTTATTTCAATTTTCTGCAGTTTTAACTTTGACATGGCACTTTCGTACAGTGAACTGTATAATTTTAATAACTAGTTTTTGTTTGAGTGTTTTTGGATCTAGGATTTTATTTTTGGATTTTATTTTTCTCAGCGGAATGGTTTTGTTTTGAGATCTCTTCGTACTCAGATGAACCTCGTGCTCTGTTTTGCTAAAGGCTTGTTTATGTGTTTTCTAAAGACGAAAATAGCTGAAAACCTTCTGATTTTCTAAAGATATAAAAAGTGTGAATCAATATATCAAAGTATGTATTGTATCCAGGAAAGAAAATACATGAAACTTAAGTGTCGGACACTTCTCCAGTGCCTATAATATTTGCTAATTTGCTCTCTAATATGTTCTTTAAGAAAATGGCCGCGACATTTATCTCTTCCCTTTTGATACTTCCGGGATTCCATTTCGGTCTTGTTTACGTTCCCGATCTAAAAAATGCCAATTATCAGCGTGTGGTTCGGGTGATTCGCTCCGAAATATTCGCATTAGTGCGTGTGTTCTTTTTTGCATAACTCTAAAGTGGAACCAAAAATGGCGCATATAATTAGTCAGATTGTCGCTAGTGTTCTTAATTATAAGTTTAAAACTTTAAACCATCTGAAATTAAATAATTGTCAAGCCGCCTTTGACGTCATTCCATAAATTTAGCGTCACGATCATTTCCGATTTAATTGTCGACGTCAAGTCAGAATAAAGTTTGCTACACTTTGTTTAGTGACAGAGATCCAAAGGGAAAGAAATATAATAGAGTAAATTATGTTTCCTGAACAGAATTTTCAAATACAAATTATGAAAGTATGTATGACAATATTAAAACGAATCCAGTGTTTTAATTTTCCTAAATTAACATTTATAACGAATTATATTTGTAATAAGTAATAAACAACTTACCTGTTTCTGAACAAAAATTTCCTTGAAATAAGTACAGTATTAGTCATAAACTTTTATGTAAAACGTTTCCTAATGTTTGTGACATAAATTACCTGAACATTTACAAACTTCCATCGCTTCATACACCCATGGTTCCGTTACTATTGCGCTGCAGACGCTAGAATATGGCTTTTACCCTGGGGAGTGCAAATCCACGATTTTCCTCGTTTTATCATAATAATGTCGGCAATAAACTTCCAAGAATGGATTCCCGGGTGTAATTCCCGTTATTGTGTCGTGGATGGGAATGAGTAGTAATCCTCGCCATGCCGGACATTGCGCAAGAATTAGGATTTGTTATTGTGTGGTTGTGTCAAAGGCCGGAAACACACTGCCGCTGGCGGCGACCATCTCCCATATTTTTTTCAATATATTTCCCCTAAATTTGACTCGGGACGTGAATCATTGAATGAGAATGAATGGGTCCATTCAATGCTAATGCCACTCGCGCTCTATAGTCCGTTATATTTGTTGTTAGCTTCCTGTTTCGCATTAATCATTCCTCTTCAGGTATCTTCTCGTGTCTACTTCGCGAGCACCTCTGTGAGGATTGAGAATAAAATCTCACATTTTCAGCCGCAAATATTAAAAAATTCCCTCGGTTCCCTAAACAATTATTTATCTATTGAATCGACTTTAACGGCGCCGGTTGTTAAGTGAACTACTCAAAGGTATAATTTAAACTCTTTTTTTATTTATTTGTGTCCGGTTTACCACCCAGCTTCTTTTTTCGAAACTTTAACTCAATAATCCTCCCTCAATCTTTGAGATGACAAATTAATAAGAGAACATGGGAATTATAATGACAGGATTAAGAAAGATTATTGACAGAAGGAATAAGGAAGACTCATTTTCAGGAACAAATTTGAGTAAGCTCTTCGGCCGATTCTTTCGAGGCGCAGTTTTTCCTCCAGAATTGGAGTGCTAATGTCTGTGGCAACCACTTCCGCGATCACCGCTGCAACTAACGGCGGCGGTGTTGGATCTCCAGTGCCTTTGAGGAATCCCGCTCCTCACCGCGGGTTTAACTCGAAAGCCCGAGAAGTTTTGCTGGATCCAATTATTCCGAAAGCAGGTAAATTAATTTAATGATTTATGAAAGTTTATTAAATATCCATTACACTTTAATGAGTTTTTAATGGATTTCATTAGATTGGATTATTTTTGTGGTACGGTTGATACATTTAATGGAGCAGACTGATTACATGTTGGATTAGCCTAAGCCATTCATTATTCACCAAAAATTGACCTTTTCCTCTCAATGCTAGAAATTTTTACAATATTTATAAAGAGTTATAAATCATATATCTTGTCATATGGGCAATTTTTTGATTCCCGTTCACGTTCAGCTATACAAAATCCAAGTTTTCTATACATTGTATGATTTTCTGCAATATGAGATTTCTACAATATCTCAGGCTTTCGCACCATATTAGTGCCTTTAGGATACCTTTTGGTTCTCAAATTTGCAATTTTAAGCTAATAGAATTCTTAGATAATCTCATAAACATTATGTCAATTATTTTATGGTTACAATCAATACCGAAACTAGTTAGCTCTATTTACGTTAAACAATGTTTATTTCAGGAGCTATTCCTAGATCAGGAAGCGATGAAGAATTTCTGCGCAAGGTCAGCGCAATGAAGCTGAATAGGACCGACAGTGAGGCTACGAATGGCAGCCAAAAAAGTCGTTCTTCGAGCCATGGGTCCAATGCTGGTCCAGCTGTTGGTAATATTTATCTTTCGACCCATTTATTTGGAGTTTACTCATTTAATTTAGCTGACATGTCAGATTTTGATGGCTTAGATCAGTTGCCCAAATCCGTTGTTGATACAAAGAAGGACAAAGTGATGTTAGGAGACATCGGGAAAACGCGTTCTGCAGGAGATTTGTTCAAAAATCAAAATGGAGTGAATGGCAAAAAGACCCATGTTAGCAAAACATTCCAACAAATGAACATCATGAAGCTACCCAGGTTTGCAGATTCTGCTGCTTTAAATTGATCTTTGAAATTGTTCAATTGATAACATCCAATTGGACGTCTTCTTGCCTATGAATTTCATTTGTATGTTTATCATAAAAAATTGGGTATACTTTCGAATGACAAATTGAGTGAAACGTTGAATAAAAATTAGAAATTTGAATAAAATTAGATCCAATAGATGCTTTTCACTAAAAAATTAATGAAACAATTTTAATGATTAAATAATATAATTGATTATTTTTTAATTTCAGTGTGGACTCCGATTTGGGCCCAAGCGGGACCAATAGCAGAAGTCAATCCTTGGCAGGTTTTGATGGATTCACTTTAGAAGACGGAGACGGAACCAATTCGGCTCGTCAAAGTCGATATGAAATCAAATAAAGCTAGCTCAATTGAATTCCGTCGTCCAAATTTTATGCTTTCATGTTTTAAATGCCACTTTTACTTATTTTATAATTTGGGTAGTAATTCGCTATTTTATCGTATGTGATTTAAATGAAAATACGCAATAGTTTTATGATCTGAATTATTACTTGTAAAATAAATGTATTTTACATTGCATCTTAAGGCATTAATTCGACTATAAATTAATCAATATAAAGAAATTATGTGTACATTTAAATTCAAGAAAAATACGTAGTTGTTGTATCAATTAAGAAAAGATAATGACCCATAACAATGGGTGCGGTACAACTTTAAAGAATATGTCTCTTCATGTTCGAACCAAATAACGTCCCATTTTTCATTTAGGGTACTGTTATCTAACAAGCTAAAAATTTCACTCTTTTCCATTTTTTCTTCAAAAAGATAGCCAGTTTTCTGCGTAATATACAACTTTCAATGCGCCTTTAAAAATGTAAAATTGAAAACGATGAAAGATCTTACCAAGTAAAAACATCACGAAAAGGATGTTCTTTAGTGTGTGTAAATGCTTGGAAAATGAGGAACGATACTAACATCTCTATTTTGGTAAGGTTAGAGGTATACCCATTATTAGTAAGTATACAGTGACATATTTTCGTGATAGTTTTTATAACATGGAAAATGTACAATTTATAATTTATTTAAAATTGGTTACAATACAAATTCAAGTAACATCAATTCAAAATGGGTGTATTAGAGCGTTAGTATGGTTTGTCTGTCTTATTTAACTCTTGGACAATGCTCGGTATTCAGCTCCCCATCCTGGCTCATTAATAAGTGAATCCGTTGTAAATCGAACAGTGAGGTATCGTCCGTTAGATCGAATGGTGTTTTTCGGAACTGCATGCCCGCTATATCTGAAATATTGTCACGTTTTACATCAAAAGAATGCCCCATAAACAGCTTACGATGACAACAATCGGTCTCCGACGGTGGCGCCATCAAAAGCTTCCACAAAATCGCAGCACGCTTCTGTATTGAATCTAGCAAACCGCAGCTCCACTTGCTGTCCTTCATCTACCGAGATGGTATAGGTGCAATTGAGTTGGTTTCCATAATGGCTTTGGCTGTCATTCTCGTCCGCAAATCCAGACGAACTGATCTGGAATTAAGGCCTAGAATATTATTGGGCTAATGAAAAAAAGTTGCGGTTTCTAGTAATATTTATTACTGAAAGGTATTTCACTCAAATATTTTTGGGAAAAACTAGGGGTACGGGACAATTCATCAAATGGACAATTCATCACACGGGACAATTCATCACATGGGACAATTCATCACATGGGACAATTCATCACATGGACAATTCATCACATGGGACAATTCATCACATGGGACAATTCATCACATGGGACAATTCATCACATGGACAATTCATCAAATGGGACAATTCATCACACGGGACA